>CM060940.1:630898668-632148668 GCA_030765085.1 Allium cepa | reverse complement strand
GAAATTATTTCATTTACCCATATTTCAAAACAAATATTGTATCAGTCTACATTATTTAGTATTTAGAAATCCCTATTGATGTCACTGCGTCCTATGCACCGACCATAATTTATAAATACTAAACAGAACAAATTATCACAATATAAAACAATTTTATAACACTAACAAGCACGCTCTCTCATATATATACACTCACGGACTCATTCTAAGGTATTACTACCCTATTTATATGAGTCAGACCCCACAAAGCTAAGGTTATCGCTAAACCTGAGCTCAGATACCAACTGTAATGACCCCTCTTTTTGGATGGTTTAAATCGATGATAGACCACATACATCTGATTCAAACCATTCAAAAGGGAGGATTGTTATGGCGTAAATAAGAAAAATTAGAGAAAGAAAGAAAACCAACATAGAATCTCAAATTGGAATGATAAAATATAATAATCAAATAAATAGTTCATGAAGCTGCTTTACAAATATCATTTGATTACGCATTTATAATACAAAATCAGACTATATACAACAGTAATAAATAAATAATGCAGCGAAACAACATGATGAAGTGGAGTAAATAAAATAAATAATACTAGCATACAAATCTTCGTTTTCGTCCTCCAAAAGCAGTCTTCGATACACTGAAAAGGTTAGACTGACTCAAATGAATTGAAAAGACAAAACACTCGAGTTAGAAATAAAAGATCATATGTAGGTTAAAACAATAGTAAATAAATATGAGCGTAACGACGTTAGAGATATTTGCAGGGTTTGACGTCTCCGATCCAGTGTAACGACCCGTAAATTTTAGTGGTTTTATTTATTTAATTTATTGAAATTTTATGAAATTTTAAATAATAAAATTTTGAAATACAAATTTGATATTTGGAATACGTCGAATTAAACATAACAAGTGGTAAATTTTCATCTATAATATTGAAGTTTATTTTCTTGTGAAATTTTATTTAAAGTTAAATCAGTTAATATTAGATGATGATAAAATGTTTTCCAAACTTGAATATTTCTACACAATAAATTTGTAAATCATCTTCTGAGTGAGACTTCATCTTTCATTTCTCTAAATTTGGACTACTATTGCTCCATTTATCTTATTTCTGACAAATTTGCAGCATTTTCAGTACCGATCATCGACTTTTGATAGGATGGTCATACCACTGATATCTGTTGCCGTTTTGATCATCTCGTTGTGTTGATCTCTATAGTATATTCATTTATGTGTTTTGAAGTCCGGGAGACAGCGAAACCTATGAAACGACTTCGTATGGTTCCTCATTCTATCTGCTACTTTCCCCTTACCTTTCGTATGCCACTATCTATTCCCAATAGTCATTAGCATTTTTCATTCCTAAATTTTTTTATTGTTGTGACCATTTATTTTCTCCATTTCTCTCTTTCTTCATTTTGATCTAAAAAAATATAAAAACCCATCTGCAAAGAAAATGAAAACAAAATTACAGTAGCACAGCACCATCCCCTCTCTTTCTACATCGCCGAGCACGACACGAGCCACGCCAGCATTCCAATCTCCTCTTCATCACCGAAACCCCTCATCGCTCGCCTCTTCACCGCTCATCTACACACGCAATCTCCTCCTCCATCTTTGGCTGCTTCATTTCCTTGCTCTGGCAAGTAGCAGCCTCTTTTTCTTTGATGAGTAAATTATCTTCAAGTAAATTTATACATATTGTTTTAAAGGTGCAGCTTATATTTATTATACTATTTCATATTACAGTACTATATATATGTATGTATTTGTTTATAACGTAGGTATATATAATTCAAAACTTTGGTTATTTTCTTTACTGTATATATACGTATATCTTAGTTTATATTTACATCCTACCTACTTTTATATATAGGTTACGTCAGTTTTATATATAGTAGCTGGGTAGATTTATTTAATATAAAAGCTTTGTCAACATGGTATATATTTTACCTGCTATCGAAAACTTTTACAAGTGTGTGTTTGCTCATATACATGTTTAAATTTTTTTTAGTTTATATATGTTTGGTAAATGAGTTCTGTTTATATATTTTATATAAGCGCTTTCTATAACAGTATATGTAAATGAGTTCTGGCTTATATACACATTGTCTATAAGTGATGATATAGTGTGTATATATATATGTTTGTTATAATAGATTTGAAGTATAATTATAAGTATTGGTCTACAACATAATATGTGTATATTCTTTTTATTTTTATGAATGTGAGTTTTTATAATTTGTGTATATATATATATCACAAATGTTATATGTATATTTTAAGTTTTCTTTTTGCTGTGTAAGTGTTAGCTATAGGTTTTAAGGTAATATATTATTCATTTAATTTTTTTTATAGATACCGGCTTATTGAGTTTATATAAGTTGCCTGAGATTGTAAAGGTTGTATATACTTGCGTGTGTTTGGATTGAAGTGAAGTAAGCTTTATATAAATATAAAAGTATGTAACATAAGTTTATATGTCTTAGTCTTAGTTGTTCTCCTCTTTTGCCTATCTGATCTGTGCCTAATTCCTACTTTGCTAATATATAAAGGATACTTTGAGTTGGCTTTCATGTTACCTGTAGCATGCATATTAATTTAGCTTAGTCAATTCTGCTATATATATATATATCATGTAGGGTGTACTGTATATATGTACATGCCTTATTTTATATTATGTTTGTAAATGCATTAGACTACTGTATATATATGCGGTTTTGCATAATTTTGTTATAACCAGATTTTTATAAATTGTAGGTTAGTAGTTATGAATTGGATTTATATACATACATACATACATATATATATGTGTGTGTGTGTGTGTGTGTGCGCGCGCTTGAAACTGATTTTTGAATATAAAAGCATATGAGAATATATATATATATATATATATGTGTGTGTGTATAGTAGTGTATATATATGTATATTATATGAGTTTATATGATCTGCTTTAAGCTAATATATTTATTTTAGCAAGGTAAGTTTATATATTTTAAAAGTAATTTTTTTGTTTGTATACTGGTTTAAATATATGTATAAATATAGATTTTATTTTTATTTGTGTTTACGTTGTATGTTGACTTTTTAAAATTTAAATATTTGTAATACATCTTGTTCTCATCGATTTCCAATCTATTAGCTCGGTCGTCGAATTCATGCCTATCTAAAGTTGCTTTGAAATTCATGCTTGGATTCGTAACCCATCTCATTCTCGTTCATCTATCCAACCTCGAAATGTAAGCAATCACTCATGATTAATGTTCTTATATTTATTAAATTTGATTTTAATTGAAACGACAATTGAAATATACTGCTATTAGTTATTTACATTGCTATATATGCTATTATCTGCATCTGTTCACCTGTGACATCTGATACCATTATATGTTATTTATATTGATGATATATGCCTGTTAAATTATTATCATATCTATTATCACTCTGCCAGTTCCCTATTAGTATAGAATTCCTTATGGGTTAAAATGATACATACCCGAACGATCCATAGAATAGGAGAAAATCATTATGGGTTGAAATGATAAACCCAAGCGATTTTCATTGAATTGAATTTGGGATTATGGGTTGAAATGATATATACCTGTATATAATTTAAATTATGGATTGGAATGACAAATATACATATCACTTGACCATAGGATATAAAATTATATACAGACACCGTTGGTTTATATATAAATATTTTGAAAATGATTTCTATGGTTTTGGAAAGAAATATATGCTTTAATAAATATTGGTTTTTAAGATATTATATATATATATACATATATATTTGGAAATGATTTCCAAGGTTTTGAAATTGAATTTATTTAAGAATTATACACAAATAAGCTTGATTTGAAATTTATTAAATTTGGGATTTTAAAGATATAATTTTATAACTTGATTTGAATAAAAGTGATTTAAATGAATATTTCAAATTGAAATGGTATATTTGGTTTTATTTAAATTTGAAGTTTGAAGTTTTATTTAAATGTTATTTGAATGATTAAGTAAATATTTCAAAATAAATAATAGTATATATATATATGGAATTATCAAATCTAGTTTGAAATGTTTGAATATTTAAAGCTTTGAAAATATTGAAATTGAAATGGTTTATTTTGTGATTAAAAATCTGTATTTGAAATCGATATAATTTGAAATGGTTTATTAAGAAACCTAAATAAATTGAAATTGATGATTTAAGATTTGATTAAATTTGAATTTTTGGAACTCGAGTTGATTTGGAATCGTTTTATGAAATTTGAGGGAACTATTTTATTATATAAAGTATCTATAAATTTTATCTAAACCTATTTTATTTTTTTCTTTATAAATTATTTTAATATAAATTATTTTAATATAAATATTTTATTATAAACTATTTTTAATATAACTATTTTAACATACTAACTATTTTAATATAAATTATTTTAACTTATAACTCTTTTATATAAACTATTTTACTTTATAAACTATTTTATTATATAAACTATTTTAATATCTAAACTGTTTAAGTGGTGGAAGGTATGTTTTCAAAGTATTATGTTTTGAAAGTGTTATAATTTCAAGTGTTTAGTTTCAAAAGTGTTATTGTGACGACTCGCCCTTCTAGACCTTCAAAAATCGACATAAAATACACCACAGAATAATATGCTGACCCTCGAGTGCCGAAAAAGACAGATTGTTGAGGGAAAAGAAAGAAGATAGAAGAAAGAAGGAACTAAACAATAAAAGAATCTCACAATTGCAGCGAAACAAAATATAATACATAGTATCAGATCTTTACACAAAATGAAAACTATATCTGTTTTATACAATATACCATCAGAGTATCACAAACAAACAACAATTACCAGCCTGACAATTTCAAACAATTACAGCAGTGGATATAAACAAATACGGTAATACATCTCGGACTCCAGCTCCTATGTTGAGCTCCACAGCATCCTTTCCTGTAATCTATAATACTCGGTCTGACCCTAGCATTATAATAAAATAACACTCGAGTCGGTCTGGAACACCAGCGTGAGAGAAATACACCCAAATTGATTATTAAAGTTTCAAAATCCTTTGAAAACAAAAGCATCTCGTAAGACCACGCACAAATAAACATGTCGAGTTTTTACCTTACGATAGCCAAAACACTTTTTATCAAATCCGTCTGATATTATAATAGTGTCTATAAAAAGTAAAATAGAATCTAGCTAAAATGCTTGCATCTCGCGTTTCAGCAATAGTTGGGCACAATCAAAACCGTACAGGCGCATAGGGAGAATGGATTTCCAACTAATGACTAGGCACTGGGGTACCACATGTCACAGTATCTGGCCTAGATCAGCGTAACGAGGATCCACCCTAAATCCCCTGCGACACAAGACCGAGACTACCCCTTACTGGATAATCTCGAGTAAGATCACCCCACGGTTGGGATCAGCGACCACACCACTAAGCCGAAAAAGGGACATCTAGACAGGATGACCTTACCCTAATTGGCGCTACCCACTTAGCCTTGCTGCATATCCCCTAATTTTCAGTCATTCTCGGTTGATGAGGCTGAGACTAAGCGTTACCTTTTTAGAACACATCTCTTAGAATGCTCATCGTCCTCCTGACGATGTTCTGAAAGCATTCATCCATACAAGTCCGTCCTGGGTTCGAACGGAACCTAAGGCACTACTCCTACTACATCCATTTTGGAATCATCCTCAGTATCAGTAGCGACTAGCCCTTGCACTTTGTTGCTCCATCTTCGACTCCGAACTCATTTTTCCCACGAAAACGTACAAGCCGGATCGAAGTGGTTTTCGAGAAATAAATCCCGATCCCGGTCTCTTCGAAACGATCAATGCATTGTCCAATATTGATAGTCGGTTATTTAACTATCGATTAACATTCACAAACAACCATCAAACAATAAATAATCTCGCAAATTATTTATTATCCTCAATATGTCTTCGCAAGATATATTTCCATTTTCAACCCTTTTTTAAAATAGTTTTCAAACCCTACACTTCTCATGGGATAAATTCCTATATATTTATTTCCAATGAAAGCACCAAGTACAAAGCTTTAGGTTCTTAAAATAATTTAAAAACAATTTATTATAAAATATACTTTAACATTTAAATTGAAAACTACTTCAATACTTTATCAAAAATATATACTTTAGGAATATTTAAAATAAGGTTACTTTATAGAATATAAAACTAGATTTTCTCCTTTAAAACAAAATACCAAGTCACCTTTAAATAATTACTATGATAATAGATTTGAAAAATACTTACTTTAGAATTTAAACATTTAGAAATAATAAATTTTCTAAAACGTGCTTTTTAAAGCAACATTAAAACTTTTAACTTATATTTAAAAAATTTCTTTGGAAACGTACTTGGCTATCTAGGGAAATACGCTACTCTTTCACATCATTTTAAAAATAAATCACTATTTATTTTTAACAAATTTACTCATTGCTTTAATAAATTCCCATTGTGAATTTATTCATCCAAATATCCACTGATATATTACTTCTCTTTATAACCCAGTTTATAAGTTTCAAAGTCTCAACTTCCTTTTAAAATCCCGGTTTCAAACTCTTAATCAATTTTCAAATTGATTTCCAAAATTTACTCCATTTTAAAATAAACACCCTTACTTACTAAATTTTATTTCAAAATCCATTAATTTAATAAACTCCGGATTTAACTTCCTTATTATGATTTTAAACTGGAAATACCAATTTCATAAAAATTCCTTTTATTGCATTCTAAACCATTTAAATTCTGAATTTTAAAATAAATCTTTTATTCCTTTAATATCACTTAAGTTTAAAAATTCATTTTTTTCTCTATTTATTTAAAATCCCCTTCCATACTCTGAATTTATTATTTAGGATTTTAAAATCACTTTTATTCTTTTCCAATTCATTCTTAAATTTATTCAAATTCTCTATAATTATTTTACTTAAAATTTCACTCTTTTATTTCCCTTTCAAAAATCCAATTCGATAGATTTTGATAACTCGGTATACCGAAATATTTTACAGCAAACCATACCAACAAATATTCCAATTATCAATACAATTCATCACATGATATCAAATAATCATATCACAGAATTATTGGAAAAATCTAAATAATTTTTGAGGAATCCAGTTGGATCCCTCCAACCTGTCTCCCTGCATCCACAGATGTTAGCACAACAAATAAATATCGATCAAATCTGATAATAATTTTCATATTCAACCAATCAGTCAATCATTTAAATATTAGCTATTTAAAACTAAGTAGCATTCCAGATGTGAGTGAGATTAACTCACCTTGAGTTTAAACGTTAAGCCGTTCCAATTTTAAATTAAATCGAACAGCGTTCGATTTAACCTAAATTTTATTTGCTCGAAACGATCCCAGACCTACATCACAGCGTGCTGCTTGTCGCTGCGATTCTGACGCTTCTTGTTTCATCGAAATCTGATAATGCATGCAAAGGCTATGAAATTTTAAAGTTTTGAAATAAAATTTTAAAGTTTTGAAATAAATTTTTAAAACAAATTTCTTTCTTTTTATTTTATACCCTACTAATCCCTGGCTGCAAGTTCGAAATGAGAAATCTTGGCCGCAGATACCCCATCTTCTTCTTTTGCTACTACTGGTTTTGTCAAACCCATCATCAGCCTCTAGGGTTGATTATCGTAGCCGCTATGACACACGAAAAATCGATCCATTACCGGCATTCAGAAGCCCCATGTACCCTCTACCTACGGCCCCAACCATGCAACACTTGGTCAACCCATGCTCTCGAACGACGAGCTCGAACGCCGACCCTTTGAAGCCAAAATCCTCCCTCCATCATTGACGATAGCTCGAATCACCCGTTGGATGCCTCGAGCTCGGAGAGCTCTACACTTGTACTGTTGGAAGTTTTGCGTAAAAACGTTTGGATTGAATGGAAATTGGAGGAGAAATGGGTGAATTTTTGACCCTTGAAAACAATAATGGCAGCCGAGAAAAAATAACTAGGGTTTCAGCCCTGAACGTTTTACCCACATTTCGAATACAATGGGACGTGTTTCGGATGTGGAAGATAGCTTTTTGAGTCGATTTAAAATATCAAATTTTCGATTTTAATTTCAACGTGTTTCTCACCCGTTCGAACAAACGGTAACTCCAAACATTACGAAATTTGAAATCCAATAATAATACATTATTACGGATCCAATGGAACTGGTTTCGTCGAACTCCGAGACTGTGCCCCGGAAGGCTATTTTAACTCGTCGATTAATTCGAGCGATTTTCAAAATCGTCGAAATCACTTAAAATTTCACTTTTAAAACTTTACTAACTTAATTATAAATCATATAGAATCTATAATCATATAAGAAATCATTCTGATTCAATTTAAACCAAAATCTGATTATTTACATTATTTAAATATTAAATTTCATTATTAAAATAATATAAAATTCCAAATTCAGCTTATCGACCTTTGATTCCATCCAAAAATTCAATATTAAAAATCAAATCAAACAAGACCAAAAAGAAATCTTAGAAACCATTTTCATAACCATTTACATCCAGATTCACTAATTATCCCAATTCCAAACATTTAATTATTATTATTCAAATCCAACTAAATTGCCATATTTGAAATTTTACTAATCTTATTAATTTAACCAAAATCTTCTTATTCAAAATCAGTTCAAAATCCACATTTAACATTTAAAATGAATTAAACGTTCAAAATCTAACGACCAAAATTCAGGGTCATTACAGTTATAACTTTGAAGTACTATGATATCATATTTGGTTTTGAAAAGGAAATGATATCGTATTTGGTTTTGAAATGGAAATGATATCGTATTGATATGGTTTTGAAATGGCAATGATATTTTGGTTTTAAAGTATAAACTATTTTGAAATGACCGCGGTGTTATAATAACGTTTGGTTGTTAAAGAGACCGGGATCGGATATTGTCATACTCTCTGCCACTATCGAAAACCACTTTGACAACCGTGTACGCGATGGGGATTGCAGAATGAAGTAGGATGGTGGTGGCGCCCTATTGAGATATATACGTGGACCCGACTCCCATGAGTTGGCATAAGGTGATTAAAACAGGAGCGATTCTCGGGCCAAGTAAGGTCATTCCTCCGATCGGACACATTCCTTTGATATTATATTCTGACTTTGTTATTGATTTGGTGGCCACCCCTTGATTTTTTATGATTTAGGAGTGTGTTTCGAGGTGGGTGGTAGTGGCTGCTATGCGTTACCAACAACCCAGATGCGTAATTGGTATATCTACCCTGGCATTGCCTTGTTATGCCGTGTCACCCACCCTATCGACACCACAACGAGTTTGTTTTGTGTCATACCTATGGAGTATCCTCTGGTAGCCTCTCGATTTGGAGGTATTGCGGTACTGTATAGACTATTAGTATTATAAAATGTGTTAATGGGGATATAGGTAACGCCTTAACGCTATTTTAATAGTTTACTTTACTTTAGACACTATTATAATAGCGTATATTACTACATAGTAGACAGTTTAACGGATCCTTAGAGGATGGTTATCTTAAACATCCTTTGATTTACTTGTATTTCAGTTGTTATTTCACTTGAGTTGGATTTATTGATATAAGAATGTTAATTCTGACTCGAGTGTTTTGTGTTTTGCTTTACGCTCGAGTCAGACCGAGTGATACAGCTTTTGAGACTCACCTTTGGAGTTGGAGGTTTGTTTGGAGATCCATCTACATCTTTTCAGCTTACAGTTATTCAATTGATTCCAGTGATGTATTCTGATCTTGTACTTTGAATTTTGTATTTGAGACTTCTGTTGTATCTTATTTATCTCTGTTATATATGTAGTAGCTTCATGAACTACTATTCTTTTGTTTCTGCTGTATTATTATTATACTGCTCTGTGTCTGTGATTTTGTGATTTATTTATTTACTGTATATGTTGAGTTTTGCCAAATATAAATTAACAATCTGGTACTTTGAGCAATTCTAATCCGGCATTTGTGGATGTGGATGGTTGAAAATATCAGGATGTTACATGTGGTATTAGAGCTTGGTTTTAGGAAAAACTCAACATATAGGGTAAATTTAATTACGAAATCACTTTCATTCAAGCTTATATCCCTTCCTCTTTGACTCGGTTTCCTTTGAATTTTGGAACGTTCCCCTCGGTTCTAAAATCTATTATTTCCTCTCCCTATTCGTATTCTTCTTGATCCTGGAGTATCCTATAGCTCCACCGAATGATTCTAAAGGGGTGAAACTCCTTCACAACAAGCATTGATTCACCGAAGATTTCTATATCCTCTGTTTACGAAGCTTCTATCTCTTTCTATGCCCGAATTCTATTCTATTGAGCAGATATCGATTTGCCTCAGCATTCTGCATCGACCTTATTCTTGAAGTCACGGTTGACCCGGTTAGGGTTGTCCATGATCTATATCAATATATCTGTTACCCAGCACCATGGGCCGGCTACAAAATAACAGTTGAAGATATTATTATTAGCACTAGACAAGATTCTGACGAAGAAGAGCCAGAAGGTATAAGGCTTTGATGCAATCAACATGGTTCGGCATGCCTGGCCTGGTGTGTAGAAGTCACCTACTGTGGGCCGAGGTACCTTGTTCCTAAGCCCATGAGGGAAGTCCAACACACCTTCGTCTATAAATAGAAGGGCAGAGACATAGTGAAAGTGACCTTTTTCCAAGAACATTGGGGAGACCCTGCCATTTTTGATACTCTTATCTTTTTAATTCAAACTTATATGCAAGTGATTGGTTTGCGGATTGTATCTATATTCAAGTGATTGAGAAACCAATAAAGATTAAACTCAAAGTGGACGTAGGCAATTACGCCGAGCCACTATAAATCTGGTGTTCTCATTTTTGTTGTTCGTTTTGCATTGAATTACACTATTCTTCTGTTCTAATTTACTCTCTTCATTAATCTCTCTACATAACTCTACTCAAGGGTGTTAGTGACCAATTTTGATGCTAACATTTTGGTGCTTTCACTGAGAATTGAATTCTCAGCTCGATTTGATCTCATCGTCTACTAGTGGATTTCCATATTCACGAGATAGATCCAGTTGTTTACTAGAAAACTTCCTATTCTACTCAGGTTTGAAAGAAATCTAAAGGAAGCTGATAGCCGTAGATTGGATTCACTGATGTATGCAAGATCTGGTGATTGGATGTTGAAGTTTGCACTCAAGTTGAATGAAGGCCGACCCTCCTCTGAAGGCAATTCAGCCGATCGCCGCAGAAAAAGTGTACACCCATTGCCCTTGAAAAGGCATATGCCGAGCGAGAGTATGCCGAGCGAGGTTACACCAAGGGACCCAGAATGCATGCCAAGCGATAGTGTATGCCGAGCAAGGGGAAACCGACAGACCCAGATTGCATGCCGAGCGACAGTGCATGCCGAGCGAGGGAAAACCGACCAACCTAGGTTGTATAATGAGCGAGAGTGTATGCCGAGCGACAGTGCTTGCCGAGCGAGAGTATGCCGAGCGACCCAACGCATGCCGAGCGAGAGTACACCGAGCGACCCAGTGCATGCCGAGCGGTAGTATGCTGAGCGACCTAGTGCATGCCGAGCGAGAATATGCTGAGCCACATCTAGGCCGAGCCGCATTCCTATGCCGAGCCGCATTCCTATGCCGAGCGGCATCCAAGCCGAGCCACATGCCTATGCCGAGCGGCATCCAGTTCGAGCCGCATGCCTATGCCGAGAAATATCTAGGACGAACCATATCCATACCGAGCTGTATTCCTATGCAGAATAGCATCCAGGCCGAGCCGCATTCCTATGCTGAGCGGCATCCAGGCGGAGCCGCATGCCTATGTCGAGCGACATCCAGGTCGAGCCACATCTATGCCGAGCTGCATTCCTTTGCCGAGCGACATCCAGGCCGAGCTGCATTCCTATGCCGAGCGGTATCCAAGCCGAGCCACATTCCTAAGCCGAGCGGCATCCAGGCCGATCCAAACGTAAGCTACACCGGTCTCGTATACGACCTCTATTTTCAAAAAAATATTTGGGTACGACCCAAATTTTTCAGGGAGAACCCCCCTTCCCCCATACCCTAGCCGCAGCGCAGTGCCTCCAAATAATGAATTCAAAATTCAACTTAATAAAATATCTACTTCCCTTACGTCCCATGATCAACCAGGGCATAGACGATCTAGCAACAGCTTCTGAACGACAACAAGGGAATTGACAAGCAACCGTTACTCAAATGATACTCTCAAAGGATGGAGAACACAGATGATATGACTCAAGGAAAATGCCAAGATGACTCCAAGCACCATTCTTCACTGACCTAGCACTTCAAATTTAGTGACTCCAAGCAGAACAACATTTGGCTCTAAGCAATTTATTTCAAATTCTATAAAGGATGTCATACTGATCGTGTTTGAGGAGAGTCGATCTCCAAATATATTTTGGCTACTAGTTAGCTGGAGACCTCCTGCAACCATGGATCGTTTCTATGACAAAAATGAATCTAAACCAAAGTGTGAAGGAGCGGAACAGACTAGGAAAGATAACAATGAAGGCCCATTGGCTAAGGACGCTGATCCTAGTAGACAAAACAAGACCTCATAATTCGGCTCGTATGCTCTTTGAAAGATTCAATTGATAACCCCTACTTGAAGACTCGTGACTCAGAATGGTACAGGGAACCAACCTTTAGAGGGTACACCAAAGCCTAAAGAAAATCAGGGGAATGTTGTATATTCCAAGATGCCCGTGGATCCTAACACGGGCGATTACAAACACCTTCGAGGTGTGATCGAAAAGCCGATCTGGAAAGGAAAGCTTCAATAGTATGTACAAGTCCTGCAGAATGGCGGGCAGTGAACATCCGATGCCTATTAATAAAGGGCTATGATTATCAGTTGAAATGATGACGGCCGACATCCCTTTGAAAGGACCCAGGGGCAAAGTCGAATAGCAAGCACACGATGCCGCTTCACTTATCAATGAGATTTATCCCAATTTTCTTTGAATTATTTCCATTTCTATTTCTGTTTCAATTGTTCTATGAACTACGACTAACTTGAACTAAACTACTTTCAAAATGATGTAGGTAACCAGATACTCAGATTTGGCCACCAACCAATCCACGCAGACCGTGTTCAAGCCTGTGGAGTTTCATCAAGACGATCATGATTCGACCGCTCACCATCAGCAATATGCCTTCGGTTTGGGGCTATGGACTAGAGATTGAAAAGCTCATCACAATCATAGCCCAATACAAAGTGAACACGACTGATCGTTCATTCCTCGAACTCCACATTTGATTTGAAGGCCTAAGCAAGGCTTGAAATGAGTATGGCCCGATCATCCACTCAAATCGAGTCATAAAACAAAGTTTGACAAAATATAAATGTCTCTCCTGAAGCTCAGTGATACCGGGATCTATCTACAGTAGACATGATTTGATCATCTACACATCAAATCCTACCCTAAACACAAAAGATTGTTCGAAAGCCTGACTTGGAGTAGCTGTGATGGACTACCTACTCTCCAACCATCACTCTCAATACATAGACACGACTGCACCTTGAAACATATGCAACTTGCTTTGTCTACTCAATAATCCATTATCCAGATTTTCTAGAAAGAGATAAGAAGCAAATTGTGTGAGATTTGACTATCTAACCCAGCATGGATGTGATCTAACCATCTGCTATATACCTCCTTCCTTGACGTGATTGGAAGAGCTATAATTATCAAGCGGACGAGAATCGACCATCCATTTTTCAAGTTTCATCCCCCATGCTGGGGGCAAAATCGCATTCCATGAGCAAACATTGGTCGATCGTTCATTTGACAATATTAGCCTCGATGTGGTAAATGAAATATAAATTAAAGGGTAGAAATACGACTGCTCTCAATAAAAACCTCTAAGTCCCTTAAGAAGACTAGAGTACTCTAAGTCCCTTGAGTACGGACTAGAGTATAAACGACCTAAAAACCTCTAAGTCCCCAGAGTGTGGACCAGAGTACTCTAAGTCCCCTGAATGTAGACTAGAGTATAAACAACTTAAAAACCTCTACATCCTCAGAGTGTGGACTAGAGTACTCAAAGTCCCCTGAGTGCGGACGAGAGTATAAACAACATAAAAACCTTTAAGTCCCCAGAGTGTGGACTAGAGTACTTTAAGTCCCCTGAGTGCGGACTAGAGTATAAACGACTTAGAAACTTCTACGTCCCCAGAGTACGGTCTAGAGTACTCTAAGTCCCCTAAGTGCGGACTAGAGTATAAACGACTTAAAACCCTCTATGTCCCCAGAGTGCAGACTAGATTACTCTAAGTCCCCTGAGTGCAGACAAGAGTATCAATGACTTAAAAACCACTAAGTCCGCAGAGTGCGGACTAGAGTACTCTAAGTCCCTTGAGTGCGGACTAGAGTATAAACGACTTAAAAACCTCAACGTCCCCAAAGTGCGGACTAGAGTACTCTAAGTCCCTTGAGTGCGGACTAGAGTATAAACGACTTAAAAACCTCTAAGTCCACAGAGTGCGGACTAGAGTACTCTAAGTCCCTTAAGTGCGGACCAGAGTATAAGTGACTTAAAAACCTCTACGTCCCCAGAGTGCGGACTAGAGTACCCTAAGTCCCCTAAGTGCGGACTAGAGTATAAATGACTTAAAAACCTCTAAGTCCTCATAGTGCGGACTAGAGTACTTAAGTCCCCTGAGTGCAGACTAGAGCATAAACGACTTAAAAACCTCTAAGTCCATAGAGTTTGGACTAGATTACTCTAAGTCCCCTGAGTGCGGACTAGAGTATAAACTACTTAAAAACCTCTACGTCACCAGAGTGCGGACTAGAGTACTCTAAATCCCCTGAGTGCGGACTAGAGTATAAACGACTTAAAAACCTCTACGTCCCCAGAGTCCGGACTAGAGTACTTTAAGTCCCCTGACTGCGGACTAGAGTATAAACGACCTAAAAACTTCTAAGTCTCCAGATTGTGGACTAGAGTACTCTAAGTCCCCTGAGTACGGACTAGAGTATAAATGACTTAAAAACCTCTACGTCCCTAGAGTGCGGACTGGAGTACTCTAAGTCCCTTGAGTGCGGACTAGAGTATAAACTACTTAAAAACCTCTAAGTCCCCAGAGTGCGGACTAGAGTACTCTAAGTCCCCTGATTGCGGACTAGAGTATAAATGACTTTAAAACCTCTACGTCCCCAGAGTGCGGACTAGAGTACTCTAAGTCCTCTGAGTGCAGACTAGAGTATAAACGACTTAAAAACCTCTACGTCCCCAGAATGCGGACAAGGGTACTCTAAGTACCCTGAGTGCGGACTAAAGTATAAATGACTTAAAAACCTCTAAGTCCTTAGAGTGCGAACTAGAGTACTCTAAGTCCCTTGAGTGCGTACAAGAGTATAAACGACTTAAAAACCTCTACGTCTCTAGAGTGCAGACTAGTGTACTCTAAGTCCCCTGAGTGCGGACTAGAGTATAAACGACTTAAAAACCTCTACGTCCCCAGAGTGTGGACTAGAGTACTCTAAGTCCCCTGAGTGCGAACTAGAGTATAAACGACTTAAAAACCTCTAAGTCCCCAGAGTTCGGACTAGAGTACTCTAAGTCCCCTGAGTGCAGACTAGAGTATAAACGACTTAAAAACCTCTACGTCCCCAGAGTGCGGACTAGAGTACTCTAAGTCCCCTCAATGCGGACTAGAGTATAAACGACTTAAAAACCTCTACGTCCCCAGAGTGTGGACTAGAGTACTCTAATTCCCTGAGTGCGGACTAGAGTATAAACGACTTAAAAAGCTCTAAGTCCCTGAAGTGGACTAGAGTACTCTCAGCCCCTGAGTGCGGACTAGAGTATAAACGACTTGAGAAAAATATGTAAGTTCCTGAAGCAAAATAGAGTACTCTAAGTCCCCAGAGTGAGGACTAGAGTATAAATGAATTGATGAAAATCTATACGTCCCAAACTGTGGAATATAGTATAAACCGTTCGACAAATCTCCAAGTCCCCAGAGCGTGGACCGAAACATGAACACAAATTGGGCGCGAGTAGACTAAGGGGAGAATAACACTAAGTCAATAGAATACAAAGTGGTGCATAAACATCGTTAAATAGACAAGTGGATTCCGACTGTTCTCCATTTTGCAAACTTTCGGCCTGAAATCGATAGGAGGATTATTAACTCGCTAAGTATGGAGTTTGACCATCCAACTAGTGGCTGGCCAAATCGATGCTGGGAGCAGGAGTACAAATCTCTAAAAGCTGAATACGATTGCGTACTATAGCTCTAGCTTGGCATTCTTTACAACTTAAGGCAATGACTACAGGAAGGCCTCATATAGAACCAATCGAAACGACATTCAAAGTTACGGACGACCGACTATATCATACATCAGATCGAGGGTCAATACCGATCCGCACCAAGCATATACGAATGTGCCTCGAATATTCCTTGAAAAGCTATGACCTCCAAAGTGTGGAAAGGTGGGTAAACCATGAAGACTTGGTCAAAAATTCTCCAGCACTCTCCTTCGGTCCATCAGAAGGGGTATGAAACTGGATGAGCATGACCCGACTGCATTTGAGCCAACTTTACCTCGAGATCTGATTACAAAACATGAATCAAAGTGGACATGGCTGACTGTCCAGTGTCCAAATTACGCCATAAATTGACGAGGCATCGAAGTATTCCTCTTGGAATGAAAAACCACAATACAATCCAAGATAGGCGAGACCGAACCTCCCATCAACTTACCCAATCCCACGATTCAACGGGAAAGAGAGTAAAGCTAAAGTGGGCATGGCTGGTCTTCCTACTTAACGGTATATGCCCCAGACCTAGGGGCACGAGCGAGAAGCAAGATGAATGTGAACCGACTATTCACCAATCAACTCTTTGTCTTTGGAGTTTAGGTGGGAATATAAACATAGCTAGGGCGAGACTCAACCATCCATGCAGTGCATTTTTCAACCCGAGACTAGGAGCAAACGCATAGTCATCCAAAGACTACCTGCGATAGCTCAATGTTGAAACTTACGCATAGTCATCCAAAGACTACCTGCGATAGCTCAATGTTGAAACTTATAAATAGTGCTTACAGCTATTCAAGGCTACGACCAAAAGGATGCCTAGAGATAGAATCATTAAATCGATACCTTAGCTCGTAGGCAACTGGCTGTCACTCCAACCCGAAAGACGGGTAAAGGATCATGAATGCATTGAATAGAAAGTGCGTTACTCGAATATACAAGCAAATTCAAACTCATAGCAAGATCCAACTATACAGCTGCACACAACTTGAGACTGACCCCTACTCGACATTTTCTTCAACGTGCTTTTAAGCCTGATGTTTGGCCATTTGCTGATAATCGATTAGGGCATTCATAGTCCTTCACTATTAGACTTAATAACTCATGATACGACTCTAGGATTCGGCTAGAGTAACCATCAACATTGACCGTCCCAACCATATTTCACATTGAATGTTATGCAAAATAGTTACATCTGAACTCAAAGAATACGAGATTGCACCTGCTAAGCTGACAATCGATATTACAGCCAACCATGGCGACCCTTTCTGGGTGTTGAATATCGAATCACAGCTTAGTGCAATGATGATAAAAGAATTAGTTGGATTTTTTGGAATAAATGATGATATGTTCCCTTGGACCCATTCTGACATGCGTATGTGATTTCATTAACTATCACGAGCCATGCATTGGATATCAACCCGAAACTACAAAAGCTAGCACCATATCTATTGATTTCATCATGAAAGCTCCATTCTTACTTTTGGGCTCACCCCATCAACGTCTATGCCTACCAGCCATTGCGATAGGGCATACAATGACCTGAGATGTCTGAAGACTACTTAAATAGAATATCAAACTAAGCCAATTCGATATCACTTATTTCCCTCGAAGGGCTATTCAAGGATGGAAATTAGTAGACCTCCCACTCGAATTCACTACATCAGATGACTACTTGAAGTGTAGTAGAGAACCAACCAAAAGGTGGAAAATTTACGCGGATGGAGCATCCAGTGATCAGTATTATGGCGCAGGAGTCATGTTAATGACTCCCGAGGAACGATCGATCTGCTATGTCCTAAAACTCGATTTCCTGTAACAAACAACGATGCTTAGTATGAAGCCTTGACCGCCAGCCTCAAACTTGCTAGAGGATTTGGAGTGGAAACTTTACATATCTTTTATGATTCTTGATTGGTAGTATGCAAAGTTAAGGAAGTTGATCTTGCTAAGGGGCATTGTCTTGCTCCTTATCTCGGCCAGGTCCAAGAGCTACTAACCGACTTCACGTATTACATCATTGCATACATACTCAATGAACAAAATGAAAAGATTCCAGTCACTGGCCAAGCTGGCCAGTTTTAGGGACGCATAACGGACATACATTGTTTCGATTGAAATATTTAATATTCCAAGCATTGACGGATGGAGATCAGCTAGGTCTTGGAGACAGAGCCAGAAAAGGTGTCATGGTTGACTTCTATCAAAGACTATCTACAATGAGGAATTCTTACTGAACGGAAGAATGGAAAACGACAGATCCTACTCAAAGCTTCACGCCAAATTATCCAAGAATAAGTCGTTTGTAGAAAGGAGTTTATCCATCCCCATGCTTCGATGTATCGCCCATAATGATATCTTGAGCGAAGTCTATGAAGAAGAATGCGGCTATAACATCAGGGGGAAAACCACGATAAAGAAAATACTCTGCTACAGGTATTACTGGCCAACTATCAATGCAGATGCGGTTGATCATGCCAGACAATGCGATGAGTGCAAGATGTTTGCAAAAAATCCGAGAACCCGCCGATGGAAATTACTGAAATGGCTAGTCCATAGCTGTTTGCCACTTGGGGCATTGAAATAATCTTCTTGCCGATCCTAAAGGTAGTGCGAAATACACAATCATAGTAGTTGATTACTTCACCAAATGGGCAGATGAAGAACTCTTAACCATGACCAAGATGAAGAAAATAATCGACTTCATTATCCATAATGTCATCTGTCCTTATGACCTTCCATGATCTATTATAACTACAAATGGACAGGTTGAAGCTATGAAAAAAATCATAAACCCTGTACTGAAGAGAGATTTGGAAAATTCTAGAGATAAATGGGAGGATGAACTCCCAACAGCATTATGGGCTTATAGAACTACCCATGGGTCCATAGCTAGCCGTACTCCATTCACCCTTGCTTATTGCTATGAGGTCATCATATTTGTAAAAATTGAAGTCCCCTCTCATCAGGTGGCTGATTACAACCCTTATTTCACAAAAAAAATACAAATAAGGAATCACAATTGAATTGCAATTAAACTAGATGGAATTGGCGACGACTTATGAGCATAAAACGCATCCGACGGTCAATGGCAAGAACATGCACTCGAACATGCCTGCGTACATCCGAAAAAAGTTCGACTTCTTGTAATCAGCAGGGAATTGAATTCTCACTTAAGATTATTAAGAAAAGACTAGATCAAATAGCCGAAGCTTACTGGCCCTGTAGAACCGGACATGGATGGCCACTAATGAACAACAACCTTGGATTTATAATATTAGGAATCGACCAAGCGTCAAATTAACCAAAGAAGGATACAACACCTTGGGAGGATAAAATTGAAGAATAATGACTATTCAGGAAACATGATGGATTTCTTTTTGTAAACAAGGAATACTCGCTGATTCAAAGCGTGTCATGTTGCTTCACATGACACACTTTAGGGGGCAAATGTTACCCGACACCTTGGGCAGGCTACAAAACGACAGCTGAAGATATTATTATTAGCACTATACAAGATTCTGCCAAGAAGATCCTGAAGGTATAAGGGTTTGATGCAATCAACATGGTTCAGCATGCCTTGCCCGGTGCGCAGAAGTCACCTACTGTGGGCTGAGGTACCTTGTTTCTAAGCCCATGAGGGAAGTCCAACCCACCTTCATCTATAAATAGAAGGGCAGGGGCACAGTGAAAGGGACCTTTTTCCGAGAACACTGGGGAGACCCTGCCATTTTTGATACTCTCATCTTTTTAGTTCAAACTTATATGCAAGTGATTGGTTTACAGATTGTATCTGTATTCAAGTGATTGAGAAAGCAATAAAGATTAAACTCAAAGTAGACGTAGGCAATACGCTGAACCACTATAAACCTGGTGTTCTCGTTTTTGTTGTTCCTTTTGCATTAAATTACACTATTCTTCTATTCTAATTTACTCTCTTCATTAATCTCTCTACATAAATCTACTCAAGGGTGTTAGTGACCAATTTTGATCCATCCTCCTATTTTGCAATTTAATCATCTTATCTTCATTTCGAGCCTATCCTCTTAGTCTGATTTCTCTTTGATAAGGTCCGTCTTAATTTGGATCTCTATCCTTGTTTTGAAATCCATTTCTGGAAGCATCGAGTGAGATAATATATTTGTAATTTATATAAATCATTTTATATGTTGTGTTGTTTGAGTTGTTAATGTTGATTTGGGTTTTCAACCGATTCGCCTGATCAATGCTATCGATAGGAATTCCAAAACACTTGAATAGAGAAAACTGACACAATATTGTTAAATGAATGATAATATTTGATTTATCATTTTGTAAACACTTGATTATTCTAACATGTAGTTAAGTGAAATTATTAAACATGGTCTATAAATTTATTTGGAATTGAAATGAATTTAAATTAAAAATTTGAAAAGTTATTTTGTGGTGATATCAAACTTTGGTTTTAAGGTTTTAAAATGTATATTATTTAAAGTATTGTCGAATAGAAATAGTTTCCAAAGAATTTTAGAAGTTTTAAATCAATGCTCTCTTCTTTTTTCACTAGAAAATAATTTCGGTGATGACAACAGCATCATCGACATTCGTTTTCGAGTTCCACGGTGGAGAGACTATCTAGTAGCTTTGCTACACTTTTGTTTTGAAAAATGAATTTGATTTGATTTTTTATTGAGTATGTTCAGATGTATATATAAATGTATGATTATAAATTTGATTTGGTATATAATATATATGTATATGTTTATCTCTAAATTATTTAAAGTTAATCGGAAATGTAATTCTTAAACTTTATGTTAAGGATGATTTCAATTACAAAATGGAACCAAATTTTTTAATAATATTTAGACTTGAAATAATTGAATTAGGAAAATTTTACTTGTATAATACTCAATTGCATTCCAATATAACTTACCAAAATTATTCAGAAGTTAACTATTTAATTGAATAATATACATTATAACATGATGTTAAAGGAATTTATAAATAAATTTGAGTGGTTATATAAGTGTAAATTTACTTAATATAAGTGATAACATAATTAAGTGGAATAAATTTTATAATAATTTGGAGTAAAGAAAAATTAAATTTGCTGAATATAATAAATAACTATTCAAATTTATGATTTTAGAAATTATTAATTGAAGGTAATTGGAAAATAAGATAATCAATTTAGAAATAGTTAAGATTGATTTAACTTAAGTGAAATCAAATGGATTAAATCAATTATTGAATACTAATTAATTTAAAATTGAAATTTATATGGTTTTAAATTAATTTTTTTATTTTGTTTCAGTCTATTTTCTTTCTGGTTGTTTCTATTCTACCACCTCATACCTTTTCGTGGACGAAAAGTTTTGAGTGGTGGAGAGTGTAACGACCTGTAAATTTTAGTTGTTTTATTTATTTAATTTATTGAAAATTTGTGAAATTCTAAATAATAAAATTTTGGAATACAAATTTGATATTTGGAATATGTCTAATTAAACATAGCAAGCGGTAAATTTTCATCTGATAATATTGAAGTTTATTTTCTTATGAAATTTTATTTAAAGTTAAGTCAGCTAATATTAGATGATGATAAAATGTTTTCCAAACTTGAATATTTCGACACAATAAATTTGTAAATCATCTTCTAAGTGAGACATCATCTTTCATTTCTTCAAATTTGGACTGCTGTTACTTCGTTTATCTTATTTTGACAAATTTGCAGCTTTTTCAATACCGATTATCGACTTTTGATAGGATGGTCGTACCACTGATATTTGTGTGCCATTTTGATCATATCGTTGTGCTGATCTCTACAGTTTATTCGTTTGTGTGTTTCGAAGTCCGTGAGATAGCGAACCTACGAAATGACTTCGTATTGTTTCCGCATTCTATCTGCTACTTTACCCTTACCTTTCGTATTCCACCTTCTATTCCCAATAGCCATTAGCATTTTTCATTCCCATAAAAATTTACTGCCGTGACCATTTATTTTATTCATTTCGCTCTTTCATCATTTTGATCTAAAAAATAATATAAAAACGCATCTGCAAAGAAAATGAAAACAAAATTATAGTAGCACAGCACCATCCCCTCTTTTTCTACATCGCCGAGCACGGCACGAGCCACGCCAGCATTCCGATCTCCTCTTCATCACTGAAACCTCTCATCGCCCGCCTCTTCACCACTCAACTACACATGCAATCTCCTCCTCCATCTTTGGCCTCTTCATTTCCTTGCTCTGGCAATTAAAAGCCTCTTTTTCTTTGATGAGTAAATTATCTTCAAGTAAGTTTATAAATATTGTTTTAAAGGTGCAGCTTATATATGTTATACTATTTCATATTACAGCACTATATATATATATATGTATATATTTGTTTATAGAAATGTAGGTGTACATAATTCAAAGCTTTAGTTACTTTCTTTACTGTATATATACATATATTTTAGTTTATATTTACATTCTACCTATTTTTATATATAGGTTACATCAGTTTTATATATATTAGTTGGGTAGAATTATTTAGTATAAAATCTTTGTCAACTTAGCATATATTTTACCTGCCATCAAAAACTTTTACAAGTGTGTGTTTGCTCGTATACATGTTTAAAAATTTGTTAGTTTATATATGTTTGATAAATGAGTTCTGTTTACATATTTTATATAAGTGCTTTCTATAATAGTATATGTAAATGAGTTTTGACTTATATACACATTGTCCATAAGTGATGATGCAGTGTGTATATATATGTGTTTGCTATAATAGATTTCAAGTATAATTATAAGTTTTGGTCTACAATATAATATGTATATATGCTTTTAATTCTTATGAATGTGAGTTTTTATAATCTGTTTATATATTACAGATGTTATACATATATATTAAATTTCCTTTTGCTGTGTAAGTGTTATGTATAGGTTTTAAAGTAATATATTATTCGTTTAAATTTGTTCTATAGGTACTGACTTATTGAGATTATATAAGTTGCCTGAGATTGTAAAGGTTGTATATATTTGCATGTGTTTGGATCGATGTGAAGTAAGCTTTATATAAATTTAAAAATATGTAAATAAGTATATATGTCTCAGTCTTAGCTGTTCTCCTCTTTTGTCTATCTGATCTGTGCATAGTTCCTATTTTACTTATATAAAAAGGATACTTTGAGTTGGCTTTCATGTTACCTGTAGCATGCATATTAGTTTATCTTATTCAATTCTACAATATATATATATATACATATATATATATATATATCACGTAGGATGTACTGTATATATGTGCATACCTTATTTTATAATGTGTTTATAAACGCATTAGACTACTGTACATAAATATGCGGTTTTGCATGATTTTATTATAACCTGATTTTTATAAATTGTAGGTTAGTAGTTACGAGTTGGATTTATATACGTACGTATGTATGTATGTATGTATGTATGTATGTATGTATACACATGTGTGTGTGCGCGCGCTTAAAACTGATTTTTGAACATAAAAGTATATAAGAGTATATATATGTGTAGAATAGTATATATATGTAAATTATATGAGTATATATGATCTTCTTTAAGCTGCTATATTTATTTTAGCAAGGTAAGTTTATATATTTTAAAAATAAAGTTTTTGTTTGCATACTGGTTTAAATATATGTATAAATATAGATTTTATTTTGATTTGTGTTTACGTTGTATGTTATTTTTGAAAATTTAAAAATTTGTAATACATCTTGTTCTCATCGATTTCCTGTCTGTTACCTGACAACTTGGGCCGGCTACAAAACTACTGTTGAAGATATTATTATTAGCACTAGACAAGATTCTGACCAAGAAGAGCCTGAAGGTATAAGGGTTTGATGCAATCGACGTGTTTCGACATGCCTGGCCCGATGCACAGAAGTCACCTACTGTGGGCCGAGGTACCTTGTTTCTGATCCCATGAGGAAAGTCCAACCCATCTTCGTCTATAAATAGAAGGGAAGTGGCATAGTGAAAGGGACCTTCTTCCGAGAACACTGAGGAGACCCTACCATTTTTGATACTCTCATCTTTTTAATTCAAACTTGTATGCAAGTGATTGGTTTACGGATTGTATCTTTATTCAAGTGATCGAGAAAGCAATAAGTTTAAACTCAAAGTGGACGTAGGAAATTACGCCGAACCACTATAAATCTGATGTTCTCGTTTTTTTGTTCTTTTTGCATTGAATTACACTATTCTTCTGTTCTAATTTACTCTCTTCATTAATCTCTCTACATAACTCTACTCAAGGGTGTTAGTGACCAATTCTGGTGCTAACACAATATATCAGCTCAGTTCGTCGAATTCTTGCCTATCTAAAGCAAGTAACCCACCTCGTTCTCGTTCATCTATCCAGCCTCGAAAGGTGAGTAATCACTCATGATAAATGTTCTTATATTTATTAAATTTGATTTCAATTGAAACGACAACCGAAATATGCTGCTATTAGTTATTTACATTGCTATATATGCTATTATATGTACCTTTTTACCTGTGAAATCTGACACCATTATCTGTTATTTATATCGATGATATATGCCTGTTATATTATTATCATATCTGTTATCACTCTGCAAGTTTCCTGATAGTATAGAATTCCCTAAGGGTTGAAATGATATATACCCGAACGACCTGTAGAATATGAGAAAATCGTTATGGGTTGAAATGATAAACCCAAGCGATTTTCATTGAATTGAATTTAGGATTGCGGGATGAAATGATATATACCCGTATATAGTTTAATTATAGATTGAAATGATAAATTTCCATATCACTTGACCATAGGATAGAAAATTACATACAGATACCGTTGGTCTATACATAAATATTTTGAAAATGATTTCCATGGTTTTGGAAAGAAATACATGGTTTAACAAATATTGATTTTTAAGATTATATATATATATATATATATATATAAATATTTGGAAATGATTTCCAAGGTTTTGAAATTGAGTTTATTTAAGAATTATACTCAAATAAGTTTGATTTGAAATTTATTAAATTTGGGATTTTAAAGATATAGTTTTATAACTTGATTTGATTAAAAGTGATTTAAATGAATATTTCAAATTGAAATGGTATATATAGTTTTATTTAAATTCGAAGTTTTATTAAAATGTTATTTGAATGATTAAGTAAATATTTCAAAATAAATAATAGTAAAGTGGATTTGATATATATATATGTATGTATGTATGTATCTATGTATGTATGTATGTATGTATGTATGTATCTATGTATGTATGTATGTATGTATATAGAATTATCTAATCTAGTTTTGAAATGTTTGAATATCTAAAGCTTTGAAAAATATTGAAACTGAAATAGTTTATTTTGTGGTTAAAAATCTGTATTTGCAATTGATATAATTTGAAATGGTTTATTGAGAAACCGAAATAAATTGAAATTGATGATTTAAGATTTGATTAAATTTGAATTTTTGGAACTCGAGTTGATTTGGAATCGATTTGCAAAATTTGAGGGAACTATTTTATTATATAAAGTATTTTTAAATTTTATTTTAAACTATTTTATATTTTTCTTTATAGATTATTTTAATATAAACTATTTTAATATAAATATTTTATTATAAACTATTTTTAATATAAACTATTTTAACATATTAACTATTTTAACATAAATTATTTTAACTTATAACTCTTTTATATAAACTATTTTACTTTATAAACTATTTTATTATATATACTATTTTAATATCTAAACTTTTAAGTGGTTGAAGTTAGTTTTCAAAGTTATGAATTTCAAAGTATCATGTTTTGAAAGTGTTATAATTTCTAGTATTTGGTTTCGAAAGTGTTATAACTTTGAAGTACTATGATATTGTATTTGGTTTTGAAATGGAAATGGCATCGTATTTGGTTTTGAAATGGAACTGATATCGTATTGATATGGTTTTGAAATGGTAATGATATTTTAGTTTTGAAGTATAAACTATTTTGAAATGACCACGGTGTTATAATAACGTTTGGTTGTTAAAGAGACCGGGATCAGATATTGTCATACTCTCTGTCAATACAGAAAACCACTTTGACAATCGTGTATACAGTGGAGATTCCAGAATGAAGTAGGATGGTGGTGACGTCCTATTGAGGTATATACGTGGACCCGACTCCCATGAGTTGGCATTAGGTGGCTAAAACAGGAGCAATTCTCGGGCCAAGTGAGGTCATACCTCCGATCAGACACATTCCTTCGATACTATATTCTGACTTTTTGATTGATTTGGTGACCACCCTTGATTTTTTTTTTGATTTGGGAGTGTGTTCCGAGGTGGACGGTAGTGGCTGCTAGGCGTTACCAACATCCCGGATGCCTAATTGGTATATCTACACTAGCATTGCCTTGTTGTGCCATGTCACCTTCCCTATCGAGACTACTATGAGTTTGTTTTGTGTCGTAACTATGGAGTATCCTCTGGTAGCCTCCCCGATCTGGAGGTATTACAGTATTGTATAGACTATTGGCAATATAAAATGTGTTAAGGGGGATATGGGTAAGCTTTAACACTATTTTAATAGTTTGCTTTACTTTAGACACTATTATAATAGCGTATATTACTACATAGTAGATAGTTGGATCCTTAGAGGATGGTTATCCCAAACATCCTTTGATTTACTTGAATTCGATTGTTATTTCACTGGAGTTGAATTTATTGATATAAGAATGTTAATCCTGACTCGAGTGTTTTGTGTTTTCTTTACGCTTGGGTCAGACTAAGTGATACAGCTTTTGAGACTCATCCTTGGAGTTGGAGCTTCGTTTGAAAATCCATCTACATCTTTTCAGCTTACAGTTATTTAGTTGATTCCAGTGATGAATTCTGATCTTGTATTTTGACTTTTGTATTTGAGACTTCTGTTGTATCTTATTTAACTTTGTTACATATATAGTAGCTTCATGAACTACTATTCTTTTGTTTCCGCTGCATTATTGTTATATTACTTTGTGTCTGTGATTCTGTGATTTATTTATTTACTGTATATGTTGAATTTTGCCAAATATAAATTAACAATATGATATCTTGAGCAATTCAAATTCGGCACGTGTGGATGCGAATGTTGAAAATATCAGGATGTTACATCCAGTGTCTAACGTGAGTGCAATAACTTAAGAGATGTTCCGGATTACATCTGTTAAGGATCTGTTAAACTATCTACATACATTGTACAATATGCTATTATAATAGTGTGTACAATAAAGTAAAGTATTAAAATAGCGTTAAGGTGTTACTCATATCCCCCTTAAGACATTTTATATAATGTCGTAGTCCATGTAGTACTTTTAACTCCACCGTAAACTAGGGGGCTATCAGGGAGCACCCCATAGGTACGACACAAATTAAATTTGTATAAAGCGCGACAGTGCATGTGACAAAGCATGCGAGGCAATGCCCAGGGTATGATACTATAGTTTTGCAAATCCGAACTGGTGGTAGAGCATAAAGATACTACCACCCACCTCGAAACACAGTCCCCTAATCAAAATCAAGGGGTGGCCACCGAATCAATCATAAATTCATCGTATGATATTGTAGAAGCATGTCCGATAGGAGGTGCGACCTCACTTGGCCCGGCATGGCTCCTGTTTTAGTTACATCAAGTTGACTCGCGGGAGTTAGGGTTACGTAAATACCTTATACAGAATTGTTCGCCAAACCATCCTACTTCATTCTGAAATCATCACCACATACACAGTTGTTAAAGTGGTTTTCGGATTGGCAGAGAGTATGACAATATCCGATCTTAGTCGCTCTGACAACAAAATGCTTAGTTTACACCGGATGATTCTTTTACATTTCCAAAACCTATTCATAATTGCTATCAGAATATCTTATTCAATCCAAAACATATCACTTTCAAAATCATATTCACTTTCGAAATCATATCACATTTTAAATCATATCACTTACAAAATCATATTTATCTTCGAAATCATACTTCCAAAATAGGTTAAATCCACATTTTAAAATCATCATATTTGCTCAGAATATGTTATTTCACTAGAAAATATCATTTCAAATCCCAATTTAGATTATAACATTATTTAACCATATTCGCTTTTAAATCAAGAATTTATATATAACCAATTCAACCTTGCACCATTAAAATTCAGAAATATAATTTAGATAGTCCTAAATAGTTTAAAATAGTCAACATAGTTTAAAATACTTTAAAATGGTTTAATATAGTTTAAAATAGATTAAATATTTTAAAATTAGTTTTAATAGTTTAGAATAAATTAAGATATTTTAATATAGTTGAAAATAGTTTAATATAGTTTATATAGATTAAAATAGATAAAAATAGTTTAATATAGTTTAAATTGTTTAAAATTGATTAACATAGATTAAAATAGTTTAAATTAGATTAAAATTGTTTAATAGTTTGAAAATCTTAATAACATATCTTTACAAAATTTATATTAAAATAAATTAATTTGAAACTAATATCAAATTAGACTATTTCTTTCATTTCAACACATCTGGACCATGTCCAGCTTTCAGATTTCAACTTAAATCCTTTAAACAATTCATTTAAACCAATTCCAATTTCAACATTTAAAGCTTTGATTTTCAAAAATAATTCAGTTTATATAAATCAAATTTTATTTCATAATTATCGTTTAATTGAATTCAAATTTAAAGGATTTAAGAATCATTTAATTTAACTAAATTCGTGTCCGTATATAGCTTTCTACCCTATGGTCAAGTGATACAGGCATATATCGTTTCAATCCACAATAGATTTAAATTTACGGGTATATATCATTTCAATTCGTACTCCCAAAATAAATTCAAAATCCATAAAATCACTTAGGCTTATCATTTCAACCCATAACGAGTTTTCCCTAATCTATAGATCGATCAGGTATGTATCATTTCAACCCTAAGGGAACTTGTAGTTTTATATCAATATATATGTATAAAATAACATAACACCCAGTCATCCAATATCAACAATTAAACATTATCACAATCATCATTCAAATCAACCAATCAATAACAACAATTAACTGATTATCAATAACAAGTATTTGATTGACAATTAATATTCAATATTAAATTAAATAGTGATTAAATTTAATAAAGTCATATTTAACTGGAATGACAATTTAAATACATCAAACATCAACCAGTCAATTTCTAATCGCATCATAAATTCAATTTAACTAACATAAGATAATCTAGTAGTTGTGAGCGGGTTAAAACACTCACTTTTGAATTCAAATCGATTTGAAATCCACGTAAAGGCCCAAAATCTAATAGTCTCAAAACTCGTCCAAACTAGTTCCATAATGACCGAAATTTCAATACAATCTCAACAGAACAGACCGCGTATGAATCCGAGCATATATTTAAAAGTTATGATGATTAGAACGATTATACAATTAAATTATAACAAATAAAATAATTAAATTAGTAAAATCAATACCCCTCCAGGTTAGCACTTTCTCGTTTCATCACGCAGGCAAAAACCCTAATTCGTACGCAACTAGAAAACAAGATCTCCGGCTGCCACATCAAAAGACAAGTCTGATCGCTACGAAACTTGAAATCGTACAATAATTTACAGTTACGAATCTGATGAAACTGGTTTCGTTGAAATCTGAGATAGTAGACAAAATGGCCATTTTAACGTTAATTAAATAAATTATTATTATATTACCTAAATTACTTTTTTCAATTCAAATTTTATAATTAACAAATTTCATCATTTCTAGTTGCACAAAAATTAACAATCTTTTTGAAACCAATTTGTCATGTCCAATTCAATATTAATTATTTCACTAATTAAAGTGTTTAATTTCAATTGTAAGAAATTCATTAATTATAATTTAAATTCAATTAAATCCATTTATTTTGATTTATCTTATCATTCCATCAATCATTACTTTATGGACATAATTAACATTTATTTACGTTTTATTACATCCATATTCTATAATTATCATTCTAATTTACATTAACTGTGTGATGATCCAGAATTTTTGGGTATTTGAGATTGGAATATCTAATTGATTTTAAATATTTGGAAGTTATTTTAACTTGAATTTCAAATATCACTGTTTATTTGGCAATTAAATTATTGGATTTAACAATTTAAAATTAGGTAAAACATTGCATCTTCAGTTTTGAGCTTGTTAAAAATATTTCAAAAACTTATAAAATTTATAATGATGATACCGAAGATAATAAAAGTGATAGAATCGGATTTAAAGGTGATTTGTTCAGTTTTGAAAATATATCGTTTAAATTGATATTTAAAATATAGCCTTCCGAGGCACAGTCTCGGATTTCGACGAAACCAATTCCATTGGATCCGCAATAATATATTATTATTGGATTTCAATTTTCGTAGAATTTGGGGTTATTGTGTGGCCGTACGTAGGTAAATGCACTGAAATCTATATTGAAAATTCAATAGAATAATTGGGTCCGAGAAGCTATCTTCTCCATACGATCGAATTAGAACTCGAAATCTTTTCCATTACGTTCGTAATAGGGGTATTACATTATGAACGCCTAGTAGCACGCCTCAATAGGAAGTCAAATTTTTAGATGGTGATTTCAAGACGATTTAAATTTTAAATTTAAATAATATGGATATTCAAATTGTTTTGACAAAAAGTTTTCTCATTCACACACGTGTCCCCTTGATGCAATGCATGTCCACCCTATGAACACGTGTTCCCCTTTCTCTTTAAAATAAGAAAATAATATAACGTAAAATAGTAAATAAAAAAAGAGAACCGAGACTTTCTTTATCTTCAAAGCATAAATCGAAATTGAAATCTCAAAAAGAAAATATGGCAGCTGTATCCTTTCAATATTTAAATCTCGTTCCCTCACTCCCAGTTCAAATCGACTAAGATACTCTTAGCCAAATCGAAATCGAGGATACCAACTAATCGATCGGCTATTGAATTCGCGTGGCGATCGGAAGGGCCGACTTTGACGACCTGCCTTTCATTCCAAAGAAAGACGTATCATCATTAAGAACGAAATAGGTAGGAAGTGAATAGATAGAAAGAAAGAAACAACAATATCAAAATCTCACAGCGAAAACGGTAAATATATATTACATCACATAGCTATTACATAGTCATTACATAGCAGAGTTATATAGTTACACAACATCACAATTGATAGTCGTGAAGACCTGTCTGTCCATTACATTCCAAATACAAACAGATGATACCAACATAGCGTGTGTGTGTATAGGTACGCCAAGTCTCCAGCTCCAAGTCCTTTCCAAAATTCATCAAGCCAGCCTGATCACTTGGCTACTCATAAAAATTCGAGTAGCCAAGAGTTTAAGAAAAACAAAAATAAACTCTGGGTCAGGGTTAAGTTGTTTAACTTGAAAAACCTTTGAAATAAAAGGTTTCTCGTAAGACTCTCTGCAAATAAACATGGACAAGTTTTTCCCTTATGATAACTAAAACATTTGATAGGAAATTTGGTTATATTATAATATGTATAGGATTTCCAAATAAATATTCACATAGCCGAAATTGTTACATTATTAAATTCTAGTGTACAAAGGTATACGATCAAGTCCAAGATCACTTATTGAAGATTGAATTCCGTACAATGGCAGGCCTACTGGGGTACCGCCAGTCACAGTATGTGGTCTAGATCACTGTACCGATGATCCACCCTAATCCCCTGCAACATAAGACCGGAGCTACCCCTTACTGGATAGTCCGAATAAGACAACTCCGCGGTTGTGGCCAATATCCGCCCACACAATCAGATAAAGGGTCCTCTAGATAGGGGAAAATCTTATCCTACTTGGGTGCTACTCACTTAGTCTTATGTGCACCTCCCCTATTTTAGCCATTCCCAGTTGATGAGGCTTGAGGCTACGATTACCTTTTTAGAACACATATCTTGGCATGCTCGTCATCCTCCATTGACGGTGGTATGATAGCATTCATCCATACAAGTTCGTTCTGGGTTCGAATGAAACCGAAGGCACTATCTCCGTTACACGTGTTTTGGAATCACCCTCAGAGTTAACGACAAATAGCCCTTGCATTCTGAAACTTCAATGATCTTCACTTGAGATTTCACGACCTATCGTTTAACTTGGATCGATGCGGTTTTCGGATAACGAATTTGATATCGGTTCCCGGTCTCATCGAAATCCAAACGTTTCTTTTAAGGCCAAGTTGTTTAAGTAAAACAATTTAATTCAATTCAGAACTTTGTATTCACACAGCAATTCAGCAAAGATAAATAACTCACATTTATCACAGCTATATCCAAAGTATTGCACATCACAGAACATCAGAGATTAACATACTATAAATATTAATCAATCCAAACATTCTATACAATTAATCATCCATAAGCAAGATTAATTAATCGCATAATTATAATTAATTTAATTAACTCAAAATAAATTAATTACTTGTGAATTAATCACCTAACCCTGCTTAATTAACATTAATTAATTACAAACCTTTTGTTATTATCTGATTAATTAATGAAATTTATTAATCATCCATAATTACTTGCACTAATTTATTATCTTATAATTATTAATTAATTAATCAATCCCTTTAATTATTAATTAATTAATTCTTAATTACTAATTAATTAATCCTTAATTCCTAATTAATTAATCCTTAATTAGTTATTCTTAATTACCCAAGACCTTAATTAATTTTAAGATAAACCATTTATCTTGATTAATTACTAAATTATCATTAAAATTTTATTTAATAAATCTTGGAATTAATTATCATTAACATGTAAATTAAAAACATTTTACCCTTTTAATTAACTACTTAATTACATCATTTAATTTAAGTTTAAAATAAACTTAAGAATTAAGTTAATAAATTATACAATTTTTCTCTAACCAATATTTAAAAACATTTATTATATAAAAGAAATTGATTTTAAGAAATAGTTTAAAACTTGATTTATTTTAATTTTAAAAACTTGCTTACTTAAAACTTTAAAACTGTAATAATAGATACCCGAGTCAAACCCGGTACCAATCCCGAGCCCAACCCGAGAAACTCTCCCTTTTTTTTAAAAACTGTTGCTTTGGTAATCCACTCGCGAACATATCCGAAGACGAACCCGAACCAGATCAAAACTTCCTCGAGTCAAAACTCGAGCCCACTCCTCTTCTCTAATTCCATAGCATCACCCTACCCATTGATACTCTTGACACCTGTACACATGCACAGATGAACGTCATTACTCCGGGCGTCGCCGCCACCTCCAACATGTCGACGACAACCCCCTCTAGCAGTCCGACCACCTAGCTCATCCAATCTAACCGGAAATCGAAAATGAGCAAATGTGAATCAACTTGAACATAACTGGCCACCCAAGAATCACCTCGACCCGCCGCTTCAGGTCACCAGAGATCACGAATCTCCGACCAAAACTTCGCCGATCAAGCACGCACCTATTACCCCACCTCCGATCAACCTCGGTGCTTCGATGACGATGCAGTAGCCCAAATTCCAACCTCGACCAAAACCTGGGTTTAAACCCTACTTCGACGTCATGCTGCCACCATGGTGGTCAGAAAATCTACTCACCATTTTTCCCGAGATCGTCAACCTCCCCGCTACCTCCAACAGCAATCCCGACCACCTAGCTCGCTTCGATCACTAGAAAATTCCTCAAACAACGTTCCCATTCAACCCATGAATTCTCAGTCAATACCAAATTAAAAATCTTGAATTTTCCTTTAAAATTCATGGTTTATGAAATCAAATCTGATGATGTATATGAAACCAGAAATCTTGACATTCGAATTTTGATATGCATTGGGTTTTTACTGTATTTTCTAATTTTCTAGGAAAACTCAAACTAATTATACCTACAAATATTTTTAAAATCAAGACCTAGTAAATGCAAACAAGTTTCCTTTGTTCATATTAACTTAAAAGTGAATGAGGGAAGAGTTTTTAATTTTTGAACTTGTTTTTGGTCTGTAAATTCAAAAAACAGAGACTTATATATATATATATATATATATATATATATATATGTATGTATGTATGTATGTATGTAAATATACAGACATGCACACTCAAACAAATTCATATTTACATACACGCAAGCATAATATACATTCGTGCAAACATCTATCACCAATATCTATCACATGCAACAAGTTTTAACAGATTAAAGCTTTAATAAAGTTTGTTTACTCACTGATTTGATGATGAACTGAGAAGTTTTTGAACTCGAAATGCTTGATCTTTTTGAAAACTTGAAACTGGAATTTTGTTTGACTTTGATCTCCTTGTTTGCTTTAGATTTGAGATTTTTAAAGGTTGATTACTGATTTCCTTTCTTTGCTTTAAATTTTACCTTTGGTTTTAGTTTTCTATAGTTTGGTTACCAGGTTTATTTTTGAATAAAAGAAAATGAGAAGAGTATAGATATATATAGCCTTGATTTCCTAATATTTTTAAAAATAAAAGAAAATAATGTGACGTTTGTAAAATTGCATGTTACAAATCTTACACTTGTTAATATGCATGTAATTAATATTTTTAATATGTTTTTATACAGTTTTATATTTTATTTTCTATTTAGTTTAATATCAATATGTGTTTTATGCTTTTATATTTAAACTTTTCCATTATTTATATTTATAAAATCTTTAAAGAAAATTATTTAAAACTAATTATATTCTAATAGGCAATCGTATATACACACACACTAGTTTTTAAATCCAATTTATATTTTAAGATATTTATCTTTTGAATTTTAAATTCAAATTCTATTAAAAATCTATTTATAGATATATACATAAAGAACACATATTTTATTTGTTTGAAAAAGAATAATTTTGCACATTTTAAATAATTTATAAAAAAAGATTATCACATTATTATTTGCCTAAAATTCCGGGATATCACATTCCTCCCTCCTTAAAAGAATTTCGTCCCCGAAGTTTAGAAGCGAAAAATAATCCAAAAGCTTTTATTTCATACAATCCAAGCATACATATCAGCATACACTAACAACCAAACAAACAATTCATTCAAACAAACATTACTAACTATCCTGATACAAATCCGGATAGGCTTTCCTAATGCTATCTAGAGTTTCCCAGGTACAATCTTTGGGATCCTCGCTCCGCTAAATCTTTACCAGCTTTACCACTTTGTTTCTAAGCTGCTTCTCATCTTGATCAACAATCTGGACTAGATGCCTGACCACAATTAAGTCCAATTCAACCTCTAAATCTTCCTGGACTGCCGGTACCACAACTAGAGATGGGTCGTACATGTACTTCCTCAGATGAGATATGTGAAAAACATTGTGAATTCCAGCCATCCGATCTGGCATTTCAATCATGTAGGCCAAAGCACCAATTCTCTCGAGCACACGGAACGGTCCAACATATCTCGGGGCACGCTTTCCCATCTTTCCAAATCTGATAGATCCTTTTATTGAGGAAACCTTGGCAAAAACCAAATCTCCGACTTCGAATTCCAATTGCCTTCGTCTCTTGTCCGCATAAATCTTATGACTGTCTTGGGCTGCTTTCATTCTCTTGTTGATTAGCTCCACCTTCGCAAATGCCTCTCGAATCAAATCTGGACCAGGAACAAGACAATCTCCTGATTCTAGCCAACAGGACGATGATCTACAAGGCCTTCCTTACAAAGCTTCATAGGGTGCCATCTTAATACTCGCCTGATAAATATTATCACACGAGAGTTCCACTAAACGCAGATGGTCCTCCCAAGATCCACCAAAATCCAGAACACAAGCCCTCAACATATCCTCTAGAATACGATTCAATCTTTTTGTTTGACCATCGGTTTAGGAACGATAGGCTGTACTTAAACTCAGCCTTGTACCCAGAGCTGTCTGCAGAGCCTTCCAAAATTTGCTGGTAAAGATTGGGTCACGGTCACTTACTATGCTGATGGGAACTCCGTGAACCTAACGATCTCCTTCAAGAAAAACTCCGCTAAAAACGCTACAGTTATGGTTGCCGTAACTGGGATAAAGTGGGCGCTCTTGGTCAGCCGGTCTACGATTACCCACACTCCCTCTGTAACGCCCCACCCCGAGGACCACCATAGCAAAGAGAATTAACAAGTAATTCTATCTACTAAAGTGGAGAATATGGCTGGTTAAGGGCGACCATCTATAATTTTGTCTTAAACATCTACTGAATACGTCGATAAATGCAATATGATTTTTTTTTCTATCTTAAGAGGATCGACATACCCAGTAAATGCTTAATCCGAAACTATAGGTGGCTAACAGATCTATGAGAACGAAATACAATAACTAAATGAAAAGCACATCATAGAACAGTAATCAACATCGTATATATACATATACACTGATACATGTTTAGTATAATACGATATGAATACAATAAAGGTGGTGCTCGACCACACTATATACATCGAATTAAATATAACTACATATGCGAAAGAACAGAAACTACTCAAGAGAAAGAAGAACTGATATCCAACATCAACTTCAAGCTAAGCCCAATAGATGATACCTGAAACAACTCAGTCTGACCCAAGTGAAAACACACGGGTCAGGCAAGCTAGAACTTATCATTGGTAAAGGCGATGATAAGAGATAAGGGGAAAACAATTCCATCGTTACCAATGGAATGATATAGGTCATCAAGTTATCTCTAGAGTGATACATCAATGGTTCATCATGATTGCATAGAGGAATAAAATATGTATATTAGATAGACATGGTTCATCTAATTATATATATAACCGAATGAAATGAGTGAGGATATGGACCATAAAGTAAATCTTCATAAGATAATTAAAACTTTAAGAATCCATCATAAATAAAACTCACCTAATAGTAACTTCTTAATTATTATACCTCATCTCATCGATATAAATATAAATACATCTCAAATCCATTATTAAACTCATTACAAAGGAATCTCCATAATCATTTATACCTCATATCATTGGTATAAATATAAATATATCTTAAATCTATTATCAACACTCATCATAAAAGCATTACCATAATTTATACCTCATCTCATTGGTATAAATATATATAATGTCTCAAATCCATCTTGATAGAGCCCGGAAAGAATCCAAAACATCATACTCGAAATCACAAATAAAACCATGTATGTCAATAAGCCTTTTTCTTACATAAGGCTATACTAAAGCATCAACATCAAAATAGTGAAATCGAAACACCTAAAACCTCATGGAAAACAACACGTGCATTTACATTTTGACGAGTGCTACCATTATTTGGTACCATTCATCGTGATGACTTGGGGTCACATAACATCGTAACATCGTGATCATCTTGATTGACTATAGTCGGAAACATCTTGATGACACCCAATCACAAAAACCCGAGTAATAACATCGTGATGATTGGAGTCGAGTAACAACTTCATGAATATCGTGATGACTCCAATCGAGTACTCAGACTGTAGCACTAGTAACGCCGTGAATGTGTCTCAACTTCTTGAATAGGAACCCAATAGGAATCAACGTACGTCCCATACCATACGTTCATACCTATTGGTTTACAAATCTTTAGTCGATGTCACATTAGAAAACCATCATAAAACATCATCAAATAAACACTGCCTCATCTCATCGGCGAGTGTAAGATACCTAACTTGTCTTATCTCTTACTTAGATGAGTCTCAAGTGAGATCGAGACTTGTCTCATTTCATCGACAAGTAAAAATTCATCATAAAAATCGAAATCATCATCAATCCTTCAAACAACTTGCCTCATCTCCTAGGCAAGTAAAAGAACATCGTGATGGTTATTTCTAACCATAGTTGCAAATTAAAACTTAACATCAATATTGCCTCATTTCATTGGCCATCACAAAATGCATCTAGATTGGTTCGTCGTCGAACGTACTCAAAGAGTAATTCTCAAACCAATAATCTTCACCAAAATTTGGTAACTTCTAAATCAACACAAAATAACACTTCAAATTGGTTTCGATTGTACAAGTCCGATATTAAGCGACAAAGCAAAAATACATGTCCCATATCACGTATTTTTTTTATTAAATCGTTTAATTTACTTCCTCATACGTCCGAAAAAGCATCAAAGTAATTAAAATAAACAAATTAATTATAAAAGATTTTACTTGAGAAAACGGGGTTACAAAACAAATTTTAGAAATTTATCTAAAAGATTGTGAGAGAAAAAACATCATTAAAAAGGATTTTAATAATTTTTAAAAGCCTTAAAAATAAAGAATAATTGATTAAAAACCTCTTAAAATACATAAAAATATTTATCACTCCAACCATGATGTTAGAAGATTTTCTGGAATTTATTCGGATTTTTTTAAAACTCAAGAAAACATCAATTTGCAATTTTAATCGGCCTAAACCGATATTCTAATTTAAATCAGGTTTAAATTAGTTTAAATTCGAATCTCATCCTAACTTGATTAGTCCATTGCTGGACAAAATGATCAAATATTAGCATCAAATTTCATATAAAAAAATTGCAAAAGAATGCAAATGAAATCGTCGAAATCAGACAAATATATAAATACTGTGGCTGTCAATGACAGGCCAGAAGTAAAAACGACAATTTTTCACCATTTAAACTTCGAAATTTTACAAAACTCAAAACATGAATGTTGTGTCCTACATCATAAAGTTTCCAGAACATCAAACATTTCGATATTTCGGGTAACGAATAAGTTATGTGCGAAATACTACTTAGAAAAATTTATATGCACTGGCTATCAACACAGGCCATCGATTAAAAAGTTAGTTATTCACTATGTAAACCTCAAAATCATTCAAAACTGAAAACAGAAAAGTCATGGAATATTTCACAAGGATTTCAGAACATCTAAAATTTCTAAACTCTGATTTGAAACAAGAAAGTTATGATCAAATTACTAAAAATCATCAAACTCGGTCTGAACTTATGCATTTGCAGGACAGCGACATACAATTGCAATTTTAGCATAGATAACTTCAAAATCAGACAAAATGAATGAATTGAAAGTTGTAGCTTAGTTTGTAAAAATTTTGGAATGACCAAGATCATGAAAATTGGTTAAGAAACGAAGTAGTTATGGTCAAATTCGTTTCTGCTTCAATGAAAGAGAAAATCTTGGTTTTGCTCTCGGGTTTGCAATAGAAAAATTAAGTCTTGACATAGCTTACATCAAAATTATAGAAAACTCAAAACAGGAAAGTTGTAGCACATGAATTAAGGTTTTCGAAACATTCAAAATTATCAAAATTGGATCAAAAACGAGAAAGTTAAGCCTAAATTTGTTTCAGCTTCAGTAATTCACTGATTATAAGATTTTGATCATATAAAGAGCTAGGGTTTGTGAGTTTTACACTCACCTTGCGTTCATGAAGATTGAATTATGATTTAGATGCTAAAGGTTGATGCTTTTGGCCAAGAACAGAGCATCCAAACCAGTAAAACTAAGAACAGGTACATGCAAACAAGGAGAGAAGCAAATCAACGATTATCATTACAAAAATAGATTTTTTGATGAAGAGAAGAGTTTTAGAAATCGATTACCTGAGTTTAGCTCTTGCTTTAACCTTTTAAATCATCAATTTTTCTTTTAATTTTATGGATTTAGCATAGATTGAAGGAGGAAAGAGGGTTTCAGCCATTAGCACGCTTCTGGAGGCTAGAGGAAGAAGTGATAAAAAGATACATGCAGGCTTTCTTTTTCTCATTTCTTACAGGCCAAGTTGGGATTAGGTTAATGGGTTAAGGTCCAATTTAAAAGAAAACTTGCTTAAGATAATATTCATTCACTTATTTAAACACTTAACCATGTATGTTAACAAATAAAATCACAGTAATACAAGTTTTTCTTCTTTAAAAATTATGAACTTCATACTCTTGATGAATAAAATGTTTTACACTCAAAATAAAATATTATTTATATATTTAAAAAATTCTATTATCATATTTCTCTATTTTAAATAAAATAGCAAATTTGCATCTTTAATTACAAAACTCATTGTAATTAACATTATAAATTACACAAAAATAACATTTTTGTATAATAAAATTCTATAACTCATTTCAAATATAAATTTATGCTCAAATTATTTTTTAAACTCAATTCCATCATTTTATTAAAGATATCTTATTTTAAAAATTAATTACTTCTTTTAAAAATTATTAAAAGAAGTAAATAGTAATAATTAACAAAATTATTGCTTTAACTCTAAATAAAACACATTTCCTCAATCTTTTAACTCAAACCATCTTAATAAAGTTTCCAAAATTCTATTTTCTCATTTTATACTCAAATATATTGTTTATTTCAAATAAACAATTTAAATTCCTCTTTAATTATTAATTTACACTATTAAATTATAACTACCGTTATAATTTAATATTTTCAGGTAATCGCTAATACCTGGGTTGTTACACCCACATTTCCTTTTCCAGTCCTTGGCAACCTGTCGACGAAATCCATCGATATCATTTCCCACTTCCACTTAGGGACTTCCAGAGGCTGCAACAATCCTGTGGTCTTCTGTTGATCACCCTTCACTTGTTGACAGATCGCATATCAATTGACAAAGGTAGCAACATCCTTCTTCATGTTCGGCCACTAGAAAACTCTCTTCATATCCTTATACATCTTTGAGATCCCCGGATGGATACTCAGCCTGGAGCGATGACTCTCTGACAAAACTTCTTGCCTCAAATCCTGGAAATTCGGAGCACAAATTCTTTCGTTAATCCTCAAAGTTCCCTGGTCATCAATCTCAAAACTGGAGCACTGACTATTCTTAACTTTCCTTAAGATTGCTCTCAAACTTCTATCCGATCTTTGCTTACTCGCAATCCTTTCAAGTAGAGATGGAACAATTTCTAAAATAGCCAAAACTGCATTCCTACTCAGAGCATCCACCACTACATTCACTTTCCCTGGAGTACAGAGAATATCTAGATCATATGATGCCAAGAATTCTACCCATCTCTGCTGCCTCAAATTCAGATCCTTCTGAGAGAAAAGGTATTTTAAAGGTTTATGATTAGTGAAAAATTCAAAATTCTCTCCTAATAGATAATGCCTCCAAATCTTCAGAGCAAAGACGATGGCCAGCAATTCCAGATCATGCGTAGTGTAGTTTTTCTCATGCAGCTTCAGCTGCCTACTCGCATATACAATCACTTTTCTATTTTGCAGCAGCATAGCACCCAGCCCTACTCCACAAGCATCGATTTAGACTTCGAACTTACTCTTACCATCAGGAATAGCTAAAACAGGTGCATTATTCAGCTTTGCCTTCAAATTCAAAAATGCCTCTTTACACTTGGGGGTCCACTTAAACTTTGCTCCCTTCCTAGTCAAGTTGGTCAAGTGCGAAGAAATCTTAGAGTAACCCATGATAAATTTCCCGTAGTACCCTACCAATCCAAGAAAACAACGGACTTCCATAGGAGTCTGCGGTTGCTTCCACTCTTGAATAGCTGCTATCTTAGCCGGATCCACAGAAATACCCTCTCCAGAAACAATATTCTCCAAAAATCTAACTTTTGAATTCCAAAAATAGCACTTCGAAAACTTAGCCTTCACGACAAGCCTCCTTAAAGTGTCCAACACTATCTACAATTGTCGCTTATGCTCCTCCTTAGACTTGGAGTAGACGAGAATGTTGTTGATGAACACGAGCACGAACTTATTCAGCACATCCCAGAAAACACGGCTCATCGGATCCACAAAATTTGCTGGAGCATTGGTTAGCCCAAAAGGCATAACCAGTCACTCATAAAAACAAGTAGGTCCTCTGAACGTAGTCAAGGGTATACAGTCTTCAGCTACCCTTAGCTGGTGAAAACCCGAAGCTAGATCCAATTGAGAGAAAATAGAAGCTCCATGGAGTTGACCAAAAAGATCATCTATACGGGGCAAGGGATACTTATTCCTAATTGTTACCTTATTCAACTCCCGACAATCCATATAGAATCTTAATGACCCATCCTACTTGGTCACAAAAGCTATGACACAACCCCAACTATAATAACTAGGCCGGATCAAACCTCTCTCTAAGAAATCTTAGGTCTGCTTCACCAATTCTTCTCTCTCTCTCGGTGCCATCCTTCTACTGGGTTGAACAACAGGTATTGCTCCCAAAACTAAGTTGATCTGAAATTCTATCTCCTGATGCAGGAGAAAACCTTTGACTTCTTCGAAGACATTTGAAAAATCTTTGACTACTTCGATGGATCCTACATCTTCTGAAGATGCCTCGATTCCATGCAAAAGATTACTCAAGTGAGCTCCAAAACTATCACAAGTCACTTTTGAAATCCTTCCCAACTCGGTTTCCAAAGAAACAATTCTCTCTTCACAAATCAGAACAGCCTTATGCTTGTGCAACCAATCCATTCCCAGAATCAGGTCAAACCCCTTAAAATCCAATATAAATAGGTCGCAAGAGAAACTATGGGATAGATAAGAAATTCTTAGGCCCCTACAGATCTTATCTAACTTGGTCACTCCACCTATAGGATTAGATACAAAAATAGGGCGGTCCACAATACTAGGGGTAAGATGAAATTCTCTACCATATCCAAAGAAATAAAACTAAGGGAAGCACTAGAATCAAACAAAACTCTAACAAAAATGCCATTTAAAACCAAATTACCTTCAAGAACGCCTTTGCCTTTCCTATCCGAAGAAGTTAATGGTCCTTCTTGAATAGAAAACACCTTGGCTGGTTGAGCTCTCTGAAGAAGCGGGCAAGCCTTTACCATGTGCCCTGGCTGTTGACAGTTGAAACACAAAGAGCTCTGAACCATTGTGGAACCGGGTCCACTCTGACGCTGCTGTTGTTGAGTTCTTCCTCTAGGACACTACTTAGCCAAATAACCCTCTTGTTGACACGCATAACACTTCCAAGCTCTGTTGCCTCCTCGTTTCCCTTTGCCTTGCTTCTTCCGATTTGGGTTGAATTTCCTTTTGTTCGGATTGGAAGAAGTTCCACTCGGTGTTGTCACAGATGCCAAGGGTTTCTTATTCATAAGCTCCTTATACCTTAATGCCATATCTATCAATTCCACTAATGATCCCTTGAGATGAGCCATCATCTTCTTATGGAACTCGGGCCTCATACCAAGCACAAACACCTCATTCTTTTTTAGGGGCATATCGATAAGACCATATCCGTAACGAAATAATTCATTGAACTTAGTCTCATATTTGGATACCGACATACTTCCTCGCTTTAGATCTAAAAAATCTCTATACAGACGAGTCTTCCCAGCTGTAGGTATGAATTATTCCTCAAAAAGTTCCTTAAACATCCTCCACGAAATATCATCCTCAGAAATATTCATGGTAACTGCATCCCACCATGCACCTGCTCCTTCTTGAAGTTGCCACGATGCCATTACTCTCTTTTGCTCATCTGGCAGATCCAAACTCTTAAAAATTCGCTCACATCAGCGTAACCAAGACTGAACTTCTATAATGGAATCCGTTCCATTAAAAGGTTTTCCTCCCAAATTGGTGAAATCCTTGCACAATGCAGCAAAGCTTACTCGAGGCAGTACTGGGTTTACAGCCTCGCTAGCATTCGGACCTCTTCCATTAATGGTCATTGTGCTACCCACAACTCTGCCTCTCCTTCCTCTAGAACCCATGTTGGCTACCTAGATAGGTAACCCAACAATTTTGATAGGTATATAGATGTATAAAAATTACAAATATGCGCTTTCAGGATAGATATTACTCCAAAGCCTAGGTATTATCTCAACCGCGCTCTGATACCAAGTGTGACGACCCGCCTTTCACTCCAAAGAAAGATGTGTCATCATTAAGAAAGAAATAGGTAGAAAGAGAATAGGTAGAAAGAAAGAAACAACAATATCAGAATCTCACATCGAAAACGGAAAATATATATTACATCACAAAGCTATTACATAGTCATTACACATCAGAGTTATATAGTTACACAACATCACATTTGACAATCGTGAAGACCTGTCTATCCATTACATTCCAAATACAAACAGATGATACCAACATAGCGGAAATAGATATATATATATAGGTACGCCAAGTCTCCAGCTCCAAGTCCTTTGCAAAATTCGTCAAGCCAACCTGATCACATGGCTACTCATAAAAATGTGAGTACCCAAGAGTTTAAGAAAAAATAGAAATATACTCCAGGTCAGACATGGGTCTGGTGTGAGCAAACGGTTAAGTTGTTTAACTTGAAAAACCTTTGGACTAAAAGGTATCTCGTAACACTCTCCGCAAATAAACATGGACAAATTTTTCCCTTACGATAACCAAAACATTTGATAAGAAATTCGGTTATATTATAATAGTGTCTAGGGTTTCCAAATAAATATTCACATAGCCGAAATTGTTTCATTATTAAATTCCAGCATACATAGGTATACAATCAAGTCCGAGATCAGTTATTGGAGATTGGATTCCATGCAATGGTAAGGCTACTGGGATACCGTCCGTCACAATACATGGTCTAGATCATTGTACCAAGGATCCACCCTGATCCCCTGCAACACAAGACCGGAGATACCCCTTACTGGATAGTCCGAATAAGACAACCCCGCGGTCATGGCCAACAACTGCTTACACAGCCGAATAAAGGGTCCTCTAGACAAGGGAAAATCATATCCTACTAGGTGTCACCCACTTAGCTTTGCGTGAGCCTCCCCTATTTTAGCCATTCCCGGTTGATGAGGGTTGAGGCTACGATTACCTTTTTAGAACATATATCTTGGAATGCTCATCATCCTCCATTGATGATGATCTGATAGCATTCATCCATACAAGTTCGTTTCGAGTTCAAACGAAACCGAAGGCACTATCTCCGTTACACTCATTTTGGAATCACCCTCAGAGTTAACGAAAATAGCCCTCGCATTTTGAAACTTCAATGATCTTCACTTGAGATTTCACGACTTATCGTTTAACTTGGATCAATATGGTTTTTGGATAACAAATTTGATATCCGATTCCGGTCTCATTGAAATCCAAACGTTTCTTTTAAGGCCAAGTTGTTTAAGTAAAACAATTTAATTCAATTCAAAACTTTGTATTCACACAGCAATTCAGCACAGATAAATAACTCACATTTATCACAGCTATATCCAAAGTATTGCACATCACAGAACATCATAGATTAACGTACTATAAATATTAATCAGTCCAAACATTCTATACAATCAATCATCCGTAAGCAAGATTAATTAATAACATAATTATAATTAATTTAATTAACTCAAAAATAATTACTTATTACTTATGGATTAATCACCTAACCCTGCTCAATTATCATTAATTAATTTCAAACCTTTTATTATTATCTGATTAGTTAATGAAATAATTATTCATCCTTCATTACTTACATTAATTAATTATCTTATAATTAGTAATTAATTAATTAATCCCTTTAATTACTAATTAATTAATCCTTAATAATTAATTAATTAATCCTTATTTATTAGTTAATTCCTTAATTACTAATTAATTAATCCTTAATTACTAATTGATTAATTATTATTAATTACCCAAGACCTTAATTAATTTTAAGACAAACCATTTAGCTTGATTAATTACTAAATTATCATTAAAATCTAATTTAATAAATACTGGAATTAATTATCATTAACATATAAATTAAAAACATTTTACCCTTTTAATTAATTACTTAATTACATCATTTAATTTAAGTTTAAAATACACTTAAGAATTAACAAAATTAATTTAAGTTAATAAATTATACAACTTTTCTCTAACCAATATTTAAAAATATTTATTATATAAAAGAAATTGATTTTAAGAAATAGTTTAAAACTTGATTTATTTTAATTTTAAAAACTTGCTTATTTAAAACTTTAAAACTGTAATAGCAGATACCCGAGTCAAACCCGGTACCAAACGCGAGCCTATCTTGAGAATCTCACCCTCTTTTTAAAAAAACTTAGTTTAGTTTAAATTTTTAAAACTATTGCTCTGGTAATCCACTCGCGAACATACCCGAAGACGAACCCGAGCCAGATCAAAACTTCCTCGAGTCAAAACCCGAACCCACTCCTCTTCTCCAATCCCACAGCATCAGCCTACCCACTGCTACTTCGGACACCTGTACACATGCACAGATGAACACCATTACTCCGATCATCGCCGCCGCCTCCAACATATCGACGACAACCCCCTCTAGCAGTCCGACCACCTAGCTCATCCACTCTAACCGGAAATCGAAAACTAGCAAACATGAAGCAAATGGAACAGAACTGGCCACCCAAGAGTCACTTCTACCCGCCACCTCCGGTCACCAGAGATCACAAATCTCCGACCAAACCTTCGTCGATCAACAACGCACCTGTTCCCTCACCTTCGATCAACCCCGGTGCTTGATGACGATGCAGTAGCCCAAATTCCAACCTCGACCAAAACCTGGGTTTAAATCCTACTTTGACGTTGTGCCGCCGCCACAGTGGTCAGAAAATCCACTGACCATTTTTTCTCGAAATCGTCAACCTCCCCGCTACCTCCAGCAGCAATCCCGACCACCCAGCTCGCTCCGATCACCAGAAAATGCCCCAAACAATGTTCCCGTTCAACCCACGAATTCTCAATCAATACCAAACTAAAAATCTTGATTTTGCCTTTTAAATTCATGGTTTATGAAATCAAATCTGATGATGTATATGAAACCAGAAATCTTGACATTCGAATTTGACATGCATTGGGTTTTTACTGTATTTCTAATTTTCTAGGAAAACTTAAACTAATTATACCGACAAATATTTTTAAAGTCAAGAATTAGTAAATTCAAACAAGTTTCCTTTGTACATATTAACTTAAAAGTGAATGAGGGAAGCGATTTTAATTTTTGAACTTGTTTTTGGTCTGTAAATTCAAAAACAGAGACATACACACACACACACACAGACATGCATACTCAAACAAATTCATATTTACATACATGAACGCATAATATACATTCATGCAAACATCTATCACATGAAACAAGTTTTATCAGATTAAAGCTTTAATAAAGTTTCTTTACTCACTGATTTGATGATGAACAGAGAAGTTTATGAATTGGAAATGCTTGATCTTTTTGAAAACTTGAAACTGGAAATTTATTTGACTTTGATCTGCTTGTTTGCTTTAGATTTGAGATTTGTAAAGGTTGGTTACTGGTTTCCTTTCTTTGCTTTAAATTTTATCTCTGGTTTTAATTTTCTATAGTTTGGTTACTAGGTTTATTTTTGAATAAAAGAAAATGAGAAGAGAAGAGTATAGATATATATAGCCTTGATTTCCTAATATTTTTAAAAATAAAAGAAAATAAATAATGTGACACTTGTAAAATTACATGTTACAAGTCTTACACTTATTAATATCCGTATAATTAATATTTTTAATATGTTTTTATATATTTTATATTTTATTTTCTATTTAGTTTAATATTAATATATGTTTTACACTTTTATATTTAAACTTTTACTTTATTTATATTTATAAAATCTTTAAATAAAATGATTTAAAACTAGTTATACTCTGATAAATAATCATATTTATACACACACACACACTAGTTTTTAAATCCAATTTATATTTTAAGATATTTATCTTTTGAATTTCAAATTCAAATTCAAATTCTATTAAAAATCTACTTATAGATATATACATAAACAACACATATTTTATTTGTTTTAAAAAGAATAATTTTGCACATTTTAAATAATTTATAAAAGAAGATTGTCACATTATTATTTTCCTAAAAATCTGAGATATCACACCATGAGTGATGAACGACAGGTAGTAAATAGCAATGGCTCGAGGGTGGTGGCATCGAAGTTACGATATGTCGCATAAGGGAAGTCGAGTGGTAGGGGGAGCCGACATGGTGTTGGATGTTTCGTTCGCGATTTGGGGCTTCGGTGATGATAGAGTAGACCGACATCGGGGTGACGTGGGCTTCGAAGTGGTAGAGGCAGTATCCCTGGCTTGGAGGAAGTCGACGCGGCGTGGACATCAGCCTGGTCATAGTCGAGGACGTAAGGATGCGACGGCCTGTTGGGTGAGTATCTTCAGTCTATATGTATATATGCATATATATATATATATTCAGTAGGAAATTATTACAGTAAGATATAACATATTTTAGATCTATGTATGAATGCATATATATATATATATACAATAAAGTAGATTTACTGTTGTTAATTACAGAACACAGATTTTTTTTAATGTAAGTTGAGTTTGGGAGAAAGGAAATTTTAAAATGTTGAATGTTTATATAAAATTAGATTTTTGAAATCTATAAATTATTTTTAATATATATATAGTTTCAAAGGAAGGATAAATATACATATACATTTTTAATGTACGAGATTATTTTGAAATAATAGATTTGGTGATTAATTTTCTCATTTAATTATTTCTGTCACTAAGTAATTTATTAAAGGAAATTTAAATTAAATTTATTAAATGGAAAATGTATTTACAAAAGGTGTAGACATTTATATGTATATATATATATATAGGATTTTGGGAAACATAGGGATTTATATAAAGATTTGATCTATATAGATTATTTTCTTAGTTTATGCAGTTTCGAAGAAAAATAAATTAAATAAATATACATATGTAAATATTTTAAGTTACTAGTTTAATTTAAAAATAATGCTTTATGGATATTAATTTGTTTAATAAACTTATTTAATTACTTTAGTCACTAAAAATATTTTATTAAAAGAAAATTTGTTTAAAAATAAATTATTGGTTTTAACCCAAATTATTAGCTAAATTAAATGAATAAATAGTGATTAATTGTTCGATCAATTAAAATGTTAATAAATCATACAATGTTGTACAGGGTCTAATACTTTGAAGAAAACAAGTCAGGTTGGATCGGATTGCAAAACAAAAATCAAAGGTGAGTTAATCTCACTCATTTGGATTGCCATTTAAATTTTATATAGTTAAATTTAAATTATAGGTTGAATGATTGAATTGACTGGATGTGATATTATATATAGAAGTATATATATTGGAGTGATTGATTTCCCGCATTATATAGCGGATGAGACCCTATTCGTCCCGTACAATAGTGGATGACCCTATATACCACGATATTCCACCTCGAAGTGGGATTGGTATTTTTATTTGTGCTAACAATCTGTGGATGCAGGGAAACAGGTTGGAGGGATCCAACTAGATTCCACAAAATATTGAAATTTGTTTTCAGAGTCTTTGATTGATTATCTGTGATAGATATTGTTAAAATTTGTAATTATTGAATGCTATGGATTTTGCTGAACATATTTTGGGTATTGGAAGATATGAAAAATATAGAAAATTTGTTTTTGACAAGAGGTAAAGATGGAAATATCAAGTAAAATAATTTTAGATAAATTAAAAGAATGATTTTGAAAAAAAAGATTGATTTTAATTTCTGACCAATAATTCCAAAATATGGGAAATATAAAGTTTGTGAATAAATATCGATTAAAGGATTTTAAAAGTATGGACTTAAGCAAAATTGATTTGAAGTACACAGAATTATTTTAAAATTTAAGAATTAAATGGTTTGGGAGAAATAAAAGGAGAATTTTGAAATAAAGTATGGAATTAATATTTCGGTTTTTAAATAAGATTTTAAATCTAAATAAAGGAGTGAATATGGAATTAATGGGTTTTGAAATAATTTGGACAAGCAAGGAAATTTATTTTAAAATGGAGTAAATTTTGGAAATCGATTTGAAAATTGATTAAGTATTTGAAACCGTGATTTAAAAGGAGGATGAGACTACAGAATTTATAAACCGGGTTTATAAAGTGAAATAAGATATCAATGGACATTTGAAAGTATAAATTCACGGTGGTAATTTATAAACGAATGGGTAATTTGTTTTAAAAATAAATAGTGGTTTATTTTTAAACGTGTGGAAATGGAAAGTGTATTTCCCTGAAAAGCTAAGTATATTTTCAAAGGAAGATTTATAAGTATTTGTTAGAGGTTTTAAAGTGGTTTTAAAAGAATATTTTAGAAATATATTATTTAGCGGTTTTAAATTTTTAAAAGTAAATATTTATAAAGTTAAATATATAAGTAAATTATTTTAAAACTTTTAACTAGTATTATTAATTAAAGATAATTATTTAATATTTATACCTTATAGAATAACTTTTGATTTTAAATTTGTTTTGGCTTAAATTTTACATGGAATTTTTTTATTAAATTTCATAACTAGTATTTGAAATAAATGTTTTAAATAGTTTTATTTTAAGTGTTTGGAAATATATATTTTTGGATAAAATGATTTAAATTATTTTAAAATCTAAAATATTTAAACTTGGTGATTTTCAGTGGAAATAATCAATATTTGGATATTTATTCCGCAAGAGAAAAATGATTTGAAAACTGTTTCCAAAGGGTTGAAGTGTAGGAAAATATCTTGCGAAGATATTCTAAAATAAATAAATTGGGAAATTATTAAGGTCTGATGATTGTTGTGAATGTTGTTTGACAGTTAAACAACCGACTATCAATATTGGCCAATGCGCTGATCGTTTCGAAGAGACCGAGATCGGGATTAATTTCTCGAAAACCACTTCGATCTGGTTTGAACGTTTTCGTGAGGAAGACAAGAGCTTGGAGTCGAAGATGGAGCAGTGAAGTGCAAGGGCTAATCGCTACCAATCCTGAGGGTGATCCAAAATGGATGTAGTAGGAGTAGTGCCTTCGGTTCCGTTAGGACCCGGAACGGACTTGTATGGGCGAATGCTATCAGTAGATCGTCAGGAGGACGATAAGCATTCTAAGTGAGTGTGTGCTAAAAAGATAATGCATAGCCTCGAGCCTCATCAACCGGGAATGGATAAAACAGGGGTGGTGCACGCAAAGCTAAGTGGCTAGCAACCAATTAGGTTAGGTCATCCCTGTCTAGATGTCCTTTATTTCGGTTGTGTGGGCGGTTGCTGATCCCAACCATGGGGTGATCTTATTCGGACTATTCAGTAAGGGGTAGCTCCGTTCTTGTGTAGCAGGGATTAGGGTGGATCCTGGGTACAGTGATCTAGACCACGTACTGTGACGGGTGATACCCCAGTAGCCCTGCCATTGAAGGAAACCCAATCTCCAATAAGTGCCTTCGGACTTGTTTGTATACCTATTATGTTGGAATTTAATGAATGTAACAATTTCAGCTAATTGAATAAGTATTTGTATATAGTCACTACTATAATATTAGAGGATTTGATAAGAAATGTTTTTGGTTAACGTAAGGTAAAAACCCGACATGTTTATTTATGATGTGATCTTACAAGATACATTTGATTTTTAAAAGGATTTTGAAAACTTTAATAATCCAATTTAGTGTGTTTTCTCACGCTGGTTTTCCACACTGACTTGGGAGTTATTTTACTATAATGCTCGGGTCAGACCGAGTATTATAGAGTATAGATTTTGGATGGACTACGGTGGAGCTAAGGAGACGAGCTGGATGGCGAGACGTATCCTACGTACTTGGCGTATATTCCGCTGTGCAGTATAAACTGTATAGTCAGCTTTTGTGAGGAAAACTTAATATAACTGTCCAATAATTGTTTTGATTTTGATGTACTCTGATGATGTAATTTTTAAAACAGATATGGTTTCATTTGTGTAAAGATCAGTTACTATCTACTATATATTATTCCGCTGCGTTTGTGAGATTCTGATATTGTTTTCTATTTTCTTCTTCTACCTCCTTCTTCTTTCCCTTATGATCTTGTTTTTCGGCATTCAATTGTTCGGCATTTAATACAGTGTACGTATTGATGTCGATTTTTGGACATCGAAAAATCGAGTCGTGACAAACTGCAATATTTAGGTAGTTCTATTGCATTTTATTTCCAATTAAATTTCAGAAACTAATTAAATAAATAATAAATAACAATTGTTACTTTTTAAATTTAATCACATTTATAAATTTATTATCTACAAACAAATGTTATAACTACTTACAAAACATTTATTTTATCCATTCACAATTAATTATATATTATTTCACCAATTAATATAACATTTAATTTATTTCCTTATTTACAATTTATAACCAATTATAACTTTTCAATCATTTCTATTTATTGGAATTACAATAAAGCAGTTATCAATTACTTTACATACATTATTACATTTCGTTCTAGTTATTTTTTCATTATAAAATCACAAATTTTAATTTCTTCTAACATCAAATTCCAAAAACTTATTTAGTTAATAAATTTAATTATTGAAAATTACAGGTCTTTACAATAGCCTAAACACCAAGGAATAAATTATTAAAGGAAATCAACTTGTCAGGATATGATTTTGCCTAGATCAGCTTGTGATTCCCTTAAGTCCAACATATAATCTTTATTATTAGTCAAATTCTAAGATGATATACAATTATGGGCTAAGAAATGGGTGATGAAATCCTCCACCTTATGTGAAATTGGGTATTGCCTTTGGAAAAGAAAATAATATGAAATGAATGCAAAACAAAAATTAAACGTGCATTATCAATGCGCCTACAAACGAGAAAATTCTATCAATTAGAATGATTTCGGAAATATATCGTAATAACCGTAAGCGCATGGTGTAGTACAGATGCAAGTACGGGTCCATCCACAGGAAAAGAATAAAATTCAAAAATCACTCAATTAAATTAGCCTAAGATTTTGACATTGTGTTAAACTAAGAAAAATTTAGAAAAATACTAGAATAAAAGTGAATAAAACTATGAGATTAATGAGCAATTTAGAGGTAAATTCATTTTCAATTATTCATATAAATTAAACAAAAAAAATTTAACCATAGCCTTTCATTTACATTTTAAGTAGAAATGAATCATGTGTTTATTATATTTTAACGCACTATTCAAACCCACTTCAAAAATTTCATGAAAATGAATCAAGTAATTGAAAATAAAATATAATTTAAACATGATCTATCTACTATTTTGAGATTAGTAATTTAGAACATCAAATATTGATTCTACTTTTAATTCCTTGATTAAAATCACTTAGGCAAATGATCGAATAGTTTATGTTTATATTGGATTAAGCATAGCCAATTTGAGATGTCAACATAGACTATCAAATTCACTAAAATAAGAAACATAAACTACCACAAAAAAGAGACTACAAATACAACCATTTTATGTTGATTTAGTATGACTCATGAGAGCTTCATTACCCCTGAATTATAAGGGTTTAGCATCTCATAATTTAATTTGTATCAACAAAAAATGATTTAAGCATAAAAAGCAAGGAAAATGAGAGCTGATTAAAAGAAAAGAGAGCAAACTACTTGCATAAAATAAAACTAAACTAATTGCATGTATTAAATCTATGCTATTAACATGAAATAAAAGAAGCATAAACTAAATAAGAGAACATATAATAAAATAACAATAGAAGAAAGCATAAAATTAATGTGCATGAAAGTAAAGAACAAGGCTACGAATCCATTAAAGAGATGTTTTATTTAACATTAATTTGTGCTACAACTTTGCATAAAAAAGAGAGACTAAGAGCCTTTATTACATGAAACATAAGGGGTATTTATACATGTCTAAAGACCTAATTTTATTTTTAGGGACTACCAAAAATTCCCTTGATATTGTGTAGCCTTTAATTCATCATTAACACTTAATTATTCCTCCATTAACATGTGCTTTTGCTTTTGCTTTTAATTATGCGCCATTAGTTAGTGGGTAGGTGGGCTCCTCCATGTTGCATGAATTCTTTTATTTCCTTTCTTCTTTTGATTTTAACATATATGCATCCATACATCCATGAAGACTTCATATTTGCACTCCAAATTCCTATAAAATAAAATGTATAAGTAAATTTTCTACAAATTAATTTGCGCACAAAAATTACCTTTTTGCCCACATGTTGATGCAGAATGATGGTTTGAAAATCCTTTTGTATTTTGGTTTAAACATGTAAAAGCACCATAATATGCCATTATTTATTAAAAGAATATTAAATACTGGAGAAAAAATATACATTTTTTCATGCACATCAAGGTATTTACTATAACAACACTCTGAATATTTATTTATAACTTATAACATGAGGGAATCAAAGAAAAGGACAAACTTTGATAAAAAAATTGCCTCAAGGACACCAAGATTCTTTTTTTGGATGAAGGACAAACTTTGGAAAAAATTAGCCTGAAGGACAATGCTAGTTCTAATTAGCATTATATTCAGTTTTTACCCTACACACAATGCAAGTTCTAACTAGAATTTTATTCGGTTTTTACACTTTACAAAATGCTAGTTCTAACTAGCATTGTCCTTCAGCCTAATTATTTCTAAAGTTTGTCCTTTAACCTAAAAATGGAACATTTTGTTCTTCAGCCTAATTTTTTTTTCAAAGTTTATCCTTATGCCTATTTTTCACCTATAACATTTTATATTCAAAATTATTTTCAAAATAAAATTATATATAGTTAAAATATTCTTACCATATTATGCAAAGATTTCTTGATTTGAAATTTTTTCAATGGTTTTGAGATAATACCTTACAATAATAAAAGTGCTATCAAAACATTTTTAAACAAGCTTTATAATAAAATTCCTTTTAAATCCAACGATTTAATTTAATCCACTATTTTAAATAGATCCAAACGCAAAGCAATTGTTTTTAATTGTAAAATTAAGACTTACAATATACTCAACATTTTACGATAATTACTCTACTTCAAATGAAGAGTATAAAATAGTCATGTCTTTGATAAATAATTTATAAAATATCCCTTATATATTATTTTCAAATCATTGGAAACACCTCTCTTAGGATTTATTATTAGGAGGTACTTAAATAAAATTTACAAATACCCTCTCTTATAAGATACATAATTCAAAATATGGCATGCCATTGCCCTATTTCATAATGAGTTTACCCTATAGGCTTAAATGTTCGCTCAACCTGTAACAACCCGCAAATTTATCGATTTGATAAACTATATGTATTTTTAAAATATTCAAATATAAGCTTCTTAACATAGATTATGTTGCCTTAAGCAATGAATAATAATGGTAATCTTATTTTGAATAAATATTTACAAAAATATATACGTCGGAAAAATATTAAATCATTTTATTAATGAAACGACTTTATAATTATCAAAAGTCATGCATGGAGTAGGATACATACACTTATTTACACATTTACACATGAATATGAAATAAAATTATTTATTTTATTTTTAGGAAAAATTGTATTTATGACATCATCGATAATTGCATTATTTAAATAATTGGTTTATGAATTTAAATTGAGATTTAATGATTTAATAATTATTATAATTATTCAAATAATTATTATTTTTAAATGATAATAATTTATTTTAATTAGTTATGAAGTGATAATAAATAATTTACAATAATTTTATAAAGATATATACTTGATTTAAAAATATAAGAAAATTCATAGCGCTTTATCGATATAACAGCACTTCTGTAAACAATTATTTAATATTAATTTATAAGGTTTTGTAAATCAAATATGATCATTTTAGTTAATTATAATGATGATAAATTATTTTTCAAATTTTTTTCATAGTTGTACGTAAATTAATTTATAAGTGGAAATGTGATTGACGATCGAAAATAGAATTCATAACGGTTTAATGTACAGAAGTTGTACAACATTGTTTGTATCACTTGAACACATACCTAACATACACTTGCATACCCTAACATATGCATGAACACACACACACATATATATATATATATATACATACATACAAATACACTTACCATTTACATTTGAATTTACATACAGTAAAAAGTATAAAAATCTAAGATATTATTTTACATAAACTTCATCCATAAGAAAATCAAAGTCAAAAGCAAACATGATCTCTGACACACCATCATCACTACACACATGGAGGACGGCATGGGGGGAGCGAAGCCATGCTCCTTAATGGTGATAGAGTTGGTGTGGGCAAGTGCATTTTGGTCATTACGCATTTGGATATTTATTTCCAAAGTTTTTCCGATAAATACCCACCATTCTCTTCATAATTTTACACACTATTCTACTTCATCTTCTTCCTCAATATCAAGCTTTTCAATAGCTTCCTACCTTAAGGAAATAATTAAGAAAAATATTGCAAAAAGAAATTAAAATTATATTAGTATATGTATATAAGTAATCCACTTCGAAACTAAGGCAAATCACTCCTTTCCTCTCTCGTAACCCATGGCCACCACCACCTACCACTAAAGCCGAGCACTCCATCTCCTTCCAAGTTAGGCTGAGCCCATTCAAAGGTCCAAGGCTTGATTCTGTAGGCTTTGATTTAATTGTAATGAAGCTACAACGATTTTTTTAAAGTTAGAAACCATTGAAGGTAAGAAACTTTCTCTCTCTATAAATATATGTATGTATGCAAAATGATGATGTGATATGATTGTTACAGATATTTACAATGCTTTGATCATCAAGTTTGGATGTTGATTATATTTTTATTTTGATGCTGAAATGATTCACGTTTAATACACGTCGAATATCGAAAAGGAAATCACATTCCTTTGTTAAATGAAATGATGTATATGAGATTATTAAACCTCTTTAAAATGGTTTAAAATGATTTATAAATGTAGTATAAGCACTAAAATCCAATTTGATGAAGTTTTGATAAGTTATGAAAGTTGAGTCAAAAATAGGCGCGTTGCATAACGGCAGCTCGCAATTTCGCACCGTAGAAAGTTAAGTTCATTTATACGATGGATTTAGAGTCGAAATTCTTTGTTATAAGAATTTTCCAAACTCTCATAATCATAGTTTTCAAACAAAAGAAAAATTGAGATTTCGTTTAATAAATTTTGAAATATGAGCAAAACAAATTTTCAAAATAGTCGTGGTTTGGCAGTTCGAAAACTAAAGCCACAAATTCTTTAAAATTGATATTTTCGATTCTTTAAAAATATGTGATAAATTCTATAAATCTTTTAAAATGTTTTAAAATACATTTGAGTTATAAAAATGGATTTCTAAATGATTGAAAAGTTGTTTTGATCAAATAAACCTTAAAAATATTATTCGTAGCACTTTTTGCAGCACTTTTAATAACTTTTGAAATATGGCTTAAACTTAGGTATTCTTTCCTAAATATTTTATAAATATTTTCAAATAAATAATCAATTATTTTAAAGATAATGTGAAGGTTTTAAAGTTTATTTTAAAAATTATAAATAAATGATTTAAAGAAAAGCTGTTATAGTTAAATGATTTAATTTTTCGTCTAAACACCGATGAGTAGACTGGATTGTTCTTATTGTGAGATTCAGATATGAGGTTCTTAAACTAAGAAGATGTTCAAGAGCAACCAGTACCCTGGCTGACCTAGCTTTTTTCCTGGATGTGGAATAGATAAGGTCGAAATGTCAAAAACGATGCAAGTATAAAAGATTTCAATTTTTCAAATTAAATACAACTTGGATTGTATAAAAATAATCTTCTTACACTTGTTATTAAATTTTGAGAAGGAAACCCATACTATTATATGAATTTAAAATGTAATTTCACAGTTATTTGATGGATAGTAGAGGTTGAATACGTAAATTGATGTTGAGTAGAATTAGTGTAATTTCTATCGACCCTTTTTACTCAGTAAGGTTTTTCAATACGAGTTATGAGAAATGATTCTATTTTGGTGTTTCTAGATTTAAAGAGAGGTTTAATGATTTCATATATACTAAAAAGAAATAATTTAAGGATATATATATCTCTAGAAGATATTAATTAGTCAAATAATAAGAACCATTTATCCTAACATCTTTTATCGAGGATTGGTTCGAAGGAACCAGGGTCAGATTTGTGTGATTCTTATCCAAAAACCACTTCAAACCAATTTACAAGTTCGAAGGTAAAGGCATGGAATGATAATAAATGGAATGAAGGGCTGCTTGTCAATGACCCTTTGGAGAAATTTTCCATATCATTTATATATGATCGTAGTATCTTTATTTGATCTTCGATGCAATGGCTGCTCGCTACTACTCCTAGGGATGATTCACGATAGGATATGGCAGGAGAGTTCCTTTAATTTGTCCTGTTCCTGGACATATTTTATGGATGAATGTCTAACATTGCATTTCCAACATACATGTATATTGATTTTTATGAACATACATCTGTTTGGTGGTGTAGGATATAACTCTCATATACTCAACACCCTTCACTAAGATGTATGAGCTCAGAGATTCTAAATTTGTGGAAATCAATGGTGTGTGATGGAATTGGCAATGTGGCATTCGAAGTGAAATGTGCTATATGAAAAGTTATCGTTATCACAGGCTTCATTACTCGGAAATGGCTTAAATATGGCATACTATGAGACTATGTGGTTTGCAACCATTAGGGGGTGGTCATCACCTTTCTAGATTACCCTCCACACTTCAAGTATGTTATGTATGCTAAAATAGCTCTCGGATAGGTTGGAAACGACCGAGGTGATGTCAGATTCGGTTCTATCCGCCACGAAATGGGTCTGCGAGTCAGTCGATCTTGCCAGGTGTAGAGGTTTAAAAAGCTGTTATTTCTCGGTGCATCCTTCTAGAGATGTACTATACGGAAGGTAGTTCCTTACCTGCCATTAAATGAAAATCCATTTTATAAGTGCCTTCGGACTTGATTGTAGAGCCCAATATGTTGGAATTCAATAATGTAACAATTTCAGCTAAGATTATGTAAGTTTACTTGAAAAGTGTATTCAAATGAATGTTATTAAAAATAATATTCCTGGATTTTGCGTACTAAAGATTTGGTTATCATAAGGTAAAAACCCATTTCGTGTTTATGTACGGTTTGGTCTTATGAGATACCTTTTGTTTTCAAATATCCGTATTTTGAGTTTCTTACACCAGTCCTATGACTGACCCAAAGTTTATTTTCTTTTCCCTTAAACTCTAGGTATCCTATTTTTCCCAATAGCCAAGTAGTCAAGTTTAACTTGGGTCATTGTGATGTAGCTTGAAGTTTGGAGCTGAACATGTCCTTGCAGATAGTTCCCTACTTCCAATCCTGCTATATTAGTTTGTTGTTTGTATTCAACATTTATAAGGACAAAGATTTATAACTGTCCAATCTAATTTATAAGATAGACTCTGATAAATGTATTTAAAATTTCCACTATAATGATCATATATATTGGAATAATATATACTATCCCATTCGTGTAAGATTCTATCCTATCTTTATTTTTTTTACTCCTTGATAATCTTCCTCTTAGGCACTTGGATTTGTGGCATATGAATACCAAGGATGTATTAGTGTTGATTTTCGAGGGTCGAGGAGGTGGGTCTTCACATTTGGTATCAGAGCTTAGGTTGAGCGAACACCTGAGCCAGGTAGGGGTAAGTCTCATTAGAGATTAGATTAATAATACCCTAGGATGAGTAACTCATTAGAGGTATGATAAGTGACATGCTACAATGAGTTGAGAGTATTATATATGAGAGCAAATTTGTTAGTGTTATATAAAAATGATTTTTGTTTTCGAAAATGGTAAATGAAATAACTTTTCCTAGGATTATATTTTGAATATAAAGAAATATCTTTCAAATGATATAATTAATTATATAGTGATTAGTTGTTTAATTAAAATTCAAATACAAACACCTTGTGAATGAAGTTTCATTATTTGACTATAAGACATTTGATTGAAATATTGGGTTAAGCTCAATGAATCGTACTAAAATATTATTATTGAGTTAGATTTCAAGAACACACACGCCTCCTTCATATTTTAGGAAATGAACAGTCACGTTTTTAATTTCATTCTATTCCGAACTTTGAAATGTGATAACTTTTTCTATAGTAATTGGATTTAAGAATCGATTTCACTATTAAATCTCAAATTTAATATGCTTTCTAATGATATCCATTATTGATAGCTAAAAATAAATTTATTTAAAATCATAGTTTTTCGGATTATTCATATTACTAAAGTTATTAAATCTGTTTGACTTTATTTCTTTTAACTAATCTATATCGTTGATTGTTTTGAAAACTTCCAGCCTCTGATTCTACTTTCACAAATTGCAGTCAAGTCTGATGAAATCCAACATTACCACAATACAGCAACAATGTTAGATGGAATAAGAAATGGAAACAGAAAGTTCAAAAGCATTAAATACAATTATATGCTTCTTATTATATTGAATTTGCTTTGATTGTAAAAAAAATACAATGATATTCTTCACATTAAAATAAATATTGTCGAATAATGGTTGTTAGTTCCAACACTTTAGACATAAAATTTGTGTGCTTTAGATTTAGCATATTTTTCACAAGAATCGTTCAAAACAGAAATAAATCTCTTTATCCACTAATCTTATCATTCTACAATAATATGATGCTGCATAATGTGTTCCTAGACATAGTCAATTATGGGATCATCATCAACACTTGTGTTCTTATGAATCATGTCAACGTTGCTTTTGGCATTTTTGGATCAATGGTCAAGTGTAAACCAAATGTTGTTACCTACATTGCTCTTATAGATAGTTATTACCGAAGCAGCAAATGGAATCAACGATATCAAGTATTAAAGGAAATGATTGATAAAGGTATCTCACCAAATGAAGTTATATATAATACAGCTGATGCATGGAGCAACAGCTGATGCACACAATAAATTTACATGTGTATTGTGTGGAAATTTTATCTTTGAAATTATTTTTGCTCGATATTTTGCAATTGTTTCAAGCACCAGTGCTATATGCATTACTGTTTTCAAAGATTTATACACAAGTTTTAGACAAAATGCAAACTTATTTGAAAATTGAAAAAAAAGATCACTATTTCTTAATCAATGAACCATACAAATCATTTAAACATGTTATGATGATAAGAGGTTGAGTGCGATCCGTATGCGAAGCACGGGTTCGCACTAGTTTATAAGTTAATAAATGAGCATGTTGTATAAAGTTGTGTTTCACTAGAAAATCAAATGATTATGTAAAAGATGAATTTGGAAGATATTTTTTATAAAAGGTATTTTGAGAATTAAAATCCCGATGTTTTGAATTTTTTGGCAAAGTGGAAGAAATTGGGGAAAAGCCATCTAATATAAAGTAATTAAACGTTTTATATAAAGTGAGGTATATATATGTGTGTGTGTGTATGTTAAGAGAAAAAATTATAAATGTGATATTTTATAAATAATGTAATAGATTTATAAATGGTGTTTTACAAATATTAAAAATAGATTTGTTATGATATTTTTTAAATGGATTTAGAAATGAGATTTTATAAATAAATGAGATTTACAAAAGTATAGAGTTATAAATGTAATTTTATAAATAAAGAGATTTTATAAGAAGAAGATTTATAAAGTGGAAGGAAATTTATAAACATAGTTTTATAAATATGGAAATAATTTATGTTGATATTTAATTATGGATTTTACAGAGAAAATACATTCATGTTTTAAAAGTTAAAATAATCTTTTAAAGAAATGCTTTGAAAGTGATATTTTTCAAATGAAGATTAATGACTTTAATAAGTGATTTAAAATGTAATAAGTGATGAAAACATGGATTTCAACATTTATTGTTGTTATAAATGTTTTCAAAAAAATGAGAAAGGCATGGACTATAGAGATGTTTTATATAATCTAGGAGATTTATTCATATCTTATATATGATGTAAAGATTAGGATATGTAACTTATAGCCATTTTTAAGTTAAGAATGTCGTCAATTCAAGGTCTGATTGGTAACGATACCCCGATTTGATCGGCTTCATTATTAATTAATAAATAATTTAAGTTCAACATAAAAATTAATATTAAGTATAATTAATCAAATCCCGATATTAGTGTTTTTGCGTTGTCGTAACGATGTTTTATGCAACATTCATTTTGACCTAATAAAGTGTGCTTCGGAAAACATGAAGCTTTCCTTAAAGATTTTTACGGATTTAAGTATATAGAGGTATTTACTAAGTGTTAAAATTGAAATAGTTTCTATGGAAAGAAGATAGAAATATCATATACAAAGAAGCATCTTTATAAAAATGTTTGAATAACAAATTATGAAATGGTTTCATAATTTTTTTATAGAAAGGTTAATAAGTATGTATGAGGTACTTAGATCATTTCGTTGCATGATTTTGATTTAAGATTGATGTAAGGAACTTTGAGGTGTTTACACTGCTTCAAAAAAAGATTTGCTGGCGTTGAAATTGACCACCAACACCCAGTTATATGAAAGCACCAATATCCAATCCAACCACAGAAGTATGAAAAAAATAAATGAAGAACAAAATTAAAACTTTTTGAAAGCAAATGCATAGAGACATAGGTTTATAGTGGTTCGACAAACTTCGGCCTACTTTCACTTAAAAGATTTTCCTTTTATTAGTTTATACTGCTGACTACAATTACAAATCCATTAAATTTAAGAATAAAAAGGGCAGAGTATAGCCTAAGTAGAAGATGAAGAGGAGAATAATGAAGATCCCTTTTGTAAAGCCATATCTACTGCATTTATAGGTGAAGATGACCACCAATCTCTCTGAAATTTGGGCAAAAGGACCTTCTAATCCACACGGGCCCACTATATGGGTCATTAGGCCCAACTCCCAACTAGGAGGGATCGACACTGATATTTTCATTGGTTGATTTTTGGGCAGTGATTCCTATGGTGGCTTCTACATACTACAATATGTTTAATCCCTTATTTTCAGGTTATTTGGAACAAGGAAGCTCCTGATTTTTGTCGATCTTTGGTTCAAATCCCCTTGTAAGCTACTTTCAGCCGAAGATTCCCATGGGTTGCATGCCAAACCCCATTTATCAAAGTGTGATGACCCATAAAAAAAATGTCGATCCCTCTCTTCATATGATATGTCGTACCCTTCAAGTAGGCACATGCTGATCCCTCCTTAGTGAAATGTCGACCCATCTACTCTCATTTATACCAATCTCTCCTTTTCTTCGACCATGCCAACTCCTTGCCTATCCAATCATGACAATCCCTTATCTATGAGTAGATGTATGCCAAGCCATCCTAACCAACTACGCCAAGCCTTCTTTCTATGGAATGAGGTAGGCCGAACTCTTTTAATCAAGTTTGCCGACCGCTATTTAGTGAAGCTTGTCGATCCCTCTTGCTTAAGCATGCCGACTCCTCTTCATTAATCCATGCCGAACCCTCCATGGAAGCCAACCACTGCTGATCCCTTTTTATTAAAGCAAGTTGATCCCTTCCTTGTCCAGGCTATTGAAGTATACCGATCCCTCTAGATTTAGCATGCCAAGCCCTTCCATTTGCTAAGCTACACTCTATACTTCAAACATTCTGCCTTGTATATGTTTCATTTCCAGTCATCCCCGACTTTATGTAAATGAAATGCCATACACCCCTTAGTATACCCAAATGGACACACTAAAAGGTGTGGTGCATTGTAGGTATAAACTAAAACTAACTAAGACTAAGATTCACAAGATAGAAATGGGTAAAAAAAATGAAAAAAAAATAACTTATTTAAAATAAAACTTCATAAATGCTTCATAAGTCAAATAAGTCAAATACCAATTACAACATACACGTCTCAAAATATAATATATCTCATGAAATAAAAACTTATAGTATCAACAAAAATCAGAGTAGAAATATCCCTTTCAAGTGTCAGTACAAAAAGCTGAAATAAAAGTAGGTAAATACGTAATAGAAACTTCCTCCAAGAAAACTCCGAGCAACTGTAGTATATTATCCTCTCCCTTGGTTGCCTATGGAGGAAAGGGGAAAAATATAGGAGTGGGTCAGCCTAAAAGTCTGACGAATGATAGTAATTACTAGTATTCTTAAGCAAGATAAAGGTAATAGACTTTGCAATAGTTCTAGTATGTATGAAAATAAAGGAAAAGATAAAGCTGGAATAAAATACGGTTTAACTTGCTAGCATTGCTTAGATAGTTCGATTAGATTGTTTGCACTTATCTTAGATAACTGCTTTGATTAGGCTGAATTCCCAACCTACTTTAATTAGGCTGAAGTCCTAATTCTACCCTTTGATCGGCCTTCTATCTCTGTTGTGCCACTGTGAGCTAGTCCCATCCTCTGGGTCCCACAGCAAAAGGACACCTGCTAGCGTTTTGGAATTCAATAGCGAATTATATCCGTGCATCGAGGCTACAAGCACGACCAGCATTAGCCTCACACTATCTGTTGCTCTCTCTTACCCTAAATAGCATAAGCGAGCCCAGCCTCACCTCCTCCATTGTGGGACCATCAGTCCTAGTCTGAAATGGTCCTACCCAACCGCACCTAAGTGTGTTGTGAGACCATCAGCCCTAGTCTTAAATGAAATGCTACCAATACGGGTCCTACCAAATAAAATCTAGTTGCACCCTTTGCCCAAATCCCCTTGATTTGAACTTCTATCTATTGGCCCCTTAGTTACATTAGTTAGCATAAGTGTGTCCCAGCCTCACCTAACCTAGTGTGAGACCATCAGTCTTAGTCTGAAAAGGTTATTCGCAGACTCACCTACTGTGAAACCATCAGTCCTACTCTGAAAGGGTCATCCCCGACCAACCTATTGTGAAACGATCAGTCCTAGTCTGAAAGGGAATGCTATTGGTTGTGGGCCATACTTCTATCTTTGCTTATTAACTTAATATAAGTCTTTAAATAAGCCTCTTCTGTTATCTCTGCTACATTTGCTTATTAACATAGAATAAATTGTTTAAATAAGCCTCTATAGTTATACTTGCTGTCTTTGCTTATTAATTTATTTCTAAGTCTAAAAATAAGCCTCTTTCCTATTCTTTTTCTTATTATAACATACGTTACAATATTGCTTATTAACCTAACTCAAGGTCTAAGTATAAAAATAAGCCACTTTTACCATTTACGCTTTTTAGTCATAATTACAAGCTATAACCATGCCATTATCTTAAATTCAGTCCAATTCCAATTTATTACAGTTTTCTCATTTTACATCCTATTCTCTGTAATTTCAATATTCTTATTATTTAATCCATATTTTCATTTTGATCTATTCTATTCTATTCGCGTAAAAAGGAAAAACAGAGAGAGACTAACAATTACAGAAGAAAATCTCAATTGTAGAAAAGATGTAAATAAAACGTAAATAACAGTAAATAATCATAAATACTATAAATAACCGTAAATAAATGGAAAAGCTATAATTAACAATGATTAAGTATGAATAACTGAAATGAATGGCTAAGGGAAATAGACTGAAAATAAATTTAAAACTGAAAATAAACTGGTAAAAGGTTTTTCCAAAATCGTAGAAAAACTACAACTATTGGAAACCCTATTATTTTAAATTACTTAAAAATCTAAAATAATTACTAACCACTCACTTGTGGTCCTTAGCATTTTCCCATGGCCTTCCCAGATTCACTTGTAGGGTATTAAAATACTTTTATTAAAAAGATCTTCTCCTTGGAAAAATATTCCTTTTAGGGTCCTTCCTGAAAAGGTGAACCCAAGCGGAGAAAATCTAGAATGAAAAAAATTGTTAGGCCTAGAATCTTATTTATAGAGGGTAGAAGTAGATCTTAGACTATGGATTTGGAGATTGAATAGGATACAACCATGTCATAGGCTGAAGAGGAACTACTGGATGGAAGCACGGAAGGACGAGATGGAGCAAAAGAATGCAAAACACATCTACAACATTCGACTGAATGAACATTCATTCGTTCGTCCAAATTGGCAGGCGGGTCGACCGGCCGGTCGACCTGGCCTATATATTTTTTTCTTTTTTTCTCTTACTTTGTTTAATTCATATCTCGCTCGTTTTTGCTCGGATTCTGATGTTCTATATATGGAAATTGACCATAAAATCATCATGAACACAATGATGCAACTCCCGTGGCTCAATTCTGATAATTTAACAAATTTATTGTATTATCTAATTAATTAACGAATTAATTGCTATGTTTAAATTTTGGGTTGTTGCATTCTTCCCTCCTTAAGGGATTTCCTGAAATCTCTAAGAATAAAAGAATATACTAAATGTTTTCATCCAAGTTTTATAACCAACTACTCAACCATCATCAATTCATCCATTGTCCTTAAGTTGTACTAATGCAATTTATGATACTTATGTGCTTAGTGTAGTGTTAATGTCCCTAACTAATGCAAAAGACTAGGGGTCACTGATTCAGTTGACCTCCTTTTGTGCAATCATGTTCGTGCCATATATCCTCATGAATGCAAAAATTTCTAATGGTAACTGATAGTTCTATATGCATGCTTCAATCATCATCCAAATGCAAAAACCATGTGATAACCATCATTTATAGCAATCATGAAAAATAGAAATGCAAATGCGCACACATCCATATGCATATGCTAGAGTGACCTAGTTAGGCTGATCCCTAAGAGATAATAGTACATAGTGTAAGTATATGCGTCCATAACATCCACTAGAAAATACAAGCATACATCATACATAACATGTTCTAATAACATGCTTACATCAAACCCTACCATCCATAGGTTGAATTATAAGTTCTACCCTCCCAAAGGATAATAAAGAAAAGAACATATTTAAAACTAAAGATGGAAACAGGAAATTCTGAAACTTATTATCGAAAAGACGAGGATATGAGATACGAATTTCCTCCAAATCAAACCAATCTTCTCTAAAGTCTTTCTACCCACGTCGGGACCAAGTAGCAATCTCTCTATAAACTCTAAACAACACGAAGGCGACTTGTGCGGTCTTCCATAAAGAACTTCGAAAGGTGTCACTCCAATGCTGGCTTGAAAACTACTATCATATAGGAATTCCATTAAAGAAAGATGTTTTTCCCAAGTTCTTCCAAAATGAAGGATACCTATTCCCAACCATGCATGACTTACTATCCTTCTTTAGTCTGCTCACATGAATCAACATTTTCTAGGTTCTCACAAGGGTCCTAAATACTTTATGAAAACTCTATTATTACTTCCAAAAGTAATTATTGCTATCCTTTACATAGCCTTACCCTTTCTCCAACACACCTAGGAAATGATTCCTATCTACTCCATATTTTAAAGTTTGGTTTGGCATTTATAGTTCCATTTTAAAAATTAAGGTTTCAAAATTTTTAAAACATCGAATCCCAAAATCTTTGTCTTTAAAAGTGTTATTATTTGATTTTTTATTAAATTTAAAAATACTTGGTTACTTAACGTTATTTCCCAACCTAGAGGGGAAAACTTTCAAATTCTAAGTCCAAAACTTATTCCTCGTTTTCTTTAAAGACCTTTTCAATTTTCTATAAAATTTGAATTTTCAAATTCTACTTTTATTAAGTTTTCATTTGAAAAACTTATTTACTTTATCATCAAACCATTTCCTTTTAAAATATCAACAAAATATCCTTAGGTGTTTTCAAAACATCTCTTTATTACTCCTAACGATCTCATACCTTAATGTATTGGAACTACTTTCTCCTATGAGAAATTATTAACGCTGAAATCTTCTATGAACCTTTTAAAAGAGAATTTTATGTTTATGTGAAATTACAAGGAACTTATTTTATATTTTTCAAAATAGGCTATACAATGATGGTGCTTTTCATACCTAGTATATCTCTTTCATGTATTACTTGTAACTTGCACAAAACATTTTTATTGGTTTCATAGAAAATTATACCATTATTATTTTCATTCCAATATATTAAAGTATGTTTATGTTTATATTCTTCCATGATCAATATTTTTTTAATATCTAACTTACACATTTTCCTTTTAAAAAAACTCACCATCAAAACTGTTTTAATATTTCCATAACTGTAAAAACACTTCCTTATACCTATTAAAAATAGTAAGTGTACTTTACGAACCATTTTGTTTCTATTCTTAGAAATTATCTTTTAAAATACATTTTTATTTGGGTTAAGATGGATGTTGTGTAAGACACCGTTACTACGACCCAAAAATACTAGTGTATGGATTCAATGAAAATAAATACTAATAAACTACATTTACTATGTAAAAACATTTCCTTTGGAAGTCACCTACTATAACAATAGTGCCATAGTCTATGCTCCTTTTACTTTTCATGAAAACATCTATTATAACAATAAATGTTGTCATCTACGTTTCGATACTTAATACTTTTTAGGTTTTTATATTTAAAATCTTTGTTTACTTTCAAAGAAACTAGTAAGCAATATATGCTCTATAATTCTTCAATAAGAATTTCACTTTTTCAACAGAATTTACATCATATAAAAACAAATTTAAATTACTTATCATATTTCCAAAAACCTAATGTTTACTTTTAAAAATATTGACAATTCTCCTTTTCAATTCTAATAATTTCATTTTATTTGGTTAGACATAAAGTGGATTTTCCTACTTACTACCCTAGGAGCATCCTTTTTAAACCTTGGAAATCTCATTTCCTTACTTAAAGCCTTTTATTCCTATACTCATATTTATTCTAAGGTGCTACCGTTAAATCTATTTATATGAAACAAATATAGTTTCTGCAAATATCTACACATGGGCTTTCATTTTTCATATCAACTGAACCTATTGTACATCCCCAATCTTTGCCTACCTCTCTTTGGATTTCCATAGTCCGATCCTAAATACGGTCTTATTGATGCTGTCATCAACTTCCCTAAGTTGATGAAATCCAATGCTAGACCAAGCTGAGAAAATACTGAAGAGCCAACTAACTGGTCGAAAAGATCATCTATCTTAGAGAGTGGATAATGGTTCTTCTTTGTAAGCTTATTCAATTCTCTATAGTCAATGCAAAGTGAAAGAGAACCACCTGCTTGGGTAGCGAAGATGACTACGCTCCTTATTCCGATATGTTTCTTCTTATGAAACCTTTCTCAAAAGCTCACGGATCTGCTTGATCAATGCCTTCCTTTCCCTATGCTCTATATACCCTCTGGGTAAGGCCACTGGCTAGCAAAATAAATCTTGAAGTCAATCCCTCTCTTAGGGGGGTAGTCCCCTAACCTTCTTAAAGATGTTTGGAAAATCTTTGATGATGGGAACCAAATCTAACTCTGATGATGATGAATCAAGGGAGTAAAGGAAGCTCATCATAATTGACCCTTGTGGGTCGCAAGAAATCTTGAGAGTCCTACTGATGCATGTCTCTAGTCTAATGACTCTCCTCTCGCAGTCTAATATAGCTCCATATGTGGATAGCCAATCCATTCTCAAAATCATCCCATACCCCAAAAATCCCAAAACATAGGCATCAATGTCAAATTCTATGCCTAGGATAAAAATTTTCAAACCTCTACAAATCATAGATAAGAGTGCCGATCCTCCTATGGGTTTGAAACAAAGATGGGTGTCTACTGTTGAAGAAATATCTAAGTGCAAACAATCCACATGAGAACTAGAGTTAAAAGAGTGTGATGCTCCAGAATCGGAAAGAGGCAAAATGGGAAATATCCATAATAGGAATCAAACCTTAATTTTTTACCTCTATCTGGTCCGTTTTTGGAAGGTACTGCATCCAAAGCGTGGATCTGTGCTATAGGTGTGCTCGCTTCTTGCCCCGTCCTCTAGGGACAAAATCAACTAAGATGACTAGGCTGCCTACAAGCATAACACTTTCCCTTCATTGTCTCCTTCTTGCAGTCTCTTGCGCAATGACCAACCCGACCACAATTATTGCATTTCTTGCTTTCCTTGATCTGTTTTTGAGGTCCTCCTTCTCTCTTATTATCCTCCTTGTTCTTCTACTATGGCTTCTTAGAATTCTCCAACTTGGGAACCTCCTTAAATTCTCCTTCCTTAATGACATCGGACTTAATGCCATCTCCACCAGTAACTCATAAGTTGCTTCCATTGGTAAGTGAGTCAATAACAACCCTTCCTTGATCAACTTTCTATCTCTGTTGTGCCACTGTAAGCTAGTCCTATCATGTGGGTCCCATAGAAAAAAAGACACATGCTAGCTCTTTGGAACACAATGGCGAATTATATCCCTGCACCGAAGCCCCATGCACGACCACCGTTAGGCTCACACTATCTGTTGCTCCCTCTTAACCTAAATAGCATAAGCGTGCCTAGCCTCACCTCCTCTGTTGTGAGACCATCGGTCCTATTTTGAAAGGGTCCTTCCTAGCCTCATCTAAGTGTTTTGTGGGATCATCTGTCCTAGTCTGAAAGGGAATGCTGCCAATTCGGGTCCTACTAAATAAAATCTAGATGCGCCCCTTTCCCAAATCCCCTGATTTGAACTTCTTTCTATTGGCTTCATAGTTACTTTAGTTAGCATAAGCGTGTCCCAACCTCACCTAACCAACCGTAAGGCCATCAGTCTTAGTCTGAAAAGGTTATGCCCAGCCTCATCTACTGTGAAACCATCAGTCCTACTCCTAAAGGGTCATGCCCAGCCTTACCTATGGTAAAACCATCAGTCCTAGTCTAAAAGGGAATGCTAATAGTTATGGAACATACTTGTATCTTTGATTATTAACTTAACGTAAGTCTTTTAAATAAGACTCTTCTGTTATCTCTTCTATATTTTCTTATTAACTTAGAATAAACTGTTTAAATAAGCATCTACGGTTATCCCTGCTGTCTTTGCTTATTTATTTATTTATTTTCTAAGTATAAAAATAAGCCTCTTTCCTTTCCTTTTTCTTACTATAATCTACGTTATAATATTGCTTATTAACCTAACCCAAGGTCTAAGTATAAAAATAAGCCACTTTTACCATTTACTTCTTTTAGTCATAATTACAAGTTATAACTATGCCATTATCTTAAGTTCAATCCAATTCCAATTTATTATAGTTTTCTCATTTTACATCTTATTCTCTATAATTTCAGTATTCTTATTATTTAATCCATATTTGCGTTTTAATTATTCCATTCGCATATAAAAGAAAAATAAAAAGAAACCGACAATTATGGAAAAAATCCCAATTGTAGAAAATTAAAACGTAAATAACAGTAAATAATCATAATACTACAAATAACTATAAATAAATGGAAAATCTATAATTAATAGTGATTAACTATAAATAACTGAAAGAATAGCTAAACGAAAACAGATTGAAAATAAATTTAAAACTAAAAATAAATTGGTAAAAGGTTATTCCAAAATCGTAGAAAAACTATAACTATTGGAAACCCTATTATTTTAAATTACTTAAAAAACTGAAATAATTACTTATCACTCACATGTGGTCCTTAGCTCTTTTCCTTGGCCTTCTCGGATCCACTTGTAGGGTATTAAAATAATTTTACTAAAAAGATCTTCTCCTTGAAAAAATATTACTTTTATGGTCCTTCTTGAAAAGGTGAAATCAAGCGGAGAAAATCTAGAATGAAAAAAAGTGTTAGGCCTAGGGTCTTACTTTTAAAGGTAGAAGTGGATCTCAGACCATTGGATTTGGAGATTGAATAGGATGCAACTACGTCATAGGCTGAATAGGAGCCATCGGATAGAACCACGGAAGGACCAGATGGAGCAAAAGAATGCGAAACACGTCAACGACATTTGAATGAACAAATGTTCGTTTGTTCGCCTAAATGGGCAGGCGGGTCAACCAGGCGGTCGCCGCCTTTGTGCGTAGGTCGATCGGTCGGTCGACCTGGCCTATATTTTGTTGTTCTACTTTCTTTGTTTAATTCATATCTTGTTCATTTTGGCTTGGATTCTGACGTTCTATATATGAAAATTCACCAAAAAATTTCCACGGACACAATGATGCAACTCCCGTGGCTCAATTCTGATAATTTCACAAAGTTATTTTATTATCTTATTAATTAAGAATTAATTATTATGGGTTAAATTTGGGTTTCTACAGTAATCGTCTGTACCTGATTTCTAAGCCCTACAATCATTGCTCTACATTCATCGGTCTTGATAATCGTAATGTCTATTGGATCCATCGGTGTACTTCCTTACCAAAAGGAGGTTTAACAGGATTATCACTTCATTCCCGAAGGTGAACATTAGTAAGGGTATGTGGTTGGATACGTAGGTTTTCTATCATAGTTGAGAGCTATGTAAGGAGAATTAAATTCTAATCGAAAAGCCTGATCAGAGTCTGCACTAGTGGATCGGGGGATTAATACTAGTTCAGAAGTAAAGTTGTGGATTTTTATAGTAGATCTAATCATATATTTCATATGGACAATCTATGTACATCGTACAAATGCAAGTTTAAAAATAAGTGTTTTAGGCAAACACCTTTGGATATTCCGTTGTAATATCGAGGATGAAATTTTTTCCAGAGAGGAGTATGCAGTGACCCACGTATTTATCAATTTGATAAATTATATTTATTTTTAAAATATTCAAATATAAGCTTTTGAACATAGATTATGTTGTCTTGAATAGTAAATAATTATGGTATCTTATTTTGAATAAATATTTGAAAAAATATATACTTTGAAAAAAATATCAATAAAATGGTTGAAAATTGTTTTATCGATAAACAACACTATAAATATCAGAAGTTATGCACAAAGCTGGATACGTACACTTATTTATCCATTTAAATATGAATATTAAATAAAATTATTTATTTTATTTTTAGGAAAAATATATTTATGACATTATCGATAACGGCATCATATTTAATAATCGATTTATGAATTTAAATTGAGATTTAGTAATTTAATTTTTTATAATTATTCAAATATTTTTTTAAATGATAATAATTCAATTAAATTAGTTATGACGTGATAATAAACCATTTATAATAGATATTTCTTGATTTAAAATATAAGAAAATTCATATCACTTTATCGATATAATAACACCTTTTGTAAACAATTGTTTAATATTAATTTATATGGTTTTATATATCAAATGTGATCATTTTATTTAATTTATAATGATGGGAAATTTGTTTTCAATTTTTTTTAAATTTATAATGACTAATGATCAAAATAAGAATTCGTAATGGTTTAACGTATAAAAGTTGTACAACGTTGTTTATATCACTTGAACACATATCTAACATACACATGCATACCGTAACATATACGTGAACACATATATATACCCAAATATACTTACCATTTACATTTGAATTTACATATAGTAAAAAGTATAAAGATCTAAGATATTTTACATAAACTTCATCCATAAGCAAACCAAAGTCAAAGGAAAACATCAACTAACTTAACACCATCATCACCACACACATGGTGGATGACATGGGGGGAAGGGAGTCGTGCGCCTTGATGGTGATGGAGGGGGTGTGGGCAAGGGCATTTTGGTCATTACACATTTGGATATTTAATTCGAAAGTTTTTCGTATAAATACCCACCATTCTCTTCATAATTTTACGCACTATTCTACTTCATCTTCTTCCTCATTTTTAAGCTTTTCAATGGCTTCCTTACTTAAGGAAATTATGAAGAAAAATATTGCAAAAGAATTTAAAATTATATAAGTACATATACATAAGATATCCACTTCAAAACTAAGGCAAATCACTCCTTTCCTCTCTCATAACCCACGACCACCACCTCCTACCACCAAGGAAGAACACTCTATCTCCTTCCAAGCTAGGCCGAGCCCATTAAAAGGTCCAAGGCATGATTCTATAGGCTTTGATTCGATCTTAGCGATGCTATAGCGAATTTTTGTAAAGTTAAAAACCAATGAATGTGAGAAACTCTCTATATATAATGGTGATGTAATATGATTGATGTGGATGCTTACTATACTTTGATCATCAAGTTTGGATGTTGATTATATGTTTATTTTGATGATGAAATGATTCACTTTTAATACACGTCGAATATCACAAAGGAAATCATTTTCTTTTAGTAAATGAAATAGTGTATACGAGATTGTTAAACCACTTTAAAATGATTTAAAATGATTTAAAACTATTTTATAAACATTAAATCCAATTTGGTGATGTTTTGATAAGTTATGAAAGTTGAGTCGAAAATAGACGCGTTGCATGACGACAGTTCGCGATTTCGTGCCGTAGAAAGTTAAATCCATTTATACGATGGATTCGAAGTCAGAATTCTTTGTAATAGGAATTTTTCGAACTCTTGTGATCATAGTTTTCAAAAAAAAGAAAAATATCAAGATCTCATTCAGTATATTTTGAAATATGAGCAAAATAAGTTTTCAAAATAGTCGCGGTTTGGCAGTTCGAAAATCAAAGCGACAAATTCTTTGAAATTGATATTTTTAATTCTTTAAAAATATGGGATTAATTCTATAAATCTTTTGAAATGTTTTAATAAAGATTTTAAAATGTTTTAATAAAGATTTTAGTTATAAAAATGGATTTCTGGACGATCGAAAAGTTGTTTTTATCAAATAAGCCTTAAAAGCATTATTCGCAGCACTTTTTGCAACACTTTTAATAACTTTTGAAATATGGCTTTAAACCTAAGTATTCTTTCCTAAATAATTTAATTTTTTTTTCAAATAAATAGTCAAGTATTGTAATGATAATGTGGAGGTTTTATAATTTATTTTAAAAAGTATAAATAAACGATTTAAAGAAAAGCTGTTATAATTAAATGATTTAATCTAGGCTCTAAAAGCCGATGAGTAGGCTAGATTTTTCTATTTGTGAGATCTGGATGTGAGGAGCTTAAACTAAGGAGATATTTAGGAGCGACCAATGTCCTGACTAACCTGGCCTTTTCTTAGACGAGGAATAGATATGATCGAAATGTCAAAAACTAGACAAGTATAAAATATTTCAATTTTCCAAATTTAATACAACATAGATTGTATATAAATAGTCTTCTTACACTTGGTATTAAATTCCAAGGAGGAAACCCATACTATCCCTATGAATTTAGAAGGTGATTTCGCTGTTATTCGACCGATAGTGAAGGTTAAATACGAAAATTGATGTTGAATAGAATTAGTATCATTTCTATCGACCCATTTTACTCAATAAGGTTTTCCAATATGATTTATGAGAAATGGTTTTGATCTGGTGTCTCTAAATTTAATGAGAGAATTAATGATTATGTACATACCGTAAAGAAATATTTAAAGATATATATCTCTAGAAGATATTAATTGATCAAATGATAAGCGCCTATTTATCTTAATATTTTTTTATCGAGGATTGGTTCGAAGGAACCGGGGTCAGATTTGAGTGATTCTTATTTGAGAACAACTTCGAACCAATTTATATGTTCAATGATACTAAATAGAATGAAAGGCTTCTTGTTACTAACCCTGTGGGGAAATTTCCCATTTCATTTATATGTGGCAGTAACAACTTTGTTTGACCTTTGATGCAAGGGCTGCTCGCTACTAATCCTATGGATGATTCCCGACAGGATATGGTTAGAGAGTTCCTTCGGTTTGTCCTATTCTTGGACAAATTATATGAAAGAATATCTGACATTGCATTTCTAGCATACCCGTATATTGATTTTTAAGAACATATATCTGTTTGATGGTGTAAGAAGTAACTCTCCTATACTGAAAACCATTCTTTGAGACGTACAAGCTCAAAGGTTTTACAATTATGGAAATCAATGGTATGTGATGGAACTGACAGTGTGGCATTCGAAGTGAAATGTACTATGTGAAAGGTAATCATTACCTTGGGCCTTATCACCTATAAATGGATTAAACAGAGCATGCCATGAGGCTATGTGGTTCGCCACCATTAAGGTGTGGTCATCATCTGTCTAGATTACCATTTATATATCAGGTATGTTGTGTATGCTAAGAGAGCTCTTGGGTAGGTCAAGAATGAACGGGGTATGCCATATTTGGTTCTCTCCGCCACCAAATATGTAATACCCCATATTTTTGATACATTATTTAGGATATTTAATTAGTTAAATAAAATAAAATAATTGAGATTTGATTTAATCAAAAGGTAGCCATGCCAATTAACCTGTGAATTAAAATAAGAGTTAAATTGAAATAAAGGAGGGGTAAAATAGGAAAGAGGCCACTCCTATATCCCGATCACTTGGCCATGTATTCCTATACATGTTCACTATTCATTTTTCAAATTTTTTTAAAGAGGCCGGCCACTGTTAACAAGAGTAAGAGGAAGAAAGCTAAGGAAGAAGCTAATTTAAATCAAATCCATTCACATCTCAATCTCTTTAATATCTAAAGCTAAGGTGAATAATGTTTACATCTCAAATTTTTATTATTTTCGGTTTTAAAATGAATTCTGAGTATTTTGCATTGATTTGCCATGTTTTTGAATGATAAAATGATTATATATAATTGTTGATGAATTATGGTTATTCATATTGAATTTATGATATCTTTTAAGGTGAAAACTCTATTAAATGATATTCAAATGCCTTGTGAAGTTTTATGAAGATCATAAATGATATTTTAGAGATGGTTTGCAATTTTAAGAATTTTCTGAATATTGTAGAATTTATATGAATTTTCAACTAAAGAAAATGTTAGTTTGGGTTAATAATTATTTATGGATAAATAATTAAAGGCTTGGGTTTAAAAAATTTATATGTTAAAAAACATATCAAAATAGATTTTATGGAATTTTTGTAGATTTTCCCTAAGTGTTTTTATAAATATATAAATTATTTAAGGTATGAGACTTAAATGTTTTATACATTTAAAAAGAGAAGGGGCTTCTTGAAAAATATTTCAAATAGTTACTTCTGAAAACTGCAGTACTTTTTAGTAGTAAAGAAAGAGACAACTAATCAAAGTTTGACACGTAAATCAAGTTAGGTGAAAAGAACTATTTGCTACATACTAATTACTGTTTTGTGCTTTCGGCACCTGCTTAAACCTTACTTGGCTTTCGACTAAGTCCCTCCACCTTTGAACACCGTCGAAACCATGCATATAGTATCAATATATTGGTATGCAACAAATTGGATAGAAGGTGAAAGGTATGTAATCAAAACCAGGGGTTCCGAAGGGGTTGAGCCATCACTTTTCTTTTAGATTAAAAAAATTATGCTTGCTTGCTTTCGACTGAATGACTTTCGACTAAGTAATTTTCGACTATGTTAGCTTTTGATTAGGTCAAATTATTTAAAGGAAATTGTTTCGATTGGGTTGCGCCTTTGTTTTTAAATAACTGCTTTTGACTAAGGTGAAACCTTTTGTTGTCATCTTTTTACCTTTCGACTCAGATGGTTTCGAAGGGTTACTTTGTTTTCTAAAATATCGCCACTTCGTCAATGTTTTCAAAGGGAAGATTTCGACACCATCACTTCTTTACTTAGGAAATGGTTTCAAAACAGATGCTTTCAACTTAAATGATTTTAGGACTTTTTTCTATGGCTAAAGTAAAAATCCAAATGGTTTTGAAAGAGATAGTTTTAAATGGTTTCGAAGTAGATGATTTCGACTTTAACGAGTTTCTGATTCTTTTGCTCTATTTGAAGGCATTATCCGAAGGATTTCGACCGAGATCTTATTCAAAGATTTTGAAGTAGTAAATTTTTGAATGGTTTTGAAAGGTTTCCACATGTTTTGAATTGAACCCAAAGTGCTTTCGAAAGGATTGAGTTTTGACTATTTCAAAAGGTTTTAATGAACGGTTTTGAAAGGGGTGGTTACCTAAGGTTTTGAAAGGGTTGAAATGAAAGGTTTTTCTTATATTTTCGAAAGGCAATATTTAAAGGTTTTAAAGAGGGATGTCTAATGTTTTGAAGCTTCCAAAGGAAAGGCTTTTAATGTTTTCAAAAGGGTCTCTTTAATTGGTTTCGAAGGGGCTGCCTTTAGGGGTTTCGTTAGGATTGTTTAAAAGTTTTGAATAAAGGTTTCGAATGTATTAAATAGGCAATATAGCCTAAATTTTCAAGTTAAAAAGGGTTTTAACTAGTTTTGAAAGGATAGCCAATCCTTATTAAAATTTATCAACATTATTTTGAGTAAAGTGTATATAGAATGGCAAAATAGCTTAGAATAAAGCTGAAAATATATTTTTTCGTTGTACAAATATGATTTAAAAGGTTAAATCATTTCGAAAAGGTTTTCAAGGAAAAAGATAACGGGTAGTTAACCCTAAGAAAATGATTTGTATAGATAATCCGTTTTGATTCGGACAGTTAGTCCAGTTTGCAGACAGTTAGTCCAGTTTGCTAGCAGTCAGCCCAGATTTCAGACATGTAGTCAATTTATTACTTATGGACAGATAGTTCATCAGTAATCTTATTATAGCTTAATGGACTTATCTATTATTATCATTATTATATCAGTTTGATTAACCAGTTTGGTTACAAGTAAGGATTTGTAAAATATATGTTTTAAAGAGGATATTAGTAAGGGGAAACCCGCTCCGCTAAGCGGCGTAGTCTCAATTAATATTAGTAAACCGAGATGTAATGGTGTTATCCACACTTGAATTTCTGTCTGGCTCGAAGATTTTGTTTTGTCTTAAATTCTCGGGTGCTCAAAATTGATTTCAGTAGGTTGAAGATTAAGGTTTTCAAGTTTAGAATTTTGGCAATTAAAGCTTCCGGAGACGAGCATGTGGCTGGATAACTAACTAGGAATTATAGATTATTTTGTTTCTTTCCGATGTGTATTAAGTCAGATATGGCTATATTTCTTTGATCAACCGAGGGGCATCGTCATATGTCGCTCTTGGCATATTTTGTAATGATCATAATTATTCTTTACTTTGTAAACGATTTGGGATTATGTAACTTGGATATGGATTTATCTAGAAATGTAACCGGTAAAACAATGTTTTTGAAAATATATGATTTTATTTATATTCAAGTGCTTCTGATATTATGGATACCATTATCATTACTGATTTTGTGACTAGAAATTAATACTATGGATGACTACAGCATCTGTTGTGCTTAGCTTTTGGCTGCTAGATACGGGATGTTACAACTTGATTTCAAAGCATGGTTTATGAATTTTTTTGTCGAAAAATGGTTTTTCAAACATAATTTTAAGAAATTAGAGTAAAATTGTGGTATGAGATAACGCTATAGTAACGTACTTGTATTTGTTATATATAAGTGTACGTTTTATCTCTAGTCTTCTATCTTTGTTAGATATATTTTTTGTATCTCATTAGGTTTGAATACATATAAGAATGGTAGAAGAGGAAGAGTTAACCCAAGAGGGGAGGACAATGATAGGAATGCTAGACCTAATGCAAGAAGGACCCATGGTCAGGCACAAGCAGAAAATGTTGGTGCTGGAGTCCCGCAAGTGGACTTGGGATCTATGTTTTAGTTTTTTGTGAATATGATGCAAGTCGGAGTTGCAACTGGAATGGTAAGAGGAGATGCTATAGGGGTAGGAGTCCTGGAAGCTTGGCGGGAGGCCATTTTCGAGGATAGAGGATGCTATAGAGGTGGAAAATTGGTTGCAACATTGTAAGAGAATCTTTGCGGAATTAGGGCTCAATGATGAGCAAAAGAGGAGGTTGACATCCAGATAGCTTTAGGAAGCGGCTTTGTTTTGGTGAAACAGTGTAATGGCTGGTGTGGATGAGGAAACATTGACATGAGCAAATTTCAAGGGGAGGTTCCAAAGAGTTTTATATTTGCGATGGCAAAGTCTACTATGATCAAGAAGTTTGTTGAATTAGAGCAGGGAGAGATGTCTGTTCTAGAGTATGCTAAAAAGTTTGAGGAGCTTGCCAGATATGGACATGCTTCAGTGGGTATATGTAACGATCCCGGATTTTTACTAAGTTAAATTGATGATTAATTTAATTTTTTATATAAAAATTGTGAAATTTATTGGTAAATTGATTTGAGCTTTTCCAAATTCAAATAAAATATGTTATTAATAAAGAGATAATAAATTTTTTATATTTAATAATGAGTTATTTTTAAACATGTTTTTAATATAATGTCTTTACAAATGGATTTTAATATAAATAGAAATGGTTATTTCAAATTTATATATATATATATATATATATAAATATGTGTATTTTGGAAAGAAGCTATGGTTTGAAAATTTAAAATAAAATCTTTCGAAAATAAAATAAATCTTATAAATATTAACATAAGTATATAAATAATAAATAAACTAAGCATTTGATAGGTTAAGTTTTAAAGAAAAAGAGAAATAAAATGGGTACTTGTGTTAGGATTAGAACTAGAATACATGAGTCAAAATTTTATAACAATAACCATAATAACTTTATATATGTACATTAGGATATAAAGCATACCCAGGAAAATAAATATTTCATGTAACCTGTAGAGTTTAGAGTGCAAGGCAAATAGAATATGCCTGTAAAATAAATGCAAAGCTGAGAACAAAGTAAATGTAAAATATCTATGAACATGAAAAATAAAATAAGAAGTAGGGGACATAAAGTACTTATTCATTAAATGCTAGCAACATTTTAGTCCATTCGAATTGTTCGAAAAAATCAACTCGGCCTCCACATAGAAAAAAAATCTCTGGTCTCTATTATACAAATAAAATAAAATAAAAGATATCAACCTGCACACTTCTTTTCTATATTAAGCCTCTTATTTCAGTTTGTCCATGAAGTTAAGCAAAATATGAAGTAAACAAATCATTCAAACTTAAACACCATTCAACTTAAACAAACAATCAACTTCAAACCAGAGGATCAAATTAAAAGCTTCAGCTAGAAGTTCAGCCTGTTTCAAATGGAAGCAACTCTGTCATTCTGGAAAACTTGGTGAGTAACCTCACTTTTAAATGGTTAAGTGTGTGTGTGTGTATCTGCTGCATATTCTTCTTTGAATAAGTATGAAATGTGTATATATAAATTCAATTCTGTTGAGTGCAGATGAATTGTATGATATGTAATGCATGTGTATTATCAGAGTACTCTCCGCATTTAGCTTCCAGGTCTTATTTTGTTAAAAATTCAAATCTTTTAATTTAATCTCTGTTTAAACTTAAGATTCAAATGAAAATTGTTTGTTTTACCACAAAATTTAGTTTCTAATTTTATTCAAGTCAAAATAATATTAATATGGCTCTGGAATCAAATTTAACTGATCAAGTTTAAAACAAGAGGAAATTTAAATATCCTAATTTATTATTCCAGAGTTAGGATTTGAAACACCATGCAAAAATATGAATTTTGAAACTAAAATCAAGATTTTTAGTAAAGAAGTTAGAGTGCAGTTCTAGTCTGAACTGAAAATGGGAAACTGAGGTTTTCTGGTGATCTCATCGATGGGGGAGATCGAGATTTCGGCTGGTGATGGAGGAGCGAACGATGGTTCTAGGAAAAATAGTGGTTGGACTTGCAGTTGGTCGTGGTGGCGACGGCATTCGTTTGAAGCTTTTTAACGTAATTTTGTCATAGCTTAGAGATTTGGTTCGTTCGTCTTCCCTAGTTGACCGAGTGCATTGTGCTTTTGGGGATGGGTAGAAGGGTGATAGTCGAAACTGTGGCTGGAGTTTTAAGCTCTCCGGTGGTCGTGGCGGCGAGAACGAGTTGTTGACAGGTTTGAGGAGATGATGGCTTTTGCGTTTCCAGGTTTCGAGTTTATACTTGAATTCGAATTTGCGAGGGTGATGGAGTTTCTGAGGGTCGGGGGTTGATGCGTGGATGATCGTCGACGTGCTCGACATCGTGGTGTCCCCTGGAGTTGGTCGGCGGTGCTATGCACGTGCACGAGCACGGTACTTTGGGTCTGGAGTTATTAGTTTGGGGATGGATCAGGGTGAACTCGCGTGCTTGTCTCGGGTAACTCGTGTTTTGACTCGAAGCATTAGCAAGGTGGTCTCGGGTCAATGATTTGTTTCAGGTTTTATAACCTGACAGAGTTCTGTTTTTAAAATTTAAATGAAATTTAAATTTAAAGCAGAATATAAAACAGGGGTTTTGAATTCAAAGTTTAAGTTTGGATTTAAATGAACTTTTGAATCCTAAATTTGAAAATGAAAATTTAAAATTTAAAGCAAGATTTAAATCAAGTTTTAAATCAACTCTAAATATGGATTTAAGTTTATTATAAATCCAAATCTTGAATTTAAATCAGTTTTGCAAATTTAAATGCTGAACAAGTTTAAATGTTTGAAAGTAGATTTTAAAAATGAATTTGTTTTCAAATATATGTTTAAACATGATAAATTTTTTATAAAAGGTTTCCTTTAATATTTGAATGAAAAGTTATGAAGTGTTTAACTTAAATTTGGAAGTTAAATAATCAATTTATTTAAAGCTTGATTTCTTTTAATAAAATTAAGTAATTTAGTTTAAACTTTCCTTATATAAGTTTCCTATGTAAATAATAAATGTTCTTTACATTTATTTTAAGGTTTATAAATGGATATTTAAAATTTGTTAATGTTTAAAATATATAATCATTTTGAATTTTAAATTCAAAATAAAATTTGAATCTAAATTTAGAAGTGTAATGTTTTAAATACACTTTAATATTAATGAAGTCATTAATAAAGAAATGGATTACCTTAGAAATAACTAGGGTAATTAAGTGATTTAACTTATAAGGTAATTAAGGAATAATTTATTTAATTTATAAATGAATGATTTAGATTAATTTATAAGTAGAGATTAATTAGAAGTGATTAAGAAATATTATTAGTTAATGAAGATCATTAACTAAGGATTACTAAGCAATTAATTAATGTGATTAATTTTTGATAATTAATTACATTAATTAATTAAGAAAATCAATTGTAAATTGTTAATTACTTAATGAAAGTAATTAAGGGGTTTATTACTTATTGTAATCAATTTTGGATATTTTGATTAATTAAAGTTAATTAATTTAGTTTAAGGAAATCATTAGGTAAATTGGTAATTAATGATTAATTGTTATGAGATGATTACTTATGGTAAGTAATTAAATGTTTAATTTATTAAAATAATTAATTAAGGGGTTAATTAATTATGTAATTGGTTTGAAGGTTAACTTAATTAATATGATTAATTAAGAATAATTCAATTAATTAAAGGTATTGATTTGTAATTAATAAATCTGAATTGGATAATTAATTCATAAGTAATCAATTTAATTGGAAATGAATTGAATTAATTAGGATTAAACAATTAATTAATCCTGCATATAAATGTTTATTGAATGCTTGACCTTACTTATGAATGATTGTATTGTATAGGATGCCTTGAATTGATTGTCCTATCTAATATGTGATATTGTGTTCTATGATATGAGCTGTGTGTAATTTATTCATTTATTTGTGATATATTTGTTTATTATCTGTGATCTGTATATGAAAGATAAGTGTTATAGTTTATACCGCTTATCAAATATATGGTTGTATTTAAATCTGTGATGATTGAATGATGTTGCACTATTGTGTTAAACCCCTGGACCACACTAATACACACACAAATATGGATTTCACAAGGAAATCAATTAAGTCACAAATTTTTGAAATGATTTCTAAATAGACAATTTGAATTCAATGGTTTTGACATGGAATCGGGTTAAATGTGAAAAGCTTTTGAAATGGAATTTTAAGATAAAATTTATTTTTGAATAACTTGATTACGCCTTGAAATTTAAATAATTTGATTTAAATTTGAATTCAATATTTGAAACTAAGGATTAAAGATGTTATACTAGTTATGTATGGGTTAAACCATTTTAAATGTATTAAATTGAGAATTTGAATTTAAATTCAAAGGCTTTAACTCGTGCAAATATAATTGGATTCTTCCTAAACGAAACTATTTGCTTTCAAATAATTAAAGCTTTCATATAAGAAATGAACGTCCAATTTGGGTTAAAAAGATTTCAAGTCTAAATGAAAATAATTTCCAAGTTATGGAAACGTTTTGAAAGCTATAAGTTAAATTTTTAATTTAAAGATTTAATGAGTTAATCCAATTGAAATGAGAATTGTTTTGAAACCCGTAAATGGATCTTGATGAAACTGTTTAAACTTTGTGAAACGAATCTTTTTGTTTAAAGATTTGAAATGGTAATTTGTTTAACCATTTGAAAGAAAAGCTTTGGATTTTTAAATATGACTTAACTGAAATTCCATATCCATATATTTTAAATATTGTGTTCATTGTTCAGTTTAGCCGGGAGAGGACTTTGTGTCATATAACCCATTCCGAATAATGATACGTCGTTATGGATTGCATTTGAAGACCGGTGGTGAAGATCGGGTATTTTGCGAGAACGATAGGATAAACTATTGATTGTCTCTGCACCGAGTAGCTACGGTATAGAAATTCCCCAAGTGATAGGAAGTACGACACTACACTTTGAGATATAAAGCAGATTTTTTTCAAATACATATCTGTTAGCGGCGGAGAATTTATTCACTTAGCCTAACAACCTTCTTTGAGACGTACGAGCTCAGAGGTTATGTAGTTGAAGGTTATCAGCGATATACTCCCAATTTGGTAGTGTGACATGCTGAGTGCTGTTGTGTGTTGATGATCATTTGTTGATCATTTGTGATCATAGCATGGCTTTTGTATAAAGCGTAGCTTTGTGGATGAGACTGCATCAGGACCTCACAACCCGAAAATGGTCGAAACAAGAAAGATGCGGCAAAGTTATGAGGGTCGCGCCCTTTAGGGTGTGTCATTCCCTTCTGGTAAAGGGTGATATCATGGTATGGAGCCCAGATATTTACCTATGTGGTGGGCTTCAATCTCATTTTCTGTGTGGTTGTTGCTTTGTGGTTTAGAGGCGCCTCGGATAAAGGTCCCAAAGGACCGGGGGGTGGCATGCTCGAGAAGTAGTTACCTAGTTACAGAGTTAACCCGACCTTGTGTTGGCAGAGATCCGGTTAGGTTCTCGGGACGTCCCACCTGAGGCGTACCCATGGACAGTGGGAAGTTCCTTAGCCCAACCATTTGTTGGAAATCCATTCATCCAATACGCACCTTGTACGGTTTTAGTTGTAGAACCTGCCATTTACTTATGGTGATCACCACTGTTTAGATGGTAGCTATAGTAGGCATAGTTTGGAATGTCTATGCTGGCTAAGATTTGTATTATACTTTCGAAATGTTTTCCACTGTGCACTTATAATAATAATATCAATAAATTTTCTCGTCTCACGCATGTTTGACTATCACAAGGAGAAGTCTCCTCCAATTCTCCGTTTGCATGGTGTGTGCGGCGGGATGCCTTATGGTAGTTTCATTTTCTAAAAAGCATTGCGAATTTATTTTTAAATTCCTTTGTTGTTTGTTTTTAAAGAATAAACTTTTTTGTTACTCATACCAGTCCCACGATTGACTCAGAGTTTATTGTTCGTTTCCTAAACTCTGGGTGCCCACTATTTTCCACAGCAGTCTAGAGTTGGGTTTTTCAAATATTCAGGTTTAGTAGATTATTTAGAGTTAGTCCAGTCCTTAGATTCGGACGAGACTTGCTTGTCTAGGTGGCACATGATGTTGGTTCGAGCTAGCTATGGACTGGAGCATTGGGTTTGGGAATGCATTCTATTGAAGATATTCTTTCCGCTGCTGGTGTTATCATTATTTTTCCGCTGCTATTTCTTATATCCCTGATAGTATTGGTATCTTTTGTATCATTCTGTTGTATCATATTATATCGGATATTGTATCTGTCATTATATCAATGTTACACATATTAATGTTCTTTTCTTCCGCTGTGTTGTTTACTTAATGGTGTTATAAGCTTCGGCGCACCATATTCGATGTTTGGATCTGCGGCATTTGAATATGAGTGTCGTATTCGGTGCCTATTTTCGAAGGTCGACTCAGTATCGCTACAGTATAATGATGAAGAGGAATGAGAAGTTTATCAAGGGGTTGAAGCCTGATTTTACAAAGGCTACATTACCTCATATTAGAGATTCTTTTGACTTTGCAGTAAAGATGGCCTTAAGGCATAAGGAGATTGTTGATTCTCTGGAGAAGGGTAAGGCAAAGGAAGTCTAGGTTGGGCAGAATCAGAAGAGGAAGTTCTTTCCTAAGAAAGGTGCTCCGAAGGGTAGGGCAGCTAAGAAATCTAAGACTGTTTGCTTCATGTGTGCCAAGAAGGGGCACTTTGCTAATGAGTGTCGTGTTGGAAAGGCAAAGTAAGTGGTAGGGAAAAAGAATGTCAGGTGCTTCAATTGTGACCAGATTGTCCATTATAGGAATCAGTGCAAGGAGCCCGCTAAGGATGGAAAGGGCAAGGTGCATGCATTAGAGCTTGCTGCTTCTAAGCTGATAGCTCAGGAGAAAGGAAAGACAGTTTTGGGAGGTACGCTTCCGATTCATGGTACAACTGTTAGCGTTCTATTTGGTACTAGTGCATTGCATTTTTTATGTCTAGATGTTTGATAGATAAGCTTAATCTAGAACCCACATATGTAGTTACTTACTTACGAGTTACGAATCCAATAGGAGGGTATGCAACTATAGGATTGAGATGTAACCAGTTAGAGTTTGGCCTGTTAGGTCATACTTTTATTTGCAGTTTGCATGTTTAATTTTGTGGTGTTCAGGATTATTCTTGGGATGGATTGGTTAAGTAAGTAAAATGCTAGAATATTTTTCCAGGATTGGAAAATTTCGCTTAGACACGCTGATAGTAGTGATCGGATGGACTATACCATAGAAGGTTCTTGCAGTGAGATGTGTGCCTTACTGGGTGCCATGGACTTAGATGATGAGCTGAGTCGAGTTTTCATGATTAGATAATTCACGAATATTTTTGAGCTTGCATTAGGATTGCTGTCGAAACGAGCCATTAAGTTTCGAATAGATTTGGTTTTGAGAGCAGGACCAGTGAGTCTGCCACCAAGCAGGATGACCCCTATAGAGATGAGGGGGGCTGAAAGTGCAGTTGGTGAAATTGGAAGTTAAGAGCTTTATTAGGAAAAGTATTTTGCCAAGGGGAGCAGCCGTAGTTTTTGCTAAGAAGCCAAATGGATCATTGAGGCTACGTATCGATTACCGTAAGTTGAATGAGAGGATGATAAAGAATCGTTATCCATTAATGATGATTGACGATTTGTTCGACCAGTTAAGTGGAGCTAAGGTATTCTTGTAGTAGGATTTGGCGACAAGTTTCCATCAGCTCAGAGCAGCAGATGATAGTACACCTTTGATGGCATTTAAGACCAGATATAGGACATACGAATGGTTAGTTTTCTGTTCGAACTGACTAATGTGCCAGCATTCTCTATGGATTTTATGAACCGAGTTTTCCGAGAGCACTTAGATAGGTTCGTATTGGTTTTCATAGATGATGTCTTGATATGCTCTAAGGATGAAAGAGAGCATGAAGCTTATCTTAGAGTGGTGCTAGAGACGCCGAGGAAGCATTAGCCGAAGGCAAAGTTTTCGAAGTGTCACTTCTGGAAAAAGAAAGTGAAGTTTCTAGGTCACGTAGTCTCAGAAAAGGGTTGTCAGTAGATCCGACTAATATCGAGGCAGTTAATAGTTTGAAGAGACCTAAGATAGTAATGGAAATAAAGAGTTTCCTTAGGTTGGTTGGTTATTATCGAAGGTTAATTAAGGATTTTTCGAGGATAGCAGCACCGATGACCAAGCTGACAAAAAAAGATGCGAAATTTGTGTGGATCGATAAGTGTGAGGAAGCATTCCAGAGTTTGAAACATTTATTGACCCATGCACCTATGTTGGTTGTTCTGGAAGCGAATTAGGATTTGGTGGTTTATACTGATGCATGTGGAAGAGGATTGGGAGCTGTGCTGATGTAGAAAGGTAAAGTGATTGCCTATGCTTCTAGACAGCTTGAACCACATAAGGTTAGATACCCGATGGATGATCTGGAATTAGCTGCAGTTATTTTTTTCTTTTGAGGTGTGGAGATATTACCTTTTGGGAGATAGGTTTGAGTTATACACAGATCATAAGTTGTTGAAGTATTTTTCTCTTAGAAGGAGCTAAACATGAGACAGCAGAGATGGTTAGAGTTTACTACCGCTTATGATTTTAGGATTCATTACAAATCGGGGAAAGGCAACAAGGTTGCAGAAGCACTTAGCAAGAAACATCAAAATACAGTATTAGCGATGGTTGCTGAGTGGAAGGAATTAGAAGCATTAGCAGATTCCAGAGTGCAGTGGAGATCCGAGGCTAGGTCTAGTGGAGACACAGTTGTATTATCTTGTTTGGAAGTCCGACCAGTGATGATCGAAAGGGTTGCTTCTACATAGTTGGAGGATCCAATTTTAGTTGAATGGATCAGAAAATTAAGGAATGGAACTAAGATTGATGACTTGAAAGATTTTAGTCTTGACCAGAATGGAAGGTTGAGAAAGAAAGGAAGATTAAATGTTTCAAGTGTAGGAAACATAAGAAAAGAAGTCTTAGAGGAATGCCATCGTTCGAGGTTCGCTATTCATCTGGGAGATACTAAGATGTATCAGAATATAAAGAGAAGTTTCTACTGGGAATGTATGAAGTAGGATATTGGTTTATGTGTAAAGCAATACTTGATTTTCCGACAGGCAAATGCCAAACACCATAAGCCAAGTGGATTGCTTCAGCCATTTGTATTCCGGTATGGAAGTGGGATTCAATTTTTATGGATTTATTGATGAATTGCGAAGATCGAACCGGGGAAATGATAGTATATGGGTCATAGTGGACATGTTGACCAAGAGTGCCCATTTATTTCCAATTAGGTCAACTAGAACGACACCTATTTGGGCGAGGTTATCCATGAAGAATGTGGTTAGATTGCATGGAATTCATAGTAGCATAGTAAGTAATAGGGATCCTTGTTCACTAGCAAGATCTGGAAGAGTCTATAGTAAGTTTTAGGAACCAAGCTCAAGATGAGTATCATTTACCATCCACAGACAAATGGGCAAAGGGAAAGAGTTAACAAAATCTTGGAATATTTGTTAAGATCTTGTGTATTAGATTTCGAGGGACCACGTGAAAACCATTTGCATTTAGTCGAGTTTTCTTATAATAACAGTTATCAGACTAGTGTTGGGATGGTGCCGTTTGAAGCTTTGTATGAAAGGCCATGCAAGCCTCCCATATGTTGGTGAGAGACTGGGGATAGGCTGGTTGTTGGTCCAGATTTGGTTAGGAAAGTTGCAGAAAAGATTGAGGTCATTCGAGCTAGAATGAAGGAGGCTCAGTCTAGGCAGAAGAGTTATGCGGATAAAAGACAGAAAAACTTAGATTTCTCAGTTGGAGACTAGGTTTTCGTTAGGGTGTCACCAATGAAGGGTGTAATCAGATTTGGGAAATTTGGAAAGTTAGCATCGTGATTCGTTGGACCTTTTCCTATTATTGAGAGGACCGGGAAACTCTTGTATAGAGTCGAGTTACCAAACAGTTAGGCAGGAGTCCATGATGTTTTTCATGTTTCTCATCTTAGAAAGAGTGTTAGAGACCTGGAGACTACTACTGCACTGAGTGTGCTAAATGAGTTAGTGGTAGAACCGGACTTGACTATAGTAAGAAAGTCGATTCATATTGTTGCGAGAGATGAGAAGAGGCGTAGAATCAAGATGGTCAAATTAGTTAAAGTCCATTGGAGCGACGATGACAGGGTCTGTATTTAAGAGATTGAGAGTAGGATTAGAGATACTTATCCTGACTTGTTTGATGGTATGTTTTAACTCTTTGATTGAGATGTTATGTACCTTATCATAATTTAAAGGACGAAAATCTTTAAGGAACGAATTTTGTAATACCGCATATTTTTGATAACAGTATTTAGGATATTTAATTAGTTAAATTAAGTAAAATAATGTGTTGACTAGGGGATTGAGATTTGATTTAATCAAAGGTTAGTCGTGCTAATTAACCTATGAAAAATATTAGAGTTAAATTGAAATAGAGAAGGGTTAAAATAGGAAAGAGGCCACTCCGATATCCCTATCACTTGGCCGTGTATTCCTGTACACGTTCACTTTTCATTTTTCAACTTTTTTCAAAGAGGTCGGCCATCATTAACAAGAGTAAGAGGAAGAAAGCTAAGGAATACGCTTCAAACCAAATCCATTTACATCTCAATCTCTTTAATCTCTAAAGCTAAGGTGAATAATTTTTACATCTCAAATTTTTATTGTTTTCGGTTTTAAGGTGAATTCCAAATATTTTGCATTGATTTGCCATGTTTTTGAATGACGGAATGATTATATATAATTGTTGATGAATTATGGTTATTCATATTGAATTTATGAAATATTCTAAGGTAAAAATCCTATTAAATGACATTTAAATGCCTTACCAATTTTTATGAAGATCATAAATGATATTTTAGAGATGGGTTTCAATCTTCAGAATTTTATGAATATTTGTGAAAATTATATGAATTTTCAAGTAAATAAACTGTTAGTTTGGGTTTATAATTATTTCCGGCTAAATAATAAAATATTTGGGTCTGAACTTTTATATGTTGGAAAACATATTAAAAGAGATTTTTCTGGAATTTTTGTAGGTTTTTCCTATATGTTTTAATGGATTTATAAAATTATTTATGGTATGGGACTTAAATGTTTTACATATTTATAAGGAGAAGGGGCTTTTTGCAAAATATTTCAAGTAGTTACTTCTGAAAACCGCGGTACTTTTTAGTGGTAAAGAAAGAGGTTATTAATCAAAATTTGACACGTAAAGCAGTTTAGGTGACTAGGACTATTTGCTATATACTAATTACTGTTTTATGCTTTCAGCACCTGCTTCCGCCTTGGTTGGCTTTCGAGTATGTCCCTCCGCCTTCAACAACGTCGAAACCAAAGCACATGGTATCAATATATTGGTACATAGCGAAGTAGATAGAAGGCAAAAGGTATGTAGTCGAAACCAGGGGTTCTGAAGGGGTTGAGGAACCGATTTGCTTTTGGATAATAAAAAAACATGCTTGCATGTTTTCATCTCTAAGTAATTTTCGACTTAGTTAGCTTTCGACTAGGTCAAATGATTTAAAGAAAATTGTTTCGATTGGGTTGCGCCATTGTTTTTAAATAACTGCTTTTGACTAAGTCGAAATCTTTTACTGCCGCCTTTTTACCTTTAGACTCAGATGGTTTCGAAGGGGTGCTTTGTTTTCTAAAATATGGCCACTTCTCCAATGCTTTCGAAGGGATGGTTTTGACACTATCACTTCTTTACTTTGAAATTAGTTTCAAAATAAATGCTTTCGACTTAAAATGTTTTCGAGACCCTTTTTCTATGATTGAAGTAAAAAAACCAAATGGTTTCAAAAGAAATAGTTTTAAACGGTTTCGAAGCAGATGCTTTCGAATCTAATGGGTTTCTGATCCTTTTTCTCTACTTGAAGGCATAATACAAAGGGTTTCGACCGAGACGATTTTCAAAGGTTTCGAAGTAGTAAATTTTCGAATGGTTTTGAAAGGTTTCCACATGTTTTAAATTGAACCCAAGGTGCTTTTGAAACGATTGAGTTTTGATTATTTCTACAACAACCGGAAATCCAGTGGGTCCGAATTTTTCGCAAAAATGGTAAAACCTAAGCCCACTGAAACCCGAGATAGGAATCTGGTATCTTGCAAATAGGCAAAGACAAATATATCAAAGCTCAATTAAAAATCTCACAGCAGAATGGACTAAAATATAATAGTAAGTAAATACCCACCAATATAATAACACTTTCTAAACAAGTGTCTTAAAATTGGGAAGGCTCTGCCATCTACCTAACCTGTAGGATGTTATGAGGATGGGGTCAGAACTAAAGTTCTAGTGAATGAATAAATTATACACTTTTAAGCTTAATTCTACATATAACAATTTATTTCCATTTACTGTTATATGAGGTTCACTAGGTTTATCATACTCTCGCCTCTGTGCGTGAATCATACCCATGTACTCCTTAGTAGATTAAAACCTAATAGGTGATATATATATATAGCTATATGCCCAATGACCATATTGGCCATAGGTACTACCATAGTACCTTCTGTATCCTCCTCATAAAGGACTCCATCGTCTTGCTCCTCTAGCATTCTTTGACTACATTTGTAAAGGACTGCTTCGTGAGGCCTATAATACAGATGTTCCGTCGTCTACTATGAAAACGTAAAAATGCATACGCACTAGTATATATTAATGCATGGACATCCGCAATGTACCACCCAGTGCGTACATTGAGAACTATACGTAATCATTCTGTCTACTCTCTGAACCCCGCTAACAAGGTCTACCTTGTACGGAACTTGTTCGGGGATTTTCTATATCTGTAAAGGACAGCTTCGTTAGGCCTATAATACAGATATTCTAGCTGGTCTGTCTCTTTTCTCATCGTGGCTATGGCCCCACGCATCTACCCCTCAACTAATCGAAATGCCTCTTAAGAGTTAAGTGGCCATGCCTTACTGCAAACAATCTAACATCAAATTGGCGGTGCCCCTCAACTAATGTCTCGATAGTGAAAGAATCATTGGACTTTTGGTTTTAACTCTAGTCTTTCCCGAACTCGCTCTTGGTTTTGATGCTAGTCGATATCCGCATGCGACTATCCTTTTGGTTCCTACCCATTAAACTTGCTTGCAAGTACTGGGACATACAAATATCCTACTCCGAACGCCATCTCCTTTTGACTGCCTACAATGGTCCTACCATGCAAAAAGCGGTCAAGGCATATTCTCTTAATGGAACACCTACAGACCTGCCTCCCGGGATGCAGTTTCATTAGACCTACCCAGAGGGCCATCCTTGAGTATCCTCACATACCGTTGAAGTCTCATACTTCCTTCTAGCCCAAAATAAATAAGTTGGACGTGCTTCTCCTTTGTTGAAATTTGTGATGATGGGCTGCTCCAAATGCATCTCACTCTGGCTATTAATTTACTTTTCCAAATCTAATCTTTTAATTTTCATTTAGGTTACTTTTCTTATTCTGTTCGCTACTTATTTACCCTATTTAGCATATTCTTGCATACTCTAGCTATTATGAGACCACCAATTATCTAATAGGGATGCTGCTGGTACTGCCACTTCTATTATCTTCTTTCAAAATCTGTATAGGATTACAAGTGTCTCTCTTTTGTTCTAGGTCGTCTTCTTTTATTATGATATAAAATTATCTTTAGTTATCTTATATTATATAATTCACTTATCATAATAATTGTCTTATTGTATAGTCTGCGCAGTTAATGCAGATCTAGATTCATTATCGTTTAGAGCTTCAAATTCTTTTCGAATAACTTACTTGATTCCTTTCATACTTTACTTTATTTCTTCTATTCTAGGAACTACTTCTATTTTATTCGGTTGGGTATGAAAACTACACTAAAAATACATTTCCATGTTTTAATACTAAATAATACGATAAACAATAATTGATAACTGCAAGGTATTTCTTTTATTATTTTGGAATAGTTAAAATACAGTGGTTTCTCTATTTTACACTAGTTCCCTTTTTATTTCTTTTATTTTTGCAGTTATGTTTATCATTATCTTCTAAATATTAAATTATAGAAATGTAATATATTTTCTAAACTAACTAATTAATTTATTACTTACTTCCAAATCAAGCTATTAAATTAATTTATTATTCCCGTTTTAGTGTAATTTATTGCAGAATTCCATTTTTCGAGCTTTATTCCAACTTTTCTTATTTTACATCTAATCTAGTATTTTTCCATTTTAATTCATAATCGCGAATTTTCCTTTTAACTATATTATTCGCATACAAGAGAACAAAAAGAAACTAGCATTTAGGCTAAATTATAACTTCAAATTAGATGTAAATAACTCTAAATTTCATACAGTTCAGCATAACTAATTAACAGGATTAATTACTAAAATACTGAATAAAATTATCTAACGGGAATTTAACGATAATATATCATAAATGTAAAAGATATAATTAAATCCATTCACATTGCTAGCTTTACAAATCTCCCTGTTTTTATTTCAGATCTACCCCTAACATCTATATTCACCTCTCATGTAATCCCTATTTGGAATTACAAACGATATATTTATAGATCTATAATATTTGAAAGAGAAAAGGAAGAGATTTGGATTAGAAATAGCAAATAAAACTCAGATCTAGGGTTTTACCTTTGACATAGCCTTCTGATTTGAACCAATTCATAATTCCTTAATTAATTCTATTCTCTTTCTATTTAGATCTAAATTTCGTGTGAATTAGATCTAAAATTTTGTTATTAAAAAAGTATAGAAGAGATAGAAAAATGGCAGAGCTTCTGTAAGCAAGAAAAAATAATGAGAATAAAAATGAGGCTCTGCACCTATATTTATAATGGTTCAAATTAGTGCTAACCATTAGATATGAAAACCTAAAATCTAAAACGTGCACTCAGTCTATGGACATTAAATTAATATGTTTTCTTCTGATGTTGTTTTTATTCTAAATTGATTCTTCAGCAATCTTTTCATTAATCAGTTTCCCCTTCTCTCCCGCAATCTATGGAAACATATATTTTTAAATGTGACGTTTCTTTTAAATAAGATTCCCCCATTAATCACCCAATTAACAGATTTCATATATACCTACAATTAATTTACTATCCAATTAATCCCTACCTACACTGTGATTTCTTGGCAAATTAATATGCCAATCAGCACCATATTAATTCGTTGAATATATGCATATTAATTTATCTTATTCCCATAATTATTGCATGCATATATTCTACAATTGAATTTTGAATCACAATATTAATTATATATGTTACCATAAATCTCCATGTTTATTAATTGACAATTGATTACTTACATAAATTACTCATCCTCTATTTTATTCTATTGCACTAACAAATATGTTTCTAATCATATCAGTTAGTTGCTACAATATATGTTCCCTTTCTTGTCAATTCCTCTCAATTAATCACCTCGACTAATTAATGGAATATTAATTTCCCTTTTAAACAAACATCGTCAAGTAATCTTCCCTATTAATTGATTTTATATAATTTCTATCTCTAATTTATTTGATACACAAATATATATGTATTCTAAATAATATTAATTAGTTTCCCCATTTACAAACATTTCTTTGTTTTAAAATTTCAAACGTATATAACTTAATTAAATTATTTGCATATATAATTGTAATTTAAAGTGGGATGTTACATTCTCCCCCCTCCCCCAGGAAATTTCATCCCTGAAATTTGATAAGAGTTTATTTATGTAATTTCTCATTTTAATCACATCCATTTTGTGTACATCCAACTTTGCAACAATCTGTGCATAGTGAAAAGTGCAATACATCATAAAATATATGCATGTACAAGAATTTCTATGCGGTAGTTCCTATATGAATGCTTTTTCTTTTAGAAATTCCTTTTAAAACATGATGCACGTATCCAAAATATACTTGCAATTCTATACGAATGCAATCTTTTAAAAACTCAAAACATTTTTCATTCAATCTTCCCCCCACACCTACTGAATAGGTGCATAGCTCAACAAAATTTTATGTCCAAACCTACCACGCAACTTTTAATTTTCGAATTTTAGAGTATTATAATTTTCCAAATTTGATTTCTTATGTTATAAAGAAGGTGGAAAACGGAAAAACTTTTTATTTCTCCGATTTTCTTTTGCGCACATCTTCCTCCTTACTTGGGATTTTGGCTACTATTCTAAAAAAAATATTTACTTCCAAAAGCACAATTTACATAAGAAAATATCTCTTTTAAAAAAATTTAGTTGACATTTCTATCTATTTAAATTTTTTATTTTCCTTTTAGTTATCTTATTCTGCTTTTACTCTTTTTTTTGTACAGCAACTAAACACAGCTATCATCTGGGGCAAGGAGGTCTAGGACCATGTCCATTTTGACATGGAAAGATCCTACTCTAGTAATCCAAATAGCTCATATGCTCCTCCTACCGCTTATTACTTTGTTCCAACTTATGCTTTATTATTCATGACGTATAAGATTTATTCATCTCTTCTATTGTATGCTCAAAAAGGAATAACTAAGTCTCATTTTGCTGCAATGGATAAGGGTTTCAATCTATGCAGTTTCTATCTAAAAAGACAACTAAGCTTGGGGAAATTTTCTCTTTATCTTTCAATTTTATCCAACTAATGTCTACATATCCCAACCACGTGCGTTTTATCATCTTATTAATACCATTTCACTATTCTTCTATAGTCTGCACACATGAAGCAATATTTGTAGGTTTTCACTAGTGTCCTATACACCTTACGGGAACTTTTATTATTACTAAGAGTAATTACTACTGTAACCTTATACTTTTCTTGTTACACCTAGGAAATGATTCCTATTAACTCCATATTTAAAAGTCTAATTTGGTTTGGAATTTATCAATTTTTCTTCAAACATTAAAACTTATAAATTTTATCTTTTCAAAAACTTATTTACTTTTCCACCAAACCATCTTTTTTTTATAGATTTTCAAATTTACTAAAATTGGGGTAAGTAAGAACAATTATTTTATCAAAAATTTCTTAACTTTTCCTATTCTTTCAATTACTTAACCTTGAAAGAGTTACTAACTTACTACACTTAATGGTTTTATACCTTAATGTATTATAATTACTTTCTCTTATGAGAAACTATTAACGCTAAAACCTTCTATGAATCCTTTAAAGAAGGATTTCATATTTATGTGAAATTATAAGGAATTAATTTAATATTTTATCTAAATAGGCTATAAAAAATATGGTGCTTTTCGTATCTCGTACATCTCTTTCACGTATTCCTTATAGCTTGCATAAAACATCATTATTTGTTATTTATAGAAAATTATATCATTATTCATTTCATTCCAATAGGTTAAGCTATGTTTACTCTATATTTACTTACATAAGATATTTCCCATTAAATTCATTAATTTTTCATACATTATTTTTCAAAAGAACTTATTTTTAAAACATCTTTATAACTAGAAAATGTTTTCATATGCTTATTTAAATAATAAGTATACATACAAACCACTTTGGGAATTATCTCCAAAACTCATTTGGGTCAAAACAGATCTTGCGTAAAACACCGTTACTACAAACCAAAAATACTAATATATGGATTCAATTAAAATAAATATTAATAAATCGCGTCTGCTATGTAAAAATATTTACTTTGGGAGTCACCTACTATAACAATAGTGTCTTTGTCTATGTTTTCTTTGTTTTAACTAAAAATATTTATTGCAACAGTAAATGTTGTAACATATGTTTTCGATACTTAATACATTCTAGGTTTTATATTTAAAATCATTGTTTACCTACAAAGAAACTAGCGAGCTATACATGCTCTATAATTCTTCAAAAAGAATTTCACTTTTAACAAAATTTACATCATATAAAAACCAATTTAAATTTCATACCACTTATTTTTTCAAAACCCAATATTTACTTCCTCAAATATATTAACAAATATGTTTTTCAACTTTTTTAATTTAAAAGTTTCATTTTTATCGGGTTAGACATAAAGTGGAATTTCTTCATACTAAAACCTCTTATTCTTTATGAAATAAAAACACTCTCCCTACTATCCTAAGGGACTTCCCTACTTCCTAAAACATATGGATAAAAAATTTCTCTCAAAACATGGCTTATTTATATTCTATAAATCGATAATAACATACGGCTCTACATACTTGGTTCATCCCAAACCCAACTAGCAAACTATGCACAAATATACTTCTAAAAGCTTTCTATATGTTAAAATCTATGGTTGGGGACTACTTGGATTTTAATACATAATATATTTACATTTTATTTAAAAATACAAATACATTCACTCACTATCTACTTAGGAATCCTCAACCTAAGCTCTGATACCAAATGTAACGACCCGAATTCCAACGGGTCCGGATTTTTTGCAAAAATGTTTAAACCCAAGCCCATCGAAACCCGAGTTGGGAATATGGTATCCTGCAAATAGGCAAAGACAAATATATTAGAGCTCAATTAAATATCTTATAGTGGAATTGACTAAAATACAATAGTAAGTAATACTCACCAATATAATAACACTTTCTAAACAAGTGTCTTAAAGCTGGAAAGTCTCTACCATCTACCTAACCTATAGGCTGCTAAGAGGTGGGTTTGAGAACTAAAGTTCTAGTGAATGGGTAAATTATACACTTTTAAGCCTGATTCTACATATGACATTTTATTTCCATTTACTGTTATATTAGGTTCATAAGGTTTATCATACTCTCGCCTTTATGTGTGAATCATACCCATCTACTCCTTAATAGATTAAAACCTAATAGCTGATACACACACACACACATATACACACACACACACATACATATATATACATACATACATACATACATACATACATACATACATACATACATACATACATACATACATACATACATACATACATACATATAGCTATATTCCTAATGACCTATTGGTCCTAGGTACTATCATAGTACCTTCCGTATCCTCCTCGCAAAGGACTTCATCATCTTGCTCCTCTAGCGTTCTGTTACTACATTTGTCAAGGACTGCTTTGTGAGGCCTACAATACAGATGTTTCATCGCCTACTATGAAAATGTACAACTACATCCGCACTAATCTATACTAATAATTGGACATCCGCAATGTACCACCCAGTGCGTACATTGAGAACTATACGTAATCTTTCTATCTACTCTCTGAATCCCGCCAACAAGGTCTACATTGTACGAAACTCAGTCGGGAATTTTCTATATCTGTAAAGGACAACTTTGTTAGGCCAACAATATAGATATTCTAGTTGGTCTGTGTAACAACCCGCATATTTATCGAGTTTGTATTTAAATATTTTATTTAAATATTAACTCGTTAATCGGATTTTGGTCCGAAAAGCTACTTTTTGCAAACGGTCGAATTAGGACTCGAGACCACTTCCATTGAGTTCGAAATGTCGTTTACAACTTTTTTAAGTATAAACATCGATAGGTTTGGAGTTAGTGAAATTTCACTAACTTTTCCCGCTTTGGACTTTGGGTTAGTTTAGCCTATTAAGCCCAAGTTCCAACCCTCTTCTCCTCACTCTTCATAAATTTCCTAACTAATCAAGCTTTGGCATTAATGGTGGAGGGAATGGGAAATTAAAATTCCAAAACTCAAATTCAATTGCAATCCATCTTTCTACTCCAAATTCAAGAAGAAGACATTGGATTCAAGCTTCTTGTGCTTAGATAGAAGAAGGATTGATTCTTGCTTGCTTAAAACTTCATTTTCATTGATATTTGGTGCAAAGGTGAGATTTTTATCTCACAAATCTAGTCTATAACTATATTGGACTGTTGGGAATGATTCCCTATCACTTTTGCATGCACATTTGCATTTGGTTTGGATTGGATTGGCGAAAAACTCCAATTTTTAGCGTTTTGGTGAATTTTCTGCACTTAGGTCGTTCTGGCCATTTTTAGGTCGTTCGGAGTTAAGTCGTTCGTCCCTAGGTCGTGAGTCGTTCACGAGTTAAACTTAGGTCGTTCTGGCCATTTTTAGGTCGTTCGGAGTTAAGTCGTTCGTCCCTAGGTCGTGAGTCGTTCACGAGTTAACCCTAGGTCGTTCTGGCCATTTTTAGCTCGTTCGGAGTTAAGTCGTGTAACCCTTAAGTCGTGCAACCCTTAAGTCGTGCAACTCTTAAGTCGTGCAACCCTTAAGTCGTGCAACCCTTAAGTCGTGCAACTCTTAAGTCGGTCACGAGTTATCCTGTTAGGTCGCGACCTCTGTTAAGTCGGCCATATTGGGTCGTGAGTCATCGTTAGGTCGTGAACACCTCTAGGTCGCAGCCACTAAGTCGCTTGACCCCTTAGACCCCTAGGTCGCAGCCGTTAGGTCGTATGACCCTTGAGTCGTTAGGTCGTTAGACCTCATTTTGTCTTCACTAGGTCGTACCGTTTTGGTCGGGGCGCTGCCCCGCACCCCGCCGGGGGCGCTGCCCCCTAGACCCCCGCGACCTGACCGGGCAGGTCGAACCCCGTAAGCGGTGGCGTTGCCCCCGCACCCCCACCTTGGGGGGTTGCCACCCCCCGTGGACCCCCCCCTCCGTAGGGGATCATATCTGAAAAACATTGAGCTGATTTCCTTGGATTTTATTCACATCTCCGTATGCGATTTTTGTGACTGATTGTTTCTACAATTGCTCCTGTGTTTTGTCACTTTATAATATAAAGGTTTCAATACTAGTAGTAAATATCAAAACTCTTTTAACAAACAATTTCAACTCTATTTTTAATAACAAAGCTCTTTTCTTAAACCGTTTTCCAATCTATTAGTATATACAAACCTTTACCTCACTCGGATGAGAAATCTAATTAAACGACTTAGTAAAACAAGTGGTATGAAACGCTTGCGTTCACTTCGTCGGTTAATTCTTGGACTTGTTCGATTGAACCTCTTGTGACAATTTTATTAGTGAAGATTTACAGTTTGTTCGTAAATATTTAAGTTAAGCAAGTGGTTATGGGACATGAGGCTAAACTTCTATATTTACTAGCTTAGTGTAATTGACACTTCTCGTTGATCATGACGATCATTCTGATGATTTAGACTAGCAACTGTGCGATGTCTCTTGTTGCGAGGTTAGACTAGACACCACTTGTGTGATTCCACTTACACATACCTTTTTGCTTTTTGGTTAGTCTGGACCTTAATCTGTGTGATTCCATTCACACATGTGGGGTAGCTCCCCTTGGTCTTCGGACCGTCATGTGATAGGCCTCTTTCTCTTTTCTATGATTTCTGGACTTCTTGCATTGATTTCTAGAATTTATGTCATTGACTTGTTATGAGTACAAGTTTGGGGTATGATGCCCTTTTCGAATCTTTGAGAAGATTCTTGTGATATTGATTATCTCTTATTGATTGATCTTCTGTTGATCATTATTTACATACTTATAGTGGTATGTCATTATGGATGTTTATGTTTATGCCATATCTTTTATGTTATATCATGTCATCTGATATTTATAGCTAGACTGACCCGTTTATTATTTTCTTAAATAATACTCGGGTCAGACCGAGATGTTACAGGTGCTTCTGCTTGACTTCTTCCCAGGGATTCATCACTCTGACTTTTGGCTAACTGTTTAGATTAGCAGTTTTTGTTGTATACACTTGAGATATAGACTCATAGTTGTATTCTTTTGTATAGCACGTGTTGCTATTCTTTTGTATTATCGTGGAACTTACTGACCACTACTCTGATGTACACTTTCATGTGTTAGTTATATATTCATATCTTCTTCCGCCTTTGTGATATGGATGTCTGTGACTGATTTGTGATATGATTATTTCTATGTTTGTTTCCGAAGATTATTTATAGCCACCGTGTGATAAGCAATTACATGGATGGTCGCTCCTCAACAGCCTCATTCTCCGTGCTAGTTGACAGCACTACTTCGGAGTGTTCTTGGCTAGCGTGGGTATAGAGGTGGGGCGTCACAGTCTGTCTCTTTTCTCATCGTGGCTATGGCACCACATAGCCACCCCTTAATTAAACGAAAGACCTCTAAAGAGTTAAGTGGTCGTGCCCTACTCCAAACAATCTAACATCCAATTGGCGGTGCCCATCATCTAATGTCTCGATAGTGAAATAATGATTGGACTTTTGGTTTTAACTCTAGTCTTTCCCGAACTCGCTCTTGGTTTTGATGCTGGTCGATATCCGCATGCGACTATCCTCTTGGGTTTTGCCCACTAAACTTGCTTGCAAGTACTGGGACATACGAATATCCTACTCCGAACACCAACCCCTTTTGACTGCCTATAATGGTCCTACCATACAAAAAGCAGTCAAGGCATACTCTCTTCAAGGAACACCTACAGACCTGCCTCCAGGGATGCAGCTTCATTAGGATTAAGAGGGCCATCCTATTCTCATGTCCCGTTGAAGTCTCTTACTTCCTTCTAGCCCAAAATAACTAAGTTGGATGCGCTTCTCCTATGCTGAAATGTGTGATGAACTGCTTCGTTAGGCTCTTTATCCTTTGGGCTACTCCAAACGCATTTCACTCTTTTATTAGACCCTAAGTCTAATCTTTTAATTTGCATTAAGTTTACTTTTCTTATTCTATTGGCTACTTATTTACCCTAATTAGCATATTCTTGCCCTCATCTCACTTCTAGCTATTGTGAGACCACCATTGATCTAATAGGGAATATTGTTGGCACTGCCACTTCTATTACCTTGCTTATTTAACTCAATTTAAGTCTTAAGTTTATTAAATAAGCATCATCTATTATCTCTATTCTATTAGCTTATTAACTTAATTTAAATCTTAAATAAGCCTTTCCGTTCTTTCTACTTTAATTATAACCTATGTTATAATTTTACTTGTAGTTTTCACTTTTATCTTCTTTTAAAATCTGTATATGATTACAAGTGTCTCTCTTCTATTCTAGGTTGTCTTCTTTTGTTATGATATAGAATTCTCTTTAATTCTCTTATATTATATAATTCACTTTTCAGAATAACCGTCTTATTGTATAGTCTACACCGTGAATGTAGATCTAGTTCATTATCGTTTACATCTTTAGATTCTTTTCAAATAATTTACTTGATTCCTTTCATATTTTACTTTATTTTCTTCTATTCTAGGAAGTAATTCTATTTTATTTGGTTGAGTATGAAAACTTTACTAAAAATCCATTTCCATATTTTAATACTAAATAATACTATAAATAATAATTTATAGCTGTAAGGTATTTCTTTTATTATTTTGGAATAGTGTAAAATATAGTGGTTTCTCTATTTTATGCTAGTTTCCTTTTACTTTCTTTTGTTCTTGTAGTTACATTTATCATTAACTTTTAAATATTAAATTATAGAAATGTATTATATTTCTAAACCAACCAATTAATCTATTACTTACTTCTAAATCAAGTTATTATATTAATTTATTATTCTCGTTTTAGTATAATTTATTGTAGGATTCCATTTTTCTAACTTTATTCCAACTTTTCTTATTTTATGTTATAAACTGAAAAATGAAGTATATTCAAAATGAAATTGAAAGTTGGTTACAAACAGTACAACCCCAAATACTTATGTACAGACTTGCCTACCTCTAATGGGCCAAGCCCACTAACCAAATACACGAGAAACTCAAACAAGAAAATGATGCACGGACAAACAAATGCACAGACAAACAACACAATACAAAAGACATATATACATATTTACATATCAATAATTTTATCACAAATTACAACACTCCCCCTCAAGTTGGAGCATATATATCTACCATGCACAACTTGCTACATAGAAACTTCATTCGACCACAATTAAGAGCTTTAGTCATTATATCTGCCACTTGTTCCTCTAATCTTACATAGCAAGTTTCCACTAGCCCCTACTGCACTTTTTCCCTTATAAAATGACAATCAACTGTTGAATATGCGCTTATATGTTTTGTTTGATGATAATAAACATATATATTCATTTAAATATATTTGGTAATGTACTATTTTGTTTTTCATAGATTAAATAAATATTTGTTGAATAAAATAAATTACACAGAATTTGAATTTGAATTCAAACAGAATAAGTTACACAGATTTTGAATTCAAACAAAAATTTTATTCAAACAAATATTTATTACAATCTTGAATAGTACAAATTTATGCTCTCACTATACATATACATTTTTGATTACATCACGATTACATCACAAATATTTTTACATTGATAACCTCACTACATATCACTCACACTCGTATTTTGTCTTCAACTGCATTCCAGTTTGAATCTAGCATCTGAGAAATCTGCAAAAATATTCACTAACGCAGTAAAATTGAAAAAGAAATATTTTTGCAATATAAAATAAAATACGATTTTTTGAAAATATGATTTGCCTCATTTATTTGGGTTGTTCGTCATCATTCACACTTGATTTCATCACAAAGTCATGCATATAGATATTACAAGGACATGTAAACATAAGTGGCTGCAATACACACGTGTACATTCATACACGTGTGCACTGCCTCGCCAACTCGTGTGCGCAGCCAAAAATAGCAAGCGTGCAAGCACAACATGAAAGGAATCGAGTCAGTAAGGCAATGCACAAAGTAAGTAACAGTAAGCAACAGAGATCGGAGACCAAGCAAAGCATAGTAACTGCATAGCAACAGCAACATGATCAAGTAGCAGTCTTTGAGCATGAGATATGTCAACTACATGAAGCAAAAGTCAGACCAAAAGGCTACATGAAGTATGCAAGTTCAACCTCTTCATTAAACAACTCAAGACCAAGTTGCAACAAAGTTCAAAAGTGCATCAAAGGTAGTTCAATGTGGATAGCAACAGCAAAAAGGGACTGCAACAAACATGTATGCAGCATCAAGTCAAAGTATGCAACTACGTGACATAAATGCAACTACAACGATGCAAGCGAAGAACCAAAGTAAGTGGCAAGCTTCAAACTGCATAAGTGACCATGCAAACTGACTCGAACCAATACAGTGACAATATGCAGCATACCAGAGGTCTCAACAAGAAAATCAAGTAAAAGGCAACATGTACACCATGATATAATGTGCACCAGGAATGCAAACTATAGATACAAAGAACAAAGAACATGCATGAAGAACCAGAATACAAGTACAGGAGGCAGCTCAATATAAACATGCTCGGGTTAGAGACAACACAGTGAAAGTTCACAAGTGCAGACACATAGAGCAGTCATAATGAAACTGCAGTGCAACTACAATGAACACTACTGACCAGTGAATACAAGAACAAGTTGAGATGCACAATGCCACCAAGTAAACAAACTCAAGATTACAGGGCAGTGGACAGTACAAGCCTGCAGAATGCAAATGGACTCGACCAAGTATACAAGTGCTACAAGCAGCAATGTGCAACTGCAGTGAAGCTACTGAAGGCAACATGAAGAAATGTACATGCACCAGTGATGAAAGCTACAAGATACACAAGTTTAGTTCATATACCAGTGATACAAATGCAACACAGTGGGAACAACAATGAATACTGCAACATGACCAAATGTCAAAACTGCATCAATCACAAATGCAATGCAAGTGGAGTAATGGGTGAACAGAACACCATGATATTCAGCTCAATGAATACTGTAACAACAAACTCAACCAAGACAAGACTGCATGAACATGAATGCATCAATAAACCAACTGCAAAACCTCAAGTGACATGGTGAAGTAGTATAAAAGAGCAAGTGCAATTCGAACCAACATGACAGCAATGCACCAATGCAAAATGGAGTGAATGCGACATGGTGAACAACTAAAGTGCAACAAGTATTGCAGTAATGAATGCATCACATATACAACATCAAAGTGCAACAGAATGGATGCAGCAGTACCAAGTGATAGTGAAGATGGCCAGAGATGAAGACAGGGGCAAACACAATATGGCCGAAGCAGTGAAGTCAGAATTTTCGAAAATAGGATGCTAAAGTCAAGTCAGAGAATTCAACAAAAATGTTCGTCTTTGAAAAAAGTCAGCAATGAAAAAGGGGAAGTTTTAATACCGTGTGAATCAAGCTACCAAAAATACGAAATTGACAAAGTCAGATCAATCCCAAGCATCAATGCAAGATCGAACGACTATTGACAAATTCAAATATATTCAGACGAACGTAATTCAAGGAGTTCGAACGCATATATAACCCAATCATCACTTGCAAATTAAATCATCGAGTTCAAGCATAAACCAGCAAAGAAAAGGAAACAGTACATACCAAAATCACAAACAACGAACTCGATCAAGCAGCTGCAAACGAGCGACAATTGATCATCAGAGAACGAGCTAGCAACAAGAATCAATTATCAGAGAACAAGCGACGCAAGCCATCGGTCACAAATCACAGAATCAATCATCAGAACGAAGCCCTAATTCGAGAAAGAAGCCGAAGCCCTAATTCGACAAAGAAAGGCCGACATTTTTACAAGCAAAAGAAGGAACGGGTCAAAGCCAAAGTGGATCGGGTGAAACAAGAATAAGGGGCCGGCTTTATTATTAAAAGGGGGTTTAGTTTTAATTTTATAATAGTGTGTTTAGTTTTTAATTTGAGCAAAAAATTAGGGATTCTAGTTTATATTTTAATTTTTGCTCCTGCGTGTATTTTTTGAAATTGTTTTTTTCTTTTCGAGTCGAAGAATTTGTAAATCACCACCTAGGGATTAGGTAGTGTCAGATTGTCTATTTAGAATTAGTTCAGTGAACAGGGAGTGCGAGTTTGCAAAGCTCTATATGCGGGAGCAGTGTTTGCGAGTGAGCGAAACTCTATAGGCGGGAGCAGGGTGTGCGAGTCTAGTAGAGTGTTTGTGAGCGGGAGCAAAAGGGTCTGCGAGTCTAGTAGAGTGTTTGTAAGCGTGATACTGTTTAATTCTAATAGAAATCTGGGAATGCAGCAGTAGGCAGGGGTTGCCGAAGCTGGGTAAATTTTGTGTGTGATTTACTTTTCAGCATATTTATTTTTGCAATTATATTTCTGTGTTTAATTTGAGAAAATTTGCTATAACCCTATTCACCCCCCCTCTAGGGTTAATCTAGATCCTACAAGTGGTATTAGAGCCCGGTATATTTATTTAACTCTAGAGTCATGAGTCTACAAAATAATGCTTTTTCTGAGGGGCAATCTATTGCTAGGCCACCCATGTTTAACGGGAACGATTATGCTTATTGGAAAGTCAGGATGAGTATTTATCTTAGTTCCGTTGATTATGATGTTTGGGATATTATTGAAACTGGCTATAAACCTCCCACTATAATCGTTGGTGGTACTGAGATTCCTAAACCAAAGGATAGGTGGGATGCTAACGATAAGAAATTGAAAACGACAAATGCTAAAGCCATGAATGCTTTGATATGTGCTCTTGATAAAAATGAATTTAATAGAATTTCTCATTGTACAACAGCACAGGAAATTTGGCACGCTTTGGAGGTGACACACGAAGGAACTTCTCAAGTCAAGGAGTCTCGTCTAGCCCTATTCAGCAACGAATACGAAAACTTTGTGATGGACAAAGGCAAGAGCATAAAAGACATGTTTGGACGTTTTTCAACCTTGGTATACAACGCTAGAGCGCTTGGGAAGGTCTTCACTGAGGTAGAGCTTGTGAGGAAGATACTACGAGTTTTACCAATGAACTTTGAGGCAAAAGTCACAACAATTCAAGAATCGAAAGATCTGAGCAAACTAAGCATGGAGGAGTTGATTGGCAACTTGATGACATATGAGCTTGAGTTAAAAGGAAAGGAAGAACGCAACAACTCCGAACCAAAGAAGAAGACGATTGCCTTAAAGAGTAAAGAAGAAAGCGATGAAGAAGATCCAATTGAAGAGCTTGCAATGGCTGTCAATAATCTTAGAAGATGGTCGAGATTCAAGCCACGCAAGAAGAAAACAAATCGTAATAGGCCAAAAGATTCTGACAATTCCGATAATGAACCGACGTGCTTTAACTGCAAGAAGCTCGGACACTTCATACAAAAATGCCCACTTCTCAAAAACAACAAAGGAAAGAAAAAGGCGAAGAAGGTATTTGCAGCGACTTGGGATGATGAAGAAGGAGAAGAAGCTTCGGATAGCAGCTCAGAGGAGGCTAACTTGTGTCTTATGGTGAAATCAAATTCAGATTCAAGCTCAGAGGAATGTAGTGAGGAAGGTGAGTATTCCTATAGAGATCTTGTTTTTATGTGTTCTGATCTTACTAAGGTAGTGGATACTCTTGAATCTAAAATTGAAAAACTGAAATCTGATAGGAGAGAATTTGCTCGTGAAAATTTTAGGTTAAAAACTGAACTTGAAAATATTCAAAACCTAGAATGTAAAAAATGTAAGATTTTAGATTCAGAATTATCAAAACTGAGGAATAACTTTGAAAGTCTTGAAAATGAAAACTTGAATCTTAAGGAAACCATCGACACTAGGAGAAAGGATTTTATAAATCGATGAACCTCAATTGTCACTGAAAACTCAACATTAAAAACCAAAGTCCAAAATCTTGAGAAATCCCTGAATAATTTTTCAAAAGGAGAAAAATCTTTCAAAATGTTATTGGGAAATCAAATTTTTGCTAACAATAGAAAAGGACTAGGCTTTGGAAAATCACAAAATGATGATAATGCAAAAAGTAAAAGTGTTTTTGCTCGATCTGAAATAATTGGAAATCATGTTGAAAATCATAGTCATAGGAACACAAAATTTAATCAAGTCAATTTAATGAGCACGTTTTGTAGAGAATTTGGACATAATCGAAATAATTGTTGGTATAGACCCAAACACGAGAAAACTATACCAATTTGGGTTCCAAAAGGCACAAATATAAAATCTTTGAAAGTCAAACAAATTTGGGTGCCAAAAGGAACAGATATAAATAGTTTTGGGTCTCCAAAAACATATTTTTCATATTCTGCCACTAACAACAATGGACCTATAAAAACAAATAGGTCACATAAATCTTTTATCGTGTAGGTGTGGTGGCAGGCTAAGGAACAACAACAGTGTTCTCTGGATTTCGGCTGTTCCAGAAACACAACGGGCGACAAAGCAAAGTTCCTTAGCCTCGTACAAAGGTGACAGAATCACAATGGACAATGACGAAAAATTATCGTAAAGGTAAAACAGGTAAATTTATTTTTGAACGATATATCAAATGTGATAATCTGCACCATATTCTGAATTAAAATCAGCCAATATTGAGATGAATAAAAGATGATAATTTTGATTCTGATTTTTTCAAAATGGTTGGCCAATTATGCATTTATGCCAAAAACACTACAATCCTTGAAATACTTTATATCGATTAATTTGGATAGCTGATGGTGTTTTTATTGATTGACGATAATATTTTTGGCTAAATCTATATTCATGGTTTCTTCTATTTACATGGCTTCAACTTAAAATCCTAATGAATTCTATTTAAAAAAAATGTAAAAAGGATTTTAAGAAATTTTTTGACTTGTTCTTATTTATGACATTGATTTGTGCTTAATTGATGACCAATCAGATTTTCAATTTTGAACTAATTTATATAAATCTGTTCGGTCAAATGCTGGTTACTCATGCTACACGTAGATATATTTGTTTTGATATTTTGGTCACTGCTTGTAAATTTGCACGATTTCAAATTCATGTGAAAAAGGATTTTAAGAAATTGTTGAAACTTCAAGAAATTGTTTTTGAAATAATTATGACGATGATTGATTGTTGATTACTCATGAATATAATTGTTTATCCTATGGTTTCTGAAATTAACATCATGATATGTGTTTGAGTGTTAACACGGCTTAAATTCAAATTCAAAAGAATGTCATTTAAATTGATGTTAAGTTTGAAATTCTTGGTGTACACTTCATGTTTTGGTCAATCAAAATTCAACGAGTGAATATTGAGTGAAATTTAAATTCAGATGCAGATTACACTGGTAATATGGTTGATAGAAAAATTACTAAGTGTAACGTGATTAATTATTTTGAAACATTCATTTGCTGCATCGTTTTTTTTTCAAAGAAAATATCTGCATATTTCTCACTTGAAATAATTTTCAAATAGCAGAAAATTTTTTCTTATAAAACCCCCTCGAGAAAATCATGTTTGACCATATTTACAGCCTAATCATTTTATGAAAAATTGATTTTATAATTTTTAATTTGATTTTAAATGACAAATTTGACTAATCTGACTCCCTTTGATTATCGAAAAGATAAATAGTGATTGAAAAAGAGATGAGTGTTGATATTTATCATATATTATAACTCGAGAAAGTATAATTAGAAAATTTCTTTAGAATTTCATAACAAGAGTTATAAAAACTTTTTGTTGGGCAAAAATTCCATGACCATTTCTATTTCTATCATCTTTCTATCGGCCATCACTCATCAAGATCATATTTAGTATGTAAATTTGTGGTAGTTTACAAAGGAAATCATTTGTTCTTCAATATCTTTAAATCTGTGAAGGAAATTATTTGTGCTTCAACTTATTATATTTAGCAATAAAAATAAATATCCAAAGTATTCACTCTCATTTAAAAGTCCTCACGGTTATGCATGGGTGAATTACTAGGATTTTTGATTATGTGCTTCCATGCTCATTTAAAAGTCCTCACGGTTATGCATGTATGGAAAGCATATCCAATTTAATTGATTTAATAGACAAGTTGATTCTAATCCCATTTAAAAGTCCTCACGGTCATGCGTTGTTAGAAGATACTTGATTTCATTTTTAAATTAAATTGAAATACTACTAATCTCATTTAAAAGTCCTAACGGTTATGCATGGTTAGTAGATATTCAAATTTTCAGAAATAAATATACCACAAATAGACATATCTATATGAATTTTTGATGATTTTATCTCCATCACTTCTGAAAGTGGAATATGCGCTTGACAAGGGTAATTATGATTTTTGTTTGAGTTTTTATTGAAATTTGATATTTATATTTAATTGAGTTAAATGTTTGATTCATGTCTATCACTTCATCCCTATTTTTATAACACTGTTATTCTTTTGCTGATAACAAAAGGGGGAGAGAAAAGTTAAGATTTTGTCAAATAGAATCAAGCAAAGGTCAAATAATTTTCACTTTGCATATAGGCTCATTTATATATTTCTATTTGTATGCATATATGTAGGGGGAGTATTGTGTAGAGAGGGAGCATTCAAATAGGGGGAGCAAATTGAACGATCAAATACATTTAATACATTCAAAATCTTAAATATATGTTTGTTATCATCAAAAGGGGGAGATTGTTGAATATGCGCTTATATGTTTTGTTTGATGATAATAAACATATATATTCATTTAAATGTATTTGGTAATGTACTATTTTGTTTTTCATAGATTAAATAAATATTTGTTGAATAAAATAAATTACACAGAATTTGAATTTGAATTCAAACAGAATAAGTTACACAGATTTTGAATTCAAACAGAAATTTTATTCAAACAAATATTTATTACAATCTTGAATAGTACAAATTTATGCTCTCACTATACATATACATTTTTGATTACATCACGATTACATCACAAATATTTTTACATTGATAACCTCACTACATATCACTCACACTCGTATTTTGTCTTCAACTGCATTCCAGTTTGAATCCAGCATCTGAGAAATCTGCAAAAATATTCACTAACGCAGTAAAATTGAAAAAGAAATATTTTTGCAATATAAAATAAAATACGATTTTTTGAAAATATGATTTGCCTCAGTTATTTGGGTTGTTCGTCATCATTCACACTTGATTTCATCACAAAGTCGTGCATATAGATATTACAGGGACATGTAAACATAAGTGGCTGCAATACACACGTGTACATTCATACATGTGTGCACTGCCTCGCCAACTCGTGTGCGCAGCCAAAAATAGCAAGCGTGCAAGCACAACATGAAAGGAATCGAGTCAATAAGGCAATGCACAAAGTAAGTAACAGTAAGCAACAGAGATCGGAGACCAAGCAAAGCATAGTAACTGCATAGCAACAGCAACATGATCAAGTAGCAGTCTTTGAGCATGAGATATGTCAACTACATGAAGCAACAGTCAGACCAAAAGGCTACATGAAGTATGCAAGTTCAACCTCTTCATTAAACAACTCAAGACCAAGTAGCAACAAAGTTCAAAAGTGCATCAAAGGCAGTTCAACGTGGATAGCAACAGCAAAAAGGGACTGCAACAAACATGTATGCAGCATCAAGTCAAAGTATGCAACTACGTGACATAAATGCAACTACAACGATGCAAGCGAAGAACCAAAGTAAGTGGCAAGCTTCAAACTGCATAAGTGACCATGCAAACTGACTCGAACCAATACAGTGACAATATGCAGCATACCAGAGGTCTCAACAAGAAAATCAAGTAAAAGGCAACATGTACACCATGATATAATGTGCACCAGGAATGCAAAGTATAGATACAAAGAACAAAGAACATGCATGAACAACCAGAATACAAGTACAGGAGGCAGCTCAATATAAACATGCTCGGGTCAGAGACAACACAGTGAAAGTTCACAAGTGCAGACACATAGAGCAGTCATAATGAAACAGCAGTGCAACTACAATGAACACTACTAACCAGTGAATACAAGAACAAGTTGAGATGCACAATGCCACCAAGTAAACAAACTCAAGATTACAGGGCAGTGGACAGTACAAGCCTGCAGAATGCAAATGGACTCGACCAAGTATACAAGTGCTACAAGCAGCAATGTGCAACTGCAGTGAAGCTACTGAAGGCAACATGAAGAAATGTACATGCACCAGTGATGAAAGCTACAAGATACACAAGTTTAGTTCATATAACAGTGATACAAATGCAACACAGTGGGAACAACAATGAATACTGCAACATGACCAAATGTCAAAACTGCATCAAGCACAAATGCAATGCAAGTGGAGTAATGGGTGAACAGAACACCATGATATTCAGCTCAATGAATACTGTAACAACAAACTCAACCAAGACAAGACTGCATGAACATGAATGCATCAATAAACCAACTGCAAAACCTCAAGTGACATGGTGAAGTAGTATAAAAGAGCAAGTGCAATTCGAACCAACATGGCAGCAATGCACCAATGCAAAATGGAGTGAATGCGACATGGTGAACAACTAAAGTGCAACAAGTATTGCAGTAATGAATGCATCACATATACAACATCAAAGTGCAACAGAATGGATGCACCAGTACCAAGTGATAGTGAAGATGGCCAGAGATGAAGACAGGGGCAAACACAATATGGCCGAAGCAGTGAAGTCAGAATTTTCGAAAATAGGATGCTAAAGTCAAGTCAGAGAATTCAACAAAAATGTTCGTCTTTGAAAAAAGTCAGCAATGAAAAAGGGGAAGTTTTAATACCGTGTGAATCAAGCTACCAAAAATACGAAATTGACAAAGTCAGATCAATCCCAAGCATCAATGCAAGATCGAACGACTATTGACAAATTCAAATATATTCAGACGAACGTAATTCAAGGAGTTCGAACGCATATATAACCCAATCATCACTTGCAAATTAAATCATCGAGTTCAAGCATAAACCAGCAAAGAAAAGGAAACAGTACATACCGAAATCACAAACAACGAACTCGATCAAGCAGCTGCAAACGAGCGACAATTGATCATCAGAGAACGAGCTAGCAACAAGAATCAATTATCAGAGAACAAGCGACGCAAGCCATCGGTCACAAATCACAGAATCAATCATCAGAACGAAGCCCTAATTCGAGAAAGAAGCCGAAGCCCTAATTCGACAAAGAAAGGCCGACATTTTTACAAGCAAAAGAAGGAACGGGTCAAAGCCAAAGTGGATCGGGTGAAACAAGAATAAGGGGCCGGCTTTATTATTAAAAGGGGGTTTAGTTTTAATTTTATAATAGGGTGTTTAGTTTTTAATTTGAGCAAAAAATTAGGGATTCTAGTTTATATTTTAATTTTTGCTCCTGCGTGTATTTTTTGAAATTGTTTTTTTCTTTTCGAGTCGAAGAATTTGTAAATCACCACCTAGGGATTAGGTAGTGTCAGATTGTCTATTTAGAATTAGTTCAGTGAGAAGGGAGTGCGAGTTTGCAAAGCTCTATAGGCGGGAGCAGTGTTTGCGAGTGAGCGAAACTCTATAGGCGGGAGCAGGGTGTGCGAGTCTAGTAGAGTGTTTGTGAGCGGGAGCAAAAGGGTCTGCGAGTCTAGTAGAGTGTTTGTAAGCGTGATACTGTTTAATTCTAATAGAAATCTGGGAATGCAGCAGTAGGCAGGGGTTGCCGAAGCTGGGTAAATTTTGTGTGTGATTTACTTTTCAGCATATTTATTTCTGCAATTATATTTCTGTGTTTAATTTGAGAAAATTTGCTATAACCCTATTCACCCCCCCCTCTAGGGTTAATCTAGATCCTACAAGTGGTATCAGAGCTCGGTATATTTATTTAACTCTAGAGTCATGAGTCTACAAAATAATGCTTTTTCTGTGGGGCAATCTATTGCTAGGCCACCCATGTTTAACGGGAACGATTATGCTTATTGGAAAGTCAGGATGAGTATTTATCTTAGTTCCGTTGATTATGATGTTTGGGATATTATTGAAACTGGCTATAAACCTCCCACTATAATCGTTGGTGGTACTGAGATTCCTAAACCAAAGGATAGGTGGGATGCTAACGATAAGAAATTGAAAACGACAAATGCTAAAGCCATGAATGCTTTGATATGTGCTCTTGATAAAAATGAATTTAATAGAATTTCTCATTGTACAACAGCACAGGAAATTTGGCACGCTTTGGAGGTGACACACGAAGGAACTTCTCAAGTCAAGGAGTCTCGTCTAGCCCTATTCAGCAACGAATACGAAAACTTTGTGATGGACAAAGGCAAGAGCATAAAAGACATGTTTGGACGTTTTTCAACCTTGGTATACAACGCTAGAGCGCTTGGGAAGGTCTTCACTGAGGTAGAGCTTGTGAGGAAGATACTACGAGTTTTACCAATGAACTTTGAGGCAAAAGTCACAGCAATTCAAGAATCGAAAGATCTGAGCAAACTAAGCATGGAGGAGTTGATTGGCAACTTGATGACATATGAGCTTGAGTTAAAAGCAAAGGAAGAACGCAACAACTCCGAACCAAAGAAGAAGACGATTGCCTTAAAGAGTAAAGAAGAAAGCGATGAAGAAGATCCAATTGAAGAGCTTGCAATGGCTGTCAATAATCTTAGAAGATGGTCGAGATTCAAGCCACGCAAGAAGAAAACAAATCGTAATAGGCCAAAAGATTCTGACAATTCCGATAATGAACCGACGTGCTTTAACTGCAAGAAGCCCGGACACTTCATACAAAAATGCCCACTTCTCAAAAACAACAAAGGAAAGAAAAAGGCGAAGAAGGTATTTGCAGCGACTTGGGATGATGAAGAAGGAGAAGAAGCTTCGGATAGCAGCTCAGAGGAGGCTAACTTGTGTCTTATGGCGAAATCAAATTCAGATTCAAGCTCAGAGGAATCTAGTGAGGAAGGTGAGTATTCCTATAGAGATCTTGTTTTTATGCGTTCTGATCTTACTAAGGTAGTGGATACTCTTGAATCTAAAATTGAAAAACTGAAATCTGATAGGAGAGAATTTGCTCGTGAAAATTTTAGGTTAAAAACTGAACTTGAAAATATTCAAAACCTAGAATGTAAAAAATGTAAGATTTTAGATTCAGAATTATCAAAACTGAGGAATAACTTTGAAAGTCTTGAAAATGAAAACTTGAATCTTAAGGAAACCATCGACACTAGGAGAAAGGATTTTATAAATCGATGCACCTCACTTGTCACTGAAAACTCAACATTAAAAACCAAAGTCCAAAATCTTGAGAAATCCCTGAATAATTTTTCAAAAGGAGAAAAATCTTTCAAAATGTTATTGGGAAATCAAATTTTTGCTAACAATAGAAAAGGACTAGGCTTTGGGAAATCACAAAATGATGATAATGCAAAAAGTAAAAGTGTTTTTGCTCGATCTGAAATAATTGGAAATCATGTTGAAAATCATAGTCATAGGAACACAAAATTTAATCAAGTCAATTTAATGAGCACGTTTTGTAGAGAATTTGGACATAATCGAAATAATTGTTGGTATAGACCCAAACACGAGAAAACTATACCAATTTGGGTTCCAAAAGGCACAAATATAAAATCTTTGAAAGTCAAACAAATTTGGGTGCCAAAAGGAACAGATATAAATAGTTTTGGGTCTCCAAAAACATAATTTTCATATTCTACCACTAACAACAATGGACCTATAAAAACAAATAGGTCACATAAATCTTTTATCGTGTAGGTGTGGTGGCAGGCTAAGGAACAACAACAATGTTCTCTGGATTTCGGCTGTTCCAGAAACACAACGGGCGACAAAGCAAAGTTCCTTAGTACAAAGGTGACAGAATCACAATGGACAATGACGAAAAATTATCGTAAAGGTAAAACAGGTAAATTTATTTTTGAACGATATATCAAATGTGATAATCTGCACCATATTCTGAATTAAAATCAGCCAATATTGAGATGAATAAAAGATGATAATTTTGATTCTGACTTTTTCAAAATGGTTGGCCAATTATGCATTTATGCCAAAAACACTACAATCCTTGAAATACTTTATATCGATTAATTTGGATAGCTGATGGTGTTTTTATTGATTGACGATAATATTTTTGGCTAAATCTATATTCATGGTTTCTTCTATTTACATGGCTTCAACTTAAAATCCTAATGAATTCTATTTAAAAAAAAGTGTAAAAAGGATTTTAAGAATTTTTTTTACTTGTTCTTATTTATGACATTGATTTGTGCTTAATTGATGACCAATCAGATTTTCAATTTTGAACTAATTTATATAAATCTGTTCGGTCAAATGCTGGTTACTCATGCTACACGTAGATATATTTGTTTTGATATTTTGGTCACTGCTTGTAAATTTGCACGATTTGAAATTCATGTGAAAAAGGATTTTAAGAAATTGTTGAAACTTCAAGAAATTGTTTTTGAAATAATTATGATGATGATTGATTGTTGATTACTCATGAATATAATTGTTTATCCTATGGTTTCTGAAATTAACATCATGATATGTGTTTGAGTGATAACACGGCTTAAATTCAAATTCAAAAGAATGTCATTTAAATTGATGTTAAGTTTGAAATTCTTGGTGTACACTTCATGTTTTGGTCAATCAAAATTCAACGAGTGAATATTGAGTGAAATTTAAATTCAGATGCAGATTACACTGGTAATATGGTTGATAGAAAAATTACTAAGTGTAACGTGATTAATTATTTTGAAACATTCATTTGCTGCATCGTTTTTTTTTCAAAGAAAATATCTGCATATTTCTCACTTGAAATAATTTTCAAATAGCAGAAAATTTTTTCTTATAAAACCCCCTCGAGAAAATCATGTTTGACCATATTTACAGCCTAATCATTTTTTGAAAAATTGATTTTATAATTTTTAATTTGATTTTAAATGACAAATTCGACTAATCTGACTCCCTTTGATTATCGAAAAGATAAATAGTGATTGAAAAAGAGATGAGTGTTGATATTTATCATATATTATAACTCGAGAAAGTATAATTAGAAAATTTCTTTAGAATTTCATAACAAGAGTTATAAAAACTTTTTGTTGGGTAAAAATTCCATGACCATTTCTATTTCTATCATCTTTCTATCGACCATCACTCATCAAGATCATATTTAGTATGTAAATTTGTGGTAGTTTACAAAGGAAATCATTTGTTCTTCAATATCTTTAAATCTGTGAAGGAAATTATTTGTGCTTCAACTTATTATATTTAGCAATAAAAATAAATATCCAAAGTATTCACTCTCATTTAAAAGTCCTCACGGTTATGCATGGGTGAATTACTAGGATTTTTGATTATGTGCTTCCATGCTCATTTAAAAGTCCTCACGGTTATGCATGTATGGAACGCATATCAAATTTAATTGATTTAATAGACAAGTTGATTCTAATCCCATTTAAAAGTCCTCACGGTCATGCGTGGTTAGAAGATACTTGATTTCATTTTAAATTAAATTGAAATACTACTAATCTCATTTAAAAGTCCTAACGGTTATGCATGGTTAGTAGATATTCAAATTTCCAGAAATAAATATACCACAAATAGACATATCTATATGAATTTTTGATGATTTTATCTCCATCACTTCTGAAAGTGGAATATGCGCTTGACAAGGGTAATTATGATTTTTGTTTGAGTTTTTATTGAAATTTGATATTTATATTTAATTGAGTTAAATGTTTGATTCATGTCTATCACTTCATCCCTATTTTTATAACACTGTTATTCTTTTGCTGATAACAAAAGGGGGAGAGAAAAGTTAAGATTTTGTCAAATAGAATCAAGCAAAGGTCAAATAATTTTCACTTTGCATATAGGCTCATTTATATATTTCTATTTGTATGCATATATGTAGGGGGAGTATTGTGTAGAGAGGGAGCATTCAAATAGGGGGAGCAAATTGAACGATCAAATACATTTAATACATTCAAAATCTTAAATATATGTTTGTTATCATCAAAAGGGGGAGATTGTTGAATATGCGCTTATATGTTTTGTTTGATGATAATAAACATATATATTCATTTAAATGTATTTGGTAATGTACTATTTTGTTTTTCATAGATTAAATAAATATTTGTTGAATAAAATAAATTACACAGAATTTGAATTTGAATTCAAACAGAATAAGTTACACAGATTTTGAATTCAAACAGAAATTTTATTCAAATAAATATTTATTACAATCTTGAATAGTACAAATTTATGCTCTCACTATACATATACATTTTTGATTACATCACGATTACATCACAAATATTTTTACATTGATAACCTCACTACATATCACTCACACTCGTATTTCGTCTTCAACTGCATTCCAGTTCGAATCCAGCATCTGAGAAATCTGCAAAAATATTCACTAACGCAGTAAAATTGAAAAAGAAATATTTTTGCACTATAAAATAAAATACGATTTTTTGAAAATATGATTTGCCTCAGTTATTTGGGTTGTTCGTCATCATTCACACTTGATTTCATCACAAAGTCGTGCATATAGATATTACAGGGACATGTAAACATAAGTGGCTGCAATACACACGTGTACATTCATACACGTGTGCACTGCCTCGCCAACTCGTGTGCGCAGCCAAAAATAGCAAGCGTGCAAGCACAACATGAAAGGAATCGAGTGAGTAAGGCAATGCACAAAGTAAGTAACAGTAAGCAACAGAGATCAGAGACCAAGCAAAGCATAGTAACTGCATAGCAACAACAACATGATCAAGTAGCAGTCTTTGAGCATGAGATATGTCAACTACATGAAGCAACAGTCAGACCAAAAGGCTACATGAAGTATGCAAGTTCAACCTCTTCATTAAACAACTGAAGACCAAGTTGCAACAAAGTTCAAAAGTGCATCAAAGGCAGTTCAATGTGGATAGCAACAGCAAAAAGGGACTGCAACAAACATGTATGCAGCATCAAGTCAAAGTATTCAACTACGTGACATAAATGCAACTACAACGATGCAAGCGAAGAACCAAAGTAAGTGGCAAGCTTCAAACTGCATAAGTGACCATGCAAACTGACTCGAACCAATACAGTGACAATATGCAGCATACCAGAGGTCTCAACAAGAAAATCAAGTAAAAGGCAACATGTACACCATGATAATGTGCACCAGGAATGCAAACTATAGATACAAAGAACAAAGAACATGCATGAAGAACCAGAATACAAGTACAGGAGGCAGCTCAATATAAACATGCTCGGGTCAGAGACAACACAGTGAAAGTTCACAAGTGCAGACACATAGAGCAGTCATAATGAAACTGCAGTGCAACTACAATGAACACTACTGACCAGTGAATACAAGAACAAGTTGAGATGCACAATGCCACCAAGTAAACAAACTCAAGATTACAGGGCAGTGGACAGTACAAGCCTGCAGAATGCAAATGGACTCGACCAAGTATACAAGTGCTACAAGCAGCAATGTGCAACTGCAGTGAAGCTACTGAAGGCAACATGAAGAAATGTACATGCACCAGTGATGAAAGCTACAAGATACACAAGTTTAGTTCATATACCAGTGATACAAATGCAACACAGTGGGAACAATAATGAATACTGCAACATGACCAAATGTCAAAACTGCATCAATCACAAATGCAATGCAAGTGGAGTAATGGGTGAACAGAACACCATGATATTCAGCTCAATGAATACTGTAACAACAAACTCAACCAAGACAAGACTGCATGAACATGAATGCATCAATAAACCAACTGCAAAACCTCAAGTGACATGGTGAAGTAGTATAAAAGAGCAAGTGCAATTCGAACCAACATGACAGCAATGCACCAATGCAAAATGGAGTGAATGCAACATGGTGAACAACTAAAGTGCAACAAGTATTGCAGTAATGAATGCATCACATATACAACATCAAAGTGCAACAGAATGGATGCAGCAGTACCAAGTGATAGTGAAGATGGCCAGAGATGAAGACAGGGGCAAACACAAGATGGCCGAAGCAGTGAAGTCAGAATTTTCGAAAATAGGATTCTAATGTCAAGTCAGAGAATTCAACAAAAATATTCGTCTTTGAAAAAAGTCAGCAATGAAAAAGGGGAAGTTTTAATACCGTGTGAATCAAGCTACCAAAAATACGAAATTGACAAAGTCAGATCAATCCCAAGCATCAATGCAAGATCGAACGACTATTGACAAATTCAAATATATTCAGACGAACGTAATTCAAGGAGTTCGAACGCATATATAACCCAATCATCACTTGCAAATTAAATCATCGAGTTCAAGCATAAACCAGCAAAGAAAAGGAAACAGTACATACCGAAATCACAAACAACGAACTCGATCAAGCAGCTGCAAACGAGCGACAATTGATCATCAGAGAACGAGCTAGCAACAAGAATCAATTATTAGAGAACAAGCGACGCAAGCCATCGGTCACAAATCACAGAATCGATCATCAGAACGAAGCCCTAATTCGAGAAAGAAGCCGAAGCCCTAATTCGACAAAGAAAGGCCGACATTTTTACAAGCAAAAGAAGGAACGGGTCAAAGCCAAAGTGGATCGGGTGAAACAAGAATAAGGGGCCGGCCTTATTATTAAAAGGGGGTTTAGTTTTAATTTTATAATAGGGTGTTTAGTTTTTAATTTGAGCAAAAAATTAGGGATTCTAGTTTATATTTTAATTTTTGATCCTGCGTGTATTTTTTGAAATTGTTTTTTTCTTTTCGAGTCGAAGAATTTGTAAATCACCACCTAGGGATTAGGTAGTGTCAGATTGTCTATTTAGAATTAGTTCAGTGAGCAGGGAGTGCGAGTTTGCAAAGCTCTATAGGCGGGAGCAGTGTTTGCGAGTGAGCGAAACTCTATAGGCGGGAGCAGGGTGTGCGAGTCTAGTAGAGTGTTTGTGAGCGAGAGCAAAAGGGTCTGCGAGTCTAGTAGAGTGTTTGTAAGCGTGATACTGTTTAATTCTAATAGAAATCTGGGAATTCAGCAGTATGCAGGGGTTGCCGAAGCTGGGTAAATTTTGTGTGTGATTTACTTTTCAGCATATTTATTTCTGCAATTATATTTCTGTGTTTAATTTGAGAAAATTTGCTATAACCCTATTCACCCCCCCTCTAGGGTTAATCTAGATCCTACATCAACCTCTATATGTTTAGTTCTCTCGTGAAACACTGGGTTAGAAGCTATATGCATAGCAGCTTGATTATCACGCCACAATAACAAAGTTACTTCAATTGCAAGCTTCAGTTCAGTCATGAAATGCTTAACCCACATCAGTACACGTACTGCACCAGCCATAACTCGATATTCTGACTCAGCACTTGATCTTGATACAACACTTTGTTTCTTACTCTTCCATGACACCACATTTCCTCCAACAAACACACAAAAACCTGAAGTAGACCTCCTGTCCTCCTTTGATCCATCCCAGTCTGCATCTACAAAGCCTTCTACTCTGTTGTGTCCATTATTCTTGTATACAATTCCTTTACCCACTGTTCCCTTCAAGTAACATAGGATCTTCTTTAGTGCATTCCAATGATCAGTAGTTGGTGCACTCACATACTGACTTACAACACTCACTGAGCATGCAATGTCTGGCCTGGTCACTACTAAGTAATTAAGTCTACCAACCAATCTTCTATATTTATCTGGCCCATTGAACTTATCTCCATCTTTGCTTAAAGTATTATTCACCATCATAGGTACAGAAGATGGTTTTGCACCCAAGTTTCCAGTTTCTTTTAGCAAGTCTAACACATACTTCCTCTGTGACAAATATATTCTTCCATTGTTTCTCATTATTTCAATCCCTAAGAAGTTCTCAACTCCCCTAGCTCCTTTGTACAAAACTGTGTATGAATAAACTTCTTAAGAGCTTCAATTCCTAGCTCATCATCTCCAGTAATCAAAATGTCATCTACATAAACAACCAACAAGATTGACTTGTCTTGTGAATTTCTGAAAAATACTGAATGATCAGATTTACTCTGCAACATCCCAAACTCTTCCATTGATTTACTAAAATTCCCAAACCATGCAGGTGGACTCTGCTTTAAACCATACAAACTCTTCTTTAATTTGCATACCTTGCTTTCTCCCCCTGAGTAACAAACCCAGAAGGTTGTTCCATATATATTTCTTCAACTAGATCACCATGTAAAAATGCATTTTTAATATCAAGTTGATGTAATTTCCAGTTATGTTTTGCTGCCAATGATATAAACAATCTTATTGATGTCATTTTGGCCACTGGTGAGAATGTTTCCACATAATCTGTTCCATATGTTTGAGCATACCCTTTAGCAACTAATCGAGTTTTAAACCTTGCAATTGATCCATTTGGATTTAACTTGACTGAATAAACCCATTTACATCCTATCACTTTTCTATCCTTTGGTAATTTAACTAGATCCCATGTATTATTCTTGTCTAAAGCATTAATTTCCTCTAGCATTGCATATTGCCACTCTGGTTTTGACATTGCTTCCTTGACAGTTTTAGGCAATGAAACCGAGTCAAGTGCAGAAACAAATAAATATGATTCTGGTGACAAACAATCATATGAAACAAAAGATGAGATTGGATATGTACACTTTCTTCTCTCCTTTCTAAGAGCAATTGGTAAATCCAAACTTGGGTCTGGTTGTGGAGCTGTTGCATGATCAATGATCAAATCGGTAGTTTTTGGTTCTTGATTTGATTCACAATCCATATGGTGGTTAATATTTTCTGAATTTTCAACAGGATACAATAGAAAATAATCCTCTATACATTCTTGATTTGTTGATATAGATGGATAGAAAAATGCTTCATCTTCCACAAAACTTACATCTATAGATATCAAGTATTTTTGGAGACTGGGACAGAAACATTTATATCCCTTCTGTAGTCTGGAATAACCAACGAAGATGCATTTCAAAGATTTTGGATCTTGTTTGGTGAGTTGAGAATTAACATTTCTCACATAGCATGTGCAACCAAAAATTCTTGGCTTAATTGGATATAAATGTTTATTTGGGAACAATACTTGAAATGGTACCTTGTATTCCAGTACAGTTGATGGCATCCTATTGATTAAAAAACATGTAGTAGAAACTGCATCTGCCCAGAATACTTTAGGAACTTTCATCTGAAACAGTAGTGATCTTGTAGTCTCAAGTAAATGTCTATTTTTCCGCTCTGCTACTCCATTCTGTGAAGGAGTATCGACACATGAAGTCTCATGTAAAATTCCTTTTTGAGCCATATATGTATTGAACTGTTCAGATAAATATTCCTTAGCATTATCACTCCTTAGAACTCGAATATTAGTATTGAATTGTGTATTGATCTCAGAAAAAATGTACAGAAAGTAGAAAATAATTCTGATCTATTTTTCATTAAGAATAACCATGTTACTCGAGAATAGTCATCAACAAAAGTAACAAAGTATCGATCACCTTGTTTAGATACAACTATAGCAGGTCCCCAAACATCTGAATGAATCAACTCAAATGCAGACTTAGCTCTTTTATTTATTCTAAAATAAGAACTACTATGGTGATGTTTAGCAAATTGACATGACTCACAATTCAAAGTAGATAATGAATTAAACGGTGGACATAATTTCTTGAGCAGTGACAATGAAGGATGACCCAACGGAAAATGAGTTTTAAGAGCAGAATTTACACTTGAACAAGCTATATGGTTAGGTGTCTTATCAGTCAGGATATATAAGCCACCAGACTCTTCACCTTTACTAATAATCTTCTTCGTTGTAAGGTCCTGAAACACACAATGATTAGGGAAGAAGGATATGCAACAATTGTGATCACGAGTAATCTGACTTACTGAAATCAAGTTAAAAGATAAATTTGGCAAATACAATACTGTTTTTAATGAAATTTGAGTATGTGAGTCCACATTTCCAGTTCCATACACCCTTGTTTATGATCCATCAGCTAGAGTTACCACACGATTTGATTTATTTAAATAAGGTTCTAAGATCAGATGGAGATTAGCTGTCACATGATCTGTAGCTCCAGAGTCTATGACCCACTTTGATGATTGTTTCTCTAAATTAGCAACAGTAGTTACTGATGGTGATGGATTCTGATCAGATGCATGTTTCTTTAGTGATTCTTGATACTGTGCATATTTATCATATTCCTCAACTGTCATCAACACTGTCTTAGTAGAATTATGTGAATTACTAGATATTGAATTCTTGTATTGCAATTTTCTACACTCGAATTTGTATGGCCAGGTTTCTTGCAGTATGCACAAAATTTGTTCTGACTAGGCACACTTGATCTCTGGTTATTTCCTGATGGGTTGGCATTTTGGCTCTGTGAATTTGATTTCTGATTGTTCCAAGACAAATTAATCCTACTATTACCAATCAAAGCACTTTCTGGCATTACATTAGGTGACCGAACAATTTCTGTACGAAGAATTCTACTGAAAACATCTTTAAGTGACAAGAATCAGATCTTGATAGAATCTGTGATCTTGCCGATTCGAATTCAGATGGTAATCTAGCTAAAAACTCATAATAGCCATTTGTTCTCTCTGTTGCTGTTGAACCTTCACATCTGGGCTAAATGGAAGAAGTACATTAAGCTCCTCATAAGTTCTTTTAAAATTCATGAAGTAGTTCATCAGATTTTGCTTCTGTTTCTCTGACCGATAAAATGATCTACAAACATCATGCATTCTAGTTAAATTTCCTTTCCCAGAATACAAAAATTCGAAATATTCCATGAGTTCCTTCACAAATTCATAGTGATTTACTAATCCAATAACCTCACTATCAATAGAATTCCTAATTTGAATAAACAATCGAGCACCATCTCTCAACCACAATAGATGCATATCTTCTTTTGAATTCAGATCTGGTGGATCTTCAATAAGATGTCGATCTTTATCTATACTTTGAAGATAAAGACGAATAGTTTTACTCCAATTCAGATAATTCAAATTATTCAGTTTATGATCAATGATCTTTGGCATCAACTCATCGCATCCATTATAACCTTATTTTCGCTCATCATGATCTAAGATAATCGAACAATGGATCAGAAAGAATAATTTAAGATCGAATTAAAGTCTGAGATCTTGATGCTCTAATACCATGTTATAAACCGAAAAATGAAGTATATTCAAAATGAAATTGAAAGTTGGTTACAAACAGTACAACCCCAAATACTTATGTACAGACTTGCCTACCTCTAATGGGCCAAGCCCACTAACCAAATACCCGAGAAACTCAAATAAGAAAATGATGCACAGACAAACAACACAATACAAAAGACATATATACATATTTACATATCAACAATTTTATCACTCATCACAACAACATTTAATCTAGTATTTTCCCATATTAATCCATAATCACGAATTTTCTTTCTAACTATATTATACACGTACAAAGAGAATAAAATGAAACTAGAATTTAGGCTAAATTATAAATTTAAATAAGATGTATGTAATTGTAAATTTCTTACAGTTCAGCATAACAAATTAATAGAATTAATTACTGAAATACTGAATAAAATTATTTAATGGAATTTAACGATAATATATTATAAACGTAAAAGATATAATTAAATCCACTCACATTGCTAGCTTTCCAAATCTCGCTGTTTTTATTTCAGGTCTGGCCCTAACATCTATATTCACCTCCCTTGTAATCCCTATTTAGAATTACGAATGATATATTTATAGATCTATAATACTAGAAAGAGAAAAGGAAGAGATTGGGATTAGAAATAGCGAATAAAACTCAGATGTAATGTTTTACCTTTGACATAGCCTTTTGATTTGAACCAATTCCTAATTCACTAATTAATTATATTCTCCTTCTATTTAGATCTAAATTCGTGTGAATTATACCTAAAATTGTTTTATTAAGAAAGTGTAGAAGAGGTAGAAAAATGGAAGCGCTTCTGTAGGCAAGAGAAAAATAATGAGAAAAAAATGAGGCTCTGCATCTATATTTATAATGGTTCAAATCAGTGCTAACCATTAGTATAAAACCCTAAAATCTAAAGCATACACTCAGTTTATGGACATTAAATTAATATGTTTTCTTCTGCGTTTGCTTTTATTTCAAAAAATTTCTCCAACAATCTTTTCATTAATCACTTTCCCATTCTCTCTCGCAATCTACGGAAACATATATTTTTAAATGTGACATTTTTAAAAATAAGATTCCCCTATTAATCACCCAATTAACAGATTTCATATATACCTAGAATCAATTTACTACCCAATTAATCCCTGCCTACACTATGATTCCTTACCAAATTTATATGCCAATCAATACCATATTAATTCGTCACATATATGCACATTAATTTATTTTATCCCCATAATTATTGCATGCTTATATTTTATAATTGAATTTCGAGTCACAATCTTAATTATATATGTTACCATAAGTCTCCACGTTTATTAATTGACAATTGATTACTTACATAAATTACTCTTCCTATTTTGTTCACTTGCACTAACATATATATTTCTAATCATATCAATTAATTGCTACAATATATGTTCCCTTTCTTATCAGTTCCTGTCAATTAATCACATGTACTAATTAATTGAATATTAATTCCACTTTTAAATAAACACCGTCAATTAATCTTCCCTATTAATTGATTTTATATAATTTCTCTCCTTAATTTATTTGTTACACACACACATATATATGTATTCCAAATAATATTAATTAGTTGCCCTAATTACAAACATTTCTTTGTTTTAAAATTTCAAACGTATATAACTAAATTAAGTTATTTGCATATATAATTGTAATTTAACATGGGGTGTTACAATTTTGAATGGTTTCAATAAATGGTTTTGAAAGGGGTGGTTCCCTAAGGTTTCGAAAGGGTTGAAAGGAAAGGTTTTTCCTATGTTTTAGAAAGGCAATATTTAAAGGTTTTAAAGAGGGATGTCTAATGTTTTGAAGCTTTTAAAGGAAAAGATTATAATGGTTTCGAAGGGGTTGCCTTTAGGGGTTTCGAAAGAGTTGTTTAAAGGTTTTTAAAAAAGGTTTCAAATGTATTAAATATGAAATATAGCCTAAATATTTTCAAGTTAAAAAGGTTTTAACTTGTTTTGAAAGGATAGTCAATCCTTATTAAAATTCATCAATATTATTCTGAATAAAGTGTATATATCATAGCAAAATAGCTTAGAGTAAAGCTAAGAATATATATTTTCCTTGTATAAATATGATTTAAAAGGTTAAATCATTTTGAAAAGGTTTTCAAGGATAAAGATGAAGGGTAGTTAACCCTAAGAAAATGATTTGGACGGATAGTCTATATTGATTTAGACAGTTCGTCCAATTTGTGGACAGCCAGTCCAGTTTGCGGGCAGTTAGTCCAGTTTGCAGGCAGTCAGCCAAGATTTCAAACAGGTAGCCCATTTATTACTTATGGACAGATAGTTCATTAGTAACCTGATTATAGCTTAACAAACTTAGCTATTATTATAACTAATTTAGTTGCTGGTAAGGTTTCGAGAAATATTTTTTTTAAAGAGGATATTAATGAGGGAAAACCTATTCTGCTAAGCGGCGTCGTCTCACTTAATAACAGTAAACCGAGATGTAACTGTATTATCCACACTAGACTTTATATCTAACTCGAAGTTTTTGTTTTCTCTTAAACTCTCGGGTGCTCACAATTGATTCGAGTAAGCTGAGGATTAAGGTTTTCAGGTTTAGAATTTTGGCGAATAAAGCTTCCGGAGATGAGCAGGTGACTGATGGATAGCTAACTAGGAATTACAGATTATTTTGTTTCTTTCCACTGTGTATTAAGTCGGATATGACAATATTGCTTTAATCAACCGAGGGGGCATCATCATATGTCGCTCTAGGTGTATTTTGTAATGATTATAATTAATCTTTGCCTGGAAAATGATTCGGAATTGTGTAACTTGGATATGAATTTGTTTAGAAATGTAATCAGTAAAATGATGTTTTTAGAAGTCTGTGATTTTGTTCATATTCAAGTGCTTTTGATATTATGGATACCATTATCATTATCGTATTTTGTTACCAAAAGTTAATACTATGGACGGCTGCAGCACTTAGCTTTTGGCCTTCCGATACGGGATGTTATAAGATGGGTATGCGGGTAGGCCGGACTTTCCATGTGAAGAGGTTTCAAAAGATGTTGATTCTTGGTATATCCCTCTAGAAATGTACTATACGGAAGGCTGTTACTTACCTGCCATCGTATGGAAATCCATTCTCCAGTAAGTGCCTTTGGACTCGATTGTAGAGCCTAGTATGCTAGAATTTAATAATGTAACAAATTCGGTTAAGATTGTATAAGTTTACTTGAAAACTGGTTTCTAAAGAATGTCACTAAAAATAATATTCCCAGATTTTACGTAATAAAATTTTGGTTATCATATGGTAAACACCCGTTCCGTGCTTATGTGCGGTGCGGTCTAATGAGATACCCTTTGTTTTCAAATATCAGTATTTTGAGTTTCTCACACCAGCCCCATGACCCGGATTATTTTCTTTTCCTTAAATTCTGGTGTCCTTTTTCCGAGCAGCCAAGTAGTCAAGTTTAACTTGGAGCATTATGATCGAGCTTGAAGTCTAGAGCTGAAGATATTCTTGTAGATAGTTCTATATTTCCATTCTAGCTACATTAGTTTACTGTTTGTATTTGGCATTCACAAGGACATAGACTTTGAACTGTCCAAACTGATTTATAAGATAGACTTTGATAAATGTATTTAAAATTTCAGTTGTAAAGATCATATATCAAAATAGTTTACGTCATTCCATTCATGTAAGATTCTATTCAATCTTTTTTTCTTCTACTCCATGATAATCTACCTCTCCAGCACTTAGATTTGCAGCACGTGAATACCGAGGATGTATTATTGTCGATTACCAAGGGTTGAGGAGGTGGGTCGTCACACAACCTAAGCTTCCATACCAATTGTGACGACCTACCATTTTAGACAATTTAAGTCGACAATAAACCACACATGTGTAACTCAAATAGTCCAAAAGATATATTATCAATGAGGTTTGTTATAATAATATAAGAAGAAAAGAGAACCATAAATAGAATGTCACAGCGGAAATGAAAAGATATAATAATTGCATAAACAGTTCATAAAGCTATTTTACAATATACATTTGATTTTCCTTTACAATAAAATCAGAGTTATACATTTAACAAACTAATGCAACAAAAATATAATACATTAGTAGGTTACGAAATTATTAATAAAGTTTACATCAGAGTTTAAAAAAATAGCATGGTGGAAACACTAAGGTTTACTAATCAAGAACAATTAGAGTATAGTGAAATAACTAAAGTCTTCAAATCCATCTTTAGCTCCATAAAATAATAGACTCCAAATCACTGGAACACTCAGGCTGACCTGAGAATATTGAAAACAATATACTCGAGTCAGAACTATGAATTCTTGTGTAAGTTAATTCAAAGTCAAGTGTACAGTGCAAAATAACTTAAGAGATGTTATGGGATTTTCCATCTCCTAAGGATCCATTAAACTATCTATATGTAGTGAGATACGCTGCATATGTAATGTCTATCAGTAAGGTAAATATTAAAAAAGCGTTAAGGCATTACCCACATCCCTTTTAACACATTTTTAAACATATAGTCTATGTAGGTTCTGTAACACCACAAATAACGTCGGTAGCTACAAGTGAGTCCCCTATAAGTACAATACAAAAAAAAATTGTAGTGATCTCGTATGAAATAATCTTATGACAAGGCCTATGAGGCAATGCTCAACGTAGGATTCTACCAATCGAGTTCAAAATCAATATAGTAATACGATGGAACTAAGTCGGCTAATGGTAGCTAACCTATTGGCCAGAAATAGGTTATGTTTTAGTCATTCAAATTGACACATGTGTCGAAGTCATCCATCATCTTTCTCTTACTTCATTCCAATAAACATTTGCCAATTAAAATTCTACATTCTGGATAACATCCACTGCGCACATAATTATTAAACTGATTTCGGTATTGATAGAGTGTTGCCAATATCCGCCCCTAGTCTCTTTAATAACCAATCAATCAAAATATAAAAGTATGTCGTTTTGTCCATTTTAATTTTTACAGAAAAATATGTACAGAATCTTAAAAAATATTCATCATAATAAGCCTTTATTTTACTTCAAGAATTCCTAAAAGAAGTTTCAAAAATTTCCAAAAATGTTTATTATTTTTAATAATTAATATGCATAAGATTTTACACTAATTAATTGATATAAAGACTAAAAATTTGCATAAAGTTTCAAAATTATATTTTAGAATTCTTTGAACATAATTTTAGAATTTCTAATAAATTTTTAGAATTTTCCAAATCGATTTAATAATTCTTCCAATTTTCCAAACGGCTAATTCCAAATATTAAATTATGAAAATTATTAGATGACCGAAAAGAATATAAGTCCCTCTATTAATTTTCTCCAAATAACATCCAACAGCTATAGAAAAAGTTTTAAATCAAAGTAATTAATTTTATAAAATATTAGTTTTACCATAAAGCTATTTTCTTAAACATACATATAAAAATACATAGATCTAAATATAAGTTTCTTTATAAAATATTTTTTAATTTGTTGAAGAAGTTAGAGAAATTTTTTTAAGTTAAATTGACACTTTAACGAAATGCCTATTTATTCAAGTTTAATTCAAATAATTTATTTTGAAAAATTTATATATAAACTTTCAACCAAATTATATATTATCTTATTCAAAATCTTAGTTATTATAACATATCAAAATTTGAGGATTAAACATATACATGCATAAAAAATATTCAAACAAGGATAAAACAACAAATTAGTCAAAAATCAGAATTTTGGGCCAAAACGGTAAAATTGTTTATTTTAACTTTTTCCATATTAAAATAAGATGTCCAGAGATTTTTTTAAATAACCACTCAATGTTCAGTTATTCTATATTGTAATAAATACAACTTCAATAATCCAAATAAGGTGGTAACGGGTATAATCAATGGTCAAACGTATGTATAATCATAATATCATCAATTACTATCAATTTATAGGCCTGCAGATACAATCAAATTTTAAATCAACTTAATTAAACATATATCACATCGAATGTCCAGGTGTTGAATTAGCAATAGAACTCAAATTTACTATCAATTTAAATTCACAAACCTCGAAACAAATAATTTAATTTAGCATGATGTTGATTCAACTTGCAATAGAATTGATAGTATTTCGTGAGGTAAAACACTCACCTTCGTACGTGAATCTAAATGTTACTCGACATGAACAACAAATACGGCTACAAGTCTCAAAAAATAGACACTTTACTCCCGATCTAACACGACACTCTAGATGTAAACTAATTTAAATGGCCGTGTGGAGGCGCGGTCATGAAGTCTTGGCCAAGGTGAAGGAAGGGGTTGGCGAATGTCTTAGTGAAGGGAAAGGCGGACCTGGGCAGTTTGGCAGGGGAGGTGATAGCTTCGGTTAAAGGCTAATGTTGGCTGTGATGTTGGTGGATGATGGTGAGGAGCAGAGATGAAGGTGGTTCGGGTAGGAAGGACGATGAATCTGAATATTACTCCACATAAACAATGAATACGGCTACAGATCTTAGAAAACAGACACTTTGCTTCGGATCTTTTGGACACAAACTAATTCAAACGGCTGTGTGGAGGTGCGGTGGTGAAGTCTTAGCCGAGGTGGAGTAAGGGTTTGGTGAAGGTCTTGGGTGATGGGAATGGCAGATCTGGGTAGTTCCTTATGGGAGGTGCTAGCTTTGGTTGGAGGCTGGGGCTGGTAGTGACATAGGAGAATAATGGTGAAAGATAGAGATGGAGGTCGTTCGGTAGGGCGGATGGCGAATGAATGCCGAAAAAAATGAAGTTGGGAAATGGGACAGAAATGAAATGGATCGGGTGCAATGAATATGGAGAATACAGAATGTTCTATGTTTATAAATATGAACTATTCATATTCCAAAATAAAGTAACGAAATAATTCCAATTTAAGGGTGAGCATGCAAGGTGAAACCCAAAGAAAAATGGCTGACGTGCTAAACCAATTTTCATCGACTCAAAGGTATAAAGATATTTGTGTATAGTCTTATTCCAAATTATAGTGTGCTATGAATCTAAATTCAAATAGCTCTACACTACACATCCGGTGTTCATACATCTAAACAAACGTATTATTTTATATAGCAAGCGAATATGGATGTAACAGCATATTAAATTTTAAATTTCAACATTCGCGTCAAAATTTCACTATTGCTGCTGAATAGTTACCGATAAACATTTAAATAATATATGAATCATAATAAACGGAGCTAGAGAGATCAGATTTTGGTGAAACAAATTTGACGACTTACTTAGAAAATTTTCTAAAACATTTTTATGTAAACATATTTAAATTTTGAAAAATAATATTTTTATTAAAATATTAACCAGTTTTTAATTGAATTGAAACAAAATATATTTTCCAAATTTCACAACTGTTTATTTCTTTTCATGTTAACTTGTTAAAACACGTTTAAAAATAAAACTTGAAATTATTTTAAACTTTACATTTAGCATTAAAATCATTTCCGTACCGCCTACTACTCCTATTTAATGGCTACAAAAGTTTTGTTTAAAATTCAATTTTTCTCTTCTTATAAAATTATACTTATACTCAAAAAGAAAATATTCATTTTATTTTCTCAAAACATTCCTTCATTTTCATTAAAACGCTCAATCTATTTTTTAATTAAAATTAACATTTATTATTCCAATTTCTGTTATTAATTTCAAATAAACCAATATAATTAAATTATATTCTAATATATCTTACAGTTTTATCCTTTTGCAATTTGTATCATTTGTGAATTCAATTTACGATCCTAATTTATTTTCTTCTATATTTTACATTAATAAAATCATCAAATTTTCAATTCTAACAATTTTATTCATTTTTTTTAAATCTAATATTTTTAAATGGTTAAAAATACGGATCTTTATATTCCCCGTCATTCTGGCCGTTTGAGTTAATTTTCCCCATTGACCCAGCAGTTTGCTTACAATAATGTTGTTTCATTGGTTCAAGAAGCGAGATTTATTAACAAGATGAGAGGAAAGGTGTTAGCCAGACGTGTGGCTCGGCCTGGATACCGTTCGGCATAAGCATATGGCTCGGCCCGAATGACGTTCGACGTAGACATATGGCTTAGCCTGGATGCCGTTTGGCATAAACATATGGCTCGGCCTGAATGACGTTTGGCATAAACATAAGGCTCGGCCTGAATGACGTTCGGCGTAAACATATGGCTCGGCCTGAATGACCTTGATGACATTCGACGTAGACGTATGGCTCAGCTTGGATGTCGTTCGGCCTTAAAGGGAGGATCAACACTCAACCTTGAGGAGGGTGCCATCGCTCGGCATACCTCACTCGTAAACTACGCCCAGTTGTGACAGTACGGCATGCCTGGCTCGACGGATACTAGAGGTTTTGACAAGTTGTCACGCCCACAACAAATTAAGGGCGTTCGGCATGACTTCACTTTACGTCAACCTGCTATCTGCTTCGGTTCTCCTAAGGGTTTACTTCGGGTCACTATTTCAACGACCAGATAATTTTCAACTGGCATTCCTCGCTCGGCATTCTAGGCCCGTTTCGCAGAGGTCACTTACTATGGGCTGAAGTACCTTGTTCCTGGGCCCGCAAAGGAAGTCCGGCATATCTTCGCCTATAAATAGAAGGGAAGAGCACAATGAAAGGGAATTTTTTTCAAGAACACTGGGGAGACTCTGCCATTGCCAAGACTTATTCTTTTTCAGTCAGAACTTGAATTCAAGTTGTTGGTATACGGATTGTATCTGTATTCAATTATTTAAAAAAGCAATAAAGATTAAATTCAGAGTGGACATAGGCAGTTCGCCGAACCACTATAAATCTGGTGTTCTAGTCTTTGCAATTAATTCTACATGCATTCTTCTATTTTAATTTTCTATCTTCATTAATCTCTCTACTCAAATCTTTCTTTGGGTGTCAGTGACCAATTTTGGTGCTAACATTTTGGTGCTTTCACTGAGAAACCATTCTCAGGTTATAAGGATCTACTTTTTAGCTACTGGATTGAAGATATCCCCAAAGGAGATCCAAGTCATTCATAAGAAGTCCGTTGATTCTACTCAGAGTTCCTACCAATAATTCTACAATAGGAATACCTCGTACCAGATCAGACTCACACAATGCGGACGTCAATGAGACTGCTAGCATCCAACAAGTAGGACCCATCAATCAACAAGTTAATCCGAGCGTAGGGACTGTTGCCGTCCAAAGTCGGATATAAGTTGTCACTAGAACGGAGTTCAATGACCTGATGAGAGAACTCATGGAAAGCAGGAGCCAACTTAACGAACAGATTCAAGCTAATGCCAACCTCATGACTCAGCTTACTCAACAACAGCATCAGAATGCTGGTGGCAGCCCCGATCCTTACTCCTCATCCGACAGCTTGACTTCGTCTGATGAACCCCTGGGCGTAGATGCCGTAGAACTAAAACAACACAAGCAGGTGTTGCTGATCGATCAATCAAGGATGATGCAGGTTCCCTACCTGGAGCCATGGAACCTCACTTACATCAAGGAAATCATACCCAAGCTGGAGCAGGAAACTTAGAATCTGGAGCGCGAGTGGAAGCTACACGGCCGTCCCACCAAGGTCCTAATGAAGGTGGTCCCCAGGATATACGTTTGGTAGATCGCCAATAGAGGAGACACCAACCAGAACGGTCTCCTAGGACAGATTCCAACCTGTCATCTTCCATAAAAACCCAAAACCTATCGGCTATGGTTAGAGAGCTGATGAGAGAAAATCAAGGCTTGACTAATGAAGATTTGGGCATATCCAAGAGTCATACTCCATTCACAGATACTATTCTACAGGTCGAGTACCCTAGAAAGCTTAACATGCCGACTATCCCAACCTACAAAGGGAAGACTGACCCTCGACAGCATGTGATAAGATATGAATGGAAGATGGATTCAACTAGATAAAATGATGCAACTAAGTGTAGATGTTTCCAATAACTTTATTTGGAATTCTATCATATGGTTCACCCGACTTCCTCCGCGGTCCATCCCTAGCTTTGTAGAATTGGCGACGAACTTTGTAAAATAGTTCAGGATTCATGCCACTCGTCCCAAGGATGTGATGTCCTTGTCCAGTGTGATTCAGACTCAGGGGGAGTCGTCAAAGGAGTACTTACAGAGATTTCACGTTGCGGCTACTGAAGTTATCAACCCAAATGACCATGCCATTTTGATAGCTGTGATACGAGGAGCGGATCCGGATTCGGACTTTGGCGATTGGCTGGCAGGAAAGCCTCCGACTATGCTAGAGCATTTTTATTCAAAGGCTCATCAATTCATAAGAAGGGAGGAAGACAAGTGGATGAGTCAAGATAATGCACCAGGGCCTGGTAAGGAGACTGTGAAGAGAAACATTGCTGTAAAACAATCCAGTGATAACTCGAGGAAGGTCCAGGTCAATGTCCAGAACAAGCCTATGCAATCTAAAGGGTCCGGAGGAGAAATCCCGGAAAGAAAAGGGAAGTAGGAAAATGGAAACCAAGAATTCCAACTTACAATGAATACACTCCTCTGAATGCATCATTGGAAAATATTTACCTATCAGCCTATAACACTTTCCAATATCGAAAGCCATGCCTGAAAGAGTCAATAGAGGGACAAAAGCGGACTTGGAAGTATTGCCGCTTCCATAGACTTACGGGCATAATACCGAGGAATGTAGACACCTCCACGATGCCATAGAAAAGCTGATTCGATAGAAAAAGTTGTAGGATTTTGTCAAGAACACATAGGAAAGTAGACAGGGAACATCAGACCCCAGATGTGGGCAAGCTCCACGCCATCCAAAGGAACCTACTCGAACTGTAGGTAGACTAGTCATAAACACGATAGTTGGTGGACCTCACCTGCAGACAAGAATTGGCAAGAAATGGAGCAGTATGCTAACTCCCTAAGGCATACAGATTTTGAATGATGTTCAAACACAGAGGATCCCGGCTAAGCAGCAACGAACGATGATGAACGATATAGTATTCAGGAGCAGAGATGCTGATTAGGTGGAGGCTCCCATCGTTGACCCGATGGTCATCTTCGCGACAATCGGGCCAGTAATTGTGAAAAGAATTTTGATTGATTATGGAAGTTCTGTTAACATCATCTTCAAAAATGCATATGACCAAATGAAGATGGAGATGAAGGATTTAAAACCATCTAAATCCATATCCATGGCTTTAACGGGGCAGTAACTGATGAAGTGGGTTATGATGAATTGCCAGTTAAACTTGGACAAGGTGAACGTAGGAGGGTGCGAATCCTGCCTTTCATTATTTTGGATGTTGATTCTCCATACAATGTGTTTCTGGGTCGAGCGACCCTGGAAGAGTTTAGGGCAGCTTTGACCCCTTATTGTTTAACTTTGAAATTTCCGACAGACAAAGGAGTTGGTGTTATGCAAGGAAAACAACCTACTGGTCATGCGTGTTATGTGGCTGAGCTGAGAGAGGCCAAGCAAAGAACGAAAGGAAAGGTTGTGGACAGCTCCATCCGCACCCGAGTCAGTGAAAATTAACAAGCAGCGCCCGAGCCCTGGCTCGGGCAACATGATCGGATCTATAGAGATATAGATCCGAGAGATGATGATGAGGAACCCAGGGAAGCAAAAGTAGCACCGGTTGAATTGATGATTGACATTCTAGTCAGAAGAGATGACCCATCACGAGTACTTAAGATTGGATCACAACTCAACCCCTCGATGACTGAAGATCTCACTGATTTCCTCCGAGCGAATCCGGATGTTTTCGCTTGGACACATTCTGATATGTGTAGGATTTCTCCCGCTATTGCGAGTAATATGTTGAACATAGACCTGAGGTACGTACCAGTAAAGCAGAAAAGGAGATGCATGGATCTAGAGAGGCCTGCTGCTCTCAGAGAGGAGGTGGATAAACTCAAAGCCAATGGGTTCGTCCACGACGCCCTCTACCCTGATCTGAACAAAGCATGCCCTAAGGATAGTTTCCCTTTACCTAGAACTGACCAACTGCTCGACTCAATGGCAGGACACAAGTTATTGTCATTTATGGATGCGTACTCGGGATATAATCAAATCTTGATGCACATTCCAAACTAAGAACACACTAGTTTTGTCACAGACGTTGGGCTATATTGCTATGTAGTGATGCCTTTCGGATTGAAAAATGCGGGAGCAACTTTTTCGCATCTGGTGAATCAGATGTTTAATGACCAGATTGGTAGAACAATGGAAGTCTATGTGGATGACATGCTCGTGAAGTCATAGCAGTCAAACGTCCACATTCGAGACTTAGCGGAAACGTTTGATTACTCTGATATTATGGAATGAAAATCAATCCTCTGAAGTGTTCCTTTGGCATTATATCAGGGAGGTTTTTAGGGTTCATTGTTAATGTGTGGGGAATTGAAGCTAATCTGGATAAGATTCAAGTATTCGAGACATACAAGTGCCCAAAACTATAAAGCAAGTACAAAGTCTAAACGGAAAAGTGATCGCGTTGAGTCGATTCATATCCAGAGCCACAGACAAATGTATTCCTTTCTTTGATGTAATACGGAAAGGAAAGAGAAATTTCAAATGGATGCCTAACTGTGAGGACGCATTTCGAGCTCTAGTAAGGCATTTGAAAAGTCCCCATGTGCTGTCAAAGCCTGTAGACAATGAAGTGTTGTATGTATACCTGGCTATATCCCAACATGCCATCAGTACGGCTTTGGTTCACGAGGAGGACCGAGTTCAAAATCCGGTATACAATGCCGGTAAACGTCTAACGGGGGTAGAAAGAAATTATCCAAAAATCGAGAAACTGGCCTACTGCTTGATGATTGCATCATGCAAGCTGCGTCCATACTTTCAGGCACACTCCGTCAGTGTTTATACCTATCAACCCTTGCGACAGGTACTCCAATGACCAGAAACCTCTGTAAGGATGCTAAAATGTAATATTGAGTTGAGTCAGTTCGATATTACCTACCTGCCACGAAGGGCCATACAAGGGGAAGCGCTAGCAAACTTCATCGCTGAGTTCACCATGTCAGACGAACCAAACGGTCATGATGTCATTCCCCCCATTCGATAGAAACTGTACATCGACGGGGCATCCAAGGACCGTTATTCGAGGGCTGGTATAATTCTTATGACTTCCAAAAACATATTAATTTGTTATGCTTTGAAGCTCAATTTCCCAACCACAAATAACGAAGCTGAGTACAAGCATTGATTGCTGGCTTGAAAATTATCAGGGAACTTGGAGTGAAATCAGTTGAAATATTTTGTGACTCACAATTGGTGGTGTACCAGGTGCAAGGAGATTACCAAGCGAAGGGGCAGAGGCTTGCTCCATACATTGCACGGGTTCATAGACTATTGGCAGACCTTGAATATTATGATATTTCGCATGTCCCGCGTGAACAAAACAAAGAAGTCGATTCATTGGCCAAATTTGCAAGTACTAGCGATGCACCGCAAATGGGATTGGTTCCCGTCGAACCTTACGTGCTTGGAGTATAAATGTGATGGAGGTAGATTTCATGTTATAAACAGAAATCGAGAAGGAGTCATGGATAACCCCATTCAAGCAATACTGGCTATACGTGGTCTTGCCCGAAAGAAAGAGCAAAAGACGGCAAGTCATTCGTAAAGCTTCACGATATGTAATGCAAGATGGAATAATGTATCGAAAGGGATTCTTGGTCCCCTTACTCTGGTGTATTTCCCACGATGAGTTAAAAAGAGTCTTGAAGGAAGATCATGAAGGAGAATGTAGTGATCCTGTTGGGGGGCAGACACTAGCAAAAAAGATCCTCCGCCATGGATACTATTGGCCAAATGTAAATCGGGATGGTGTAGACTACGTAAAAAGATGTGACAAGTGTCAAAAATACGCAAAAATACCGAGAGCTTGGCTAACATAATTCACATAAATGGTTAGTCCCTGAGTGTTTGCAATATGGGAAATCGATATAATTGGTTCCTTGCCTATATCCAAAGATGGTGCGAAATACGCAATAGTTGCGGTCGATTACTTTACCAAATGGGAAGAAGCAGAGCCCTTAGCCCCAATCACCACCAAGAAGGTCATTAATTTCGTTGTACGAAATATTATATGCCATTTTGGCCTCCCGCGAACTATCATTACAGACAAAGGAACTCAGTTCGAAAGTAGGGAGTTCAAAGACTTTTGTCAAAAGTATGGCATTGAAAAAAGGTTTGCAGTAGTTGCTCATCCAAAAGCAATGGGAAAGTAGAAGCCATGAACAAAATCAAGTCCACGAGTACTTAAGTTTGGAAAAGGCTAGAGGCAAGTGGGTGGATGAGCTTCAAATGACACTTTGGGCTTACAGAACCACCCACAAGTCCACGACTGGCCACACTCCATTCGCATTGGCATATGGCACGGAAGCCGTTATACCCATGGAACTTGAAGTTCCTTCACATCGGGCAACTCATTATGACCCCAAGACGAGTCGGGATCTCTTACCGGAATCACTGTACTTCGTTAATGAAAAACGTGAAGAAGCTGATTTAAGGGCGGCTGCATATAGACATCGAGTTGCTCGATATTATAATGAAAAAGTCTGACCCAGAATCTTTGATGTGGGTGATCTCGTTTTGAAGCGAGTTTTCCCGGTCCCGTCTCATACGATTCCCACCTGGGAAGGTCCATACGTCACTGAACGGAGGATTGGAGAGCGAACTTTCAAGCTAGCGATCACTGATGGCGCGACAATCCCCTGAGCATGGAATAGCAAGCATCTACGATGTTATTACATTTAGTCTATTTTTTTCGCAATTTAGTTGCAATTATTTCCAGTGTATTTTTATTTCATTGATTCTTAGTTTTTAGCATGTAATAAGACAATCCAGTTTATTTAGTAATAAAGGCTTGAAGCCATCTTTTCCATGAATTATTGATGTTTCCATGTGTGATAATTCTAGGATAAAAATTAAAGTTACATTATTCTGTCTGGCGTATGAAAGCGCACAAAAGAACTAAAAATCTCCAAGTCTCCAAAGTGCGGACTGAAGTACTCTATGTCCTCAGATTGCGGACTTGAGTATAAACGACTCAAAATCTTCAAGTCCCCAGAGTGCGGACTGGAGCACTCTGAGTCTCCAGAGTGCGGACTAGAGTATAAATGGTTTAAAATCTCCAAGTCGTCGGAGCGCGGTCTGGAATACTCTGAGTCCTCAGAGTGCGGACTAGAGTATAAACAACTCAAATTCTCCAAGTCTCTAGTGTGCGGACTGGAGTACTTTGAGTCCCCAGAGTGCGGACTAGCGTACAAACGACTTAAAATCTCCAAGTCCCTAAAGTGCGGACTGAAGTACTCTGAGTCCTCAGAGTGTGGACTAGAGTATAAACGATTTAAAATCTCCAAGTCCCCAGAGTGCGGATTGGAGTACTCTCCCCAGAATACGGACTAGAGCACGAACGACTTAAAATCCCCATGTCCCCAGAGTGCGGACTGGAGTATCCGAGTCCCCAGAGTGCGGACTAGAGTATAGACGACTGAAAATCTCCAAGTCCGCAAAGTGCGGACTGGAGTACTCTGAGTCCATAGAATGCGGACTATAGTATAAACGACTTAAAATCTCCAAGTCCCCAATGTGCGAACTGGAGTACTTGAGTCCCTAGAGTGCGGACTAGAGTATAAACGACTGAAAATCTCCAAGTCCCTAGAGTGCGGACTGGAGTACTCTGAGTCCCCAGAATGTGGACTAGAGTATAAACGAATTAAAATCTCTAAGTCCCTAGAGTGTGAACTGGAGTACTTTGAGTACCCAGAGTGCAAACTAAAGTATAAACGACTCAAACATCTCCATGTCCCTGGAGCATGGACTGGAATACTCTGAGTCCCCCGAATGTGGACTAAAAGTATTCTAAGTGCCTGAAGTGTGGAATAGAGGATCTATGATTCTCAAAAAAATTCCGAGTCATATGGAGGTGAACTAGAGCTCGTTTAACTCACCGAATTCCAAGTTATGGCAACGAGTTAGACAACAAGCTGAAAAACGAAAGTTATCAAAAAACAAAGAAACTATGTTTTATTCACAAATCCCAAAACAAGATTCCACTACAATCACTCCTAAACTCGAAGCCAAAAGTCTGTTTACATTGGCTATGAAAATAAATAAGAATAATTACATAATCAGGGCTAACTCTCGTTGAACGAGCATGATAACTACTTCTTTGGCTTCTTCTCCTTCCTCGGTTTCTCAAATGATTCCTCCCCTATGCTTTTTGGCTTGGACGCTTTACTTGCTAGGGAAGTGACGTCCAAGGAAGGAAGAGGAACTTCCAGTGGCCTGGACCCATCGGGGAGAATGACCTTCAAAGGTCTGTTCAAAGGATCATCTAGTTCCACTACTTGGGGCTCGACCTTGATTTCAACTTTCTTCTTCTCTTCCGTAAGTTGCTCCTTCATGCTCAACTTTGAAGTATGTTCGGAGGCGCCTGTAATCTCAACTTCGTAATTTTCTTCGACGGGTGACGGATTTTCAGACTTGTCCCCGTTAAGCACCTTAATCACTTGAGCGTTAGGATCGGGAATCTCTCCTGTTTGAATTGCCTCACTCGTCTTCTCCTCCTTCTCCGTGGCATCATCGCTCCTTGGAGTAGGCTCAAGATCAGAACGGCCTACACAAAATCATAAGAGACAAATGCTAGAATATATTGACTACCGTCGAAAATTACAGCCCTTTGAACTTTGAGAAGAAAAATTATGTACCGGTTTCTGGCTGACTCTCAACCATCCAGGGAGTTTCACCTTTGGAATAGGAGATCGAACATGAATATCAAGGCCAGGATCTTCTGGATCGTAGCTAATGTGCTTCTCGAAAGGGTCAAGTGATGGGTGATCAGTCGGTTGAGTAGTGGGAGGAACTGGAGACTTGGCTCCGGACGGGTCGGCAATGTCATTCTTTCCTTTCGACGAGGAGGAGTCTCTGCTATAAAGAGCCTACCCTACAGTGAAGTCCATAGGCTCATTCCCCTGGAGAAATTCCTTCACTAAAGCTTCTTCGTCAACCTCTTTAATGCCCGACTCAACCTTTTTGATCGTTATCAAAGTCTCCCATGTTTCGGCCAGAGATTCGAGGTAAGCCTCGTGGAGAAATGTTAGATCACAATGCATGAGAACTCGAGCATTGTACTCGAATATAAGCGGATCAAACATGGACTTAATCTCCTCCCTTCCAGCCTTGGAATCCGCCTCAAGGCGAGAATCAGTTTCTGTGAATGTTATTCTTTTTTCCTCCTCACAGGCATCATCCTTCAGCCTCTCAACCTTAGAGTGTTTTTCATCGAGCTTTGTCTTCAGGAGCCATGTATCAACAATCTCATCACAGTATCGTTGCGACTCCTCCTGAGCAGTAGTCTTTTCTTCCTTCTCTTTGAGAAGTAGCTCTTCCAACTCTTTGACCCGCTGAGAATGCATCTCTCTCCTTCTGAACGAAGTCTTTCGCTAAATCTAAAGCGCCGCAGCGTTGAACCGCTTCATCGATCTCCTTCTTATGTGCGGCCTCCAAACGATTAATTGCCTCATTTGTGTCTTTGGCACTTTTCTGAGCGGTTTCAAGCTAAGACTTGTATGAGGAAAGCTCTTCATCCTGGGCTTTGATGTTGTCTTTGTCATGGATGGCTTCGAGTTTTAGGCAATCAATTTCATGTTGGCATTCGGTAGAGACTTTTAAAACTTTTTCTGCCAAATGAGAAAATGTGTCGTGTTGAATGTAGACATCATTGTTGCAAGCAATGGCTCTTTGTTTAACGTGTCTCGGAATGTGATGAATCGCTGAAAGAAACTTCATACCGTTTGAGCATATTTTAGGGAACGTGGCCTTAAGCTCAGCTACTTTTCCGCTATCGACGGATCATGTGCGGGAGCAGATGATGTTTTTCTAGAGACTATGGGTTTTTTGTGAAGTTCTTGAGATTTCCTGGTGCTAGATGAACCGAGTGTTGGTCCCGAGGAGTATCGGAATGGGACCCCTTATGAGCAGATTTGTCCCTACCTTGCTCTGGGTGGAGGGAGGATCGTGATGGTATGAAGATTGATTGTAAGTTTTCCTCTGAGATGATGAGTCCCGACGGCGATAGTCCCTATCGCTGTTGTCATCTCTATACCGACGTTTGTCGTAGCCCGAATTCTGGCCAGAATGATGAAAAATAGAGGACCTGCGAAGGCGGTCGAATCCATGAGAATGTCCCATATCACCTGCATAGAAATCAAGTGAATAAGAGTTAGCCAGAATCACATGATGGCTGAAGTTTAAGTGCAAGGTGAGGTGCAAGTGTTATTGTGTGTGTCCTACTATTTCCCATCGACGGATTAGTTTCTTTCGCTTTACTTATCGAAGTTTTTCCTCCTTGATTATGGGCTTGAACGCCTTCATCGCCTCTCGCAGGTGAATGGAGTTTTAGGTATTTTGGATCATTGAAGCCATAATTGATCAAGTCGTCGGGAATAGTGAGGTCAGATAAGCCTTTCAGTGAACCCTTTAAGTGTTGTGGGGATGGCTCTTTCTCCACTGGAGTGATTATGACCTTTGAGGTTCCACCTACTGTCTTTTTCCTCAATTTGTAAGCCAGTTTCTTTTTTCCCTTCGAAGGGGGAGGCGTTACATCAATGCCATGTGCCTGAAACACCGGTTCTATAGCAAGATTACATTCTCACCCGGTGCGTCTGACACCTCGGTTTCTCTAATCTCGCCTCCTCAGGTGTGTCAGGAGCACCACGTGTTGAACGCCCAGCTTGCCTTTTGCCATTTTCCAAGGCATAGTTGTAGCGGCGCCGTAAGGAAGACTTATTTAGCGACCTTCCACCAACAACCCAAATTTCAAGAGCGATTCATTGGAAATGATCGATCTGATGTCCCTGTCTCCCACGGGAACAACTCGAATAACTTCGACGGCCTCAGATTGCCTGGACCTTCGGGACGCGGGCTGATACCTATAAAAGTCGAGAAAGGGTTTAGAAAGAATGCACTTTCTGCCGCATACAAGTACTGATCTAGAAAAGAAACTTACTCCCTTCTAGCCATCTCCTCGCAAAGCTAGTGGGACAACGCACATAAAACCATTCTTGCTTTTCATTGATTCTTGAAGCTTGAGAATCAACCGGATTATCTAGGATGACTGTTGCATCTAGGGCATCAGGAGCCAAGTCAACAGATGCAATTGTTGGACTCGAGATATTCTGTACAGAAGTCGTCGACGGATTTGAAGTTCCGACTACTTCCTGTCGAAAACTGGGCTCATGTTTATCTGAGACTATGGCAGAGCTTGACTTTCTAGACATCTCTAATGAGCGTTGAATTTGATTAAACACCTGTTCAAACTATACTCGAAAGCAATCAATATTAGACATAATGATAAAAATGCTTCCCTCGTGTGGTGTGTGGAATAGTGCAATCATTGAAGTATAAGTGTAAAAGAATTAAAAGTCATGAAGCTGATAAAGAAAAGTTAAGCTTTGAGCTATCATCTTCGAAGACCATCATCACTAACCATCTCCGAGAGCCTGTCCTATGATGGTTTCAGTTTTGAACTCGAACATTGGCACTATATGTTGAAGGCTATTATTTGTTTTAATCGAGTTAGGTTTATGGTTGTTAAAACTTTGGAGTTATCAGTTCGAATTAGTTCGATATGCTTGTTTGCTTAAGTCCTTCTCCTTGTTTATTGTCATATGATTGGGCATGGGAAGTAAGTGAATTTGACATGAGCTGTGTTCAAATTGGAATGATTTTGACTGTTGTTGCTTACTTCAAGGCTAAATTCCAAGCGACACTCAAAACATACGGCCGAACAACCACCTAAACTAGATATACCAACCTACTTACTTCTTACCTCCCTAACACCACTCTCACATGAAGGCTACCGAGCCACCTACTTCGTAGTTGACCGTTTTCCACTCAAAATACAAATGCCGACCCGGTCATACTCATTTCTTCCTAGCTTCTTGGTCACCGAACGACCTCAATCACCAACTTAGTTCTACTTCCACAACCTAATGGCTCAACATTAACATTCAGCCAACATCTCCTACACTTTCTAACTCCTATCGACCCACTACTACTTCCTCCTCCCTCACTTGGTGGCCCCAAAGTAGCCGACATCCTGGGAATCACCGGCTCCAACCTAGCGCATGTTCTAACCTCGGTTTTGACTTCATCACCTATATAACTCCTACCGTTTGTAACTTGAAGAAAACTCATGAAACAAAACTTTGTATATCACCCCTAGCTTGAGAAGGTCAGTCGTGTGGAAGATTCATGCCTAAGAGGGCAAGTCGAGGCTTGAGGAACTGAAAGATATGAGGCCGGAATTCGTTTTGATTTGTTACCACGGGAAGTTTCTGAGTAGACGTACTAGGCTCAAGATTAGAGAGGAAGATCGAAGAGATAATTGAAGTTTGGAGGAAGGTAAGTTGTGAGGTCCTGTAGAGTCGAATTGAAAGTAAAGAGAAAGAGAAGTGTTAGCTTTTATATATGAAGATGGGGAGGTGAAAAGGCATCAACCATTAGACCGATCAAGATGTCTCGGTGGTTCGGTAAGCAGCTGTGTAGAGCGCCATTAAACTTATCGAACAAGTGGTTCGATATCTATAGGTCGAACGGCCCCTTGTTTATGTATAAAAGAAGGGAAAGGAGAAAATTGACTCGGGACTGTTCGAGATACTAGTAAGGACTAGCACGTTTTGACCTTCACTAAGCACACTCTACTTTTGACAGTAGGAATTGGATACCGACTCAAAGCATGTCGTGTTGCCTTATACGACACACTTTGGGGGAAAATGTTACTTGGACGTGTGGCTCGGCCTGGATGTCATTTGCATAAACATATGGCTCGGCCTGTATGATGTTCGGCGTAGACGTATGGCTCTGCCTGGATGTCGTTCGGCATAAACATATGGCTCGGCCTGAATAACGTTCGGCATACACATATGGCTCGGCCTGAATGACGTTCGGCATAAACATATGGCTCGGCCTGAATGACATTCGGCATAAACATATGGCTCGGCCTGAATGATGTTCAACGTAGACGTATGACTCGACCTGGATGTCGTTCGGCATAAACATATGGCTCGACCTGGATGTCGTTCGTCACAAACATATGGCTCGGCCTGGATGACGTTCGGCGTAGACGTGTGGCTCTGCTTGGATGCCGTTCGGCCTTAAAGGGAGGATCACCACTCGACCTTGAAGAGGGTGTCGTCGCTCGGCATACCTCACTCGACAACTGCGCCCGGTTGTGACAGTACGGCACGCTTGGCGCTTTGCATACTAGAGGTGTTAACAAGCTGTCATGCCCACAACAAAGTAAGGGCATTCGGCATGACTTCGCTTTAAGTCAACCTGCTATCTGCTTCGGTTCTCCTAAAGGTTTACTCCAAGCCACTATTTCAACGACCAGATAATTCTCAATCGGCATTCCTTGCTCGGCATTCCTCGTTCGACATCCCAGGCTCGGTGCACAGAAGTCACTTACTATGGGCTGAAGTACCTTGTTCCTGGGACTGCAAAGGAAGTCCGGCCTTTCTTCGCCTATAAATAGAAGGGCAGGGGCACAGTGAAAGGGACCATTTTTCGAGAAAACTGGGGAGACTCTTCCATTTCCAAGACTTATTCTTTTTCAGCTAGAACTTGTATTCAAGTTGTTGGTGTAAGGATTGTATCTGTATTCAATTATTTGAAAAAGCAATAAAGATTAAATTCAAAGTGGACGTAGGTAATTACGCCGAACCACTATGAATCTGGTGTTCTAGTCTTTGCAATTAATTGTGCATACATTTCTCTATTTTAATTTTCTATCTTCATTAATCTCTCTACTCAAACCTTTCTTTGGGTGTCAGTGACCAATTTTGGTTATAACAAAAGGCAAGTCCAACCTTTTTATAATATCCCAAATATCCCTGAGTGGCTTATTTGTGAAAATAGAAAATATATAAATATATACTAAATAAAGTAGTGTTGCAGCAAGTCGTTGCTCCATGCACGAGGAATTAGAATCCCATCGACCGTTGTTAGCTTGAATGTTCCATCTCCAAGTTTCTGGTTGATCACATAAGGTCCTTCCTAATGAAAGCCAAGTGCTCCCATACACGGGAAGATTCATTTCAGGACGATATCTCCCACTTGGAAAGTGCAGTTACAAACCTTGGTGTTGAAGTGTCATGCCAATCTTTCTAGTGAGTAGCAGTCCTAAGTTTAGCATCTTCCAAATTCTCATTGATCTGGGTGATTTAAGAAACAATTGTTCATTTTCTCTTAGATCGAAGTATCTTCTGCGATGAGAGGGGACTTCCCATTCTATAGGGATCATAACTTCTGAACCGTATACCAAAGTGAACAGTGAGTGTTTGATAGCAGATTTATGTGTCGTTCTATAAGCCTATAGTGCAAGCGGAAGCTCATCAATCCAATTTCCTTTAGCTTTTTTCAGCTATTTCTTTATGGTGGATTTGATGATTTTTCCATCGCCTCCACTTGCCCATTTGACTAAAGGGACGATACTGTGGAAAAGCTCTTCACAATCCGCTAACGCTTGTAGAAATCTTTGAATTCAACACTCTCGAACTGAGTTCCATTATCTATACTGATTTTCTATGGTACTCCAAACTTGTAATTAGGTTTTTTTTTACAAAGTTAATCACTTTTTTAGTACAAATTGTGGCGAGCGGTTTCACTTCAGCCTAATTCATAAAGTAATTAACTGCAACGATAGCATATTTGGTTCCTCCTTTTGCTATTGGTAATACACCAATTAGAACGATTCCCAGATTGCGAACGGCCAAGGGCTGACCATTTGCGTATGTTTTGTTTATGGGATTCTCGAGATCTTTTGCGAATCTTTGGCATCGATCACACCATCTGGAGTAATCAACCACATCTTGGTTTATTGTCGACCAGAAATATCCATAGAGGAGAGCTTTCTTTACAAGCTTTTACCCCCGATGTGGTCACTCTTCGTGGATTAACATGCAGATCTTCCTAGCCTCATCTTCGGCTACACACCTAAGCAAAGGGGAAGAGGATCATCGTCTGTATAGTACTCCATCCTACATTACAAATCATGGCACCTTCCGAAGGAGCTATTTTCATTCATTTCGGTCTCTCGGGAGTATTCCTCTGAGCAGATAATCCTTGATTGGCATCATCCATGATTCTTCCTCTTTTCTGTCTCCAGAAACCAATCTACATCAACCTGAGTATGCTTGGACCTGTTAACACTTCAACTATAACTAATCCCATTGATTGTGCATCTCCATAGCTGGCTAGCTTGGCCATGTAATCGACCTTCACATTCCGTTCTTTGAGGATATTGGTTATCGTCTAGTGCTCGGTATCATTAAGCAATTCCTATTCTTTTGATAGGTAAGGGGCAAGATTTTCCCCCTTAGCTTGGTACTTCCTCTCTTTACCTAAGAGATGACTAGCTGAGAGTCGCTATTGAGACGAAGAGCTTTTATTCCCATTTCCTTCACAATTTTTAATCCAGATATTAACGCCTCATACTCCACATTATTGTTAGTAGCAGGAATTCCAATCTTAGAGCATAGAAGATTGATCATCCTTTAGGAGTTTCAAGAACAACCCCTGATCCTAAGCAAAACTCATTTGATGCATTGTCAATAAACAATTTCCATTGTGACACTACGATCGTAGTATCCTCATCTTTATCATCTAGAATTGTGAACTCAATAATGAGATCGGCCAATGCTTGTTCATTAATTTCCCTTCTAGGATGATAGTTATGTAATATTGACTCTACTAGATGTTCCACTTCAGAAGTCGTCCCAAAGTCTATGGCCAATAAAGTATTTTCTTCAAGGGTTGACCGTCAACACCTTTATTAAGTAAGATTGAAAGTACGAACGTAGCTTTCTTAATGCTGTTAGCAAGTAGAATGCTAGTTTTTCCAACATTGGATAATTTCATTCGACTCCAGCGAACCATTTGCAAAGTAGTAAATTGGTCGTTGAATTCTAGCTTCCTTATGCACAAGTGCTGCACTCAACAAATGGGATACTGCCGGGTAAATGAATAGATTTTCTCCATCCCCTGGTTTGGATAAAACTGGTGGAGTCTACATATATTGAAGTAATTCATTGAAAGTTGTGTAGCAGTCTTGATTCCATTTGAAATTCTTCTTACCCTTCTTCAATGCATCGAAGAACTGTATGTGCTTATCCATTGATCTAGAGATGAATCGACTTAATGCTATGATCTTTCCATTTAAATTTTATAACTCCTCCTTCATTTTTGGGGCAGTGACATTCGTCAAGGTTGCGATCTGCTCTGGATTGGCCTCGATTCCCCTTGCATTCACTATAAAACCAAGAAATTTTCTAGTAGAATGCAAAGGAACACTTTAGCAGATTCAACCATATTCCATCCTTTCAAAGGATCTTAAACATCTTTGAGAGATCTTCTGGGCGATTTCCAAATACTCGGGACTTCATGAGCATATAATCGATATACACTTCCATTATTTGTCCTTGAACATTGTGTTCACCAATCTTTGGTAAGTGGCTTCGGCATTTTTCAGATCGGACAGCATTACACGATAATAATACAATACTAAGTCTATGATGAAGCTGGTATTCTCCTGATCAGGATCATGCATCATGATCTGATTGTACCTGGAGTAGGCATTCATAAATGATAGCAATTCATGCGCTGCGGTCCCATCAACAAGCTGGTCGACTCTAAGCAACAGAAAGCAATCATTCGAGCATGCTTTGCTCAAGTTCGAGTAGTCGATGTAGGTTCTCCTCATTCCATTAGATTTTTGAACCAATATGGGGTTTGAGACCCACTCTGGATATGTTGCATCACGGATGAAGTCGTTAGCCAATAACTTATCTACTTCTTCCTTAATGCAGTAGATCGCTACGGACCCAGAATGCATCTCTTATGCCTCACTGGTGTAAACTTGGGATCGATGTTAAGTGCATGACATGATATCTCTGGCATTATCGTACACATATCAGAATGCATCCAAGCAAACACAATCTGAATGACATGAAGAAATTTAAGCAACTCCTGGTGCATTTTGATTCCGAGCTGCAAACCTATTTTCAAGACTTGAGTTGGGTCCTCCATGTCGTTAGAGATAGCTACTGTAAACCCGCTAGTGCTGCCCGCTCTTTTCCTGTACTCTTCTTCTAGGGTTAATAGTCTTGTCGAAGCGTCTATGATTTCAGAGCTAAGGATCGTTCTATAATTTCTATGTTTGTGGTTTACGTATGTTAAGTCATTTCCCTACATTCTTTGCCTTCTTACATTATTTGGCTTCATGCAATTCAGTCACATAACATTCTCTTGTGATGCTTTGGTCTCCTATTACTACTCCAATCCGATTCTCCATTGAGAATTTCATTGTGAGGCACTATAGAGCCAAAGTGATATTGAAATCTACGAGGACCGATCGGCATAAGAAGGCATTGTAAGCGGAGAATTCATTAATTATTAGGAAGGTTTAGATGAGTACCACCGTCATTCTCCTTCTCCGTGCACTACGGGTAGATTAATTTTGCAATGAGTTATTTCGGTTCCATAGCCCCTGAATCTTCGTTTTGTAGGCCATCACATACTTTACATTAATCTTTATTTAATCAAATGTTTGTTGAAAAAAATGTTAACCGAACTTCCACTGTTAACCAGTACTCGACACGCAACTGCTAGATCGATTCCAACTGTAATCACTATTAGGTCAAGAGTTGGTGCCTCTATGCTTCCATATCTCGATTTTGGAATATAATGTCGTTATTCATCTTTTTTTTCCGCTAGAGCTCCTTCTTCGGTAGCGAAACAACTTTCCTTAGGAGCATGCTTCAATGAACTAGTGTATCGCTCCATCTCGCCCTAACTCTTTTGCGCTAAGTGAGATCCTTAAGTTATGGTACTTGTCACCAACCTTTGATCAGTTGATGAGGCGCTTCTCCATTGGGTTTGGATTGATTTACTTGAGTATGCAGAACTTGGGATCCAATAGTTTGCTATGGATTTTATGATTTCTTTAGGTACTATCAAAGCCTATTGTTCCTTATCAGTTCATCAATTAAGTCCTTTGGATGCTGAAATTCATTTGTATTACGCCTTTGAGTCTCGTAAAAGCGAAAAAAGAACTTCCCTGGTCTCTTTTGTTGTTCAGATGCTTCTCTCTTGGGTGGTTTGTTGTACCGCTCAGTTCCCTGTATGGCAAGCTAGGTGTTCTCTAAGCTACCATTCTAAGAATAATCTTTGGGCCTGAGATTCCTTAAACGTTTCCAGTTCCCGTCATTCCTCCTTGTTTGATTTGCATTCTTTCTTGTATTTCCTATATAGCTCTTGAATTGTCTCCATCCCGCCCGAATACAACATTACTTTCGACCACCTCTTTCGATTTCCGATCAATAGTTTTTCCTTCAACCGCACTTTCTTCTTCCAACCTTTGGAACCGATTCGCCTTTCGATGGAATTCTTCTATGATGGTTGTTTGCTTCATTTTAGTTCATCTACCAAAGTCAATATCCAGACGGATTGCTCAGACTAAAGACATGAAAATCGTATCTTCCTTTGAATTACTTACTTTTGTGACTGCAATGTCAAATCGATTCAAGAAAGACTTTAGTGAGTCATCGGGTTCTTGGAAGAAGCCAAATAAGGACATCACATCTTTTGGTCGTGCAGTATGGAATCCGAACTATTCTAGAGATTTTCTTGCCAATTCATCAACGGTTGAAATGAATCTCGGTGAAAGTTTAGTAAACCAAGTGGAAGTGACTCCTTCTAAAAAGTTGGGGAAACATCTGTAATGAACAACATCCATCGCTCTAGCTCTATCCATATGCCATTCATACTTATAAAAGTGTTGTTTTAGATTTTTGTGCCTTTATATCACGGCATTGGTTAGCGTAGTGAATTTTGGAGGGCATTCCTCTCTCAAAACACTTTCAGTGAATGAGGTTCGACTTGGCATGGTACCCCAGTCTTCATTCTTTCTGCCCTTACTCTCCTCCACTAATTGTTTGACCATGTCAATGATGTATTCGTTGCTAACACAGTTATCTATAGGTCGGTTGTCAGGGTTTTCCCTAATTGTTTGACTTTGTAAATGATCCTGGTTTGCCAACTGAAGTCTAGGTTCTCCATTCTCCGGAAGAACCACTCCTACAGCATTCTGGTGCCACGCAGCCGGTCTTGCCATGGTTGTCTAATCTCCGATTCTAGCATCTTATCCGTTAATGCCCGTATTCAATCCTATTTTTCGCCATCAAGTTGCATATCATCTTCGGTGTCTGAAACAAGCATGGAATCACCTCCCTAGGGAGTGTTCGCCCCAAAGTTTAGGTCAGCTCCAAGTTGTTTTGGATCGGCACCATGTTGTCCTTTTACAGGGAGAACTCCTCTACTTCCTTCTGCAAGTCCCCTGTAGCTTAAGCAGTTGCTTCCTTCTATCTTTGCTTTCCATCCCTCCGATTCATACCTAAAATGGAGGAATTTTCTTGTTTTGTTGTAGGAGAAGTCTACCTTCTAGTTCTTTTTGTTGTTTGTTGGCTTGGTATTCCAATAAGTAGAGAGGGAAGGAAGAAGGAAAGCAGAAGTAGGTTAGGACATAAAAGGTGGAACTGTCGGGCATTCACTAAAATGCCGAACCAAATAATTGGTCCGGCATGCCAGACCAGATATATATTCGGTCCGGCATTCTCTAATATGTCGAACAAAATATTTGGTCCGGAATGACACGTCCAATATCGAACCAAACATTTGGTTTCGTACATAGGCATGCTAGACCAAATGTTTGTTCCAACAAATAAGAGACTCCAAAGACATAAGCTCTCTGACCAAATGCCAAACCAGACCTTCCTAACAAAATGTCGAGTCAGATTCAGAAAGCTATATCTCCACCTCCACCCTTCACAACTCCACTCCATAAATACCAGAGCTTCTCAACAACGATGGGGGAATATTCTGGGAGAAAAAAGAGAGAAATCTCTGATGAAAATCCATCACTTCGGCTACTTAAAGTTTTACTCTTTTCGCATATACCTTGTACTTATAATCAAATCGAACATAGAATAATAAGACAGAAAGTGGATGGAAGCACATTTGGGCTGAACCATTATAAAAACTCCGTGTTATTTATCTTTCTTATCCACTTTCCAAACTCTGCTCTTGTGAATTGTCTCTATGCTTCCTGGAATTCATTCCGTACATACTGGAACATAAAAACCCAACGTCAATCAAATCAAATGGAACCTACCTAAATAAAAAAGGAAGAAATCGGATTTTTGAGCAAACGTTTTCAATGCTTTCACTAGGAAACTGAACTCAGGCCTTAGTGCATCATTAGAACATGGCTCCCCTAAGCGAAATGTTGACAAGGGTAAAAATGTAGTTACTGCTAATACACTCAACCCCATCAAAGAAGATCAAGAAAACCAAACAGCTCGCTCCCTGATCCTAGACTCGATTGTCACCTGAGAAGACTTAGAACGGGTTGTAAATGAGATGACTGACTGCTTCGCTACCTAACAAGAAGTTTTGGTGGATCAACTCATGACACGCTTGAGGAGCACGGAGGAATCCACTCACAATACCGGATCCCTAGGTGGATCCCAGTCTAGAGAGTCACATAAAAGGAAGAGATCTCCCGCCAATGATGAATTCCACCAGGAGGATCCAAGGGCTCGAAGTCGAGCCGGAACGCAATCCGAAGCCGATCCGACAAGGTCGTCATGAGTTGGACCCAGTCAAGGGGGCCCCATACATGGACCGTCTATGGTTGATCCTGTCACACTTCGAACCAATCATCACCAGTCTGGTCTCAATAAAGGTACCAGGCACCATTATTATCAAAGAGAGGAGGCCTCTTCTCCCAAGGCCGCCCTCGAGTCCAAAGAAAGAATGATGCGTCTCTTTAGGGAGTACCTAAGGCGTGACCAACTTGAAAGGGGGACAGGCGCCAGAGTATCCAGCCCTTTCGCTAAGGACATAAAGGCAACAGCCATGCTTCGAGAATGGAAGATGCCAACCATGGATCCATATAAGGGTACCTCTGACCCAATCATCCACCTACAACAATAAACACATGCTCATGAATGGAGAAATTGAAGGTATATTATGTAGGTGTTTCCTGATATTTTTGTCATATTTAGCAACTACGTGGTTCTGTTGCCTACCTCATAGATCCATCAGTTCTTGGGAAATGTTGAAGGAGAAATTCATAAGCCAGTTCCAAATTCATGTGGAACATCCTAGAGACACATATTCCTGGTTCGACGTAAAACAGAAATCAAGGGAAACTATGCAACAATATCTTACTTTAACGTAGCTGCAGTAGTGGTGCAAAACACGAATGAAAGACTTACATTGATGGAACTATACAGAGGCGTCCATCCGGAGTCCAAACTAGCAAGAAGACTTACGAAGGAGAAGCCTCTAACTCTTTAGTAATTCTACTATGAACCAGCAAAATATATGAGATTGGAATATGCCGCGACTATCTGGCATGGAGAGCAGCCTGCAAGGGGTTTCAGCTCCCATGGAAACACAAGAGTCCCGCCTCGAGGATAATGGAGCAAACCAAACAATGACGACAAAGGTAACCGTCCAGGAAACCCTTGAGCTAAAAAAAGCAATAAACCACGATACAGACCGGGACCGAGATTTGATTCCTACACACCTTTAAACGACTCTGTGGAAAATATTTACTTGGCCACTCAATACGAATTAAAGTACAAGCGCCCTCTGTATAAGAAGGAATCAGAAGCTACGATTAGGATGGGAAAGTATTATCGCTTCCATAAGTTTCACGGACATAATACAGAAGAATGTCAACATTTGCAGGACCTCATCAAAGAATACATTCGGAAAAAGAAATTGGAACATTACGTATAGCAAAAGCATAGCTCCCCCACTTCGACCCACGAAGGACCAGGGCCGCTCCGACACAGAAATATAAAAGAAGAAGCAAGTGCAAGCCGCTCCAATCAAGAGAAAATAATTGTTCATACTATATCAGGGTGCCCGCATCCAGCCGGCAGAAGTTGGGCCAAGATGGAGAGGTATGGAAAGTCTTTGAAGGAGGGAGAAGGGTATGTTCATTTCATTATAGAAGGATACCACACCAAATGAAGAGAAAGGACCAATATAACCTTCAGTGATGAGGATTTGGTTAGAAGGCAGTATACACATACCGATCCTATGGTCATTTCTATCTGGATCGGCCCTACAGAGGTGTTTCGCATTCTGGTTGATACGGGAAGCTCGATGAATATATTATTCAAACATGCCTTCAATAAAATGAAGTTATCAATGAGAGACGTATCGCCATGTAGTAAGCCCCTACACGGATTCACTGGAGAAGCCACAATTCCACTAGGGCATTGGACTTGTTTGTTGAGCTAGGAAATCACCCTCGATCCGTTATTCGAAAGAAAAAAAATTATGCTAGTAGACGGACATTCTGCTTGTAACGCATTTATAAACATACCTGCCTTATCATATTTTCAGATAATCTTAGCCCCTTGGTGCTTGAAAATGAAGTTCCCCTACCGATGGGGGAATAAAAGATGTAGAAGGCGACCAAGACGCAGCCTGCGATTGTTACGTGATCGAACTCCGCCAAAAAAATGAAGGAGAAGAGCAAAAACATAGAGGCCGCCCAATGCGCCAAAATTATGGAAGCGTAGCAATTAAAGAATGCCCCTCCTCTCAAGCATACTAGCAACCCGTTTAATGAACTAGACCCGAGGGACAGAGAGGAGGAGGCCAGCCTTGAGCCCATGGAGGCCATGGAACACATTACGGCAGATAATCGCAATGAAACAAGGCTTTTCAAGATAGGATCGCACCTGGACAAAAATCTAAATATCCAATTGGTAGGGTTCCAACGTAGAAATTTGGATGTGTTCGCATGGACCCATGAAAACATGGTGGGAATATCCCTCGAAACGGCTTATCACCACCTAAATATAGACCTAACCAAGACGCCGGTCAAGCAAAAGAAGAGGAGCATAGGAACGGAACGCTCAACTGCCCTCAACAAGAAGGTAAAAACCTACTCGCTAGCAGCTTTATTCGCAAGGCCATCTACCCCAAATGGATCTCCAACTGGTCCAAGTGAAAAAATCCAATGGAAAATGGCGAATATGCATCTATTTCTCCAATCTCAATGACGCTTGCCTCGAGGATTGTTTTCTCCTGCCTCGAATCAACCGACTATTGGACGGAATAGGAGGGCATGAATTTTTATCGTTTATGGACGCCTACCCGAGATATAACCAGATTCCCATGCATGTACCGGATCATGAATATACTAGCTTTGTCATAGATTTAAGCCCATATTGCTATAAGATCATGCCCTTCGGGCTTAAGAATGCCGGTGCGACCTATGAACGCTTGGTTAATAAGATGTTTGAGAGCATATTGGTCACTCCATGGAAGTGTATGTCGATGACATTCTTGTCAAGTCAAGGAAGGGTGTAGATCATTTACACCACCTAAACGAGATGTTTCAGGTATTGCGCAAATACAAAATGAAGCTGAATCCATTAAAATGCTCCTTCGGAGTATCCTGGGGAATATTCTTGGGTTTCATTTTGCACGCCAGAGGAATTGAAGCAAATCCCAAAAAGGTCCAAGCCCTGAAGAGCATCAAAATGCCAACCACACGAAGGGAATGTAGAGTCTGAACGGGAAGATAGCCGATCGAAGCAGATTTATATTTAAGGCCACAAACAAGTGCATCCCATTCTTCGAAGTCTTGAAAAAGGGTAAGGGAAAGTTTGAATGGATCAACGAGTGCCACCCGGCCTTCTGAATCCTGCTGGAACACATGCAGAAACCACCAGTGCTTTCTAACCCGGTAGATGGAGAAAGCCTCTACATGTACCTAGCCCTGTCCCCTCATGCATTAAGCGCCGCCTTGGTACGAGAAGATGACCATACCCAAAAACTAGCATATTTCATCAGCAAAAGGTTTACCGAGGCAGAGGATACATACCCGAAGATCAAAAAATTGGCCTATTGTTTGCTTACAGCACCCAGAAAATTATGGCATTACTTCAAATCTCACTCTATAAGGGTCCTAACAAATCAACCACTGCGCCATTCCTACACAAACTGGATACATTGGGATGTCTGCTAAAATGGTGCATCGAGCTAAGCTATTACGATATCACCTACCATCCATGCACCGCAATCAAAGGACAGGCCCTGACTAATTTCATAGTTGAATTCATCATTCAAGACAAGGATACGACTGTCAGAACAGAGGAAACAAACAAGTGGAATATGTTTGTGGATAGAGCATCCAACGAGCTCGGCTCGGGGGCAGGAATAGTGACTACACACCCCTAGGAAGAAAGTTAAGTTACGCGCTAAGGTTACAATTCAACGCAACCAATAACGACACTGAATACGAAGAGGTAGTAGCTGGTTTGGAGATCACTAGGGAAATATGGATCAAATCAATATGCATACACAGTGACTTGCAACTAACCGTAAACCGAATCCTAGGGGGATTCCAGTCTCACGGGAAAAGGCTTGCCTCTTACCTCCGTAGGGTTAAAATCCTCCTAAACGAGCTAGACTACTATGTAATAAAACATATCTCATGGGAGGAGAATCGAGAAGCGGATGCCCTTGCCAAAGAAGCTAGCATAAGAAACGAGTCGATGCTGGGGGCAACCCACGTCATGATGCTTGCAACATCAAGCTTCGAGTGTCTTCAGATCACACCCATCAACAGTAACGAAGAAACATGGATGACCCCCATAGTCAAATACCTACAAGAAGGGATCCTACCGATAAATCGCAATAAAATTAGAAAAATCTTGAGAAAGGCATCCCGCTACACAATCCAGGAGGGAATCTTGTACCATCGTGGGTTTTCCAATCCGCTACTAAGGTGTATTGTAGGAAATGAAGCAAAAGATATTCTCAACAACACACACCAAGGGAGTTGCAGTGACCAGACTAGCGGTCAAATTCTAGCCAGAAAGATTCTACGCTATGGGTACTTTTAGACCACACTGAACAAAGATGAAACCGAGTTTGTTAGAAGATGCGAAAAGTGCCAGAGATTTTCCAAAATCCCTTGACTGCCACCTACTAGTCTGAACTAGATGGTATGAGGTACCACAGAAAATCATATCGGACAATGGGCTCCAATTTGACAACGAGGAATTCGCCAATTGGTGCCATGAGAATGGGATCGCCCAAAGCTTTTCAGTTGTGGCACATCTGCAGGAAAACGGACAAGTCGAAGCAGTGAAAAAGGTGTTAAAAATGATGATCAAGAAGAAACTGGAAATGCCTTAGTCTCCTCGATAAGTCGAGCATGGATCTGGGCCATCACTTAAGGGTAGTCATCCATCCACTGAAGGTTCCTATGTTTCCAGAACATGAAGTACGTATCCTTCAGCATCCGGTTGACTGTGTCACAAAAGTCATCGGATTTATCGACTTTGATCTGGAGGGCCACCACCTTACTCATGTACTGCTCTTTATCTCTCCTCAAATGAGCATGCTTTACCTTGAACATGCCGACCTCGGTTTGATATGAGTCTCTCTCCTTTTGCCACTTACCCCGAGACTCCCTCATCTCGGCTAAAGCCTCTTTCGATTTCTTCACCTTGCCCTTGGGGGAGCGGATTCGCTCCAGATCCTTCTATCGAGCCTTATCCACTAAACTAATGACCATATCAATCTGCGTCTTACATAGGTCAACCGCCTCTTTTCTTGCTTCCTCCTTGGCCTTCGTTATCTCGGAGACATGGGACCCTTCAACATCCTTTAACTTAGTCTCTTTCTCCCTAAGCGCCTTATGAAGGTCCTCCATCACTAGACGCAACCGCACATCGAAACTCCCTATTTCTTCATTAGATTTAGCCAAAAGGGACTGGTAGTCAACTATGTCTCTAGTCTTGTCTCTGATCTAAGCCATCCGTGTTGTCAAGTTAGTTAAATCAAGAGTCTTATCCTCATCCAGGATCCGACCAGTGGATTTCAAGGTAAAAGGAACTCAGTGTTAGGATCCGCCGCACGACGACCCGTAGTGTCGGGAATTATATCAGGATGACCCTCAAAGGGATTCCACACCAGCTGTTGATAATCTGAGAAGAAAGAATCAATATTGCCTTCTCCCAACTCATCCAACACTTCATGCACTTTGGAACCCATCGAATAGTGATGACGATGACGGGAGGAAGTTTAGGAACCAAGGGAGGTGGCTTCCTTACCTAGGGACCTCGTGTGTTTTTGAGAAGACTCACAGCTCTCTCCCTTATGCAAGACTGATGACCTCTCCCTAACTTTCTTTGGCATAGTTTTTTCCCCTTGGAAAGTCATCTTGGAAGAAACGGAAGTCATTTTCATCTGTTTAAATTGCTCAAGCCACCTGGCAACATCATTCAGCTTAGGGTTTCTTCTTTTCCCTAGATACAAGTAGCAACATTAGATCCATGGAAGCAAGAAAACATAAAAATGTGTAACATTCAAGATACTAAGACACAATAAGCTACTACAAACCCTTCGGGTAGACTGGATCATATGGCCGAGGTAGGGTCTCACCCAAATAAGGAACACCCAGGGATGGAACTCCACTTGAGGGAATGAGAACACATGGCGACCGGACTTTATTAGATTGGGGAGTAGGAGGAGGCTAGGACTCGTCGAAAAACAAAAAAATTTCTAGAAATATCTCAAAGTTCATACAGTAGTCAAAAGTACTTGGAGAAATCTCAAACTCCTCATCGATTCTCGCTCCACCTGGTGCTAGAAAAGGTGGTATTTCACCCATATCAACTGAAGCCATGTTCTCCCAGAAAGATCGATAGCAGAAGATGGCCTTGGGGCCGTCTCGGGTAGTTCCAACTGCTCAGGCCACTCTCGCATGGCATCGTCATTGTTTAAAGAATCCGCACCCAATCCCTCACTGCTTATGATATCCACATCTGGAGATACATGAACATCCCCTTCCGTTGCTTAAAAACTACTCTCTGATCCTTCCTCCTCTTCACTTTCTACTCCCAAATGAGAACCTCTCTCATCTCCGTGGTAGGGAGCTTCTCGAATACGTAGAGATTTCCCCCAGCGAGGAGGACGAACTGCGCTCTTCTTATGTCTCAGTTTCTTCAGGGCTTCAGTCACACCAGTTCCTTTATCTAGGCCTTTACCTTTGTCTCTGTCACCCCCGTCGCCTCCGGCTCCCACTGCTCTCTCAATGGAAGTTGGCCTAATCTTGTACACGGGCTATCTGAGGCTGATCAAGTTGTAGAATTAGAGGCTGCATCACGCGGTAGGAATGAAGCTTCTCGCTCAGCCTCCATGATAGCCAATATTTCCTTGGCCATCTTTTTCAAGCTGTCATCCTCTTCCACCTTCACACAACCTGAAATTTATGGAGAAATAAAAGGCCAGAATAAAAAGAAAAAAAGGATTTAGAAAACGATAATACAATAACTTGCAGCCAGAGGTAAAAGCGTGTTGGGCCACAGTGTCATCATGTATGAAGAAATATTCCCTCTGAACGTACTAAGCTTAGAATATAAGTCCAAGATGGGTTTGAATTTGTGTGCAGACCGTAAGCTCATAAAAGGACCCCCCCTTCCAATAACTCCTCACGTTATACAAATATCTAATCTCTCTATGAGTGGGGGGTCTCCGATAGTGCTTTATGAATATCAGATATGAACACGTCAGGATCGCATAAGAGTTCAGCAGAAGTTGCATAGGAGCAACCTTCAAATAAATCATGAACCTAGCAATCCAATTGGTGAGTGGAGGAATCGCACCACACATACAGTGATACTTGTTGTATGCCACATACCCGCTTAGGGGAAAGCATGCTTTATCGTCCGGACCAGGAGATATCATGTCCCAACGGTCTATCCCAAAAGTAGTAGCTATGGAGTTCAGCTTCTCTATCATCAACACACTAGGATAGCACTCCGAAGGCCTAACCAACATTTGGTTAGGAGCGTAACCTTCCACCAAAGAGTAAGAAAAACTGGGTTTCCTGGGAGGATTGGCTGGTGCGTTGGAAGAAAAAGGACTAGCCACGGCAGGCTAAGAAGCCGCAAAATTGGAATGAAGCTCACGGCCAGAAGACATGTTCCCTGCGCAATAAAGTAAAGGTCAAGCAAAGTTCAAAAAGAAGTTAAAAATACTCATAGGGAACATCCTATTATCTAGCCCAGTTGAGACCATGCTCCTAGCCCAACCATTCCGAGCTCGGCAAACCTATGGACCATGTGCTTGGGCTATTTAGTCTGGCAATAACCTAACGCCCGAGAACCAAACGGCATCATGATGCCGAACCAAACCCACCGGATGATAACTATGTTTGCTTGAAGCTCACCCTCCTACAGCTCAACCACGTACACAACCGCACCACATAGAAGCATGAATCATACCCTACCCGACCTAAGTAATGACAGCTTGTAACCCAAATAAAAACTATGAAGTGTTATAAGGTTGACAGTTGGACAAGAGTTGAGGAGAATTCTAGCCAAGGGTTGAGCATTATAAGGCAGAGATCTACCTATCAGCTGAATCTTAACACGTGCGAATAAAAGATGCATGTATCACACATCTATCACACTCTAACCATACCCTCCAGTCTACTAAACACTTAATGATACTTACTTGCATCCTAGCGCGGTTGCTACTCAAAAACTTCTCTTTGCAACTTGGGTTGTACAGAGTACTCGAATCCAATTCCCTGGTCCAACACTCCATCAGGAATCACCACCCCACCTTTACCTAGCACAAGCTTCTTCTTTGCCGAATCGCTCTAAAAATTCCACCGACCCCTTCCTTTCCCCGATTCGAAGACAAAACCGTTTGTGCTCGTGCCAAACACCCTTAAAAGCCTAAACCCCAAAAAGCCTATACCAAAGATCAAATTTAGAAGGCCTTACTACAAGCAATGAAGATGCAGGGATATCTGAATTCAGGCAATAAAAAAAAGCTCAAGCCTGACTTAGATCAATCGAAAATAGGCTGAAGATATTTAGTTAAGAGAATAGAAGGAAAAGAATAACGAGAAGGAGTAGTATTCAAAGGGGAAAAAGGAAGGGAAGACGAACAGTCTCGAATTTTCAATCGATCGAAGAAACTCGGTGCTGAACCAAACAAAGCATGTCGTGTAAGCTACACAACATACTTTGGGGGGCAAGTGCTGGCTCGGTTTTTCGGAAAGCAGCGAGGGAAGAAAGAAGGGGAGCAGAAGTGGGTTAGGATATAAAAGGCAGAACTATCGGGTATTCACTAAAATGCCGAACCAAATATTTGGTCCAACATTCTCTGATATGCTGGACCAAATATTTGGTCCGGAATGACACGTCCAACACCGAACCAAACATTTGGTCCGGTGCACAAGCATGTCAGATCAAATGTTTGGTCTGGCAAACAAGAGACTCCAAAGACAGAAGCTCCTTGACCAAACATCGAATCGGACCTTCCTAACAAAATGCCGAGCCAGATTTAGAAAGCTATATCTCCACCTCCATACTTCATAACTCCACTCTATAAATACTAGAACTTCTCAACAACAATAAGGAAGATTCTGGGAGAAAAAAGAGAGAAAATTCTGTTGAAAATCCACCACTTCAGCTACTTGAAGTTTTACTCTTTTCATATATATCTTGTACTTGTAATCAAATCAAATATAGAATAATAAGATGGAAAGTGGATGTAGGCACATTTGGGTTTAGCCAATATAAAAACTCTGTGTTATTTATCTTCTTTATCCGCTTTCCAAACTCTACACTTATGAACTGTCTCTGTACTTCCTGTAATTCATTCCGTACATGCTGAAACATAAAAAACCGACGTCAATCAAATCAAATTAAACCTAACTAAATAAAAAGGAAGAAATTAGATTTTGAGATGTTTGTCCAACGTTTGATCAAACATTGTTGATTGTTGCAAAGTTAGCAACGTATCCATCTTATCCATGAGAGCTTTCTAACTATCAGTAAATTTTTGGTTTAAATTATTGATAATCTAATTAAGCTCTTCTTTTGTGATAACTTCCTATCGAGTAGAAGATCTGGGCATTGGATTTCCATTGTTTACTTCCATCTGGTGGGTTTCTGCTTCATCAACACCAACGATTGCTCCCATGGATCTTCCATACGTAGATTTTCCTTTCTTTGGAGCCATTGGAATAGCAAATCTTTAATTTCTCTAAGAAAACTTTCTGGATCTAACCTTTAGACCTTATGTAATCCAAAGTAGAGAGCTAGATTGAAGTCTTGATTCATTTCTTTCATGAAAGCACCAAAATGTTGATGTCAAAAATGGATCAACACCCAAGAATGAGTTATAGGGAGCCTATAAGACCTAGATCTAGCAAATAGTACTGAAAATAAAAAAGAAACAAGAAAGAGATGCATGATTTTATAGTGGTTTGGCAATCTATGGCCTACGTCCACTTTATAGGTTTGTTGCTTATAAATTTGATGTAGTTTGTTTTAGATTACAAGAAATATGATAGAGAATAAGTCATAAGTATGTGGGTTAGATGGACTCTAAATCCTAGATTTTCCCAAAGTAACTACCTTGGTGAGTATTATGTGGAGACAGAAGATGATGAAGAGGTAGAGCTTCCATGTAGTGATGGTAGAATTCCGATTTTGTTTTGGTTGGTCAATGTTTTTTATTTATGGGTGTAGCAATCATATTAGATCAAAATCCCACTATCAGAGAGGTCCAGGCATCGGCCTAAACTTGTGTGAAATAGTTGGGACACCCACGAATAAGGATAAGACTCGGTACCTAGTTATCACCATAACTTGGTACCGAATTGTCCTTATAACTCAGTGCCGAGGTATCCCATACTTTCCCAACTCACTTGCATCACATTTCTTGCTTCATTATGTGGGGCCCCTTGTGATATCATACGTTGATGACTTGTTTTGATGATCATTCCTCCATGACTTGGTTTGTTCTACAGTTTACTGGGGCCAACTCTTCAGTTCTTGGGATAGGTCATCTGGAACTCTATGAAATCACTTCGTCTTGCATATAAGAGCCAGAGAATCACTTGAGCAAGTTTGAGAAGTTGGTGATGAGGCGATAAGACTCGGTACCGACTCATGGCTATAACACAGTACTGACTCTTCCCCTTACCATGTTTCTTGTCTAACTTTCCTAAGCTATTTCCTTTGTTCATATTAGCATGCCCACTACGTTTCAACATATTTCGTTTTCATTTCAACATTTAAACTTCTATTGACTTCTATTTGGATAAAAACCTAGTTAACCTTTGCCTCTAAGAGTACAATTTCGTTGGAAACAAAATGTGCTCTGGAATGAGATAAGTCATGAATTGTTAGCCTATGACTTCCAATTTTTTTTTTTTGAATCCGACTCAAGATGTTGCTTTCACTTAATCGATTTTCGATTAGCTATTCTTTCTAGTTTCAATCAAAATTCCAATTCCTTGCATTGATGATGTAATCTTTGTTTTGGAGGTCACGTAGTGATTTATTTCATCATATACATTCTTTATGTTGTTTTGGAGACGACCTAGGAAAAGTTATCCTGTACCGAGTCATCGCTATGACTCAACACCGAGTCACAAACTTAGTGAATTTTTGAGAATTTTTTCTACTTATATATCTTGGGTTAACCCTTCACTTCACTTGTTCTTGCCATCGAATTTTCTTTGCTTCCAATCAACTCTTGCTACTGCCAACATAACTTCTCACGTGCCTCCGATCATCAGTCATCGCTTCCATCTACCCCAGCTGCCACCTGAGTTCGCCGCTAACATCCAACATACCCGCTGCCACCAAGGTCACCTCCCTTTGAAACTTGGACCTGCCTATCCTGAAACCCTGCATTCTACCTTGGATTTCTTTTCTTCAAATCAAAGGACGGCGTTAACGAAATTGGGTATGGGCGTGGATGGTGACAATGAAGAGGAACTTAGTTGGTCTCAAGTCGGAAGGAGATGGTTGATTCCTAAGCGTATTGGATTGATGGGGAGATTGGCATTTGGCCTCGATTGAACACACATGAATCTCGAAGACGAGTTGCAATCTTTGGCTTCAACCATCTTCCCTCAAGAAATTAGCTAAGTCTCGACCATCGATTATACTCTGATATGACGATTTATATTGTACTTGTATGCATTGAATGATTTCATCACCTTTGCCTTTTTATTTTTGCATTTCCAGTGACCTTAAAAGAAAAGCTTTTCGTTTCGCTTTAGATAACAGATCTGTTATCGGTTCTTCAATCGGTAACAGTTAATATAACCAAATAATCTCAGAGTACGATATAGATTGTTATCTAACACGAACGACCTATCTACATGGTATGCTCTGTTTGTAGTGTTTAGGATATTGCACTCACTCCACATAAATAACCCACTACACTTGTCCCAGTCAGCATTCAGAATCTGATTGATCAACACAAGTCGACTACCTTTAGATTTTGAACGCTGGCCACATGGGAACTCTATTATAACTGGAACATACCGAATCGTGTTGAATGCTCAGATTTCATCTTCAAAGTGACTAGTCGATCTCCTCGTTATAAGCCTATGAAAGGAACTTCCACTCCTTCAGAAGCAGTATTGTTTGTGGCTCCAACTTTACCTTCCATTCCACCTAAGCCAAGCAATCGATGATTTTCGAATCTTAAGGACAACTGGTCCCAATTGACCTAGTGATACATCAACCAACTCTAGGACTAAGAATCATAACTGAACTATCAGAGAAGGTGCCTCCGGCTTGTCAGCTAGGTCATTTTGAAATATTTGCATTCAGTATAGCGTCCCTGAAAACAATGTTCGTTTCACAACAAGATGCAAACTTGCTCGCAATCCTCCTTAGAGCTTCATAGCTTTCAATTATTACATGTGCCTCGGTGATGCCATCCCACCGTTCATCCCATTTATGAGTCAATTCTTACAAGAGATTGGACTTGCCTCATTCTAGGTCCATCCAAATGGATATGCATTGCAGAGCTCGTTGTATGTCCTTTTCATGGATAGAATTCGCACAGTCTTCGATGTTCAGCGAGCTGACATTCCTTCTGCTATTCAAGAAAAGGCGGGATTGCCTATCTTATGTGATCATGGAAGCTTGGAGAGTTTGTAAGGTTATTCGAGGGTGTCACAATAAATGTTCTACCTTTAAGAACACGTATTTCTTTATGTGTTGGCCATAGGGTTCAATCGCCTATAGCTTACTAGGGCTAAGATTTTTTTCATTTATCTACCTCATGCTGGAGTTCCTAACTTACTAACTTAGTAAGTGTCCAATTATAGTCCTGCCGAGGCATGTCTTTAAGGAAGAGCATAAGAAAATGATCTAATATTAGAAGATCGTGGCCAAGAATCGATGGACCGTCGAATTCCTTTTGACAAACACAACTTACGGGAACATGGGCTGCTTCACCCAGTAAGTCTGCTGATATTAAGTCTCCAACACCAAGAAGTTTCAGAACAAACACCCACTCTTCTGCTTCAACCCATAGCTCCGACTAGAAGGCTTAAGAAGATGCAGCCTGCGCATCTGGAGGAGTTCAACCCAAAGAAGTTCGAGAAGTTGATGCGAATTTGCAAACTAAGGAAGATATTCCAAGACGTAGGGATGAGATAAGTAGACTGTCCCCGATCCTTAAGGAAGATGAACCGGTTCGGAAAAGAGATGGAAAACAACCAATGGTAATAGAAGAGGTAAAAGAGGCTTTTAACAATGATGGCGGTGATTTTGATGCCACCGAGGAAGGAGATGAGTCCTATAGTGAATCACTAGAGATGAGAACTGATCTTCCTAACTTACCTTCTTTGGATCTGTTAGTTACTGAAGCATTAAGTCCTGAGCTTCCCATTTCACTTTCCTCGAAACAGCCAGTTATTAAAACTTCATAATTGACCTAGAGTCTAGTTATGAAAACCCTAGTAGGAGATTCGAAATTCTCACGTCCTCTAAGAGATGTATCCGTTAACTTGAATTAATTTAAAGACTTCTCAATTAGTGAGATGATATACAAGAATAGCTTGGATATCAACATATCTATAATTTCTTTCTTTAGTGAAGGTAGAGAGACTTGGACTTTTAAACCATGCCAATATGGTCGGTAGAGTATATAGCTGGTCATTGGCACTACACACTCCACTTGACGATCATGAACACACATTCTACATTGAGTAAATTTATAAAATTCTGATACTAACTTCATTTTCCTCTCGTTTTCAGTTCCATGGGTCATGGACTATTCAGTCGGCTATACTAACATTCTAGCTATTATTAAGATTGGACTCCAGATCCGGCTTGGTGCCCCTACCACGAAAATAAAAAGAAGAGAAGGAAAAGGAAAAATAAGGAAACTGAGGATGAAGCTCGCCATATGAAGAGAGATCGAGAGAGAGAGAGGAGAAGAGAAGAAGGGATGGTGATGGTAATGCCCCCGGTGATACTCATAAGTGCCATGAGATTCTCATGATCATTGTTGAACTAAATTATCCATCACTCCTCCCCACACTGGGGCTCAGAGTGCTGTGTTGCAGGAATTCCCATCCTCTTGGGACATAACTACCACCACTATTCTTACTTCTTCTATGCATGGTGAGAAGTACATACTTTCGATGGGTCCGTCTCAACTTCAGGTCACTTATCCATATCTATTCCTGTGGGGTTAAGTTTGATCATGATATAAAGCCTACAAACAAAGTTGACTCATTTTGAGATCTCGAGGCAATCCATAAGGACTTGGAAGCTGGGTTTGAATGGCATCGCCTTGTACAAGCTCATTCTGATGTGAACAAAATCAACTACCAACAAATTCTTTCATTTAAGGTAGAAATAGATGATTACAATAAAGGATCAGGGATTGTGATGATGAGATAGCTCAAAAAAAGCTTGATAGGGACACTGTTCTGATGGAAAAGACCGTCAGCGATAAATTACTGATGGAAGCAAGTCAGGCTCATGACAAAGCACTCGTGACTAAGGATCAACATAAAGACGCTCATAGGGAGTCGTTTAAGCCAAAGGATTAAGTAATCGAGGGAGAGAATGCATCAAGGCCCGAAATTAAACTATTACCGAACAGGGTGCAAAACCCTTTCGACTCCACGAGGAGAATGCAAAATTTATCAAGGAGAGGGAACAGGTTGATTTGACAAATTGGTAGTGGAGACTGACAACTTAGTCATTTGGTCAAAACTTCCATACCTTCAAAAAGTTCATGATGACTCAAATGGATGCAACTGTGCTACACTTTTATACTTGCACCGTCATGAATAAGGGAAGTTTGAAGTTGGTAAGAGACAGCTACCACAGAAGCTTGCCATTGTTTGGGACAAAGTATTGGTTAGGTCAGAGCGAGCCGGGAACATGCAATCTGGCAAAGAACTCATGGCCACGTATCTCAGTTCTATAGATGTCGACTTTCTTGTTGCCGATAAAGAAATTCTGAAAGAAGAGAAGGAAAAAGCTACTACTGAGGCTGCTGCTAAGGCTCTTGTTAGGCTAAGTTCTTCGGTTCAGGTTGAGACATCTACTTCCAAACTCCAAGAGCTAAAAGCGACCATTCATGGATCTACAAGGGTCATTTCTACAACCGCCCATACTTTTCAACTTTTGAAGCCCTACATGAGCCGTACCTTCCGTCGGTTATCGAGCGACCCACTGAAATGGGAACCAGTGAAGTAGGCTTTGAAGTTCAAATTCTTGATCGAACTTCTGGCTCAGGTATTTTTCTCATTTCTCCAGTGCTTCAGAAGCTTGAATTCACCTCATAGTCCTATACTAAACTATACAACCAATTTCCTAACTTGTTGTTAAACCATCACTCCTACCTCCACCTCTAGCTACATAAGGTTCAGGAGCCCCTTTCATCCTCAGTGCTTCCACCACTGTCTCCGTAGTGGTTTCGGGTTCAATTCCCATTTTGAGCTCCAGGCCTGGTTCCGTCTCTAACCATATAGGAGCATTAAAAAATCTGAAGGATGTCTCTGTGCCTTAATAAGAGGATATATTAATCATAGGCAAGACATACCTGACCGATAAGAAGATGATGGCGAAGAGGATACATAAAGAGACCAAAGAGACAGAATTAGGCATTACTAAGCCCAGCATTCTCCCATTTACGATTAAGGCCGACATGCCAAAATATGGAGATGTGGCCACTGGTGGAGCTATAGAGCTTGATTCTGGTGTCGAAGATGGTTCTACTCATTTTGAAAGACATATTCCTTTTGGGAGAAGAAAGGAGAAATGCAAAAGAAGATCATCCCTCGGTGCGGGGGTAAAAAGTGATGATGTAATCAAATGTAGGTGGAGTAAAGCACTTGTAATTTTTATATGTTTTTGTTTATCCTAATTGAGTCTATAAAGAGGCCGTACTTTTGTTTTGTGGTTTTGTTACGATGTTAGTGGAGTCTGCATTTTGCTTGTGACATCTGTAATTGGTTAATATTATGTGGGTTCGAACCTTGCTGTTTGTCTATGTACATAAAAAGTTAATTGTAATGAAAGATTAGCTTTTTTATTGCAATCTCTCTTGTGTACTTTTCATCCATTCAATGTACTCTGCCTGTTTGTATACCTTTGCATGTATATATAATACAATTACTTGTTTTGTAATTTCCATATTATATGTTGTTGTTTTATGTATTATATTTATTTACCACGACTCTATGCATGTGAATAATACGCCTATAGTTATTCAGCATGTTATATTACTTAGCTCTATTGTGATTTTCCAGAATGCTATGTTTGGCATAACAGAACTATGGTGTATCTTGGTTTAGCTCATCCTATATTATGCCTCCTACCCCATAGGGCTAGTTATTTCGAACGTGGGGTTTAACCAATTGGTTAGAGACCGGTTTTTCTGGGCAACTTGTTCGGTTACCCCTTGTCTGGGTTGTTCAAGCAAATGGAAGGATCCTATCTCCGGAAGCCTGTCGTTTTGGTGCTTCATTCCAAGTATATAGTTCCTTGATTGTGATCAACTTCTTCTAAGTTCATCATTGAGATCCAATTGCTTTTATCTTCGAAAAATTTCAAACAGCCCAAGTACTTGGACTTTTATAATGTTGCAGGGGTGATGCTGATTTCCACCATTCTACAATAGAAATTTTTTCTTGGCGTGGCTAGGGCAATGTTGGTACTTAGAAAATTTGGATGAGCTCTCTATATTACTGGGGTAACATCGATTGCTAAAGAATAGATAGATTTCCTGACAATGTCGAGAACCACTGATAATTAAGGAATGTGTATTGCTTGCAAGAACATGGTTTCATTGGTTCAAGAAGCAACGTGCGGCTTATTGGTGGTGCATAGAAAGATTGCTTATAAGAATGTGGTTCCATCGGTTCAAGAAGCGACGTGCAGCCTTTTGCGTGGCGCACGTAGAGATGCGCCTTCCCAATGTTGCTGGGGCAATGTCGGTTCTCAAAAGGTGTGGATCGATTTTCCTCGTTGATCCAGTGGTTTGAGTCGATTTTCCCTGTTGACTCGGCGGTATTGAACCTTTTCGAGGTTATTGGAGCAAAGCCGATTCTCAGAAGGTTTAGATCGATTTTCCACATCGATCTGGCAGTTTTAGTTGATTTTACCCATCAACTCGATGGTTTGCTTACAGGAATGCGGTTTCGTTGGTTCAAGAGGCGAGATTTATTAATAAATTGAAAGGAAAGGCAAGTCCTGCATATTTATAATGCCCTTAGTGTCCCTAGGTGGCTTATTTATGAAAATAGAAAATATTTAGATAGATATTAAATAAAGTAGCACTACATCGAGTCATTGTTCCAAGCATGGGGAATCATCGACTGTAGTTAGCTTAAATGTTCCATCTCTAAGTTTCTAGCCGATTATGTGGCTCCTTCCCAATTTGGCTAAGTGCTACCATACTCAGGAAGACGTTTCAGGACAAAATCTCCCACTTCGAAGGTGTGGTTGCAAACATTGACATTGAAGTATCATGCCACTCTTTTTTGGTGAGCAGTAGTCCTCAATTCAGCTTCCTCTAAATACTCATCGATATGGTCAAGTTATTCGAGCAGTAGTTGCTCATTTTCTCTTTGATCAAAGTGTCTAGTATGATGATGGGGGACTTCCCACTTCCATTGGGATCATAGCTTTTGAACAGTATGCTAGAGCGAACGGTGAGTGTCTAGTCGTAGATTTATATGTCATTCTACAAGCCCGTAGTTCAAGTGGAAGCTCTTCAACCCAATTTCCTTTAGCTTTTGTCATTCGTTTCTTTATGGTAGATTTGATGATTTTGTTCACAGCCCTCACTTTCCCATTTGCCTGTAAGTGCGCTGTCAAGGAAAAGCTCTTCTTGATCCGGTAATGCTTGTAGAAATCTTTGAATTTAGCACTCTCAAACTTAGTTCCATTATCTGTAATGGTTTTATGTGGTACTCCAAACCTGCAAATAAGGTTTTTTTTGTTACAAAGTTAATCACATTTTTATTACTAATAGTGGAGAGCGGTTCCGCTTTAGCCCATTTCGTAGAGTATTCATCTACAACGATAACATATTTGGCTCCTTTTTTTTTCTATTGGTATTTCCCATTAGATCGATTTCCCAGATTATGAACAACCAAAAGATGACCATTTGCGTAAGTTCTGCTGATGGGGTTCTCGGGGTCTTTGCAAATCTCTATCATTGATCATACCATTTGGAGTAATTAGCTGCATCTCGATCTTGTCGGCTGGAAATATCCATAGCGTAGAGCTTTCTTCACAAGTGTTTGCCACCACCCCCCCCCCCCCCCCCCCCCGTGTGGTCACTACAGCTACCTTCGAAGATCTCCATGAGGAACTTCCTAGCTTTGTCTTTGCTACATACCTGAGCAAAGGGGAAGAGAATCCTCTTATGTATAGTACTCCATGCATTATGATTCGTGGCACCTTCTAAAGGAGCATCTTTCGTCTGAGAGACATCTAGACGATTTCTTGAAACTCAGGTACAGGATCCTTTTTCGTCTGAAATTCTATGAGACCACTTAGTCTTGCATATAAGAGCTAGAGAATCACTTGGGAAAAGTTTGAGAAGTTGGTGATGAGGCGCGAAGGCTTGTGTCGACTCGTGGCTATTACTCGGTACCAGACTCTTCTCCTTAGCACATTTCTGGTCCAACTTTTCCTGAGCTATTTCTTTTGTCCATATAAGCATGCCTGCCAAGTTTCAGGTTTTTTATCTTCATTTCAACATTTAAACTTCCATTGTCTTCTGTTTGATTAAAAACCCAGTTAACTATGTTCACTTTACCCCTAGTCTAATTGTAGTTAACTTTTGAACTCAAATTTTAAAGTTAATCTTTCATTTGAATTTGATTTTTATTATTTCAACCTGATAACTACAAATGTCGATAAATTTTCCATTTGAGCTCCGTTTTCATTATATTATATATATAAATTGATCAAAATTTTACCATGTACGCAACAATATAACTTTTTGGGTCAAATTCCAAATTTTGAAAAATTTCTATTTTTATCCCTATCTTATTTAATTAAATTTATCCAATTTATTTATGGTTGATTTTATGGGATGTTAAGTTCTTCCCCTTAAAAAGAATTCCGTCCCTAAAATCTTTTCCAAGGCGCGACAACATAATATACACTAAACATCCATGTTATGCAACCAAGTTATCTACACATTTATCTACTCAACCAAAAGTGCAATGTGATTTTGTCTTGCATACATACTATAAGTGAGCTCAATATTAGCATGAGTGTATGACAGTGGCATATCTGTATGTATGCAAAACACCATAAACACGCATAAAATTTCTACATAAGTGCAAAGCGATATTGAAAAGTGTAGCAACCATCTCCTATTATCCAATCTATCAATCATAATGCAATGAAAATTTTAATTTTTGAGTGAAAAGTTTACTAGTGAAAAGCTCAGAATGAGAGATCCTCATCTTTTCTTCAGTCTCCCATATGCTTTCCATCGACTTATCTCTCCGATGTACTCGAACCAACCAAATTTCTTTATTGTGTAACTTCATAGTTTTATGCTTCATATTACATTCAGTGGCACATGATTCTATTGGCTCCGTCTCAATATCCCCAAATTGATCAAGCTCTACTACAATAGTTGTGTCATAGAGGCAATTCCTCAAGTGCAAAATGTGCAAAACATAGTGGTCTCATGCTAATCTATTGGGTAGCTCTACACGGTAAGCTAATCTTCCTATTGTTTCTACAACTCAAAAAGGCCCAACAAATATTAGTGCCAACTATCCTGATGTTCCGAATCTCATGACTTTCCTAAGAAGGGTGACTTTGATAAAAACTATGTCTCCAACTTCGAACTCCAATACTTTCCTTCTCTTATCCGTGTAGGATTTTTGGTGATCGTGCGTTGCCTTCATTCGCTGCCTAATCAACTTTACCTTCATCAAAGTTTCACAAATAAATCTGGTCAGAGTAAAATATTGTCGATGGATTCCCACCAACAATTTGTCAACTTGTATGGCCTCCCGTAAAGCACTTCAAAGGGTGTCCTACCAATCATCATTGATAATGATTATTATAAGCGAATTCCACTAAAGGTAGGTGCTGCTCACATGTCCTTCGAAGTCCATGAAACATTGTTTGAAAAAGTCCTCCAAGAGTCTATTTACTTTTTTCATTTGTCCATTTGTCTACGGGTGGTAAGCAATACTAAGACTCAATGATTTTACTAAAGCTCTCTGCATACTCCTTCAAAAATTGCTAGTAAATAAATAGTCTCCATCACTAACGATGCTAACCGAAATTCCATGAAGTCGGAACACTTCTTCAACATAAATCTGTGCTAAAGATGATGCGGTCCTACTGCTCCTAACGGGAATAAAATGGGCACTTTTTCGAGTCTATCCACTATGACCCAAATTTCTTCATTGCCTGTTTGGCTCCTATGCAACCCATCCATGAAGTCCATTGATATGTGTTTCCATTTTCAAGTAGGGACTTCTAACGGCAATAACAATCCTACAGTCTTTCCTTACTAAGCATTAATCCTTTGACATGTTAAATACCTAGAAACAAATTCAGCAATTTTTTCTTTCATCCATGACCAATAAAAAATCCATTTTATATCCCTATAGATCTTATCTTCTCAAGGATGAATAGTCATTCGTCAATGGTGACATTTTGTAAGCACTTCCTCTAATAAACTATAAATACTTAGGATGCAAAGGCATCCATCTCACCCCAAACATCGCTTATAGTTAATTGCATGCCTACTAATATAGGGAATTTATTCTCATCCCCTTAGTTTATCCAAGATGTCGACTTTATTTAACTTTAGTCCAATATGATCCATTAGCATTGGCCCAACCTTCATTGTTGCCAAATAATTTTGAGTGTGTTTTATTAGCGGTTGGAAGTTGAAATTTAAGAGGAACTCCAACTTCCTCTACTTATATATAACACCCAAGGTAACATGCTTCATGCTAAGGGCGTTGGCAATGACATTCCTTTTTCCAGAGGTACATAGTATACTAATGTCATAGGATGTTATAAACTTCATGCATCTGCTATAATAGATTTAATTCTTTTGGGGAAAATAGATATTTGAGTGATTTATGGTCAGCAAACAACTCAAATCTTTCCCCTAAAACATTATGCCTCCATATTTTCAAGGCAAAGACAATGGCTGCCAACTCAAAGTCTTGCATTGGGTATCTCTTCTCATGGTCCATCAGTTATCTGCTAGCATAGGGTATCACTCTTCCTTCTTGCACAAGAACTACTCCCAATCCTATGCCACATGCACTTGTATAAATAGTAAAAGGCTTCGTTCCATCTGGGATGACAATTACTGGTGCACTTGTCAATATTTAGCTTTCCCAATGCTTCTATGCATTTCTCATCCTAAGTGAAGACTAAAACCGTTTTGGTCAAATAGATTAGAGAAACTGCTATCTTTGCAAAATTCTTTATGAATTTGCTATAACCTTCAAACCCTAGAAAACCTCTAACCTCCATGGAATTCTTTGGAGTCTTCCAATTTTGAATAGCTTCCACTTTTGTGAGGTCGATTGATAATCCATGTTCTAAAAATATATGTTTGAGAAATTTCACTTCTCTCTTCCAAAAGTGGCATTTTGAACATTCCGCTTTAAGTTGGTGCCTTCTCAAGGTTCCTAATATCCACTTTAAGAGACTATCATGCTCCCTTTCAATTTTGGAAAATACCAAGATGTCATCTTCAAAATTACAACAAATCTGTTTAACCGTCCTCTAAATAATCTATCTACTCATCAAATCTACAAAGTATGTAAGGGCTTTTCCAATTCAAATGGCAACATTTCCCATTCATAGAGTTCATCTGCTATGCGAAAAGCAGTCTTAAGTTTGCTATTTTCCACGATTCTTAGCCGATGTGTAACATCCGTTTCTCGAAGCCAAAAGCTAAGCGCTATGGATGCTGCAGTCATCTACAGTACTAACTTCTGGTGACGAAATACGGTAGTGTTAATGGTATACATAATATCAGAAGTACTTGAATATGAACAAAATCACAAATTTCCAAAAACAATAATTTTAGTGATTATATTTCATATATATCATATCCAAGTTACAAAAATCCCAAAAGTAATCCCAGGCATACATCAATATAATTTACAACAATACGCCAAGAGCGACATATGAAGATGCCCTCTTGGATGATCAAAGCAATATAGACATCTTAATACACAGCGGAAACAATTTTAAAACAAAATTCCTAAATTAGCCATCTGTCAGCCACCTGCTCGTCTTCAGATGCTTTATTCGCCAAAATCTTCTAAAACCTAAAACCTAAACCCTCAGCCTACTCAAATCAAATTTTGAGCACTTGAGATTTTAAGTGGAAACAAAAACTTCAAGTCAAACTTAAAGCTTGATATGAATAACATCTGTAACATCTCAGTTTATTGATAACTAATGAGACCACGCCGCTTAGCGGAATGGGTTTCCTCTCACCGATATCTCTTTTCAAAACATATATTTTGCAAATCTTTTCCTACACCCAAACTAGTTAATCAGCTGATTCTAATAATAATATAGCAATATCCATTATGCTAAATAGGAAATAAAATAGACTATCTGTCTAAAATCTAAACTGTCTGTTCTAAATTCGAAGCTATCTGCTCTTTTCTTGACCATCTATCCTAAAATTGGTTAGACCAAAATAGCAATTTCTTTTATGTTAGATAATGAGCTATCTACCCCAAAACAGGTAAAATGTGGTGGACTAATTGTCCTTAAAAATTTAGCAAGGTCCGTTATGGTAACAAATGAACTATCTGTTCATATCAAAGCTGACTGCTCTTTTTGGAATATCTGTCCTGGACTGACTGTCCTCTAGGCTAACTACCTGCAAAGTGGACTGGATGTCCGAATTTAAAATGAGCTGACTGCTTGAATTTTCTTTTGGGTCAACTACCGCTCAAAATGTCTAAGTTAACTGCTCTACATAATATCTAAGCTAACTGCTCATCAAAATTTTCCTTGAAATCCTTTTCAAATTGATTTAGTCTGTTAAATCATATATACACAAGGACAATATCTTTAGCTTTACTCTAGGCTATTTTTTCCATGTTATTTATACTTTACTCAAAATAATGTTGATGATGCTCAATAAGGATAATATATCCTTTAAAATAAGTTAAAGTCCTTTATATCTTAAAACACTTAAAGCTATCTGCCTAATTTTTTATATTCGAAATCTTTGTTTAAAACCTTCAAACAACCTTTCAAAAACATAGAAGGTAACTCCTTCAAAATCATTCATAAAACCCTTTGAAAGTATTGAAGGTAACTCCTTCATATCCTTTAATAATTCTCTAAAACATTGAAGGTAACTCCTTCAAAAAAATTTAAAAGCTTTCTTTTCATAAGCTTTAAAACATATGACACCCGCCTTTAAATCCTTTAAACCTTAGCCTTTCAAAAATATAGATAAATCGTACCGTTCAGAATCAATGTACCTCAAAACCTTTTGAAGACATTGGGTTCAATTTAAAATAGGTGGAATACCTTTCAAAACCAATCAAAGTTAACTACTTTGAAACCTTTAAAATGTTTCGACTTAAATTTTTTGGATTATGCAAGGGGATCAGAAAAACATTGGGGTCGAAAGCAACTGCTTTGAAACCTTCATAAAACCTTTCAAAATCAAAACCTTTCGAAATCAAACCTTACGAAATCATTCGAAAACAACAATGTGTTAGTACTGGAACCAACCCTTCGAAATCAATCGAGAGATGCGGCAAGTTTTAGAAAACAAAATATAACATTTGGCTCCATCTGTGTCGAAAGGTAAGGAAGCGAAAATATGCTTCCGACCTGGCCGAAAGCTCTACCTTTCAACTTTGCCGAAGGGTTACAATTAAAACAAGAAAGAAAATCAATGAAACCTTTTCCTTTTAAACCTTCTGACAATATCAAAAGCTCTTTATTGAAAGCTAGCAGGTGTATTTTTCTTTAAAACCAAAACAAAACTTCATCTCTTTTGAAAGTAATAACCCTTCGTCTCCAACCTTTTGACTTCCTCCAATTCACTATGTACCAATTTCCCGATACCAGATGCATTGGTATTTAATCTAATTGGAAGTTTGATACCCTTCGACCTTGTCGGAAGGTCTGGAATAAAGGCGAAAGCTCTTGTTGAAAGAGTTGAAACAGGGAAATACTGTTTGAAATGGTTCTTTTGTACCCCACCTGCCTTGTTTGACTAAATCCGATTGCATGCTAGTATTTTATATTCGAAAATGCTGCCAACTTTCTTTATTTGGAAATTTGAATGATTTTAAAAAAAGCCAATTTCTCATTTATAATTATGTAAAACATTTAAGTCCCATACCATAAATAATCTTATATAACCATCAAAACACCTTGAAAAATTCTAGAAAAATTCCATAAAGTAAATTAATATATTCTCTTAAACGTATACAATTTTTGGATCCAAATAATAATAATTTTACTCGTAAATAATTTTTATAAACCAAATTAACCTCTTCTTCTTTAGAAGATTATAACAAATCCAAAAAATTCATAAAAAATCTGAAAATTGAAAGCCATCTCTAAAATAACTTTTTAGATCATCATAAAAATTTGCTAGGCAAATGGTTGTCATTTAGTAGGGTTTTCATCTAAAAACGTGTCATAAAATCTATATGAACATACAAAAAATAATTAACATGTATATATAATCTTTTGTCATTCGAAAACATGTCAAACATTTGCAACATCATTTAAAATTAACCTTAAAATCGTAACAAAAAAATATCTAGAGATGTAAATTTTATTCACCTTTTGCTTTAATGATTAATGAGCTTGAGATTTGAATGAGTTTGTTTTGAATTCGCTTTCCTTAAGATTTCCTTTTGTTTCCTATTTTTCTTCCTTTATTAATGGTGACTGGCCAAGCTTTTCAATTTTGAAAATGAGAATGAACATGTGTTTGGAACACACGGCCTAAGGAAGACCATATAGGAATGGCCTTTTTCCCATAATACCCCACCTTTAATTCATTTTTAAACCGTTCATTTAATTTATTAGTTAAAAGGCATGGCTACCTTAATTAAATTAGATCTCAATCCCTTTATCAATACATTATTTTATTTAGTTTATCTAACTAAATCTCCTAAATAATGTTATCAAAAATCTGGGGTGTAACAAACTCCCCTCCTTAAAGAATTTCGTCCTCGAAATTACAATAATGCTCAGAATAAACAAGAAGGTAAAACATACCATCTAAAAAAGTCAGGATAAATATCTCTAATCCTGCTCTTATCCTCCTAAGTATAGTCTCTTTCATCGTCACTCCAATTGACTTTGACTAATCTGATCGTCTTGGTTCTATGCCTCTTCTCATCTCTTGCAAAAATGGGAACTGGCTTCCTCACTACTATCGGTGCAATAGTAGTCTCCGGGTCTCTAACACACTTTCTGTGATGAGAAATATGAAAAACATCATGAACACCTCCTAAATTACTCAGTAACTCAAGTTTATATGCAAGCTTTCCGATCCTCTCAAAAATAGGAAAAGGTCCCATGAACCTAGAAGATAACTTCCCCGACTTCCCAAATCTAAGCACACTATTCATCGGTGATACTTTGACAAAAACCTGGTCCCAAATTGAGAACTTCATATCTTTTGTACAACACCTGCCCTGTTTGTCTAAATCTAATTGGTTGCCAGTATTATGTATTCGAAAATGCAACCGACTTTCCTTGTTTGGACATTTGAATAATTTTGAAAAAGTCCCTTTCTCCTTTGCAATTATATAAAAATTTAGGTCCTATACCTTAAATAATTTTATATAATCATCAAAACACCTTGAAAAATTTTGGAAAAATTCTAGAAAATTCTTATGTTCTCTTCAATATATAAAATTTTGGATCCAAAAAAAAAATTATTTTACTCGTAAATAATTTTTATAATCCAAATTAACCTTTTCTTATTTATAAATTATAACAAATCCACGAAAATTTAGAAAATTGAAACCCATCTCTAATATAACTTTTTAAATCATCATAAAAATTTGGAAGGATAATGGATTTCATTTAATAGGGTTTTCATCTTAAAACATGTCATAATATCTATATGAACATACAAAAAATCATCAACATGTATATATAATTTCTATCATTCGAAAACATGGAAAACATTTGCAAATCATTCAGAATTAACCTTAAAACCAAAACAAAAAATATTTAGAGATGTAAACATTATTCAACTTTTGCTTTAATGATTAATGAGCTTGAGATTTGAATGAGTTTGTTTTGAATTTGCCTTCCTTAAGCTTTCCTTTTGTTTCCTCTTCTTCTTCCTTTGTTAATGGTGGTCGTCCAAGCTTTTTAATTTTGAAAATGAGAATGAGCGTGTGTTTGGAATACACGACCTAAGGAAGACAACATAGGAATGGCCTTTTTCCCATAATACCCCTCCTCTAATTCATTTTTAAACCCTTCATTTAATTTATGAGTTAAAAAGTCACGGCTACCTTAATTAAATCAAATCTCAATCCCCTTACGAACACATTATTTTATTTAGTTTATCTAACTATCCTAAATAATGTTATAATCTAGGGTGTTACAAACTCCCCTCCTTAAAGAATTTCATCCTCGAAATTAAAATAAGGCTCAAAATAAATAAGAAGTTATACATACCATCAAAACAAGTTAGGATAAGTGTCTCTAATCCTGCTCTCAACCTCCCAAGTACTGTCTCTGTCATCGTCACTCCACTGAACTTTGACTAATTTAACTGTCGTGGTTCTAAGCCTCTTCTTATCTCTCACAATAATGCTGGCTTCCTCAATGTGGTTAAGTCTGGTTCTACAACTAAATCATCTAGCACTATCGGTGCAATAGCAGTCTCCGAGTTTCTAACACACTTTCTAAGATGAGAAATATGAAAAACATCATGGACACCTGCCAAACTACTCGGTAACTCAAGTCTATACGCGAGCTTTCTGACCCTCTCAAGAATAGGAAAAGGTCCTATGAACCTAGAAGATAACTTCCCCGACTTCCCAAATCTAAGCATACCCTTCATCGGTGATACTTTGAGGAAAACCTGGTCCTCAACCGAGAACTTCAAATCTTTTCGTCACTTATCTGCATAACTTTTTTTTGCCTGGACTGAGCCTCCTTCATTCTATCTTGAATGGCCTCAATATTTTCTGCAGCTTCTCTAACCAAGTCTGGGACAAGAATCAAGCTATCCCCGCTCTCCAACCAACAAACGGGAGATTTATATGGCCTTCCATACAAAGCTTCAAACGAAGCCATCCCAATACTAGTCTGCTAATTCTTGTTATACGAAAACACGACAAGATGCAGATGGTCCTCCCATGATCCCCCAATGTCCATAAGACAAGCTCTCAATAGATCTTCTAAGATCTTGTTAACTTATTCCGTTTTCCCATCTGCCTGCGGATGGTAAGCGGTACTCATCATAAGCTTGGTTCCCAAAACTTCCTGCAAATTTTTTCAAAACTCGCTAGTGAACAAGGAATCTCTATCACTAACTATGCTGCTAGGAACTCCATGCAATCGAACCGCATTCTTCATGAACAACTTTGCTAAAACAGCTGCCGTCCTGGTTGACTTAAGTGAAATGAAATGGGCACTCTTGGTCAATCTGTCCACTATAACCCATATACTTCCATTTCCCATTTTCATCCTTGATAACCAGTCTATAAATTCCATAAAAATGGAATCCCACTTCCATACTTGAATATCAAACGGTTGTAGCAAACCACTCAGTTTTTGGTGTTTGGCCTTTGCTTGTTGGCAATTCAAGAACTGCCTCACACACAACCCAATATCCCGCTTCATTCCTTCCCAGAAGAAACTTCTCTTCATATCCTAATACATCTTGGTACCTTCGAGATGTATAGTGAACTTTGAAAGATGGCATTCATCTAAGACTTCCTTTCTTATGTTTCCTACACTCGAAACACATAATCTTCCTTTCTTTCTCAACCACCCATTCTGGTCAAGACTAAAATCTTTCAAATTGTTGCTCTTGGTTCCTTCCTTTAGCTTACTGAACCGTTCGGCTAAAACTGGATCCTACATCTGCTTAGAAGCAATCCGTTCGATCAAAACTAGTCGAACTTACAAACAAGACAATACAACTGTATCACCACTAGACCCTACCTCGAATCTCCACTTCACTCTGCCATCTTCTAATGCTTCTAAATATTTCCACTCAACCATCATCACTAACACTGCATTCTGATGTTTCCTGCTAAGTACATCTACAACCCGGTTGCCTTTCCCTGATATGCACTCAATCCCAAAATCATAAGCGACTATGAACTCTAACCATCTCTAATGTCCCATGTTCAGCTCCTTCTATGAGAACAAATATTTCAGCGATTTATGATCTGTAAAAAGTTCAAACCTTTCTCCCAAAAGGTAATGTCTCCACACCTTCAAACCAAACATCACAGAAGCCAACTCTAAATCATGCATTAGATATCTGACCTCATACGGTCTAAACTTTCTAGAAGCATAGGCAATCACTTTGCCTCTCTGCATCAACACAGCTCCTAATCCAGTTCCGTACGCATCGGTATAAACTACCAAATCCTAGTTTGCCACTGGGACTTTCAATGCAGGTGCATGGTTCAATAAGTGTATCAAACTTTGGAATGCTTCCTCACACTTATCGGTCCACACAAACTTCACATCCTTCCTCGTCAGCCAAGTCATCAGTGCTGCTATCCACGAAAAATCCTTAATGAATATCTGGTAATAACCAGCCAGCCCCAAGAAACTCTTAATCTCGGTTACTGTCTTTGGCCTCTTCCAACTATTCATTGCCTAGATCTTAGTCAGATCTACTGATAACCCCTCCTCTAAGATGACATGACCAAGAAACTTCACCGCCTTCTTCCAGAAGTGACACTTTGAAAACTTCTCTTTCAGCTGATGCCGTCTTAGCGTTTCAAGCACTACTCTATGATGATCTTCATGCTCTCTTTCATCCTTATAATAAATCAGGATATCATCTATAAAAACCAGCATTAACCTATCCAAGTGCTCTGGGAAAATCCGGTTCATCAAATCCACAAAGAAAGTTGGAGTATTCGTCAGTCTAAACGGAATAACTAACCATTCGTACGATCAATATCTGGACCTGATTGATGTCAAAGGTATACTATCTTCTGTTGCCCTGAGCTGATGGAAACCCGTTGCCAAATCCAACTGAGTAAATACCTTTTCTCTACTTAGCTAGTCAAACAAATCATCAATCCTGGGCAATGGATATCAATTCTTTATCATCTTCTCATGCAACCTACGATAATTGATACATAACCTCAACGATCCATCCGGCTTCTTAGAAAACACTGTCGCTGCACCCCACTGCGAATTGCTTCGCTTGAATAAATTCTTGCCCTCTAAGTCCACAAGCTGCACCTTCAAATCCCTCATTTCTGAAGGGGTCATCCTGCACGGCGGCCAACTCACTGGTTCTTCTCCCAGAATCAAATTTATCAGAAACACAATAGCTCGTTTCGGTGGCAATCCAACTACAGGATCAAACACATATATGAATTCTCTAACCACGAAAACTCTGCTAAACTCATAATCTGAATCCATAGCACCCAACAAAGCAAACACTGCACCGCTAGATCCTTCTATGGGGAAAACAATCTGATCGCTATAATCTAGGTGACTAAGAAATATCTTCCTACCCTAGCAAAATATTTTAACATCGTACTTACTTAACCAATACATACCTAGGATGATCCCAAACCCCACAAAATCCAACATATGCAAACTGCACTAAAAAGTATGACCTAATAGGTCAAACTCAAACTGGTCACACCTCAACCCCAAAGTTGCATGCCCTCCTATTGGATTCGAAACCCATAAGGAAGTAACATGATATGTGGGTTCAAGGTTAAGCTTATCTATCAAACATCTAGATATAAAAGAATGCAATGCACTGTTATTAAATAAAAGGCTATAAGACATACCATGAATCTGAAGTGTACCTCCAAGAACCGCCTTCCCCTTCTACCGGGCTGTTGGCTTAGAAGCGGCAGGCTCCAATGCTTACACCCTCCCCTTACCATCTCTAATGGGCTCCTTGCATTGGTTCTTATAATGGAATATCTGGTCACATTTAAAACACCTGACATTCTTCCCCTTAGCCACATCCTTCGCTTTCCCTGAGCGACACTCATTACCAAAGTGCCCTTTCTTCCCGCATTTATAGCAGACAACTTCATACTTCGCTTTCTTGGCAGCTCCACCCCTTTGAGCACCTTTCTTGGGAAAGAACTTCCTCTTCTGGCTCTGCCCAACCTTGACCACTTTTTCCTTGCTCTTCTCCAGAGACTCAAGGACTTCTTCCTGCTTAAAGCCATCTCTATAACAATATCAGAAGGATCTCTAAGATGAGACAAGGTAGCACTACCCAACTCCAACTTCAATCCTCTGATAAACTTCTCATTCAGTTTTAACACGGTATCTATAGAAGCATATCCATATCGGGTCAACCCTTCGAACTTTCCAGCATACTTAGTAACAGACATCTCTCCTTACACCATCTTAGCAAACTGTCTAATCAAAGCTGACTATGCCATTACTGACATAAACCTCTCCTAAAATCTCCCTTTGAAATCCTCCCAGATTACTGTCTCCTCATCAACTATTGCTGATACACTATTCCACCGGAACAATGTAGTCCCCTGAAGCTATCTGGACATCAACCTCCTTTTATGCTCGTTATTGAGCCCTAATTCTACGAAAATCCTTTCGCAGTGCAACAACTATTTCTCCACTTCAATGGCATCATCTCTTCCCATAAACTGCTTCCCTCCAAGCTTTACATAATCACCACTCATCTTAGCGAAATAATTAACTACTGGAACTTCTAAAACACCTGTTCCTACGGAATTTCCTCCAACCACTCAAGCTATAACTCCCGCTTGCATCATATTCTTGAAAAACTGATACATGGCTTCCATTTTGACCTACGGGACTTCAGCATCAACGTTCTCTGCTTGACCTAGGCCTCTCCCTACATTGGGTCCAACGTTCCTTTCGATGCCTCCCCCTCCTTGGTTAACTCTGCTTCTTCTACCATCCATATCTATATTAAAACCTCGTGAGATACAGAAAGATAACCTGATCAAAGATAGATGAAGGGAGATAAAGCTCCTACTTATATATAACAAATACAAGTATGTCACTGTAGCATTAACCCAACCCCAAACCTTACTCCAATTTCCATGGATTTTTGTTTTCAAAACAAATTTTTAGTTAATTTTTTCATAAACCTATGCTCTAATACCAAGCTGTAACATCCCGTATCTAGAGGCCAAAAGCTAAGCACTATGGATGTTGCGGTCATCCATAGTATTAACTTCTGTTGAGGAAATATGGTAGTGTTAATGGATTCATAATATCAGAAGCACTTGAATATAAAAAAATCGTAGATTTCCAAAAAGTAATTTTCGTGATTATATTCCAAATAAATCATATCCAAGTTAGAAAAATCCTAAACATAATCCAAAGTATTGATCAAATATAATTTACAACGATATGCCAAAAGCGACATATGAAGGTGCATCCTTGGATGATCAAAGAAATATAGACATAACTATCTTAATACACAATGGAAACAATTTTAAAACAGAATTCCTAAAATAGCTATCCGTCAGCAACCTGCTTGTCTTTGGATGCTTTATTCGCCAAAATCTGCTAAAACCTGAAAACCTAAACCCTCGGCTTACTTAGATTAAATTTTGAGCACCCGGGAATTTAAGGGGAAATAAAAACTTCGAGTCAGACTTAAAGCCTGGTATGAATAATATCTGTTACATCTTAGTTTACTGATAACTAGTGAGACCACGTCGCTTAGCGGAATAGATTTCCGCTCACTGATATCTGTTTTCAAAACAGATATTTTGCAAATCCTTTCCTGCAACCAAAATGGTTAATCAACTTATTGTAATAATATAGCAATATCCATTATGCTAAACAAGAAATAAAATAAATCATTTGTCTAAAATCTGAACTATCCGTTCTAAATTCGGATTTATCAACTCTTTTCTGGACTATCTATCCTAAAACTGGCTATACCAAAATAGCAATTTCTTTTACGCTAGATAATTAGCTATCTGCCCAAAATAGGTAAAAGGGGGTGGAATAACTGTCCTTAAAAATTTAGCAAGGTCCATTATTCTAATAAAGGAACTATCTGTTCATATCAGAGCTGACTTCTCTTTGTGGACTAACTGTCCTCTGGACAGACTGCCCTCAAAATGGACCAACTGTCCGAATTTAAAATGAGCTGAATGCCCGAATTTTCTTTTGGGTTAACTACCCTTTAAAATATCTGAGCTAACTGCTCTATACAACATTTAAGATGACTTTTTCTTAGAATTATCCTTGAAAACCTTTTCAAAATGAGTTAGTCCGTCAAATCATATATATACAAGGAAAGTGGAAAATATCTTTAGCATTGCTATTTTTGCTATGTTACACATACTTTACTCAAAAAAATATTGATGATGTTCAATAAGGATTGTCTATCCTTTAAAATATGTTAAAGTCCTTTATAGCTTAAAACCCTTAAGCTATTCGCCTAATTTTTTATGTTTGAAATCTTTGTTTAAAACCTTTAAACAACCTTTCGAAAACATAGAAGGTAACTCCTCCAAAACCATTCATAAAACCCTTCGAAAATATTGAAGGTAACTCCTTTATATCCTTTAATAAACCTTTCGAAATCATTGAAGGCGGCTCCTTCTAAACCTTTTAAAAGCTTTCTTTTCACAAGCTTTAAAACGTATGACACCTGCCTTTAAATCCTTTAAACCTTTACCTTTCGAAAACATATCTAAACCATGCCTTACGGAATCAATGTACATCAAAACCTTTCGAAAACGTTGGGTTCAATTTAAAATAGGTGGAAAACCTTTCAAAACCAATCGAAGTTAACTACTTTGAAACCTTTAAAATGTTGTGACTTAAAACATTTGGATTCTGCGAGGGGATCAAAAAAAAATTGGAGTCGAAAGAAACTACTACGAAACCTTTATAAAAACTTTCGAAATCAAAACTTTTCAAAATCAAACCTTTCAAAATCATTTGAAAACAATAATGTGTTAGTACTGGAACCAACCCTTCAAAATCAATGGAGAGAGGCGGCAAATTTTAGAAAATAAGAGAAAACCTTTGACTCCATCCGTATGGAAAGGTAAGGAAGCGGCAAATATGCTTCCAACATGGCCGAAAGCTATGTCTTTCAACTTTGCCGAAAGGTTTCAATTAAAACAAGAATTCAAACCAATCGAAACCTTTTCCTTTTAAATCTTTTGAAAATTTTGAAAGCTCCTTTCTAAAGCAAGCAGGTATATTTTTCTTTAAAACCAAAACAAAACTTCATCTCTTCCGAAAGTTATAACTCTTCGTCCGCAACCTGTCGACTTCCTCCAATTCACTACGTACCAGTTTCTTGATACCATGTACATTTGTATTTAATCTAATCGGAAGGTTTGATACCCTTCGACCTTGCCGGAAGGTCTGGAATGAAGGCGGAAGCTCTTACCAAAAGAGTTGAAACAGTGAAAATAATGTTTGAAATAGTTCTTTTATTCCCCACCTGCCTTGTTTGTCTAAATCTGATTGGTTGCTAGAATTTTATATTCGAAAATTCTGTCGACTTTCCTTATTTGGAAAATTGAATAATTTTGAAAAAGCCTCCTTCTCCTTTATAATTATATATAACATTTAAGTCTCATACATTAAATAATTTTATATAATGAACAAAATACCTTGAAAAATTCTGAAAAATAGAAAGTAAATTAATATGTTCTCCTCAACATATAAAAATTTCATATCCAAACAATAATTATTTTACTCGTAAATAATTTTTATAATCCAAATTAACCTTTTCTTCTTTAGAAAATTATAACAAATCCACGAAAATTTTAAAAATTGAAACCCATCTCTAAAATAACTTTTTAGGTCATCATAAAAATTTGTAAGGCTAAGGGATGTCATTTAATAGGATTTTCATCTTAAAACGTGTCATAAAAACTATATGAACAATCAAAAAATCATCAACCTATATATATAATCTTTTATCATTCGTAAACATGGAAAACATTTGCAAAATCATTTGAAATTAACCATAAAACCAAAACTAAAAATACTTAGAGATGTAAACGTTATTCACCTTTTTCTTTAATGATTAAGGAGCTTGAGATTTGAATGAGTTTGTTTTGGATTTTCTTTCCATATGCATTCATTTTATTTCCTCTTCTTCTCCCTTTGTTAATGGTGGCCAGCAAGCTTTTTAATTTTGAAAATGAGAATGAACATGTGTTTAGAATACACGGCCTAAGGAAGACAATGTAGGAATGGCCTTTTTCCCATAATACCCCTCATATAATTCATTTTTAAACATTTCATTTAATTTATTAGTTAGAAAATGCAACTACCTTAATTAAATCAAATCTCAATCCCCTTACCAACACATTATTTTATTTATTTTATCTAACTAAATCTCCTAAATAATGTTGTCAAAAATCCAGGGTGATGCATGATGAAATCCAATCGCCAAGTCTAACTAGGAGGAGACTTTAGCTTCCATAAGTTGATCAAACAAATCAATTATCCTAGGTAAGGAATGCCTATTCTTCTTTTTCAACATGTTGAGTTCCCTATAATCAACACATAGTCGTAATGAGCAGTCTACCTTCATGGCAAAGATGACAGCGGCTCCCATTTCGAGGTGATTCAATGAATGTACCCTTTCTGAAGTAGCTCTGAGACATGCTTATCTAATTTCGGTCTTTCATTAGGGGCCATGTGTCTTAATGGCCGAGATACTGGTTTAGCATCCTTCTCTAGATCAATCCTAAAATCAATCTCTCTTCATAGTGGAAGCCTTGAAATTTCTTCAAAGACATTCGAAATTTCTCGAACCACAAGTACAGATGAAAGTTCATTTTGCGATAGATTCACCAAGTATAGATAACTTAACTAGTCTGAATTTAGGGGTGTACAACAAATGTCTAGGTCTCTCGCTTTACAACTCTTAAGCCATACTACCATCTTATCACAGTCTAAGACTACCCCCATTTTGGGACGACCAATCCATACCAAAATTAAGTCCATAACCTTCAAAATTTAAAATATACGCATTGCATATGAAATTAATGTCACATATGTTTAATACTTGGTCTTTGCAAATTGAGAAAATATGTATCGTCCCCTTTATAGGATTTGAAACTACTATTGGGTAGTGATATTTTGGTTTGAAGATTTAAGGAGTTAATCGCATTCCTCTCTATGAATGATTGTGATGCTCCAGAGTCAAATAGGGTATGAATTTTATTCCTAAAAATAAGAGTTACACCTTCCATAGCTGCCTTTCCTTGGTCTTTAAGGAATGGTCTACCCGAAATAGGGGTAGCCTTAATGGCGTAGGCTTGCCCACCCTGCCCTTCTTTCGCCATCTACGGACATTGATTTTTGAAACGCCCTTCCTTATGGCAGAGGTAACACTTTCCTTAAAAGCCTCCTTCAACAAATTCTCTCTACAATCCCTTGCGAGGTGTCCTTCCTTTTGGCATCTATTATACACTTTACCTTCTTTCTTAAATTTCCCTTTTGAATTCCTATTTTCCCAAAAATTTCCTTGATAGGCCCCATCCTAATTCTATGTGGGTCCTACCTTCTCCTTTTCTTTCTCCTTCTTTATATCTTTCTCCTCAACATTAGTTGTCTGCAGCAAAGCCATCACAACAAGCATCCCATAGGCAGCTCCAGTGGGAATTTGAGTCAACAACCATTTCGTAAGCAGGAAGTTTAAGCTTTTGACAAATTTATGGCCTTTTTGATGAGTGTATCAATCAAACACATTCCGAACTTTGTTAGTTCTATAAATTTACTAATGTACTCATTAAGAATGGAGTCTTTGTGCCTGAGCTATATAAATTTCTCTAGTGCAAGCTCATTTTTACTCTTGTCGTAAACCTTGTCTCAAATCGGTTCTTGAACTCATCCCAAATGACAATCCTACCAATGTCCTCCTCAACCACCATATTCCACCAATTTAAGGCTTCGCCCTTAAGGTGCAAAGATGCTATTTTCTTATTCACTCGATTCTCCCAACCAAGCTTCCAAAATATTCCCTCGTAGTCATTTATCCATGCTTTAGTCTCCATACAGCTTTCCTTTCTAGAATATACTCTTTCTCTTATATTTATAAAATCCTTGCACATTTTGGAAAAATCGATAGGATGAGGTATTGCCTTGATAGGTGGAACAATGGGTGCTGTCGGTGTAGTCTATTGGGAAACAGGGACTTGACCTACGTGCTTGAGATATCATTTAAACATTTCGGGCATCTCGTGAATGGTGGGCATTCCATTAGTGGGGCTCGCAGCCTTAGAAGAAGAAAGATTTTCGACCGTAGTCTACTATGTGTAGGTTAAACTTTTAGTTGTAATTTCCTAAGATAGTATTATATGATGAAAGAAATATTTTCCTACTGTATACGCATATGTTCATAATATAGTGTGTGTATGTCTATATATATATGGAAAAATCGTTTCAAAAATAACTGGTACGTCTCTGATATATACATTTTCCCCATTATTGGGTAACTAAGTCCCTAATACCAAATGTAACAATCTACCCCTGAAATGGGCCTAAATTCTGATATAGAAAAGTCCCATCGAAACTTAGAACCATCTCAATGCTAGCAGTTGGGTGGTAAAAAGAATAATATAGATCTATTTATCTACACATTCAGAATCTTACAGTACAAGGATAAAATATAAGAATAACAACAATACCAATTTTAATAAAATTTGAAATATCATTCAAAACCATATTAAAATATACATAATACCAAAACCCAACGATAAATGTAATATGTCTATGATGCAATATTCCAAAATTACAACATTATTTTTATTTCATAGGCACAACAAAAGCTGTAGAAAATAAAAAATAGTTAAATGAACTATTGAAACAAGTCTCATCAACGTCTCTGCCTTCTGCATCGCCCTTCCGAACCTATGTCGTAATGAGGAGGGAGTTAGAACAAAATATGTATAGTGAATAAAAATTTCAAGCCTTATTGTATTAGTACTTAGGCAATATGATTTAAATAGGAACATGTCTTACGTTTTTATACCTACTGCATAAGTCTTTTCAAATATAAGCCCTGGGGCTTTTGTTAGAATAAAAGGCTACCCATATATAAGCCCATGATCAATTTGCTATCAACCCAATAACCCATATCGGTTGTCCATAATGTCCTATCGATGTAAGAGATAGCATTCAAGTCACTTAATACCTTTTAATGGGAATTAAGCAGACTCTGACCATTTAATACCTTATTTAAGACTGGTCCGCTTCATTTACTACCTATAATCCTAAGGCGGACTCCTCACTAGTAATTATCTAGATGACATCGCATGGAATCTCTTCATCCACCTAATACTTCCTATTGAAGCAGGCCCTTTCCCAAGATATCCTTTACCGTGCCTAACCCATAGTCCACACCATTTACTGTTTACATATATTATCACACATCTCACCGTTTTCATAATCAAGGTCTTAAAAGAAATCTTTCTTACTTCGCCTTTAACATTAATAGCCTCCTAAGAAGGATTTTAACTATTGAACTACGCAATTATTTGTCATAGTTATACTTTAATTACACTAATTCCTAAGGGGTTTTTAATAAAATTAATAAAATATTTAACTACGCAATCATATGTTATAATCATATGTTAATTATGTTATATATATACATGCCTAGTAATTTCTAAGCACATAGAATTTACATCATAAGCTAGCTTTAAATGTCAACTCCTTAAACAATTATACAAGTATTATTCCATATCACCAACAATACCCAAAATTCCAATATTGATATTAAAAGTTCCAATCAATAAACTTGTATACAATTAAAATTTAAACCCAAATCGATACATCAAAATAATGGAATAAGTTGATACTAGAAACTTACAACTCTAATCTTTACGCTTTATTCTATTGCTTTTTCAAGTAAAAATAAACAAAGAAATTTTTATTTAATTCATGGGAATAAGCAGTGCAAACTACGAATAAAATTTATGTCTTACACAATATTCCTCAATCAAAATCCTTTAACCAAATTCGAAGAAAAAGAATTAGGAGTGGAAAAGAAGTAATAATTATCCAAACTGCAAATCCATACTATTTCCATTGTTTTGACATAAACAGTTGAGATTCCAATATAGAATTGACATTTTGCATTGAAGGAGTTTTTGGGGTTTATAATATGATGTTTTTGCAAACCAAAACTCCCCAAGGCATATTGAAACCCAAACTATAATCAATTACTAAAATAAGAAAGTTAAGATTTCCACTCACAGTATATCCTTAACTTTGTCTCCTTTGGACTGACATGCCTTTGACTATCATTATCAGATCTCTTATTTTTGATATACATACATACATACAGCAAAGGATTTGTACATATAGATTAGATTCAGAAATCGAGGGATTGGAGAGTAGATTAAGAAAATAAATAATTAACAAAAATAGATGTGTAGGATTACTTACCTGAAACCCAAATAGAGTTTTCTGAATCTATGAATAGACGAATTGACTGAACTTCGCTAATGTTTCAAAAATATTTTATGAATAAAATTAAGGGGTCTAAGGTCTTATTTACATTAGTTAGAATGGATTGGAACCATTGGATGACGGTCGGTTTGAAATTATTGTAACAACCCAATATTTTTAAATTTTATTTTATTTGATTTAATTTATTTTTATAATGAAGTAGAAATTTTTCCAGAATTAATGGTAATTTATTGGAATTTTTAGGTTCTGTTCCCTATTTTTAAGCAATTTCTTTAATTCTTTTGATATTTTCCATGAATTTAATTATTTATTTCACCTTGAAAACATTTTAAAATCATTTTTATTTCAATTTTGTTTTATAATATTTTTAAAATGAAATACATAATTTTCCAAAGCTATTGGAATTTTCTTGTAATTTTTAGGCCATGTTTGCTATTTTTAGCAATTTTCCTTATTCCTTTTTCTATTTTATATTAAATTAATTATTTATTTTATTTTAGTCTTGCTTAGTTTCGGTTTTAAATAGTCATTTCTGAGTTTACTTTGTTTATATAAAATTTAAAAAGAAAAGAAATATGAAAGGCTGTAAAACATTTTGAAACTTAAGCCCTTTTATCTTCAAAACTCTTCGTTTTCTTTAACTCCTCAATTATTACTCCTTAGCCGTGTAAACCCTTTTGTTTAGCCGTGTATCTCATTAGGTTTTCAGGAAAAAAAATTGCATCTTCCTCATTCTTCACGGCTAGAGGAAATTGGGTAATGGTTTCCCTCTTTTCTTTCTACTTTTTCTTCTTTTTTTATGCAATTTTGCTTTGCTTTCCCCCTTGTTCCACGGCCACCACCTCCTCCCATCTCTTCCCGACCATCACCACCATCTACCCCACCAACCATGACCATGGCCGAACACCCCTTGATGGCCGAACACCGCTTGATGGCCAAACCCTTCCAAATGCAACCAAAGGCCAAAATCCATGCTTGTTTGACCTCCTCTTGCTCATCCACTTCAACCACCACCCTAGCCGCCACCACTCCTCTGACATGACCATGGCACACCTTCTCCCACCTCTGTCTAGTCATGTTGCACCACAGGCCGAGCCCACTCCCCATGGCCAAACCATCTTGTGACCAAAAAACTACCTAGTTGCCTTCAAAACCACTTCACCTTCTCATGAATGAAACTCCACCTTGTCTTGCCTTGAACCCGAGCTATGTTAGCCCAAACCAGACCCAAAACCTTGACCAGATCTGAACCAAATCAAACCCCAAGCCATACCAAATAGTAGAGGAGGCAAAGAAAAAGACTACATAGTCGTATCTCCTTTTATTTCAATGTTATTGCATTTTAAAATCGTATTGAATTTTGTTGTTTTGATTGTTTGTTTTGGGTTGTACACAAGAGTTGTAGCTTGGATTCACCCTCCACTCAAGTCCGTAGTTGTGTCATCGTGCCTTATTGTCTATTTGTGCCATTGGTTTGGAAATATTCAGCAATTAGAGGTGAGTAAATCTCACACGACAATTATATACTTATGCAGTTGTAAAACAACCACAACTGAATGTGTAGAAATATTTATGATGTTATAACTGCCATGTGATTTTATATATATGATGTTAACATGTTAAATTATATGTCATATCACCTGTTACATGTCACATCACCTGTTACTATTGTATATTGTTAAACTGTTCATTTTTATCTGTTTATCACACTGCAAGTTCCCTGTAGGTTAGAAATCAGTACGGGTTGAAATGATACATACCCGAACGGACTTTAGAATAAGGAAAAATCATTATGGGCTGAAATGATAGGCCCGAACGGTTTTTAAATTATTCATTTTGTCTTGGGATTGCGGGTTTGAAATGATAGAACCCGGATTTTTATGTTTAAACTGTGGATTGAAATGGTACATTTCCGTATCACTTAAACTAGGTTAGAAAACTATGTACAGACCCGTGGTTATTTTATAAATGTTTTTCTGGAAATTTCAATAATTTTAAATTGTAAGTATATGAAAATTTGATTTAAATTGGATTTTTTTTTATTATAGAAATTTAGAATTTTCTGTAAGTTAAAATGTTGGGAAAAATGAATAGTTACATTGAATTGTGAAATATAACTTAAGTGGAAAATTTGGAAATTTTGTTAAATAAATTAAGTTATATAAATAAATTTTGAAATAATTTTTTTTTGAAAAAAATGGAGAATTTAAGTGTTAAGTTGTTTATTTTAAAAAGGTGAAGAATTGGAATGTTACACTTGAATTTAATAAAGGAATTTGCTGAAAATTGAATTTAATAATAAGAAATTTATTGTATATAAATATTATGTTAAATAATATGTGAATGAATCTTTCAATGAAAAAATATGATTTTGAAATGTTTAAAAGTTTTAAATAAAGTTATTTAATTGCTGGAAATATACGAAAACCCTAGAAATTGACTTTTAACAGCATTCAGAAATGATATAGTTGCTGAATTGAACTAAAATGGTGTAAATAGAGCTATTACAGCATTTATTGGCTGTAGTTGCTGTATTGAACTTATAGGCTAATATTGGACACAGGTCTATTATAGCATTCTTTGGAAATGCTGTAGTGGTCTGCTGTGTTTGCTGGAATCAATTTAAACCTTTGTTTTGAAATCTGAACTACCGCAGCACTTCTGAAATGCTATCTTTTCTGTTTTGAACTATAATTCAACTAAAACTGAGTTTTAACAGCAGTTTTAAGTGCTGTCTTTGCTGAATAAAAATGTTTTCATATATAACTTATAACAGCTTTTTCTAAATGCTGTAAAAGGCTGAAATTTCAATAATTATGGATTTTGACTTAGTAAATGAACTCTGAATGGTTTGAAACTCTGGAAATTGAATACTTGAAATGAAAGAACAAAAAGTCCAGTTTTAAAATGATCTAAATGAATAAATTAAATTGGAAATGAATCATTTTAAAGGGAAGTTCAAATTGAAATAAATGAATATTATCTTTGAACTTTAAAAGGGTATTAAGTTTGATAATTTGCATTTTGAATTTAATAATGATTTAAAAGGGAAATTTGAAAGATATGTTGTTTTGAAATATTGAAATGATTTTTTTTTTGGAGATGATTAAAATCTTTATTGGATAAAGAATTGAGTTTTGAAATGATGTTCCATTTTGAAGTAAAGTATAAACTTTAAAGTTATAACCACGGGTTATAATAACGATTGGTTGGCAAAGAGACCGGGATCGGATATGGACATACTCTACGTCGATACCGAAAACCACTTTGACTAACCGTGTACGCGGTGGAGATTCCAGAATGAAGTAGGTTGCTGACGACGTTCTTGTGGTATGCTACGTGGACCCAACTCCCGTGAGTTGGCATAAGGTGGCTAAAACAGGAGCGATCTCGGGCCAACTGAGGTAGCACCTCTTATTGGACGCATTTCTTCGATACCATTCTATTACTTGTGATTGTTTGGTGGCCACCCTCCGATTTTGGGAATGTGTTCCGAGGTGGGCGTATGTGGCTGCCGCGTTACCACCAGCCCGTGTGCGTAATTGGTATATCTACCCTGGCATTGCCTTATGTGCCGTGTCACCTACCTTACCGAGCCTTTACTACGAGTTTGTTTTCTCCCATAGCCCGTGGAGTATTAAGGGCAGTCTCCCGATCTGGAGATATGCTGGTATTGGATGGACTACTGGGACTATTATGTGTGAAGGGTGATATGGGTAGCCCGGAACGCTACTTAAAAGTATGTTTATTTGACTGTTAGACATTATTATAATAGTGCAATATACTATATAGTAAATAGTTTAACAGATCCTTAGAGGATGGGCGGTCCCACGCATCTTCTAAGTTATTTGTACCTTTACTACAGTTCACTTGAGTTGGTTTACACCGGATAAGTATGTATGTCCTGACTCGAGTGTTTGCTTTTTATTTACGCTCGGGTCAGCCTGAGTTTATTCATAGATTTGAATTTTCACTCTTTGGAGGTATGGAATTGCTGGAGATTTATCAGCCTATCTAGTTATCTATATTTCAGTCTGTTGTTCTGTTGTCAGCTTTGTATTAGTGGACTTCTTTGTATTTGGGATTTGATGTCGTATTTACTTTCAGACAGATATTATGTATTTTGTATTTTGTATTTGGTTTTGAGACTTAGTGATAGTATCTTCATGAACTACTATGGTATTTTATTTTCCGTTGCGAGATATTCTGATGTTCTGTGCCTGTGATTCTGTGATTTGATTTTTATTTGCTCTGAAATTTTATTACAATCTATTATTTTGTACTATTCAAGTCTAGCATGTGGATTATTGTCGATTTGAATAGTGTAAAATAATGGGTCATTACAGTTGGTATCAAAGCTTTGGTTTTAGGCAAATCTTAGCGTGTAGAGCAAAAACTCATTAGAGATAGGGTAGAAATATCCTAGAATGAGTGAAATCAACTTCAGAATCATTTCTTTGTGAGAGAACGTATTTTCAAAGTATAAAATGATTTTTAAATGATTTTTAAAAGGTTTTCAAAGATTATTTTGATATAATTTTTTTTTCTTGTTTTAAAAGCAAATTTTCTAACTCCTTTCCTTTCGTATCTGCCTTGTTAGAAATTTCTGTAATTAGGATGTTCATCCAAGTGATTTTATTTTATCTTATCTTATTTTTATCTTATCTCTACCTGTGTCCTAATATTCATTCTTCAATTCAGGATGAATCGTAGAAATGCTAGAGGTCAGGGTCGTAGTGCTGCCCCAGTTCCAGCCCCAGCTCCTGTCCGTTTCACTGTTCTTTGCAAAGAATTTACTCAGCTTGGAGGAACCTAGTTCACTGGTTCTGAATCTATCATTAAGGCTCAACAATGGCTGAGGAGTATCGAGAGGATATTTACTGGTCTTGATATTATTGATGCCCAGAAGCGTCAGTTAGCCGCATGGCAGTTGAAGGAGGCTGCCCAAGATTGGTGGGAGTCGGTTATGGCTAACACCATTGAGGCTGATCTTGCTTGGGAACAGTTCAGGTATCTTCTTATGTCTCTTTGAATTCTGTTTTTTATCTTTCCGTGCCTTGTCTAAGCTTATCTATCATTTCTTCTCAGGGAAGCTTTCATTGCTAAGTGAATGCCCGAAGCCGGGAAATCCCAGCTTTATAGGGAATTCATGGATCTCAAGCAGGGAAACATGTCTTTTTCAGAGTATGAGAGGAAGTTTAATGAACTTTCTAAGTTCGGACCTGGTCTCATAGACACTCCTCTGAAGAAGAACGAGAAGTTTATTGCCGGTGCTCGTCCCGAGTACTACAGTCGTCTCATTTCTCATGTTCATGGCACTTTTACTCAACTTATGGATATGGCTCTCCGTTATGAGATCCCTACTTCTAAGGGTCCTGCTTCAGCTGGTGCTCCATCATCTCAGACTTCTTCTGCAAATTCTAAGAAGAGGAAGCTTAGTTTTCAGCAACAGAAGAAGAATTGGCTCAAGAATCCGGGTTTGGGATCTTCAGCATCTGCTCCATCTCAGAGGCAGCCAGTTGACCTTTCTTCCATCACCTGCTTCAAGTGTGACCAGAAAGGGCACTATGCGAATAGTTGTCCTACTAGTGCTGGTGCTGCCATTCCTCCCCCTGCTCAGCTAGCTAGGCGTGAGCTTTGTCACATCTGTCTCCAGCCTGGCCATTTTAGGAAGGATTGCCCTACCCAGCAAAGGGGTAAGCCTTTTGGTATATTTGCGGTCACCTCTACCTCCTCTCCAGCACCTGCTCCTTCAGCTCCTAGTGATGACCAAGGTACGCTCTAAGGTTCCTTTTCTTTGTTTCAGCATCCTGTTCGTGTTCTGTTTGATACTGGTCCATCCCACAGTTTTATATCTGTTGATTTGTGTGATAAGTTTGAGCATCTACTTTCTCCTGTGTATGTTTCTGAATACTTATGTGTTTCAAATCCAATTGGGGGTCCCGCAAACCTTAATAGGATTTGTAAACAAGTGAAGCTTCTTTATTCTGATCATTGGTTCAGTGGTGATTTCTATGTTTTGGGCTTCGATGCTTTTGATTTGTTGCTTGGTTGTGATTGGCTTGGTAGGCATAATGCTCATATTCCTGTAAAGCCCGGTCTGTTTATCTTGAGGATGATCTGGGTAATTCCTTTGTTATTCAGTGCCGCATGCCTCAGGATTTTGCTGGCAGTTTTATTTATTCTCTGGATTCTGCTTCTGGTGACCTTCATTCGACCCATGTGGTCAAACTCTTTCCAGATGTTTTTGGTGAAGTCACTGCTTTGCCTCCTAAGCAGGAAATAGATTTCCGCATTGACCTTATTCCTGGAACTCGACCAGTTGTTCTTCCTCCTAGAAGAATGGCACCTCGTGAGAAGGTTGAGTTAGCAAAGCAAATTGAGGACTTGTTCTCCAAAGGTCTAATCAGACCTAGTCATTCCGAATGGGGAGCAGTGGTGGTTTTTGTCACCAAATCAGATGGTTCTCTTAGGATGTGTGTTGACTATAGGGAGCTGAACAAGCTCACTATGAAAAACAGATATCCAATGCCTCGCATCAATGATATGTTTGATCAGCTTTATGGTGCTACTTGTTTCTCTCAGCTTGATCTTGCCACAGGTTTTCACCAGCTCAGAGTTGCTGAGGAAAGCATTCCCAAAACTGCCTTCCGAACTGAGAATGGGTTCTTTGAATGGTTAGTCATGCCTTTTGGTTTGACTAATGCTCCTGCTTTCTTTGTGGATCTTATGAATCGTGCTTTTCGTGCTGTGCTTAATAAATTTGTTTTAGTCTTTGTTGATGATATTTTAGTCTTCTCTAAGTCCGAGGAAGAACATGAGTCACATTTAAAGTATGTTCTAGAGACTCTCAGAAATCATCAGTTGAAGGCTAAATTTTATAAATGCCATTTCTGGAAGGACGAAGTCCGATTCCTTGGGCACGTTGTTTCTAGTAGTGGAGTTTCTGTTGATCCAGTCAAGATCGCTGCGATCAATGTAAGTCTTTCCTCTTTCTCTTTTCCTTTATCATTTGATCATTCTATCTCTTCTGTGGTTTTTATTTTTCCCTATTCTGTTTCAGGATTGGGAAACTCCTAAGACTCCGACTGATATTCGTAGTTTTCTGGGCCTTGCTGGTTATTACCGGAGATTCATTGAGAATTTTGGTCGGATTGCTGCACCTCTCACTGCTTTGACTCGTAAGAATGCAAAGTTTATCTGGGATAAGAAGTGTGAAGCTGCATTCGCTGAGTTAAAAAGCAAGCTAACTTCCGCACCAGTTCTTACCGTTCCGAATGGAAGTGAGGGAATGACAGTATATACTGATGCTTGTCGTGAGGGATTGGGTGCCGTTCTCATGCAGGATGGTAGGGTCATTGCCTATGCCAGTCGTCAGCTGAAAATCCATGAAGCTAATTATGCCGCCCATGATTTAGAGTTGCTTGCTGTTGTCTTTGCTTTAAAGCTTTGGAGGCATCATCTGCTCGGAACCAAGTTTGAGATTTTCACCGATCATCAGTCTCTGAAATATATCTTCACCCAGAAGGATTTGAATCAGAGGCAAGTTCGTTGGCTTGAGTTTCTGCCTTCTTACGACCTTGATATTAGCTATACTCCCAGTAAAGCTAATGTTGTGGCCGATGCTCTGAGTCGGAAGAAAGCTTTGTTATGTCAGCTTGTTGTTTCTTCTCCTCTTTTGGAGCGTATCATAGCTAAGCAGGATGAGGATGGGATGCTTAGATTGATGAAGGAGAGTGTTTGGAACATAGATGGTGGCAGTAGTAGTGGAGCTCTGATTGATGATAGCTGTGTTTTGAGGATTAATGGTAGGATTTGTGTCCCGAATGTTGATGGTTTGAGGCAAGAGTTACTTCGGGAGAATCATCGATCCAGACTTTCTATTCATCCTGGTGTGTCGAAGATGTATGCGGATATGAAGAGGTTTTATTGGTGGAAGGGTATGAAGAGGGATGTCTCTATCTTTGTTGGTCGGTGTGCGACTTGTCAGCAAGTCAAGGCCGATCATCAGAAGACTCCTGGTTTGTTGCAGCCTCTTGAGTTTCCCGACTGGAAGTGGGAACAGGTTTCCATGGATTTCATTGATGGATTACCGAGGTCTAGGAAAGGCAATGAGAGTATATGGGTTATTCTGGATTGGCTGACCAAATCTGCTCATTTTATTCCAGTCAAGTCTACCCGTTCTGCTTCTAGCTTATCTGAGATCTACATGAGGGAGATTGTTCGTCTCCATGGTGTTTCTCTCAGTATTGTTTATGATTGTGATCCTATCTTTACCAGCCAGTTCTGAAAAGCTTTTCAGGAATCTTTGGGTACTCATCTGAATCTGAGCACTGCTTACCATCCGTAGACCAACGGTCAAACGGAAAGAGTGAATCAGATACTCGAAGATCTTCTTCGTGCTTGTGTGCTTGATTATGGTGGATCTTGGGAAGATCATTTGCATCTTGTCGAGTTCACCTACAATAATAGTTATCAGGTATAATCTTATCCTCTGTTTTAAGTTCATCTTAATATTTTATCTATCTCTTTCTACCCTTAAATTCAGGCTAGTATCAAGACATCTCCATTTGCTGCTTTATATGGACGACCTTGTCGATCCCCATCTTGCTGGATTGAATCCGGTAATCGTCTGATTCTTGGTCCTGATATGATTCTGGAAGCTTCTAAGAGAGTTAAGGAGATTAAGAGAAGGTTGAGAGTTTCTCAGGATAGGCAGAAGAAGTATGCTGATAGGCGTAGGCGGAAGCTTGAGTTCGCTGTTGGCGATAAGGTCTTCCTTAAGGTCTCTCCCTTGAGGAAAGTCATTCGTTTTGGTCGTAGAGGGAAGCTTTCTCCCAGATTCATTGGTCCTTTCCGCATTGTGGAAAGAGTAGGTCCCTTGGCTTATCGTCTGGAGTTACCCGAGAAGCTATCTGGAGTGCATGATGTATTACATGTCTCGCATCTTCGCCTGTATCTCCATGACCCATCTTTGTTTGTTCAGCCTTCTGCTCTTGACATCTTGGATATTGAGCCTAATCTGACTGTCGAGAGGAAGCCACTTCGTATTGTCGATAGAGGTACGAAGCAACTAAGGAGGAAATCTGTTAGTCTGGTCAAAGTACAATGGAGTACGGATGATCGTGACTACACTTGGGAGACGGAGGAGAGCATTCGTGCTTCAAATCCGGAATTGTTTATTCCAGGTACTATTTTGTTTTCTATCTTGTTTTCTTTATCTTTTCGCTTCCTGGTTTCCGTTCTTTTCGAGGACGAAAAGGTTTAAGTGGGGGAGAGTGTAACAATTCAATATTTTTGAAATTTATTTTATTTGATTTTAATTTATTTTTATAATGAAGTAGAAATTTTTCCAGAATTAATGGTAATTTATTGGAATTTTTAGGTTCTATTCCCTATATTTAAGCAATTTCTTTAATTCTTTTGATATTTTCCATGAATTTAATTATTTATTTCACCTTGAAAATGTTTTAAAAATCATTTTTATTTCAAATTTTGTTTTATAATATTTTTAAAATGAAATACATAATTTTCCAAAGCTATTGGAATTTTCTTGTAATTTTTAGGCCATGTTTGCTATTTTTAGCAATTTTCCTTATTCCTTTTTCTATTTTATATTAAATTAATTATTTATTTTATTTTATTCTTGATTAGTTTCGGTTTTAAATAGTCATTTCTGAGTTTACTTTGTTTACATAAAATTTAAAAAGAAAAGAAATATGAAAGGTTGTAAAACATGTTGAAACTTAAGCCCTTTTATCTTCAAAACTCTTCGTTTTCTTTAACTCCTCAATTATTACTCCTTAGCCGTGTATCTCATTAGGTTTTCACGAAAAAAAATTGCATCTTCCTCATTCTTCACGGCTAGAGGAAATTGGGTAATGGTTTCCCTCTTTTTTTTCTACTTTTTCTTCTTTTTTTATGCAATTTTGCTTTGCTTTCCCCCTTGTTTGGATCGGCCTCCTCCCTTGTTCCGCGGCCACCACCCCTCCCATCTCTTCTCGACCATCACCACCATCTACCCCACCAACCATGCCATGGCCGAACACCCCTTGATGGCCAAACCCTTCCAAATGCAACCAAAGGCCAAAATCCATGCTTGTTTGACCTCCTCTTGCTCATCCACTACAACCACCACCCAAACCACCACTCTAGCCGTCACCACTCCTCTGACCTGACCACGGCACACCCTCTCCCACCGCTGTCCAGTCATGGTGCACCACAGGTCGAGCGCACTCCCCATGGCCAAACCATCTTGTGACTAAAAGACTACCTAGTTGCCTTCAAAACAACTTCACCTTCTCATGAAAGAAACTCCACCTTGTCTTACCTTGAACCCGAGCTATGTTAGCCCAAACCAGACCCAAAACCTTGACCAGATCTGAACCAAATCAAACCCCAAGCCATACCAAATAGTAGAGGAGGCAAAGCAAAAGACTACATAGTCGTATCTCCTTTTATTTCAATGTTATTGCATTTTAAAATCGTATTGAATTTTGTTGTTTTGATTGTTTGTTTTGGGTTGTACACAAGAGTTGTAACTTGGATTCACCCTCCACTCAAGTCCGTAGTTGTGTCATCATGCCTTATTGTCTATTTGTGCCATTGGTTTGGAAATATTCAGCAATTAGAGGTGAGTAAATCTCACACGACAATTATATACTTATGCAGTTGTAAAACAACCACAACTGAATGTGTAGAAATATTTATGATGTTATAACTGCCATGTGATTTTATATATATGATGTTAACATGTTAAATTATATGTCATATCACCTGTTACATGTCACATCACCTGCTACTATTGTATATTGTTAAACTGTTCATTTTTATCTGTTTATCACACTGCAAGTTCCCTGTAGGTTAGAAATCACTATGGGTTGAAATGATACATACCCGAACGGACTTTAGAATAAGGAAAAATCGTTATGGGCTGAAATGATAGGCCTGAACGGTTTTTAAATTATTCATTTTGTCTTGGGATTGCGGGTTTGAAATGATAGAACCCGGATTTTTATTTTTAAACTGTGGATTGAAATGATATATATCCGTATCACTTAAACTAGGTTAGAAAACTATATACAGACCCGTGGTTATTTTATAAATGTTTTTCTGGAAATTTTAATAATTTTAAATTGTAAGTATATGAAAATTTGATTTAAATTGGATTTTTTTTATTATAAAAATTTAGAATTTTCTGTAAGTTAAAATGTTGGGAAAAATGAATAGTAGCATTGAATTTTGAAATATAACTAAAGTGGAAAATTTGGAAATTTTGTTAAATAAATTAAGTTATATAAATAAATTTTGAAATAATTTTTTTTAAAAAAAATGGAGAATTTAAGTGTTAAGTTGTTTATTTTAAAAAGGTGAAGAATTGGAATGTTACACTTGAATTTAATAAAGGAATTTGCTGAAAATTGAATTTAATAATAAGAAATTTATTGTATATAAATATTATGTTAAATAATATGTGAATGAATCTTTTAATGAAAAAAATATGATTTTGAAATGCTTAAAAGTTTTAAACAAAGTTATTTAATTGCTGTAAATATACGAAAACCCTAGAAATTGACTTTTAACAGCATTCAGAAATGATATAGTTGCTGAATTGAACTAAAATAGTGTAAATAGAGCTATTACAGCATTTCTGAAATGCTGTAGTTGCTGTAATTGAACTTATAGGCTAATATTGGACTCAGGTCTATATAGCATTCCCTGGAAATGCTGTAGTGGTCTGCTGTGTTTGCTGGAATCAATTTAAACCTTTGTTTTGAAATCTGAACTACCGCAGCACTTCTGAAATGCTGTCTTTTCTGTTTAGAACTATAATTCAACTAAAACTGAGTTTTAACAGCAGTTTTAAGTGCTGTCTTTGCTGAATAAAAATGTTTTCATATATAACTTATAACAGCTTTTTCTAAATGCTGTAAAAGGCTGAAATTTCAATAATTATGGATTTTGACTTAGTAAACGAACTCTGAATGGTTTGAAACTCTGGAAATTGAATACTTGAAATGAAAGAACAAAAAGTCCAGTTTTAAAATGATCTAAATGAATAAATTAAATTGGAAATGAATCATTTTAAAGGGAAGTTCAAATTGAAATAAATGAATATTATCTTTGAACTTTAAAAGGGTATTAAGTTTGATAATTTGCATTTTGAATTTAATAATGATTTAAAAGGGAAATTTGAAAGATATGTTGTTTTGAAATATTGAAATGATTTTTTTGGAGATGATTAAAATCTTTATTGGATAAAGAACTGAGTTTTGAAATGATGTTCCATTTTGAAGTAAAGTATAAACTTTAAAGTTATAACCACGGGTTATAATAACGATTGGTTGGCAAAGAGACCGGGATCGGATATGGACATACTCTACGTCGATACCGAAAAACACTTTGACTAACCGTGTACACGGTGGAGATTCCAGAATGAAGTAGGTTGGTGACGACGTTCTTGTGGTATGTTACGTGGACCCAACTCCCGTGAGTTGGCATAAGGTGGCTAAAACAGGAGCGATCTCGGGCCAACTGAGGTAGCACCTCTTATCGGACGCATTTCTTCGATACCATTCTATTACTTGTGATTGTTTGGTGGCCACCCTCCGATTTTGGGAATGTGTTCCGAGGTGGGCGTATGTGGCTGCCGCGTTACCACCAGCCCGTGTGCGTAATTGGTATATCTACCCTGGCATTGCCTTGTGTGCCGTGTCACCTACCTTACCGAGCCTTTACTACGAGTTTGTTTTCTCCCGTAGCCCGTGGAGTATTTAGAGTAGTCTCCCGATCTGGAGATATGCTGATATTGGATGGACTACTGGGACTATTATGTGTGAAGGGTGATATGGGTAGCCCGGAACGCTACTTAAAAGTATGTTTATTTGACTGTTAGACATTATTATAATAGCACAATATACTATAAAGTAAATAGTTTAACGGATCCTTAGAGGATGGGTGGTCCCAAGGATCTTCTAAGTTATTTGTACCTTTACTACAGTTCACTTGAGTTGGTTTACACCGGATAAGTATGTATGCCCTGACTCGAGTGTTTGCTTTTTATTTACACTCGGGTCAGCCTGAATTTATTCACAAATTTGGATTTCCACTCTCTGGAGGTCTGGAATTGCTGGAGATTTATCAGCCTATCTAGTTATCTATATTTCAGTCTGTTGTTCTATTATCAGCTTTGTATTAGTGGACTTCTTTGTATTTGGGATTTGATGTCGTATTTACTTTCAGACAGATATTATGTATTTTGTATTTGGTTTTGAGACTTTGTGATAGTAGCTTCATGAACTACTATGGTATTTTATTTTCCGCTGCGAGATATTCTGTGCCTGTGATTCTGTGATTTGATTTTTATTTGCTCCGAAATTTTATTACAATATGTTACTTTGTACTATTCAAGTCTGGCATGTGTGGATTATTTTCGATTTGAATTGTGGAAAATAATGGGTCGTTGCAATTATAATACCCGTTATGTTCAAATTCACAAACCCTAGCCGCCACTTGAAAGGGAGTGGTCGACCGCCCCTCTACCATCGGTCGACTGCCCCTCTACAATCAGTCAACCGCTAGCGTTCGACCAACTCGAGGTAAAGGGTCAACCTCTTTTCTTGTTTCAGGATTGTTAATTTTGTGATGTTGTTTTATTTACCATTTTCCTTAATTATACTTTAACGTTAACGTTGATTTTAACGTTTACTTAATCATGAAATCTAATTACTGTTAACTTTTGGATTTCAAATTTTAAAATGAATTATTCATTTTAATTCTATTATTTTAAACTCAAAAACTTCAAACATCCATAACTTTTTGGTTTAAGCTCTATTTTCAATATATTACACGAAATTGATTAGAAATTCGCCGCAAACGCAATGACATAACATTCATGGTCGCATCCCAACTTTTGAAAAATTTATATTTTTATCCCTATCACATTTAACTTAATTTAATTTATCCATTTTATTTATGGTTGATTTTACGAGTGTTATAATACCAGGTTCAGCTATCAAGTTGGTGAAGCTTGAGATGTTATTAGTGAAGCGTAGATGTGTTTGCTTACACGTGTGCGCATAAGCCGGTACAAGTAAGTGCATCAACACAAGTTTAAGCATCAAACGAGGGCAAGAAGGCTAGTTGAGTATGTTTTGGCATGTGAGAAGAGGCAAGGTCGAGCGAGTCGCTTTGTAGAACTCTATGCATAAAAGTGTGGGTTTCATATGGAAATCGATATTCGAATACATAAGTAACCACTTCAAAGACATCCATCAATGGAATACGAAAGACGACCAAGATGGCTAAGGAGAATTGAAGGAGCTAGAGGACTCATCGAGAAAAGCAATGGAGGAGACGGAACAGAAAATGACAATCGGCACCATGACTGCTCGCTGCATGGGCTCACTGCCCAAGTACACCTATAACCAGTCAAACATTCGTAGTATGATTGGTCGACTCTATACCTCATGAGATGTTAATGGTGATGGATCAGGCTGGAAAGTTACCCATGTTAGTTCTAAAACGCGTCCTTAACCTACGTCATTCTGTTATCATACATTCTATGCGTTCCTTATTTTCATAAAAAATTATTTTTAGTTTCCAAATTTTACAAAATAGATAATGCCTCTATTGAATCTTTTGCTTATAATTTTTAGTGAAGAATCTAAGCATAAGGGAAGTTCTTACGAAAGGGCTAAACAAAAATTATGTCTACAAAACGCCACACACTACAAATAAAGCTTGCACTTAACCTCAAGTTCATGCAACTGCTTATAAATCTTACTCAAATTAGCACAAACGCCTTGGTCATCCTTCTTCTCATATTCGACAAATTAGTCTTAGATAATTATCCTTTTCATTTAAAACTTCACTTAGCGTTTTTTGTAATTCCTATCAATGCAATAAAAGCCATAGAATTCCTTCGGTTCATCAAGTTTGTATTCTGCTTACTGACTTGAACTCATTTATTATATGGGTTCCTACTCCTCTATAATCCGTTAATGGTTATGTAATGAAATGAGGAAACCCTACATTTGATTAGTGTATATATGAAGAGGCTGCAATTCCTGACCGTTGATCAATTTTCTTGTAATCTTGGCCGCTAACAATAACACTTTGTTTTAGTTCTGAGTTATGGGTTGAAGTCCATCTGTATAAGAATTGTTGTATATAAACTTGTAGAACTCTCACTTTTGTAATTATTAATTCAATAGATCATAAATAAAAGAATTTTGTTTCATTTCCTCTTCATCAAATTGCTCAAGAAATATATTACACATTCAAAATCTTTCATGGTATCAGAGCACATAATTGCTTAACAGCAAAAAACTCATCAGAAGATTGTAATTTCTCGATAGCAAAAGAATCTCATCAGAGGATAATCTCATCATCTGAGTTTATCCTTTATCGGAAATTTTTCATTTCATCACTTAAAGGATTGATTCAGTTCAAAATCTCGTGCCTCGCCAGTTATTCAACGAGCTACAGAAAGATTCTTCACTGAATCGTGAAAGACTACAATCAAATTCTCAGAAAATCAGATCAAGAAATCAAGAAAACAACACAAGAAATAGAGAAGTTCCATCCAGAAAAAAATCCTATCAGAAACTCATCATTTAAGAATTTCTTTGGTTGCAACTTACCTATTCTTCATTCTATTTTGAGTTCTTGAACTCAATTCCAGCTTTGACTGCATCATTCTTTAAACCGTTCTTTCTGATCAGATTGACACATAATCATCATGGCTGATGAAGGTAATTCAGAGGCATCATCAACTGCCAATAATACTCAACTTTCTAACTCCATAGAGAATTTGATCAAGACTGTAATCAGTCCTCAAAGTCAATTGGTTACTCTTCACCTAAATGAAGATAATTATCTTCTGTGGAAGCTTCAAGTTGAAACAGTAATACAAGGATATGGACTTGAAAGCTATATTCAGGGAACAATTCAGATCCCTCCTGTGTGTATCACTGACAAGGAAAACAAGATAGTCAGCAATGAAGAATTTGTCAAATATCATAGACAAGATAGACTCATATGTTCTTGGTTATTGTCTTCAATAAATGTAAATCTTTTATCACATGTTATTGGATGTAAGACAGCCAATGAAATCTGGGTAACCATTGACAAAATTTTCAACACGCAATCTGCAGCTAAAGTTATGTTCTACAAAAGACAACTGCACAATATAAAGAAAGACAACCAGAATATGGCAGAATATCTCTCTAAAATCAAAACCACTTGTGAGCTACTTCAAGCAGCAGGCCATAAAATCAGTGATTCAAAACAAATTATGGCAGTTCTAAATGGATTAAATGATGAATATGAAGCTGTGGTAGCTGTAATATCATCTCAAAAAATTCTGCCAACCATAGATGATGTTCACTCTGTGTTACTTGCTCATGAAGCAAGAATTGATAACAAGAAAACTCAAGATTCTGATTTTACACTCAACTATGCAGCAAATAACAAAGGCAAAAATCAAAGCAGTAAAAGGAATGATCAAACAATGCAAAGAGGTGCATACTCTAATAGAACCAGGGGCAGACGTAGATGGAACAATAACAACAAATCAAAATGTCAGATATGTGAAAAGCTAAGTCATACTGCTGCTAAGTGTTATTTCATATTAAATCTGAATTATGACCCAGGAAAAAATTCCAATAATCAAAGAAATCAAAATCTCAGTGCAAATGTTGCTTAAGTTTAAAGCAATTCAAGCAATCAATCAGACAGCAAAGATTATCAGCCAACAGAAACAACAAAGCCAGAACACATATATGATGAAGATTGATATCCAGATTCTGGGGCAACCAACCACATCACAAAAAATCTAAGCAAACTGAATCTTGAAAACAGGGGGTATAAAGGTATGAACTCTATACATGTAGGCAATGGCAAGTCAATTGCTATTACACACACTGGCAGATCATACATTATGGAAAAAGACAATTATATTTAAATAACTTGCTTAGAGTACCATTAATTAAGAAAAATCTTTTAAGTGTGTCACAGTTTGCTAAGGATGATGATTTGTATTTTGAGTTCTACCCACAATACTGTTTAGTTAAGGATATTCTAACTAAAGAAATTCTCTTGCAGGGTAGCGAACATAAAGGGCTATACAAGTTCAAAGTGGCTAATTCAAGAAATGCAGAAACTATAAGAAACTAGTGTAATAATTCTTAGTTCAAACAAGAAGAAAATTGTAAGACATTGGATATGTGGCATTATAAATTGGGACATCCAAATGCTACAACTGTAAGACATATATTGGGTAATAATAATATTCCTTTCAAAGATATTTCCATGCCATATATATGTACATTTTGTCAAATGGGTAAATCACATAAGCTATCTTTTCTGAATTCTGAAACTATCTATAGTAAACCACTTGAATTAGTTGCCACAGACTTATGGGGACCTGCACCAATTCAAAGTGATTATGGGTACAAATATTATATATCATTCATTGATGCATTTTCCAGGTATGTTTGGATATACTTTTTGAAATCCAAAAGTGAAATTCATAATGTTGTGTTACAGTTTATTGCTCAGGCAGAAAAAGAAACCAACTGTCAAGTCAAAGTAATTCAATCTGATGGTGGAACAGAATATATGCCACTAAAACCATACTTTCAGAAGAGAGGCATAGTTCATAGAACAACTTGCCCCTGCACTTCTGAACAAAATGGAATAATTGAAAGAAGACATAGGCAAATTGTTGAGACTGGTTTCACATTGTTAGCTCAGACAGCTATGCCTTTAAAATTTTGGCCTGATGCTTTTACTACAACTATCTATCTAATTAATAGACAACCAACAAAAGTCTTGAAGTTTAAAAGTCCTTTGGAAATGATGTATAATGTCAAACCTGACTATCTAAATCTAAGAGTCTTTGGTTGTTTGTTTTTTCCTTATATTAGGCCATATAACGCTCACAAGTTAAATTTTAGATCAGACCCATGTACTTTTCTTGGTTATGCAACTAAACAAAGGGGATACAAAAGCTTAGACAGTACTGGTAGAATAGTTATCTCCAGGCATGTTGTTTTCAATGAAAGGGTGTTTCCTTTTAAAGAATCAGAAATCAAAACATCCAAGAAAGTATACAACTCAAAGGAAACACTACCTTCTGTACCTTCTTTACATGAGGAAGTGATGCGAGCCCCCAAAGAATTGGCTGGAGATAGTTCCCACTCACAACCCATAGTGTCCAGTCATGGACTAGGTCATGAGGTAACTGATGTAGATACACCTGTTCAGACACCTTAGCAAAGAGTCATTGAACAATCTATTTCACAACAAATGTCAGAGGAAACAATGCCTCACAATGAACAACTTCAACCATGTGAGAGTGTTCTTCAGCAAAAAAACACTAGAGCAGGTCATCATATGGTCACAAGGTCAAAAAGTGTTATTTTTAAACCCAAAATTTATAATATCACTTTGGACACTGAAGAGCCAAGTACTTATTGTCGAGCTATAGAAAATAAAAACTGGAAATCAACCATGTTAGATGAATACAATGCACTTATAAAGAACAAGACTTGGAGTCTAGTCCCTTTATCAAAAAATAAAAATGTTGTTGGGTGCAAGTGGACTTTTGGATTAAAGAAGAATGCTGATGGTACAATTTCTAAATACAAGACAAGATTAGTAGCTAATGGTTTTTCACAATAGAGTGGTTTTGATTTTAATGAAACTTTTTCACCTGTTGTAAAACCCACTACTATAAGAATAGTAAATTACAATTGCCTTACACATAAATTGGACCATCAAACAAATTGATATCAATAATGATTTCTTGAATGGTGTTTTATAGGAGGAGGTATACATGGAACAACCACATGGTTTTGTGCAAAAGGAAAAGGAAAATGTGGTTTGCAAACTGAATAAAGCTATCTATGGCCTTAAATAGGCTCCAAGAGTGTGGTTTGAAGAGCTCAAGACAACTCTCATTGGACTAGGCTACAAATCTACAAAATCTGACAACTCTCTATTTACAAAATTCAGTAAAACCATAATAGTTTATGTACTAATATATGTGGGTGGCTTTATTATTACAGGTAATTATGCAGAGGAAATTAATAAAGTCATACATCAACTTAATCAAAAATTCAGTGTCAAAGATCTTGGGAACTTAAATTATTTCCTCGGCACTGAAGTTAAGAGATTGTCAAATTCATCCACACAATTAAGTCAAAAGAACTACATTCATGAGATACTGAACAGAGCAAAGATGAATCAAGCTAACTCTATATCAACACCCATGGTCAGTAATATACACATATCAAAGTTCAAAGGTGATGCAATATCAAATGAGAAACAATACAAGAGTGTTGTTAGTGCTTTTCAATATGCAATAATTGCAAGACCAGACACTGCCTACAGTGTTAATAAAGTCAACCAATTTATGCAAAGACCAACTACTGAATACTGGAAAATGGTGAAAAGAATATTAAGATATCTCAAAGGGACTGTAGACTTTGGTCTGACTCTAAATTCAAGCAAACGCATCAATATTACAGTATATGCAGATGCTGATTGGGCTAGTGATCCTGATGATAGAAGATCTACAACTGTCTATTGTATATTTCTAGGTAGTAATCCCATATCTTGGTGTTCAAACAAACAACCTACTGTGTCCAGATCAAGTACGGAAGCAGAATATAAGAGTGTAGCCAATGCAACAGCAGAAGTAATGTGGATACAGTCACTACTTGATGAACTACAATTCAATAAGACAGCAAAACAACAATATGGTGTGATAATTTAAGCACAGTTCATCTCACTACAAATCCTATTCTACACTCTAGAACAAAGCACATGGAACTCGATTTGTACTTCGTTCGAGAACAAGTAGCTAAAGGAATATTAAACATTAATTACGTACCTTCCTCTTGCCAAATAGCTGATATTCTAATCAAGCCACTGTCGAGGACCAACTTTATGCATCTCAGAGACAAGATGAAAGTAAACAACTCACAGAGGTCATAAGATCAGACGAATGTCAAAAGAGACTTGCTGGAGTCTTCAACCAAAGACAGTCTCATAGCAAACATTGCCTCAACAGGACTTGATAAGCCTCAGAGTTACATAATCTTAAACTTCAGATATCATTCAACTGAGAAGACTCAAGCTCAAGTTTGTAATGCTAGTCTCAGTAAGTCTCAACAAGTTCCAGAATCGAACGACCTCAAGTCTCAAACAACATATGGTCAAGAAAAGAAACCACACTCAAATGATGCTGCAACAAAATTGGTCGTCGTAAATTGCTCATCTAAAGATAAATAGACTTGCTTTGAGGACTTGACATTATTTTTAAGCTAAATTTGAGATTTATTTCGAAATCGTAATGATTTGGGAATTCGCCGAACCCTAAATGATGAATGGTTTGTGGGGGATAATGAAATAAGGAAACCCTTCATCTGATTAGTGTATATATGAAGAGGCTGCAATTCCTAACCGTTGATCAATCTGCTTGTAATCCTGGCCGCTAACAATAGCACTTTGTTTTAGTTCTGAGTTATGGGCTGAAGCCCATCTGTATAAGAATTGCTGTATATAAACTTATAGAACTCTCACTTTTGTAATTATTAATTCAATAGATCATAAATAAAAGAATTCTTTTTTATTTCCTCTTCATCAAATTGCTCAAGAAATACATTACACATTCAAAATCTTTCATTATGCGTATTATATTATTTTTGTCGATCATTATACAAAATGCATTTTTTTATCCTTCGAAATGTAACTCTGATGTATCTACAATATTTCCATAATTTCAAACAGTAGTTGAAAACCTTTCTGCTGAAAAGGTAGCATATATTTATTTAGATAGCTGGGGTGAGTATAACATTAAAAATCATTTATCATTTGTGGGTGTCACACATTTGCAAACTCCATTGGATACGCCACAAAATAATGATGTTTCTGAAAAGCATTACCAACATGTAGTGAAAAATGGTTTGACCATGTTGCATAATGCCTTTCTTCTGACCTCCTTTTCTTCACCATTTCAAACTGCTAGGCGGTTAATTAGTCATTTACCCACTAAAATTCCTCTTACCAATCCCCTTATGAATTTCTTCTCAAAACAAAACAAAACTACGATAAACTAGTAGTATTTGGATGTTTTTATATCCTTAGCTCAAACCTTATCGATGAGAAGTCTAGGCATATTTCTTGGTTACTCAAAAATCAAAGTGATTCTTATGCTGTAAGTCATTTGAAATTTTTTTTCCTCTCATTCTGTCATATTTAACGTAGAAAAGTTACCTTCTCGTTCCTCATCTTTATCTCAGTTGCAAGATCGCTATTCAAAATCCACTGGGTTACATCCTACAACATCTAGTATGGGTTCACCTCATTTCACTTTAGAAACTTCTTCAATGAAAGAGATTGAAAAAAGCTCACACATAAAACCTTTGGTTGAAACTATTATACTTTCAATAATTTAGCCAACTGACATGAATTCATTGCATAACCAAACAAAAAATATCAACCTCGCCTCATATTGAACTATTAAACCCAAATAACACCCAACCTTCAATAGGTGATTCGTTATGCACTCATTCCATGACTAGTAGATCCCAAAATAATATATCCAAACCCAAAAGGAATATTATATAACCAAACATCCTATATCTTCCTCTTTAGAAACAACATGGGTATATCAAGCTACGAAAGATCCCAAACGGTATGAAGCTATGTCCGATGAATTTAGTGCTCATTTAGTAAGAGGGGACTTTGGAACCTATTTTCCTACATCAAATCAAAATATAGTTGGGTGTAAATTAGTATTTCGAAAAAATAAAATATGGATGATGGAATTTTATGATATAAAAGCTCCACTAGGTACAAATGGTTTTCACCAAAGGCTTGATATTAATTATTATGAGACATACAGTCTTGTTATTAAGCCAATAACAATTCGAGTTCTTCTTTACATCACATTACATATGGGATGTCAAATTAATCAACTAGATATTAATATTGCATTACTACATATTATAATATCGGAAGAAGTGTATATAGAGCAACCTCTAGGTTTTGTCAATACATTATTCCATTCCTATGTTTGTTGTTTAAAGAAAGGGATTTACGGTTTGAAACAAGTTCCACGATCTTGGCATCGGTCTCTTAGTAACTTTGTGAAACAAATGGATTTCCATTAAATAGAATAAGATTCTTCACATTTAATTTATACTTAAAATGGAATCATTGCATATTTTCTTATTTGGGTTGATGTTTTGTTACTTACTGGAATTGATATATCATTTTTCCAACAATTTGTTATAGAAATTTCAAGTCACTTCTCTCTAAAGGATCTTAGAAATTTACACAATTTTTTAGGTGTTGAAGTTCTACCAACTTCTAAGGGACATCTTCTTATTCAACATAAATATATTCAAGATGTATTAGCTCGAACAAATATATTAGGGGCCAAAGAAATCAACAAGCCACTAAACTACTGAAAGACTTTTTATTAATAGAGTATCGTTACAAATACCACTAACTATTGGAAATGATTGGAGCTCTCCAATATTTTTGTATCACAAGACTTGACATTTCATTTTCTGTAAATCATTATCATAATTTATGCACAAGACATCTGAACTACATTGGCGAACTACAAATGACTTCTTTGTGATCTTAAACATACATTATATTTTGTATTGCATTTAAAATGTTTTAATGATTCAAAATTGTACCTTTATGATGCAGATTGTGCTGGTGGTTTTAATGATTCACTAGCAACATCTGCATATATTGGAGGCAACCCAATCTCATGGCCCTCTATAGAAACAAAAAAATGGCAAGACCTCAACAGAACTGGAATATCGAGCTATAGCATCGGCTGCATATGTACTTACATGAGTTTAAAATTTATTATACGAACTTGAAGTCAAGATGCCAACTACACCAACTATATTAGTGTAAACCAAGTTCTTCATACCAAAATGAAACATGTTTCTATGGCTATATTTATACGTGAAAAAAGTAAAGTTTAAGCTTCTGAAGGTTCTTCTTGTTTTGACTCATAAGCAGCTAGTTGATTCTCGTACAGAGCTTCTTTCAAAACACTATTTTCTCTCTCCAATCAAAGATAGGTGATTCCAATGGATCCCCTATCTCATGAGATTGTTTTGACCGATACATTGGGTAATCAACAATAAATGCATATAATGGAATAAAAATTTCCAAAACATTGGGCAATCATCACAAAATGCATATAATGAAATAATACTTTTCGTCATTAAAAATTAATCTGCATGAATACTATCCACTAATTTAAGAAATAAATAATGCTTTTGATTATTTAAAATTAATATTCATATTTAATGTCTATTAATTTGATTAGATATTCGTTAATTTATTCCAATAATCTAGTCATTCCAACTTGTAATCATTAGTATAAGTATGTGAATGTATTAGTTTCAATGCCTTAAATATATTTCTATTTCTTTATTTCCTTTCTGTTTCTTCACAGTCAAAAATTAGGATTAAAGGAAAGAATTAACATAGTTTTGTAGATTTTGGATGAGCCTCCATAGTGTCTATTTTAATACCATGAAAATCCTCCATGCGTTCATCCTAGTCAGCTCCAAAATCATTACGACAAATTACTGAATTTGAGTGATCACACCCTCTATAATCAATGGATTAAATAAAAAGGGTGATACAATGTAATTAAAATTCAACAATAAATTTAAAAAAACAGGTAAAACCTTCAGCCCAAAAGGTTAAAACAAAAAAGGAAAAAGGTAACCGTTATCCCTCCTTTTGGCAAGGCTTTGACAGCAAGAAATTGACTGAAAATCAAAGATAGTTCATCCTGAAAAACAGTTACACACAGGTTCGCTATGGATGCTGGTAAATTTTTTTCAAGTCTGAATCGATCTACAATTAACATGACATGACAATCAAAGCTATGAAAACCAACATTCCAAATTTCAAGTCGATCGGAGTTCATATGCTCAAGTTATGGATCGATCAAATTCTGTTAAAAGCACGCTATGTTCATATCCATGTATTTCGCATCGATCCATTTCGTATCCATCTATTTCGCATCGATCCATTTCATATCCATCATCTTGCAACCAACCTATTCGTATCCATCGGCCCACAAGCATAAGTTCATATCCATCCATCAAGGCCCTTCATTTCATATCCATCATGCATAAGTGGCATGTTTCGTATCAATCACTCACTTGATCGATACGAAGGAAAGAGCTAGAGATCGGTATGAAAGAGCATACACAAGCGTGGATGCGAAGAGCGATCCCCGCCCATTGATACGAACAAACCAACAGCCAGCATCGATACGAAGCGGGCTTCTGTCATCGATGCGAAGTGACCTACGAGCATCGATATGAACAGAGCCTCAAACGATCGATATGAAGAGAAAATGTAAAGATGGTTGACTCGGTTACTCAACATAAAACGTGGATCGATTCTAAAAGTTAGCGCCACGTCATCGGTCGTCACGTGCCCAGAAGCGATGCAAACAAAAGCGATGCGAACTCAGTAGCCTTCAACAAATTCAAACTTGCATCGATCATAACTCGAGATATGCAAGTCCAAATGCCACCAAATTTTCACAGAAGCTTGCATGCAACCTCAGGAATGTTAATGATCAATATCGACTCTTGGGCTAAAATTTATCGATACGAATTTCATTCGTATCGATCACAATCGAGCCTAGACAATCAGGGATGGATCACGTTGGCCCACCCACATAAGGGAAGAGGTCTTTCGAGATCTGGGTGAGATATTTGCCGCCCACGCTTATAAATAGCAGCTCAGGACCTAGCGAAAAAGCACTTTTGGCTCTTCTACGTCCAGACCCTGCCGAAATTACTATTTTACTTGGATTATGCTATTGTAACTCTTTGTAATCGGCAAGCAAAAATAAATAAAAGTCAGCCATTCCATAGTGGACGTAGGACTTACGCCGAACCATTCTAAATCTGTGTGTTTCTACGCGTTATTCCTGTTTTTTGATTAGTATGTTTGTTAGATCTTCCTTAATTTCCATTTATATTCTTCATTTTACCTCTTCAAACACATCCGAAAAGTGTTGTGTCCAATTTTGGTACAAACAATAATGAATAAACTAAACAATTTTATAAAATGCCACAATATACAAATAAATCAATTTTCTCAAAACTATCGAAACCTAAAATTGAGATTATCGTTAAAAATAATAATGGCTTTCAGTCTATTTCATGTACGGTGCATTTGGTAGATTTCAAATTTTTTCCTCTAATTGGATTTTAACGGCCTGTGAAATCTTACATTTAATACTAGATCCAATCTAATTATTTAACAAAATCATATATATTGAGTTTGCTTCATTCTTGATTAATTAAATCAATGTTAATTAATTATGACATTTGTAGTACCCCATAAATTGAATAGTAATTAATTAAAAAATTATTCAGTTTGAATATGGAATTTTTACATATATCATAATTTGGCCATTAAACCTGTGTCATTGTGTTCATGGTGATTTTTTGATCAATTTTTGTATATAAATTTTTATGATTGGAGTTCAAACGAAAATGTGATTAACATTTGAAGAGTTCGAATAGAAAAAAATATATGTGTAATTAGGAAATACATATAATTAATTAAGGTTAATGGATAATTTACATCTAAGCAAAATTAACGTCAATCAGACCGGGTCAAAATCATATAAACTAATGTTTAGCAGGAATGAAATAAACGTTTAAGAAAACAACATAACCAGTCGACCTTTTATTGGGACTGGTCGACCACTAGCGGTCGACCAGTAATAGCATAGTGGTTGACCAGTGATGAATTCGAGATGCATATTGAACATAGGTTGAACGACCTAGATTTACTATGATATAATCTAATGGTTGGCATTGATTTGAACCCCTATAAATATAGGTCTAGTCCATCACTTTTCTTCTCATATTTTATGAAGCAAAGGCCAAGCTTTGCCATTTCCATTTGTTCACAAATTCTTAAATATGTATAAGTTATAATTTATGTGTGCATATATAAGTGGAGAATAGCGGAGGATAATAGAGAAGAAGAATAGGATCGAATCGCAAAAGCCAAGATAAATCGTAAATCTAAATCCAGTATACATTAAATTCAAATCCCTTCTTAATCAAAACCTAAAAATATGTATATGCTTTTGATATGTATTTTGATAGAAAGAAAGTGAATCAATCAATAATGTCTAATTTAGATATGTAGATTTAGAAGCTTAGTGAAGAGTAGGAAATTATACATTTTTATGTAATATTGAATTTATATCGTTGTGAATCTTTTCTTTTTATGCCTAGTTGTAAATTTTTGGATTGTAGGCTTAAATATATATACAATAACCTAAAATCCTTGCCCATATATTCTGTGAATTGTTAACTTTAATTTAAGTGAATATTTAGTCATGCATCCCTAAAACCAAAATAAATTCAAACGACATCCTCCATAAAAAAAGTTGTAAAGCGGGTCCCTATAATTATTTTACTGCAGCAACATGTATTTTTCGTGTTTTTTTTGCACCGGTGCTTTAAGAAATTTTCAAAAACTTATAAATATTATAACTAGATTTCTGAAAGAAAAAAAGAAACTGCAGACATATCTGCAATTATCCATATAATTGCAGATATGTCTGCAATTTCACTAAATAATTGTATTCGATAAACATCTGAATAATTGCAAATATATATGCAATTATTCCATATAATTGCGGAAATGTACACAATTATTCACTGAATAACAGCGTTGAATAAAAATCTATATAATTGCAGACATGTCTGCAATTATTCCATATATTTGCAGACACGTATGCAATTATTCACTGATTAACAACACCTTGATTTAATAGTCAGGATATTTACGTAAATATCTGCACTTATTCCTTAAAATTGCAGACATATCTACAATTTTTAGTTGCAAAGGCATGTTATCTAGAATAAGTGCAGACTTATCTGTAATTATTCTCTAAAATTGCATACATGTCTGCAAGTATTCCTGAAACATACCGTGTGTCATTTTTCCCCTTTTCATCCTTGTTTTATGATTTTTTAACATGAATACAAAGATAAATATTAATTGAAATAATTTTTAAATTTTGGAAGTTTTTTTTTTACATGTTGTTTGATGATTTTAAAAAATAAGAACCAAATTTACATACTTTTTTTCCACTGAGATTTTTGTGAATTTTGAAACCTAGTAAGGACCTATACCAAAAGTACCCTTCATTTTATGTCTATTTGTAAATCTGGAATGTAAGGGTGAAAGTAGTCCCTAAAAGTTATGAAAATAAGTCATTATAAGACTATATATTGATTCCTGATTTAGTTAGTTGAATTCTATAAGTTGTATAGCTTGAAAAAATAAGAATCTCTAATTTTGTTGGGATTTAAGTTATATTTTAATTTGTTGGAACGGAGACCGTTTTTATGTTATTTTTTTAAAATTATCCAACTTTATAATTATGTGTATGAAATTGTTTTTCTTTGAAATCATAACGACTACACCTAAAAGAAAGTGATGTACAAAACAATGAAGCTGTCCGTATTTTGCACCATCTATTTTAATAAAAACATAAAAGATGGTTCCTTACAATTCCAACCACAACACAAATCCACTTTTCGATAATTAATGAGAAATTACAGTGTTAACATTTTTTTTTAGAAGATCTAGTTCCAAGCATTAAAATGTTGAAATCCCTAAAGGTGAAATTTAGTGTTTTATTATTACAATTAATAATAACCTGATGTCAATAAAAATATGCTTGAAAAGAAACAATAAACACTAATATTAATAAGAAAATGAACTAAAGAATTGGGGAAGTTATACAAATTTCATTAAATAGGCATAGCATTAAATATACTCCATTTTAGAAATTTAGAAGAAGTAGTAGATTACATCTAATTGTAATAATTAGAAATGGAATAGTAATATACGTTTAATTTATTAAATTAGAAATGAGTAGTAAATGTCATTTAATGATATTAAAGAAATAAGAAGTAAATACATGTAAAATTAAAGGAATATTAATAATTGAACTCAGAAGGCATAACAATAGCTAAATTATACAACCTCAATGTTTGTGCCAAAATTGGTCAAAAACCCCGAATATCATGAAAGCACCAGTACATGAATATAGATCAGCAGTATTCTAACACAAATTTCAGATCCAGACAGAATAGAGATTTGACATCCCAGATTTTCGGGCATCAGATAATTGGATAGTTATCTAATTTAACTTTTAAAAATATTGATTTATAAATCGAATAATTTCAAATGTGATAATCTCCATTATAAATTATTTAAAATTTGGCAAGATCGTTAATTTCAAATCAATAATAATAATATGTTGTATGTATATATATGATATATATATGTATATATCAAATTGAATTTTTAAATTGGATTTTTTTAAAATTAATTTGAATTTGAATTTAAATTTGGAAATTCAAAAGATAGATATTTGTAAATATTTTGAATTTAAAAATATATGTATAATATTTTTATTAGTGTACAATTTGTTTCGTATTATCTTCTTTAAAAGAGATTTTATTTATAAGTGTATTTATTATTTAGGAAAATAAATATAAATGCTTTATAAAAACATTTAAAAATAATAATAAAAAATGAATAATTACAAGTGTAAGGTGTTTAAATTTATAAAATGACAAGTGTTGGATTTTAAGACAAGTGTCACAACCTATTTTACTTTATTATTTCTAAAAAAAATCTTTGAGACAAGGCTAAATACATATACTCTTTCTTCTCAAACCTTTTTTCTATCTTAATTTCATAGTTAAAGAAAAACAATAGCCTGGAAACAAATGCTCAAACCAGAAACAAAATTCAATCTGCAAAATTCATTTCATTTTTTTTTTAAAAAAGCAAGATTCCATCTTCAAATAAATCAAATTATTTAGATCTTCAAAAAAATTCAACAAGATCAAAGCAAAATAGAAATCTGAAAATCAAAGAATAGAAAAGAAAAGTCTAGAACAAAAAACAAAGCAGCTCAGGAAAGAAAAATTGTTATCAACAAGAAGACCTGAAGCATATTCAATTAAATTAGCAGCAAACTTAACAAAGTTTTAGAATTCTAGCATTTTCAAGTTCCAGCTTGAATCTAGCATTTCTGTTTCAAACCCTCTCTTCTCATCATCCAACAAGTGAGCAAACTCTCCTTTATTTGATACTATACCTGAATATCTTGATGATTTTGAAGTTATGAAATTTGTTTGAATGTTGATATGAATGTGTTGTGCTTGTCTGGGAAACAGACCTATATATCCCTGTTTCAAAGATTTACAGAAGCAAACTTTTAAAAAAAATCGAAATCTCATCCTACAATTATTTGTAGACTTTGATACCTGAATAAATTATTTTTGTAGGATCAGGATTTAAGTTTTAAAATTAGTTTTAATTAAATTATTAAAGGGTTTACTGGAAATAAAAAAAATCTGTAAAGGCAAATTCAAATCCAAAACTGGTCTCTGTTTCATTCTGGTGAGTAAGCTAAACTTAAAATAGTTTAACTTATTTGTATGTGATAAATGTTAGAATTAACATTGTGATGTATGGTTGAATTTATGTGTGCATGTTGTCTTAAAGATGAATACATGTTTATATGAATGGAGATACTGTATATGTCTGAATATATGGGACTATCTCTGTTTAAGTTCCAAAGTTCAAAACTTAGTCCAAATTTCAATTCTTCTCTCTCTCTAATCTCTGTTAGGCTTAGGTGTTTAGACGAATTATGTTTGTTAATACATATGCTAAAGTTAAAATTTATTTCATATTAAATAAGTTTGTATATTTTCTGGAATTTGAAATTTTTTACAGTAAAACTCAGAATTGGCCAAATTTTGATTTCAACAATTTAATGTTTTATATATATATTCTGAATCATCATCAAAATCTAGGATTTTTAAAATTAAAATTATGATTTTTAATTGGGTAATTCGAGAGATTTTGATGGATGAACGGATTTTGGGTTTCTAGTTTTTTCTGGTGACCGACGGCTCTAGGATGAACGGGGACTTGGCTGTAGCGAGCTGAGGGTTTGACCAGGTTAGGAAAGTAGTCGAGGATATTCTAGTTCGTCATGGCGTCGGGATTTGGTCGATGTAGGGTTTTCAAGTGGTTTTTGTCAAAATCAGAAAGATGGTTACTGCTCCATCGTGGGAGCACCGGAGGAGGCCAGTCGTGGGGGATTCGAAGGCTTGGGTTAGGGCGAGGTTTCAGATGGAGTTTTGTGTCATCTGGAAGTTGGAGTCGACTGGACGAGATGATCGTTGGTCGGAATTTTTATTCCTGGGAGTTCGATCTAGTTGACTTTCGTTTCCAATATCGTTTTGGGTGTCTGGGCTGTGAGATCGGAAGAGGAGTCGACCGTGGACTTGGTGATGGTAGTCATGGGCGTTGGAGTATCGCCGGCGATGGGTGCACGTGCACCAGATTGGTGTGTGCATGAAATTGTGATTGAACGATGAGGTTTTACTCGAGGAATGTTTCGGGAAAATTGTATTTTGGCTCGGGTACCTTGACCTGGAGTTAAAAATAAAGAAAATTGAATAAGTTTACATCAGGATGTTAACAAGTTTTAAAACAAAAATGAAAGCATGAACCAAGGTTTAAAAGCATGAGTAAATTTAGTTGACAGGACTAAAGTAAAAATTTGTTAACAAGTTTCAACTGATATTTAAAAAAGTTTTATTTAAAAGAGCAAGGGTAGTTATTTCTCAAACCAATTTCATTATAAATTGTGAGTCAAGTGATCTTGTAACTTAAATTTGTTTTGATTTAGTATATCTTTAAGTTGTTGTTTAAAAGTAATTATATTAGATATGGAGTTAATTCCTAATTATTCTTAAATAGAGAGTAATGATCTAATTAAGTATTTAATTTAAATAAGAATTGATCTTTAATTAAGGTTGTGATCAATTAAAGATAATTAATTAGTAAAATTAATTAAAGGTTAATCACTTAATGAAATTAATAAGTGATGATTGATTAATATTGATAATCAAAGGATACCTACTTAATATAAGTAATTAATGGATAGTTAATGAATGTAATTAAGAAAAGAATCATTAGCCAGTGATTAAGTGATAGTTAATTAATTAACGAAATTAATTTAAGATAACTAATTAGTTAATTAATTAAGGATAATCACTTAATGAAACTGATTTAATAATTACTGAATGTAATTTAATAAATAAGATAATTACTTATGGAAGTTATCCAATGGAAGTAATTAAGGATTAATTACTTGGCGTAATCAATCAAAGGGTTAGTCGATTAACATAAGTAATTTAAGGATAATTAACGAATGTGATTAAAGAGTGATTAATTGATGGAATTGATTGAGGATAATTAATTATATTATACTTTGTTGATGAGAGTAATTAAAGGTAGCAGGATTTAAAGAGAATTAATTCAATCCATTTTGTAATTAGATCTGATTAATTAGAAATAGTGATAAATTGATATTTTCTATTGGAATGATGTGTTGGATTGAATTGAATTGTATTGAATGATTGGATTAACATCTAGTTTGACAATATGCAATGTTTAGTATTATGATATGTTTGAACTGTAAAATGTAGATTATCTATCTGATATGAATTGTTGTGTGATAAGATATCCTGAATAAGTTGTATTGTTTAAGACTTCAACAACTGGGATTAAAGATGACATTGAATTCGAAGAGTCCGGGGTCGGGTATCGGTAAATACCCGAAACCACTTTGATTCTTTACAGATTGATATGTGAAATCAATAGGCTGGAATGGAATGATTTAAGTGAATTGGACCATTTAATCTAAGTTTTGGTACTTAGAAATTGATGTGTGAAATAAGTGATGTCCATAAGAAATTGTGAATTTGTAAATTGATATGAGTTACCCCAAGTTTTATGTAAGTTCTATGTTGTTATATTCCATGTTAGATGGGTTTACTCACGCTGGTTTCCACCCTGACCTAGGTGTTACTTTGATGTAATGCTTGGGTCAGACCGAATACTACGGATTTTCAGGTAAGGACATTTCTAGAGCTCAGGGGGCGAGCTGGATGGCAGGAACGTATGGAGGGTATTCCACTATGAGATATTATAGTTTACTTAGGAGTTGATTGTATCTGTCCAGTGTTTGTGTATATGTTGAAACTCTGATGTATTAAAATGTAATTGATTAATACGGCTTCCTTTGTGTAAAGAATATTGTATGATATTATATTTTATCCACTGCGAATGTGAGATTCTGTGTCTTGTTTCTGTTTCTCCTTTTATCACTTTCTTCTTTTCCTAACTATCTGGAAATTTCGGATCGAAATTTCTAGGTCGTTTCAAGAGAACAATAATTGAAAAATAACAAACAGACACACAATATTTATATTAGTTTAGCTATCTCCAGCCTATGTCCACTTCGAAGGATAATCTTTTTATTGTTGTGCTTGCTGGTTACACTCAATTACAACAGTAATTTTCGAGTACAACAATTGAGTTTGAGTTCAATCATGATTTTGGCAGAGTCTAGCCGTCGTCGAATCCAAAAGTATTTTTTCTGCAGGCTCTAGGGTACTATTTATACGCGCTTCATACAAATATCTCACTCAAACTTCAGGAGATTCCCTCTGGCACATCAGTGGGCCCATGCGATCGATTCCATGAAGTTTCGGCTCGATCCGTGATCGATACGAATGAATTTCATATCGATCATGATATGACCCATTCGAGTTGAGACTTGGCATGAACCTTCCTTATTTTGTACGTAAGCTCCTGCGAAAATTTCATGGCATTTGGACATATGGATTGTGAGATATGATCGATGCAAATTCGAGTTTTCGGTTGGCTATTTCATTCGACTCGATACATTCGCGTCGTTCTGTTCGACTCGATCTCGAGCACGTGTATGCAAGGCGACATGGCACGAAATTCCTGGATCGATCCATTTTTTGTGCCAAGTCGACCGAGTCTTATTTGTACCCAATATCGAAACCCTGTTCGTATCGATCACTTCATCTTGTTCATATCGATTGTCCACATCGATCGTGTTTTGTCTCGTTTGTATCGACTGTTATGACGCTATTTGCATCGGTCGCTTATAAAGAAACGAGGTATCGTTTGTATCAATCGATCATGGTTCTATTAGTATCGATCGATTATTGATAAATCGATCGATACGAATTACTGGTTTGCTATGGATCGATACGAACAGTCAATGTTCGATGGATACGAATAAGGCGCTCAGTAGATCGATATGAACAATGCAGCTCCTGAGGAATGTGAAAAGAATCGATGCGATGACTCTCTAGATGGATTCGAACAAGGTGCCGGGATGGATACGAACGACATATGTCTAATGGATACGAACTAAAGTGATACGAAAGTGTCGATTTTCCTTAGTTTGCATCGATCATATCTTGAGCATATGAACTCCGATTGACTTGAAATTTGAAACATTGGCTTCTACAACTTTTCTTGTCATATCTTTCCAATTATAGCTCGATCCGGTCTCATGCAAAATTCATCGATATCCATAGCGGACCTGTGATGTGTAAACGATATTTGGGATGAGTAATAATTGATTTTCAATTAATTTCTTGATATCTCGAGCCTTGCTAAAAGATGGGATTACACTTTGCCCTCCAAAACATGCCATTTGGTAAAAGGCATGTTTGAATAGCTTCAAATCAAATGCCGTGAGTCCATTTTTTATCCATAGCTATAGTGTCGTCAATCAAGTTTGTGGCTGTTCGAAGCCGAATCAGTATTCATTTCCACCTATGGAAGTCAAGAATTAAATTCTACAGCCTCTTCGGACTATCGATGGTCACTTCGGACCCTTTCCATGTCCATTCCAAACTTAACGGTAAAGATCCTGTTGCGCTCCGGCGTTGCATTCTATCCCTTGCATTCTGGCCCCAACGAGGGAATATAGCGATGTCTTGGTCATCCTATATCGATCATAGCCTCTCCGGGCTCCCTCCAGATCCGATCCTGTTACTCTCCGGTGTAGGGGAAACAACATTGAGTGAGTCGATCCTGTCGCTCTCTGGTGAAGCGGCAACACCCCTGCACTTCGGTTCAGCGTCCCTAAACATTAAGCGATGTCAAGGCCTAAATCCGAGGCGGATTACAGCCACTCCGGGCTCTTATCGAACCCTGATCCAATCACTCTTCAGTGAATGGGGAATGACGTTAAGCGACTTAATCCTGTCGCACTCCGACAGAGCAACTCACTTCTTGCACTCCGGACCCCACCTCTCTAGATAGGATCTTAAATCGATCATTTACAAACTGACTTAAAATATCCATCCTTTAACTCTCCGGTCAAAGGTTTATTTTGTGAAATCCAAGTTCATTTATTAAATTCAAATTCCAAATGTCCAATCATAAACAATGGAAAATTTTAGATGCTGCCTCTCCAGGCAAAGCGGTCTATTACCATCTCAGAGCATGCCTGGGGATCTCTCCGATTCCTGTACATGTGCAAGTGGAATAGCGATTTTATTTTGAAATCAAATCTAAGGAGTTTTATAGACCAAAGTTCAAATCCTGAACTTGGCCCTTGCCATCATGATCAATTGATGACGAGTCATGATCCCTATCCACGATTAGTTCTGTTAGGTGGAGTCCGTAGTTGCTCAGGTCCTACGGCCTCTATCCGGTCTCTGGTGTATTGTGGCAATCTACCACTTCTGACATGTCTTCCACCTCATCCTTCAGATGGCGACATTCATCGGTTGTGTTCCCTTCAAGCTCATGGAATATGCAGTACTTTCCACTTCTTCGTTCCTGTTCTGTGGGATCTCTCCTGGGTGGTTTTCGATAAAGGAGCTACCCTTGAGTCTCCATGTATATTGTGCCAAGTTTGCCGTCAAGTCCATGTATTGTCTGAAGCTGGGTTCTCAGAATTTCTTTCGTTTGTCTAGACCATCGTATATGTTGTCTTACTTTCATTTTCCTTTGTCTATTCTAGTCTGTTCTTTGGATGTTCCTTCACCTTACACAGCGTTAGTTTCTTGTCTCTCGGCGCGTGAATCTTCTAACCGAATGAATCTTTTAGTTTCACAATAAAATTCTCCAAGTTATTGTGGCAGGTCTCTTTCCAGCGAATCTTTGAACTTTGTGCCTTCTGCAACTCCTGCCACCGCCACCATCAAAATCATCGATGGATCCGGACAATCTACTGAAGCCACAGTTGCATTGAATCGTAATAGAAAATCTTTAATGGACTTTCCGGTCCTCTGCTTTATCGATGCTAAGGTCATTACACTTCATGTTATGTGGACCTTAAACTGCCTCATGAAGCATTCTACTAGCTCGCCCCATGTTCTAATTGATCCATTCTCTAGCTGCCTAAACTAAAGCGCAGCCAAATCTGCTAAATATAGAGGGAAACATCGTGCCATCACTTCCTTGGATGCCCCCAGCACTTCCATATGCCTGATATATCTGGTAATATGCATGGTTGGGTCTGAATTTCCATCATAAGGGTCCAACATGCGTAACTTGAACTTTGGAGGGTTTCTCGCATTTCTGATATTCAGAGTGAACGGACCCCGACTAACTTCCTCTAAGCCTCCGCTCGGCAATCTTCCTCTCATAATCCGTCGCACTAGTCCAACCATTCTTTCATCTCCATCCAGGGGTTGTCTGCTTAATATTCTTCATTTGGCTCATTCACGTTGGCGTTGGCTCTAGCCTACCGAGCTCCACCTATGGGTCTTCCAATGCCAGATCCCAAGGGTCCGCCCCCAGGTCCCTGTTGATTGCCTTCACGTTCTTCGTTCTGATCTTTAATCTAACCTCCGTTGGTCTCTAGGACTCTGGCTCCTTGTCCTGCATTTGCAGCTACCATAGTCGGTCCAAGGTTCTGTGCTCCGGCTGCTCTCATCTGCTCAAAGAAGCTTTTGCATCATTTCCTATTAGTTCTTCAATAATCTTTCATGTATTGAATCCAACATAGCCTCCATCTCGTCCCTAGTGATGTAGATCAAAACTTGTCCTTCTACAGCTCTAGATGAGGCCTCTTGACTTCCCCCTTGTTGGCTCCTTTCTCCTCTTTTCCTTCTTGTTGATTGTCGCGTCATTATCTTTCAAATCTGAATTCTTTAAATTTTCAAATCCAATATCTAAGCGGTAGAATCCCTGAGTTAGGCCTTCTCGGTGAAAGCACCAAAGTATTTACGCCAAAATTGGTCACGAACCTCGAATATCGTGAAAGCACCGGTATATGAATAAAGATCATTGGTATTCTAATACAAATCTCAGATCCAGAAAGAATAGAGAACAATAATTGAAAAGTAACAAATATAAACACAATATTTATAGTGGTTCGACTATCTCTGGCCTATCTACAGCTGTAATTTTCGAGTACAACAATTGAGTTTGAGTGCAATCGTAGTTTTGGCAGAGTCTGGCCGTCGTCGGATCCAAAAGTCCTTTTTCTATAGGCTCTAGGGTGCTATTTATATGCACTTCATGCAAATATCTCGCTCAAACTTCAGAAGCCTCCTTTTGGCATGTAAGTGTCCCCACACAATCGATTCCATGAAGTTTCGGCTCGATCCGTGATCGATACGAATGAATTGCATATCGATTAGGATTTGACCCAGTCGAGTCGAGACTTGGCATGAAGCTTCCTTAGCTTGTACGTAGGCTCCCATGAAAATTTCATAGCATTTGGACTTATGGATTGTGAGATAGGTCAATGAACATTCGAGTTTTCGGTTGGCTGTTTCGTTCGATTCGATACATTCGCATCGTTCTGTTCGACTCGATCTCGAGCACGTGTATGCAAGATGACATGGAACGAAATTCCTGGATCAATCGATTTTTTGTGCTGAGTTGACCGAGTCTATTTGTACCCAATATCAGAGCCCTGTTCGTATCGATCACTTTATCTTGTTCGTATCGATTGTTCACATTGATCGTGTTTTGTCTCTTTAGTACCGACTACTACGGTGCTATTTGCATCGGTCGCTTATAAGGAAATGAGGTATCGTTCACATTGATCAATCATGGTTCTATTCGTACCGATCGATTACCGGTAAATCGATCGATATGAATTAGTGGTTTGCGATGGATCGATACGACAGTCAGTGTTCGATGGATGCAAATAAGGCACTCAGTAGATTGATATGAACAGTGCAGCTCCTGAGGAATGCGAACAGAACCGATGCGATGACTCTCTGGATGGATTCGAACAAGGTGTCGGGATGAATACGAACGACAGACGTCTAATGGATATGAACTAAAGTGATACGAAAGTGTCGATTTTCCTTAGTTTTCATCGATCATATCTTGAGCATATGAACTCCGATTGACTTGAAATTTGAAACGTTGGCTTCTGTAGCGTTGCTTATCGTGTCTTGCCAATTGTAGCTCAATCCGAACTCATACAAATTTCATCGATATCCATAGCGGACCTGTGATGTATAATCGATATTTGGGATGAGTAATCATTGATTTTCAATTAATTTCTTGATATCTCGGCCTTGCTAAAAGGTGGGATAACACTCAATTATACATTACAGTGGGTGTGAATCATTAGATCTAGTAAATAATTTAAATTAACTATAAATTATAAACTCATTAGTAAAAGTTTGAATGTGAGGTCAATAATGATGCACAACAGAAGTCTACCCTCCGAAAGGGACTATCACCAGTTGTGTGTACAATGTATTGATGTGTGATATCTCCAACTGTAGGACCCATGTAACACCCTATAAAATTAACGATAATCTATAAACAACTAGTAAGGCTCAAAAATGGAATTTGAGCATAGTCACAGTTTGGCCATGAAATTTGCACTATTGCATCCGTGGCATTTTTTGATCAATTTTCATACATGGAGTTTTGCAATCGAAGCTCAAACGAAGAAGTTAATAACAATTAATGTTTTAGAATTGAAAACAATTAAAAGCATGAAAGTAGGAAAAAAATAACATTAAATGCTAGACTACATTGATTGGCCCATTCCTTAGGCTGGTCGATCGCTAGCGGTCGATCGTCTATAAAGCAGTAGTTGACCTGCCTTGAAGGGTGGCTAGGGTTGAACCTTGGTCGAACGTCCGATTTAATTATTTTAATGCAATGGATACAATTGGTTCGAGAATCTATAAACACAGGCCTAACCTCTCACTTCTCTTCTCATATTTTCTAATCAAAGCAACGAAGCTCTGCCATTTTCCTTTCTCCAATATTTTTATTAATTATAAAATATAAAACTACATATATAAATCAAAGAAAAGTAGACAATAAAAGAGAACAAGACTGTAAATTTCATAATTATAAATTTATATTTCTGTGAACCCTAAATCTCTTCTTAGATAGGTAATTCTAATGGAACATATATACTTTGTTATACATATTCTTTTGGATTAAAAAGAAAAAGAAGTCAAGTAAAGGGATAAATTTAGGATTTGGGAGATTTGGAAATCTTGAAAGGTCGGTGGGAAATATATGATTTATTTATAACATTGGAATTTATAGTGTCAAATTTTATTTAATTAGTATGCATATATAACATCAGATGAGTTGTAGGCTTAAAAAGAACGTATTTAGTTGAAACATTAACTACATACTCCATAAGTCTGGTAATTGGAATAGAGTGTATAACCTAATTTGGAAATTGGAAATCAGCCCCTAGAATTTGAATGTTGATAAAGTTATAAGTTTTTCCAGATTTTTAGTTAGGCTGTAAGATGTTAATGTTGGTTTAGATTACCATAATGTGAGTTGGAATGTGAATTTCTATGTTTTTAATTTATTAAGAGGTATAACTTAGTTGTATCTATTTCCATGTAATCTCCAAAAATTATCCAATTCCATAAATGTATAAAAAGTACATCATTTTAAATGATAACGAATATACAAAAATGAAATACATGTGTAAAGTACCAATGTTCTTCACCATAGTTTGCAGTGTTATTTCAATAAAAGAAATGAGATAATTCTTTGCAATCTCAAATGAAGCCGAGATCTCACTTTTGGTTAATTTATGGGAAGTTATAATGGTAATCCTTTTTAGGAAGGATAGCTCTGACAAATTAAATCATGGAAAGGAATGTTTTAGTTTAGAATTGACAGTTAGAAATAGGAACATATAAATCTAAATATAACACACACACGCATAACCGTGCTTTCCGACAAATTTATATATGTATATATAGCGTAGTATACGTTGATATTCGTATTAGTTGAAATTAGGACATTTATTTATAAATAGTGTAATAAATTATAGGATTAGGAGGTTTAGATGAAAATGTGATAATAACCCAAAAATTAATAGGACAATAAATGTGCAATTAATAGTGAGTTGTTGGAATCAAATAAGATCATAAATGCAGTTAATGGGATTGGTTAAAGATTTAACATGGAATTTATGAGGCAATGAAATAAGCATAATATGTTGAATTAGAAGTATAGTTAGAGGAAAATATACCAAGGGTTTGCCATGGATTTGAAGTATTAAATGACTCGGTACTTTTAGAGGAATTGGGTCTGTATTACCTCTAATAAGAGGTATTAAGTAACTGAAAGGCCATTTTCCTTCACTTATGTTAGGTTAGCCTAAAAGAGAATTCTGTTGTGGAAGGTCGACAAGATATGTTAGTATTGTTGTTGGATCGGTATTTAGTGGTAGTAAGCCTGACATATAGGCTATGACCACTAGCGATCTTAAGCGCTTGGTAGCAAAGATTGGCATTGTGCCCTGACGGATTGTGCTTCGTACTAGTGTAGAATCCATATGGAATAACACAGACCTCAAATTTTAATTAGTTAGTTATTTGTTTGTTAGAGGTGGGCTAGTTAACCCTTAGTTGAGTCTTTTGAGATGCGTTTTTAATATGAAAATTAAATTATAAAGCTGTATATAGGGGTCACGGTCTCCGTATTTAGGATTGATTGATAGTCGTTTATGTTATGGAAGCTCTACTTTGGGGTTAAAGCACTATATGGCCATTGATTCTACCTCTTCCCAATTTAAAAAGTATTAAGTGGCCGAAGTTTTCTTTTAAGTGGTACATCATTTAGATATATATGTATATAGGCGCATATATATATATATATATATATATATATATATATAGATATATATATATATATATAGTTATACCTCGAAGAAGGTTGGACATATCATACACATAATATGATTGAATGAATTAGCCGTAAATAGTAGACATAACACTTAAATGGAAATCAATACTCATGAATTAATGTTATAGGTAAAGTGTGTAATTTTTCCAGTTTTCAAAACATTGTTCTGACCCATTCCTCATTGAAACTCACTGGATAGATCTAGATGGACAAACTACTTGGTTTAAGATAGGAACTATAGATGGTGGAGTCTTCCCTTTCATGCTTGACGATGAGAAGGTGATATATATCCAAGGAGTAATATTGATTCCAAGGTAATAGCCTTTATCGGTATATGTATTCTATTATAATTTTCTACTCCACGGTTAGTTTATATTGGTCGATCTCTAATATGCTCATTTTTAATAGACTACCAAAACCAACGATCTATGTTCCCATGGACTTGGGTTTTGATTTAGTCAAAATTCAAGCCCATTAAAATGCAGGCTGTTACATTTGGTATCTGAACCTAAGTTAGTCGATCATAAGAATTAGGATATGCTGAGTGAATGCATTAGTATTTTTGCCTATAAATATATGTATTATATGCCAAACTCTATCAATTCTGACTATAGAAGTAGTTGCGACCATATCCTGAAAAGATGGATAAGGAAACTATGAGTTGGAACAATAAATAAAGTTAAATTTATTCACTAACTTGGATTACCTCATGGAGTGTAGGCGGTACCACAAGGCATCGACCATAAAAAGCATGAGTGCAACATATGGAAGGATCCAGTAGATAGATGATACTTCACTTTTTTGTTAGGCCTAGGTTGCCTTATAACAATGGATTTCGATGAATTCCCAATCGAAGACATACGTTTCATCCAAACAAACGAGAAGTAAGAACCTATATATTGCAAGCATCTAGGAGTAAGAGGTGAAAAAGGATTGAACTACAAGAACATGTACATTAACCATCGCAAGATGATGGCTTGATTATTTATTTATTTAATAAAAATGGGTTTGGAATGAGTAGAAAAGAAAGAACACCTAAAAGAAAGAACAATTAAAGTCCATTTCCGAGTCTGACCTCATGCGAAAACAATTTGATAAAAATACTTTTGAAAATTCTTTGAAACATTTTGAATGGGTTTTTCAAAGGATTTATTGGAGAGTTGTGGTTATGAAAAACAAGAAAATTTTGAATTTGTTCGTTTAAAATTGATTTGGTCGAAAGTTTTTTATCTAATTTTTTTGGTTTTTGATGGGAATGGAAATGGAGCATAGGCTTGGCTCGATGATTTACTTGTTTTTGTAAATTTGGAAGTTTCTTTTTAAAATTCTTTCTAAGGGGTGGATAAATGGAAAAGGTACATAATTAAAATGGAGTAAAGAGATAAAAGGTTAAAAATGCCTGATAGCAAGGATAGGATGAATATTTACATATAGCGAAAATACAAAAAAAACAACTAAAATAGATTTATACATATCTCATTTCATGAAGTAAAGCCTAACGACTAAAGTAATAGGTGAGAGCATTGTAATGAGTCATAGAGAAAACAATAAAAGAGGAAAACAACAATGTAAGGAGAAGCCCCTTGAAGGCAACTTTGGTAGGTGAAATTTTAAGGGTGGTAATATTATGAAAGTTAAATAGGAATGACGGTAGGAATTTATAAGATTAGTAATCTATTTAGAAATAGTATATGAAATAAATAATAGGGTTTGGATAGGAGAAATGGGTAGTTCCCACAATGTGCAGCAATTATGGATATCTTTTAGAAGCACCCATCATGTGCTATTAGAATCCCCGTTAATGTTGGAAGTAAAAGCATCATGAGTAGAAAGAAAGTAATAGAATGGAAGTTATCCTTCTTTACTCTAGTTTTCATTATTTAAAGTTTTCTTTTTTGAAAGCTGATTTATCATAAAAATTGGTTTTTAAATATGTTTCGAGTATAAAATCCTACTTTTAAGGAAGTAATATTTGTTGTATAAATTTTTGGAATAGGGAAATTTTTCATGGTCCATTTTGGAAATCAAGCACTATTTGAATATGATAAAATGTTTCTAAGTTTATATTTTCAAAGATAATGGTTGTGGATGAGGTACTTTATGATTGTGAAGTATTAGTTTTATAAGTGTGGTGAAACCCAAACCGAATTTTGATATTGAGATATAGGACGACTGTCTTGGTAAGATGGTGTAAAGGTTCGAGCTATGAATAAAATTGCTATGAATGCTCATAAGGTAGCAATAAGGAATCCCCGTTGAATATAAGTAACATTGGAACGAACATAGGAATGTTTGATTAGACATGTGTGAAATCTATAAGAAGGACCCTCAAAGGAATGGGTAATGGTGTTAAAGTACATTTTTATGGGTCCTGGGATATACTTGCATGAAAGATCAAGGATAAAGGAGGTAAATACCAAGGTTTGAAAATACCATCAAGAGATTTTGATTGAAAAAAGATAGTAGTATAACTGTAGAAGAGGGTAATGAGGTGGTGAATCAACAAAGAGGATGTCGTTTGACTCGGGTTAAAGAAGGAAAGATAGGTAGTAAGAAAGTTATTCCACCAAGCCAATTTTTGGATGAGTAATTTGAAATGTTCATAGTTTATATTTCTTGCTCACTGTAGAATTGGAATGCACAATTCATCCCATAATTAGGTGTAATGATTAAAGTAATTGATGGACTTCAACGGAAGCCAAGGAGGTAAGTAGACATGCGGATTATAGTTGAATGACATAATAGAAGTGTCTACCGTAACTGAATAAGGGGTGATAAGGCATAACATCATTAATACCAGTTCATGATGAAGGGTGGCTTCCAACAATCATTTTCTTTTAGGTTATTTAGGTTGTAATTGCTAGTAGTCTTCATTCGATTATTGAAAAAGCATACGATATGATATGAGATGTATTCCTATTTTGTTAGTGCATTGATTTTCTAGATGAGCTTTGACCGCCATATATATTGTGAAATAATATATAAATAAAGAAATCCCGTAAGGACACTTAACTAGTGATGAATATAATTAAGGATGAAAAATTTATAAAATAGCTTAGGAAATTAAATTAGCAACAAGAATGCTTAAATCCCAAAACTTTAGAATTTCAGGTAAAATTAATTTTAGCATGTGGAGGAATGGGAAGGGTTGTTGCAAAATCATGGGTCCCTATGCCTTAAAAGGTAAAATTCATAAATATAAGTAGGTAGTTTGTTGTTTTAGAGTAAAAGGTAGTGTTCTCAAAATCAAAAATTAACTGCACGATGCTAAGGTCAATCTTGTACATTAATTCATTGACTGAGTCCCAATTACATTAAGATGCTTTTGAGAAGTTTGGTTCAAATGTTTTTAGAAAACTTTGTCAAAGTGCTTTTAAAAAATGGAGTTTAAATGCTTTTGGGAATTCGATTATTCAAACTATTGCATAAGTTTGATTGAAAGAGGGAAAGAGATTTTTGATGGAAATCGAAAATTTCAAATTTTCAAGTGCCTCATGCTTAGACTAGGAAGGGTTGACGTGTTAATGAATATGAATTTTATTGTTCAACAAGAGTGACAGTGTACAAAACATGAGGGAATAACATGGGAAAAAGCTGCATTATCTTTAAAATTTCTATTTGCATACCGTGTTGGTAGTGAACAAAAATTTTCCTTTAGACTAATTCTACTTTAACATCCAAAATAAAAACCTCTTTATGTGAATTATACTTGGAATAATTGGATAAAATTTGGGGACAAAAGAGAAGGTTCCAAAATACAACGAAATAGGTATCCATTGGAAGGAAGGAAATGTAAATTTTTCCATCTAAATTCCTTTTCCCGCATAGGAGTATAGATTCGAAAAAAATGGATATTCAAAATTTTGGATGTTAACAATTGTATGTTAGGTATCGAATGGTAAAGATTAGATGCAAAATTGGTTAAACAATACTCCTACTCAAAGGAGTGTGGAAACTGTTATACGAAAACAACGATTTTTTATTTTTGAAAACTTACATATATATATCGAATTGCTAGTATATATAGGTTGTTTGCATAATATTTTCAAAAATGTTTTTAAAAGAATGCATTCATATAACAGGCATCGATTTAGTATTATTCTACATACGTACCATTTTTTTTGTGGTACACAATGCATTTGTTCACGTTTGACTGCATAATTGGTTGTATACTAATTGGATGGATAGCTTAGATTGGTTGTGCACTATTTTATATGATTCAACCCTTAAGGAATTTCGAGGACGAAATTCTTTTAACAAGAGGAGAATATAACATCCTATAGAATAAATGGTAATTAATAAATGATTAATAAGGCCCAAAAATGAAATTTGATCAAATGTTAGAATTTGGCCACGAAACTTGCAACATTACGTTTTGGCGATTTTTTAACCAACTTTCATATTTAGAATTTCGCAGTCGGAGCTCAAACGAAGAAGTTATTAATGTTTGGAGTTTTCGAAATGAAAATAATTAAAAAAATAGGAAATAAATAACATTAAACGCGGGACCCCATCAGTCGACCCTGTCCGTAGGCCGGCAGACCGCTAGAGGTCGACACCTATTAGGGAGCAGTCGAAAAGTATTGAAGTGGTGACGAGGGTTGAACCCTGGTCGAATTGCCCAGATTTAATTACTTTAATCTAACAAATACGATTGATTCAAATGCTTATAAATACAGACCTACCTCACCACTCTTCTCATATTTTCTAATCAAAGCTGTGAATTTCTACCATTTGCTCTTTTTTACTATTTCTATTAATTATAAATATAATGTTATATATACTAGTATGGGCCTGTGCTTCCCACACGGGCTGTTTGTGTATGGGCTATTTGTGTTATCGTATACGTTGATATTTTGTTTAAGCCTAAATATGTAAACGGAAAGCAAGGGCATTTTTGGAATTTCAAAAAGACACCGAGTAAATTAGTTCAACGAATTTTCGTTATTAGAAGTAGAGATATAAATCGAAGAAGGGAAAAAAAATAAATGCGAAGAAGAGAAGAACCGAATCAATACTGCAGCAAAGGTCAATTTCATAATTATAAATCAATATTCCACTTAACCTCAAATCTCTTCACAAATCCATAATTCTGTTGGTATATATATACCTTATTGCACATATTCTTTTGGATTTGAAAGGAAAAGGAATAAAGTAAAGGGATGAATTCAGATTTGGCAGATTTGGAAAGTATGAAAGATGAGTAGGAAAGTGTATGATTTTCTTATAACATTGAAATTTATACCATTGAACATTATTTAATTATTATGCTGATATAAGATCTAATGAGTTGTTGGCTTAAAACGGATGTGTTTAGTTGAAATCTTTTGTTCGTCGACGGGAATTCTATCGGTTTAGAAAACCGTCGAACAAATTTAAATTAAAATAACCGCAAGCGCACGGTGTACGAATGTAGCACGTGGCGAATACGGGTCGATCTGCAGGGAATTGATGATTTTAAAATTCTACTCAATCAAATTAACCAAAGTTGAAAGAGTGATTAACTAAAAAAAGGAGAAAAATGACAAAACTAAATAGATAAAAAAATATAAGAGTGTTAAGACAATTTAGAGGCAACTTCCACTCTCTAGATCATATAAATCAACAAAATGAAGTTATGATCTCTCTTTTCTTTGTCGTTAGGTAGCTTAATTGATGTGCTTATCATAAGTATGACCTATTTGTGCTATTAATTAGCTCAACGTAAGCCATCAAACTATAACACACCCCTTAAACCATTTACTAACTCACATGAAAAATGATAACAAAGTTGAAAGAAAAATCTATTTTAAGTATGACCTATTAACTATTAATTAGAAATATAGACCATCAAATTTTAATCTCAACATTCGCTTCATTACCATCATCATATGTAGATGAAGAGGTAATTTGTGTTAGTGATTGTTTAGGTATATCCTATTTGGTGTCAACAATATAGGCTATCAAATTCAAAGCAAAAACAACAAGTTAACCATTCCATACATTCTCATTAAAGCACAAAAAGAGAAACATCAAAATGTTGATGCTACATGATTAGAGGCTTCATTACCCCTAAATTGAAGGGATTAGCCTCTCACTTGTGTTATCATATCAACACAAGTTGCATGCAACATGAAAGAAAAAAGAAAGAAAAATGAAAGCTAATGGAAAAGAGATCTATTCTATTTGCATAAATGAAAAATAGATCTACACTTCAACATGAAAGGAAATAAACGAAGAAAGGAAAAGATCATGTATTAAATTGCATAAAAAAAGAAATTACATGAGAATAAAAATGGCTAAGCAGCCATGAAAAAAGAAAGAGAAGAGTTTTGTTTATTTTGATCCTAAAACTAATGAAGAGGAAGGATCTATTACATGAAACATAAGGGGTAATTTATACAAGTGTTAAACCCTAATTCATATTTTTGGGGAATGCCCAAAATGCCCTTATAGGAAGTGTGGTGGCCAAGTTACCATTAGCTTCAATAATCCCCCACTTAAATGTACATGAAGCTTTTAATGGCCTTTAGCATGTGCCTTAGCTCCTAATTAAAAATCAAGGTAAGTGGATGGGGTCCTCCATGTTTTTCACTTTGAATTATTTCCATCTTCATTCTTTTGTATCTTCTTTGTGCATGCATATTCCTTTATGAACCCACTTGTAATTGAGTTTAATTTCCTACAAAATAATATAGAAATTTCCAATTAAATTTTCTCAATTAATATATGCACAAAAATGACCATTTTTCCCATGGACGAAGATGAGTATGTGACAATTTCAAATAATATGAATTTTGGTTTAAACAAGTTAAAATACCCAATATGATCATTTATTCAATTTAAATAGATTAAATATGGTGGTAAAATTATGAAAATTTACGTGCACGTCATCTTTCCTACATACTCCAAATGTTTGGTAATTGGAATAGAGTACACACCTTAATCAGGAAATTGGAAATCATTCCCTAAAATTTGATGTTCATAAAGTTTGTAGAGTTTATTCCAGATTTATAATTGGGTTGCAACATGTTAGAATTGGCTTAGATTTTCCTAAAGTGACTCGGAACGTGAATTTCTATGCATTTAATTAATTAAGGGCAACGTACTATTTAGTTGTATCTGTTTCCATGTAATATCCATAAATTATCCAATTCCACAAATGTATAAAAAGTGTGTTGTTTTAAATAATAAGGAATGTACTAAAAATGAAAGAGATGTTTAGAGCACGAATGTTCTTCCTCATAGTTTGCCTTGTCCATTTCCATAAAAGAAAAGTGATAACTCCTTATAATTTCAAACAAAGCAAATGTATCAATTTTGGTTAATTTATGGAATTAATAATAGTAATCCTTTTTTTAGAAGGATAGCTCTGATAAATTAAAATATGGAATGAAATATTCTACTTTTGGAATTAATAGGTAGAAATAGGAACACACACATACATGTATATGTGTGTGTGTTTATATGTGACACCCTGTACCTATAGGCACCTTGAAAATCAGACATGACTAGAAGCACGGGTGGTTGGGTGAAATAAAAATCCATAACATAACATAGAGACTGAGGCAATAGCATAAAATGATTAGAATATTACAGCGGAAGAAAACTTTCATTAATTATAAATTAATAGCAAAACAGCTTCACTAAAACCAACACTATCCCAAATTTATTTCAAAACCAAAAGTACTGAGTAGTCTCCACCAAAAAATAAAACATAATAAAGTTCACAATATAGGTCTCCATATATAGAATAAAGTACGGAAAAGATAAATGAAGTACATGAAACAAAAGAAACAAAAGCTGAACATAACAACTGTTCCAATGATCCTCCAAGCTGCAAAGAACTACAACCTAGACCCACCCTCCTATGATTTGGGAAAAATAGGAATGGGTCAGACATAAAGTCTGTTGAATGAGAAATAAAATGAAGCAGAAAGAATTAAACAGTTTAATTCCAGGTCTTCCTCGGATATCGTAGAGGGTGAATAATATAATGCAGTGAATCCTTTTTAGATACTTTTCCTTAGAAGCCAAAGTCCATGGTCACTTTAGGGAGGTCAACCATGCAGTAATACTAAACGTCAATCAGACTGCACATGCTACAGCATGAAAGTTGTGTTTTTCACCCGTGAACTATGACTACATGCCTCTTACCTCCGACCGGCGCCGACTCAAACAAACTCACAGGACCCCGAAGTTGTGTTTAGGCTCCTCCAAACAGGATTCCTATCATCCGGTCTCCTAGGTCACCAATGTGGACTTGCCCTAACTAAATTGTCGGTCCTCCGAAAGAGCACCCACAGCTGGGTCGGCTGCACAAAATCTTCCAACGATCTGCCCAAAGAAGCCTACGTTGGAGCACATTTGTCATGTTCCATCCGTGTCGATCTGCCGAAGAAGCCTATGATTACGGATATTATCTATCCTATGTATTAGCAAACTATAAAAGGTGACAAACATCCTTGCGAATCTACTTGACCACTCCTAGTACGTACAACCAACATTATATTTTGGTCTTACTGCATGAAACACCTATCCAGACCTTTACAAGGTCTTCCTACCAAATCGCTCCCAGATTAATTAATTTTACCATTACGGTTTACATATTTTTTATGTCCATTAATCTTCTTTAGGCCATTTTTATATCCGATTTGATTATTCTCACAATTTCCCTTTTTCTTGCATAAATGGTGTTTCAATTTCACATCCGTTCAGTAGCATGGTTTGTTTGTAATTTTTATACCATTTTGTTACAGATTTGCACTAGCCTTTAGGATCCGTTTAATTTATATATTTTTTCCACCCTAATTTACATTCTTCTTTTAGAGATTTAATCTCTACAAAAAAATTATTCAATAGCCAATAACCATTTAATTACACAAAATTCCACTTTTACATTTCTAAGCCATGTATGAAACAAACAATTATGCCACTTAGACTTTCCAATTTTGTTCCAAAACCATATTCAAAATTATGTAATTATATCAATCAAAACCATAATTTTATTCAAGTAACATATTTTGAATTTATTCAACTAACTTATTCTGCATTAGAAATTGAGAGCAATTCTAATTCGATTTAATTAAACCAATCTTATTTATGCTATGAAACTTGAATAACAATTTGTTTATTCCAAATTTCAACCCAGTTATGTATTAGAACTAAGAAGTGGTAGAAGGAAAAGATACAATGATTTACATAAATTTCAATCCTATTTATGCCATAAAACTTGAATAGACAATTTGTTTTTTTCATATTTTAAACCAAACATGAATTAGATTTGAGAAGTGAAAGAAGAAGAAGTTGCAATAATTTACTTCTATTCTTAATTAATAATAGAAATTAATTCATTAACATGCTGGAAAAGAACTTTAAATTGAACTACTTTATTTTTCTATTTCATATTAATTCCCACTCATCTTGCACTTGAGCTTGTATAAATTTGAAAAAGCTTTGCTTTAATCTTTCTCCCTTTGATTCTTCTAAATTCCTCAAATTGTTTTAATATTTATTGATAATTTAATTTGTTAGAGATTTTTTTATTTAGTAGAGAAAAGGAGGAAGAATAATAAACACTAATTTTACTGTAGAATTATGGAGACGGCTGAATAAGAGATTAGGTTAGGTTAGATGGTTTATTCATAGATTGAGTGAATATAATCCGTTAGATTATTTTAGATTAAATCCTGTTCTTTCATACACTTAATAAGTATCCATTCTAGCACATACACATCACTAGACTAATATATTTAGCCATCTCATCCTAATACATCACTGGAGCGAAAGGGGAAGCCACCATATGTCAGAAACAAAGCTGAAATATGTACGAAAATCACTGGAAACGAAACAGCTAAAAAAACATCGCTCCATATTTTATGCGACAACGAGACTTGATTCCTGGCGACTAAGGAAGTCAACATGCGCCTTTTTGTACCAAATGCGCTTTTATTTTCTTCTTAATTATATTTTCCATAAAATAATGGGGTGTTACATTCTCCCCCCAAAGGGATTTCATCCTCGAAATCTCCAAAGACCGAAGAACGTAATTAACAACCAGCATCCAAGAACTACATCCATCTACTCAACCATTGTCCTTACTTTTAACTAATGCAATTTATGATTTATGCAAAGTGAAAATGCAAATGAACTAACCTAATTTGAAAAGGTAGTCGGTCTACTGATTCGGTTGACCTTTTGTAATGCAAGTATGCTTATGTCATGTAACTAAATGTATGCAATTACCATAGTATAATTGATAATTCTATATGTATATGTCATTCATTCACCCGAATGCACCATCCATATAGAACATCCATACACACACACACAAATATATATATACAACCATGTGCAAATTCAATGGATAACAGGCACGCATATGCAGGTGTGTGTACCAAGTTGGTCGATTATCCTAATAAATATCTATCTAGTACATGCAATGCATCCATTTGCTAACATTGGCATCCACTTGCAATCATTTTCATCCATCAAACATAACATGCCCTAATGACATGTTTACAACCAAGCTACCATCCATAAGTTTCACATAAAGATTATCGAAAAGACCCTAACTAAGAAAAGATCAAAGATCAAAGATAGGATATTAGAAGTGTACCTTCAAATAGTTAAGGATAAGAAGTTCGAATTCTCTCCATAGATTCCTATGTGCGCTCCTTGGAGTCATCTCCCTACTGAACCTTCACTAGACGAACTTTCTTATTGCGTAATCTCTTGACGTCATGTTCTAATATTGTAACAACCCAAAATTTAACCCGTAATAATTAATTTGTTAATTAATTAAATAACAAAATAACTTTGTGAACTTATCACAATTGAGCCACGAAAGTAGCACCATTGTGCTCATGGTAATTTTCTGGTCAATTTCCATATATAAAACGTCATAAACCGAGCTAATATGACCATGTTACAAAATAAAAAAATAGGCAGAAATAAAATATATATATGTACTTACAAGCCTGAAGTCCAAATCATGGGGGATTTGGATAAGGGGAACAAGTAGATAATGAAGGGCCAGTACCAATTGCATTTCCCCTATAAATTCTATGCATACATGGTGATCTCACGTTAGCCTGAAGTGGGATGAGGGGCACACTTATGCTGGAGTTGGAGGTAATAAGAAGACCCAATAGGTGGAGCAAAAGGTAGCATAGGAATGGTTGCAGTTATGCGTGCGACTACATTCAGGTGCTCGGTAATAGTTATGAGTTCCAAGCGCTTAATATAGGTGTCTTCCGTAGACACCGATGCCTTCTGTGTAGGGAGCTATATATGTCATCTAGTCCACAGTAACATTCTATGTAGAGATTTATATATAGTGTCTGGTCCATAGTAAATAAATTCCTTCTGTGTAGGGAGCTATATGTTTCGTTTGCTCCATAGTAACATCTTATGTAGAGAGTTATATAGCAGCTGGTCCACAGAAAGGTACTAAAAAGTAGTAGGCCAGTCAAAAGGGTAGGATTAGGGTTACATCCTAATTATAGGATTAGGAATTCATCCTAATCAAAGCGTAAGTCAAGGACAAGTGCAAACAATCAAAGTTAACCTATCTTATAAATTAAGCAATATTTAATTGTACTTATTTCCAGCTTACTTCTTTCCTAATTCCTTGATTATCCTTATTTATGCTAGAACTATTGTAGAGTCTATTAATTTTATCTTGCTTAAAGAGTCTAGTAATTATCATCATTCACCAGACTTTTAGTCCAACCCACTCCTCTATTTTCCCTTTTTTCCCCTTAGCAATCAAGGAAGTAGTCAGTAGATTGCTGCAACTTCGAGTTTATTGGAGGAGATTTCTTCTATGTATTTCTTTTATTTTACCTTTAGTTCTTTCTATGTACTGGCTTATTTTGAGGGATATTATGTACCCTGATTCTGAGACTATGAGTTTTTGTTTCATGAGACATGTTGGATTTTAAGACATGTATATGGTATTTGGTATTTGAATTATTTATGAAGCAATTATGAAGCTTTGTTTTAGTTAATTTATTATTTTAAGTTTCTGCTATTTTTATCTAAATTTGTCGTGTGAATCTTAGTCTTTGTTAGCTTTAGTGATACCTACAATGCATCACACCTTTTAATGTGTCATTTTCGGTATATTAAGGGATGTGGGGTATTTCAAAAATACAGGTGGGCGTATGACGCACAAATGATTCGCTCTCTACCTCCACTTCCCTTAGCTGATTGTGTTCCACTACTACTACGAAATCATGTAGAAACTTCCTCAGATGCAAAACATGAAAAACATCATGAACTCCTCCTAACTTATCTGGAAGATTAACTCTACATACCACTTTTCCAATCTGTGCGGTAATAGGGAAGGGTCCTACAAATCTCGGTGCCAACTTACCCACTGAGCCAAATCTCATAACATTCCTTAGAGGAGAAACTTTGACAAAAACCATATCTCCAACCTTAAACTCCGAATCTGAACGTCTATTGTCGGCGTATGACTTTTGTCTGTCTTGTGCAGTCTTCAACCTCTTGTTACTCAAATCCACCTTCTCGGAAGTTTCCCTCACCAAGTCTGGCCTAAGCAAGATCCTATCGGTGTTATCCAACCAACATACTAATGATCTGTATGGTCTACCATAGAGGGTCTTGAACGGTGCCATCCCAATGCTTACTTGATAACTATTATTATATGCGAACTCCACCAAAGGTAGATGATCTTTCCAAGAGCCTCTGAAGTCAATGATGCACAATTTGAGCAAATCTTCCAAAACCTTATTTACCCTCTCAGTTTGTCCATCTGTCTGAGGGTGATATGTCATGATCAGATTCAATTCCGTTCCCAAGGCTTGCTGAAAACTCCCCCAAGAATTGCCGGTGAATAATGGATCTCTGTCACTCACAGTGCTGATGGGAACTCCATGAAGCCTAAATATCTCCCTTACATAAAGAGTTGCCAAAGAAGTAGTCGTCATATTACTCTTAATGGGTATAAAATGAGCGCTCTTCGTTAGTCTATCCACAATGACCCAAATGCTCGTATTCCCTCTCCGTGACCTTGGTAATCATTCACGAAGTCTATAGACACGCTCTCCCATTTCCATAATGGAATATCCATGGCTGCAATAGTCCTCCGGGCTTTAACTGCTCCACCATTAATCTTTGGAAATGATGCACTTCGATACATACTCTGCCACCCTCTTCTTTATTTCGGACCAATAGAACACCCTCTTTATATCCCAGTACATCTTATCATCACCGAGCTACACTGTCATCCTAGAATGATGTGACTTGTCCATAACTGCATTTACTAAATCCTCACTACATGGAACACATAGTCTACCATCCCTTCTAAGCCATCCCCTAGTGTCCATAGTGCCTAAGATGTGGTGATGACTCTCCTCTACCAGGCTTATCTAAAATGTCCTTTAACTCTTTGTCCTTATTTTGCCTTGCTTTAATTTGCTCCATCAAAGCAGACTGGACGTCGAGGGCTGCTAACAATCACAGAGCTAAATCCGATGGAGGTCTAAAATCAAAGGTAGCAATGTACTCCAGATGCTTCCATTCCAAAAACAGAGGACTTAAAACCACTTTGCGTCTACTCAACGCATCTTCCACTACATTACCCTTGCCAGGGGTATGGGAAATCTCAAAGTCATAAGAGGCTAAAAACTCCATCAATCTTTGCAGTCTCAAATTCAAGTCTTTTTGAGGGTATAGATACTTCAAAGACTTATAATCTATGAAAAGCTCCAATCTTTCTCCTAAGAGATAGCGCCTCCAAGACTTGAGAGAAAAATCTAAAGCTGCCAACTCAAGATCATGCGTCGGGTAATTCTTCTCATGCATTTTCAACTGTCTACTAGCATAGCACACTACCCTACCCTCTTACATCAGTAGCGACCCTAGCCTCATACCACAAGCATATTTATAAACTGAGAAAGGCTTGGTTCCATCTGGTAATACCAATACTGACGCGGTAGTCAAAGCTTCCTTTAATCGACCAAAGGCATCCTCACACTTAGCATCCCAAACAAAAGCTGAGTTCTTCTTGGTAAGGCAGGCAAGTGGAGCCGATATCCTACCGAAGTCCTTATTGAACATCCTATAGTATCCAGCAAGACCAAGGAAACTCCTTATGTCCGTGGCATTCTTAGGAGTCTGCCAATCCCGTACCGCTGCCACTTTCGTCAGATCTATTGCAAGTCCATCCTCCAAAATGATGTGTCGTAAAAAGCGAATCTCATCCCTCCAAAAGTGGCACTTGGAGAACTTCGCCTTCAACTTATGTGCTCGTAGGGTCCTAAGCACTTCTTCCAAGGGAATAGTATGCTCCTCGTTGCTTGCGGATAAACCAAAATGTAGTCGACGAACACCACCACAAACTTGTTCAACGATTCACGAAATACTCAACTCATCAGGTCCACAAAATATGCTGAAGCACTGGTTAGCCTAAATGGCATGATTAACCACTCAAATAACCCATCTAAAGTCCTAAACGTAGTCTTCTCGAATATGCTATCCTCCGCCATATGCAACTGATGAAATCTCGTGGCCAAATCGACGTGCAAAAATACCTTGGATCCTACTAGCCGGTCCAAGAGATCGTCTATACCGGGAAGAGGATAATGATTCATCTTTGTGAGCTTATTAAGCTCCTTATAATCCATGAAAATTTTGAGAGAGCCATCCGCCTTAGTGGCAAAGACGACAGTGCGCCCCACTCAGAAATGCTACTACGAATGAAGCCCATCTCTAAAAGCTCTCCATTCTGCTTGCTCAACTCACGACGTTCCTTAGGAGCCATATGCCTTACCGGTAAAGCAACCGGATTGGTATTATTGACAAGATATTCAAGGTGAAAGGCAAGTGTCCTCCTCAAATACATTTGGAATGTCTTTAACAACGAGTACCGAACTCAGACTATCAGGCAATAAGTTAAGTGAATAAAGGTAGCTATCCTTTAGGATCACAAGATACATCCTAGGTACGTATAATACAAGCGCCTAACTTCATTTCCCTCTTATCGCAATCAAGAACAATATCATACATGGATAGCCAATCCATACCAAGAATCAACTCGTACATCGGAAAAGCCCAATACAAAGGTACTACAGTCAAACTCAACCCGTAAAATAAACAATTTCAAATCCCGACATAACATGGACAAATAAGCCGATCCTCCTACGAGATTTGATAATACTACTGGGTTGGTCACTAAGCAAGCATCAAGATCAAGACTCTTTATAAGAGTACTAGATATAAAAGAGTACAAAGCTCCAGAATCAAATGAGGTACGAATAGGAAAATCAAAGATAGATAACACACCTTCGATGATCACCTTCTTTCGGTTGTCCATAAACGGACGAGTACTAAAGGAAGGAGCTGCCTCTAGAGCATAAGCCTAAGTAGACTGTGAAGGTGTCTATGAACTATCCTTGGGCTTCGATGGACAATCCTTCTTCATATGCCCCACTTGATCGCAAAGATAGCACCTCAGTCTCAGTTGCTCTCCTGCCCCTCTATAATCCTTAGCAAGATGGCCTGGTTTCCCACAAGTATTGCACTTCCAGTCCTTCCTTGGAACTTTCCTTTTTCCACCCGACCCTCCTCCTCCTCTCCTCTTTCCTTTCCACTGCTTTTTCCCATCACTCTTCTGCACCGTACCTCCTTTCTTCTTAGTATCAACAAGGAAAGCCATCTCTACTAATCCCTCAAAAATGGCTCCTATCGGAATGTGGCTCACTGCTAAACTCTGCAGTGGTTGGCTCAAACCTTTAGTGAACTTCAGCGCCTTCTTGTGAGGAGTATTGATTAGGTCTAGTCCAAATCTGGCATGCTTATTGAATTGATTAACATATTCCTTAACTGTCATATCCCCTTGCTTGAGTTGTATAAATTTCTCTAGCTACACTCCCTTTTTAGCCTGCGATAAGAATTTCCTCTCGATACTAGTATAAAAACCCCCCCCTAAATCAAATTATCAACCTCCATAATCTCCCACCAACAAAGAGCCTCTCGCTGCAATGTCATGAAGCCAACTACCTTCGAGCCAAGTCCTCCAATCCCATAAGTCCAAATATCCACTCACAACTACGGATCGAGATATGAGGGGCCCATTTCCAAAATTTCTTTTCTTTTCAAAATATATACATATACTTTTAAAAGTATTATTTGGAATACCCTTTAAAAATTATTCAAAAAGCTTTATAATTTTAAAATATTTTTAGAATTATCAAAACCTTAGCTCTGATACTAACTATGACACCCCACACCTCAAGGCATCCCAAAAATCGGACATGACTAGAAGCATTGTTGATCGGGTGAAATAAAAATTCATAACATAGCACAGAGATTAAGGAAACATCATAAAATGATTAAAATATTATAGCAAAAGAAAATTTCAGTAATTATAAATTAATAGCAAAACAGCTTCATTAAAAATAACATTATCTCTAACTTATTTGTGAAACCTAAAGTACCAAGTAGTCTCCACAAAAACAAAAAACATAACAAAGTTCAGAATATAAGTCCCCATATGTAGAGTAAAGTACAGAAGAGAGAAACGAAGTACATTAAACAAAAGCTGAAGATAACAACTGCTCCAATGACCCTCTAAGCTGCAAAGAGCTGCAATCTGGACCTGCCCTCTAATGATTTAGGGAAAATAAGAAAAATTGAAATGGACCAGACTAAAGTCTAGTGAATGAGAAATAAAATGAAGCAGAAAGAATAAAAAAGTTTAATTCCAGGTCTTCCTCGGATATCGCAGAGGGTGAATAATATAACGTGGTGAATCCTTCTTAGATACTGTTCCTATGTAGCCAAAGTCAACGGTCACTCTAGGGAAGTCAACCATGCACTAATACTAAACATCAATCGGCTTGTTGAACCTGCTATCCTTACCTATCCACGTGCTACTACGTGAAAGTCATGCTCTTCAACCGTGCACTGTGACTAGATGCCTTTTACGTCTGACCTGTGCCGACTCAAACAACCTCGTAGGACCCCGAAATTGCGCTCGGGCTCTGACAAACTGGACTCCTATCCTCATGTCTCCTCGGTCACCAACATGGGCTTGCCCCCATTCAAAGTGTCGATCCCCCGAAAGAGCGCCCACAGCTGGGTCGGCTGCGTAAAATCCTCCAACGATCTGCCTAAAGAAGCCTACGTCAGAGCATACTTGTCATGTTCTATCCGCGTCGATCTGCCTGAAGAAGCCTACGATTACAGATGATATCTATCCTACATACTAGCAACTTATGAAAGGTAACAAACACCCTTACCAATCTACCTGCCCGCTCCTAGTATGTACAGCCAAAACTATATTTCAGTCTTAACTGCATGAAACACCTATCTAGACCTTTACAAGGTCCGCCTATCAAATCGCTTCCAAATTAATTAATTTTACCATTACATTTTACATATTGTTTATTTCCATTAATCTTCTTTAGGCCATTTTTACGTCTGATTTGGTTATTTCACAATTTCCCTTTTCTTACGTAAATGGTGTTTTAATTTCATGTCCATGCAGTCTGTGTGGTTTGTCTGCAATTATTGTACCATTTGTTACAGATTTACACTAGCCTTTAGGATCCGTTTAATTTACATTTTTTCCGCCTTAATTTACGTTCTCCTTTTAGAGATCTAATCCGTACAAATTTTTTACCCAGTAGCCACAAACCATTTAATTGCACAAAATTCCACTTTTATATTTCTAGGCCACATATGAAACAAACAACTATGCCAATTAGACTTTCCAGTTTTGTTCCAAAACCATATTCAAAATTATGTAATTATATCAATCAAAACCACAATTTTATTCAAGTAACATATTTTTAATTTATTCAACTAACATGTTTTACCCTTAGAAATTGAATAACAATTCTAATTCAATTTATTTAAACAAAGCTTATTTATGCCATGAAACGTGAATAACAATTTGTTTGTTTCAAATTTCAACCCAAACATGAATTAGAATTGCGAAGTGGTAGAAGGAGAAGATACAATAATTCAAATAAATTTTAATCTTATTTATGCCATAAAACGTGAATAGACAATTTGTTTGTCCCATATTTTAAACCAAACATGAATTAGATTTGAGAAGTGAAAGAAGACGAAGAAGTTGCAATAATTTACATCTATTCTCAGTTAAAAATAGATATTCATAATAATGTGCTAGAAAAGAACTGAAATTGAACTACTTTATTTTTCTCTTTCATATTAATTCCCACTCACCTAGCACTTGAGCTTGTATAAATTTGAAAAAGCTTTGCTTTAATCTTTCTCGCTTTGATTCTACTAAATTCCCCAAATTGCTTGAATATATCGATAATTTAATTTAATAGAGATTTGTTTATTTAGTAGAGAAGGAATAAGAATAATACACACTAATTTTTACCGTAGAATTATGGCAACGCTGAATAAGAGATTAGGTTTAGGTTAGATGATCTATATGTAGATTGTTTGAGCGAATATAATCCATTAAATTATTTTAGATTAAATCTGGTTCTTTAATACACTTAATGGTTATCCCCATACACATCACTCAACCAATAAAATTTAGCCATCTCATCCTATTACATCACTGGAGTGAATGGGAAGCCGCCACATGTCAGAAACAAAGCTGAAATACGTAGGAAAATTGCTGGAAACGAACCAGCTAAAAAAACATCGCTCCAGATTTCGGCCGACAACAGAACTTGATCCCTGTCACTAAGGAAGTCGACATGCACCTTTACCACTATACCAAATGTGCTTTTTCATTTTTTTTTAATTATTTTTCCCGTCAAATGTAGGGGTGTTACAATATAACTGCACTTAATGACAAAAATATATATTTATATAGTGTATTATACATCAATATTCATATTAGTTGTAATTACAACGTCTAGTTATAAATAATGTAATAAAATAAGATTAGGAGGTGTTGACGGAAAAGAGATAGTAACTCCAAAATTAATAGAGAAATAAATGTGCAATTAAAAGGTAGTTATAAGAATCAAAAGAGGACGTAAACACGGTTAATGAGACTGGTTAAAGAATTTGATATGGCATTTATAGAAAAATGAAATGGCATAATAGGTTGAATTAGAATGAATAAATAATTGTTATTAGAGATTGTCCAAATAGTATAATAATGACCTTTTATTATGGACAATTGAAATTTTTGGAATATAGGAAATAAGAAATAGGCGATATATGGAATAAATTTATACATATCTCTTGTCACGAATAAAAGATAAATGATTAAAGCAATAGGTAAATGCACTTCAATTAGTCAATGAGGAATATAACAAAAGAAGAAAAGGGCCTTGTAACTAGAAGCCACAAGAAGGCAACTTAGACAGGGGAAATGTTAGCAGTAGCAATATTGGGAATATAAATGGAAACAACGGTAGGAATTTATAAGATTGGTAATCTAGTCAGAAATAGTGTAAGAAATAAGCAAAAAGGATATAGTAATGACCCATATTTTTAATGGTTAGATTTTCAAATATTAATTCAATAACTAAAGGTCAAAAAAATATGATTTTTCGCATACGATCAAATCAGGACCGAAACCCACTTCTGTTGAGTTCATATCGACTTTGTAAGTTAGAATGAATATAAGGATCACTATATTTGAAGATTGAACAATTCGATGGCAGAAATAGTCTTAAAAAGCGTGAAATTATCATCTCGGGGTTCTATCTCAAATAGCAACGAAATTTATATCATCAGGACCGAAAACATAAGGTGATACACATAGACGAGTTTTGTGGCGATCTGATGCACAGTTTGATCCTGTGAGCTCAAAATGCATGACCATTTATTTGAGAGATCAAATAAACGAAATATTATATTATCAAAATATTATCCAAAACCCTTTATTTTTGTTGATCCTGTACTGTCCCATCCCTATTTACAGTAAATCATTCCCGCCTCTCATCCTTAGCTTCAAAAATGAAGATCGAGAAACCTACTCCATGAAGAAAAAAAATTCCACCTTCGTTGAATTCGTAATGAAGAGATCTTCACGTCCATATATTTAATGAAGGGTATGATGGTGATTTTGGGGATGATCGTGCATATTCGTCAATCCAGGGGTTCGGTTACAAGTGGCTAGAAGCGATGAGGAGCAGAATGAAAGAAGCAAACAAGTTCCTATTAGCGATACGCTTTTCCCCATATCAATCATTGAAGGTCCGATCCTCTTAAATGAAACATGACTTGAAGCTAAGTCGAGTACTGCACAGGCATTGCGATTTGATGGGGTGAACAAAGCTGGGAATTTTGGTGCCAGCGAGTCGAGCATTCGAAGAGAAGACCAATGGCATGAACGATGTTTGATTGGTCAAGTAGAACTCTATATCACTGTAGAAATGTGCACGGAATTTTCTTGGATCGAGTATATGCATGTACATGCCACCTAAATTTGGGGAAGAAGATGAATTAACTAGGCAATTAGTATTTTAATTAATTAATTAATCGTTATGTAGATCCGTTATCATATATTATGCTTATCTTTTACATATGAGGTCCTTTTTGGACATTATTTCTTATGTTGTGCTCATGATGAGAGTTCTATGACATGAAGATGGTTTAGACAGATTTGGTTGAGGTGAGTGATATTATCTCTCATAATACTATGTGTTAGCGCCAAAATTGGTCACTAACACCCAAATGTAGACGAAAGCACCAATTAACAGTCACTGATAACAGATAGAGTGTGTGTAGAGAGTAATAATATGAAGAACAGTTAAAATTAATGAAAGCAGTAAAGAACAGCAGATTTTATAGTGGTTCGGCTAACTCTGGCCTACGTCCACTCCAGTAATTTCCTTTTATTGATATGAGAATCAGTTACAATTACAAAGTAGTAGGCTAGCCTTAGCCTTAGGAAATAGAAGGTCAGAGAGCAAAGAAGGAGAAGAAGAAAAAAGATCCATTTTCGGAAGCCCTACATGCCCTATTTATAGACACGTCCAGGTAGTTGTTGGGCTCTCTGAATATCCTGAGCCCATCAGGGCCGAATGGCCCATGCCGAACCAAAATGCCGTGCCGAACGTACTTGCATCTCCCAATGCCGAGCCTCATATGATGCCAAATAGCCTATGAAGCCGACCGCTTCCTGATGCCGAACATACTTCTTATGCCGATCACAGTGAGGCCGAACACTCTGAATGTTGTGGGATGTATTCGTGCCGAACGATACCGAAAGCCGATCCAATATCTTGGCTGAGCGATGTCTCGGCCGAACGATGTCTACGCCGAACGATACAATACATCGAACGATCCATGATGTCGAACGTTCCATCCAATGCCGAACGATCCATTCAATGCTGAGTCATCCCTTATGCCGAGCGACAACCAATGCCGAGCCATCCCTTATGCCGAGCATACTCGTATGCCGAACGAGGCAACTAAGCCGAACACACTTGTAGGCCGAACGAGGCAACTATGCCGAACGTACTCGTAGGCCGAACGAAGTACTTGTGCCATGTATCCCCTTCATTTCTTGACCAAATGACATATCCAAGTAAACTTCATCCTTCGAAACTAAATCCATCATACTCCGAACTCGATAGTCGTCAAGTTAGTTAGGTTGAATCCGCCTACTTATGGCTTTGACAAAAGGCGGGTTAACACTTGCCCCCCAAAATATGCCTTGCTATTGGAAGGTGTGTTTTGAATAGCCTCAAATCCAACATCCAAAGTCCATATCCTTTTTGTAACCGTACTATCATATCCACGACCTCTCTGGGCTTAACCTTGAACCTATAGACCTCGCTGGGTCGCGTTATCCTGTTCCAGCCTTGACTTTTCCATCACGGGCTTGTATGTTCTCCGGCCTCGACTCTCTAGTCAAAGACTTTTTATATTCTTCGGCCTCGACTCTCCGGTCAAGGACCTTTTATATTCACCGGCCTCGACTCTCCGGTCAAGGACTTTTTATATTCACCGGCCTCGACTCTTCGGTCAAGGACTTTTTATATTCGCCGGCCTCGACTCTCCGGTCAAGGACTTTTTATATTCGCCGGCCTCGACTCTCCGGTCAAGGACTTTTTATATTCACCGGCCTCGACTCTCCGGTCAAGGACTTTTTATATTCACCGGCCTCGACTCTCCGGTCCAGGACTTTTTATATTCTCAGGCCTCGACTCTCCGGTCAAGGACTTTTTATATTCTCCGGCCTCGACTCTCCGGTCAAGGACTTTTTATATTCTCCGGCCTCGACTCTCCGGTCAAGGACTTTTTATATTCTCTGGCCTCGACTCTCCGGTCAAGGACTTTTAATATTCTGCCCGAGTCCATTTCTTCGCTCTCCGGCGAAGGGATTCATAACTTGTGACCATTGCCCTGTCTCTCCGGTCGGGGAAGTAATTGTAAAACCTGAACTGTTTATTACATTGATCCAAAACCAAATATAAAACCAGAAATCCGTATCAAAAAATCAAACATCCAAACCAGAATGGGAAACCAAGAAAAAAACCAACCAAATCGGGAGTTCAATCCAAACTCCAAAACCATACCAAAGAAAAGTAAATGTCCAAAATACGAAAGAGAGAACCAAAGTTTGCAGAAAACTAGAAAGAAAGCAGAATTTCATAGACTCAAGTAGTACGGTTTTCAGTCATCTCAGAGCACGCCTAGGAACCGTCCTCAATCCCGTACGTGTGTAAGTGACCTAGCCATATTACTTTGAGTTCTATTACTTAATCAAAACCATGAACCTGTTTAGTTGATAGTAAACCGGCGTTGACCAGACCCAATGCCGCCATTGCTAGAGGTAGGTAGTGGCTGCTCTTGCTCCCCTGCCATAGTTCGATTCCTGACATATTGCTGTACGTGACCATTCCTTACATGCTCCTCAATGATATCCCTCAAATGCCTACAGTCGTTTATGTTGTGCCCATCCAGCTCATGGAATAGGCAATGCTTTTCCGATGTCCGTTCGTATTCTGAAGGCCCTCTCTTTGCTGGCCTTTGGTATTGGAGCCGCCCTCAAGTGTCCAAGTAAATCCTTTCTAGAGTCTCAGTTAAATCTGTGTAAGAAGAAAACTTTGACTCCCTCCTAGGTTTCTTCGAAGTGCCACCATTTCCATTCGTTTTCTGTTTTCCTTTATCATCTTTACTTAGATCCTCCCTGGATGGACCTCCACCCCTCACTGCATAAGCTTCAGCCTCTCGCCCTACTCTCTCAGCCTGCGCATCCTCCTGTCTCAAGAACCTTTCCGCCTCATGATAGAACTCCCCGAGATCCCTCGGTGGGTCCCGTTCCAATTATATTTTGAAATCCGAGTTATCCGCGATTCCCAAGACGGCTGCCATCAAAACCATTGACGGATCGGGTCGATCCACTGAGGCTACCGCTGCGTTGAATCTGGTTAAGAAGTCCCTGAGCGATTCCCCTTTCCATTGTTTCATAGATGTCAGAGTCATCACGTTCTTGGGTCTAACTATGTGGACCCGAAACTGTCTCATAAACCTCTCAATTAGCTCCGTCCATGTGCTGATAGAACCATTCTCCAACTGTCTAAATCACATAGCGGCGATATCTGTCAAATACAACGGGAAGCATCGAGGCATGACCTCATCCGATGCCCCCAGTACCTCCATATGCCTTATGTATTTCCTCAGATGAACCGTTGGATCCGCCTTCCCATTATACATTTCCAAATTTGGTAGCTTAAATTCGGGTGGGTTCCTAGCTTGCCTGATAGTAGGAGTAAAGGGACTCCTATTTACATCCTCCAAGTCTCTATTTACCAATCCACCCCTCATAGCCCGTCTAACCATCTCCGCTAATCTGTCGTTGCCCCCAAGATGTAATCCTTGTCCATCGCCTCTGGTTTGCCCCCCGAGTTTATGAGGGAATTCTGGCACATACTCCTCATCTCGCACTCCTGCACTCCTGTTGGTGTCGGGTTGCACAACATCGTCTGGTATCCCTCCATGGGTTGGTCCAACATTTCCTGGTGGTATGCCCCCAAGTCTAGATCCATCTGGATTGATAGCTGGTTGCTGATTGGGGGTTGCCCCCTGCCGAGCTATTCCCTCTGCTTGCTGGTTGAGCGCTTCTGATCCAGCTCCACGGATCTGAGCTCCTGCATTTTCTGTTTTTGCAAATTGTCTGAGAAGAGTCTGCATCATCTCCTCTTGTCTTTTCATCATCGCCTCCATTTCCTCTCTAGTGATGTAAATGGATGCTCCACCTGCTCCATCTCCAGTGGAAGCCTCTTGACTTCCCTCCTGATTGCTCCTTTCCCTTACTTGCTTCCTTGCTGATGGTCTAGCCATTGCTCTTTTAAATCCAAGTTTCTAACTCCAAAATTCCTGAGTTTAATTCTCAGTGAAAGCACCAAAATGTTAGCGCCAAAATTGGTCACTAACACCCGAATGTAGACGAAAGCACCAACTAACAGTCATTGATAACAGATAGAGTGTGTGTAGAGAGTAATAATATGAAGAACGGTTAAAATTAAAATGAAAGTAGTAAAGAACAGCAGATTTTATAGTGGTTCGGCTAACTCTGGCCTACGTCCACTCCAGTAATTTCTTTTTATTGATATGAGAATCAGTTACAATTACAAAGTAGTAGGCTAGCCTTAGCCTTAGGAAATAGAAGGTCAGAGAGCAAAGGAGAAGAAGAAGAAAAAAGATCCATTTTCTGAAGCCCTACATGCCCTATTTATAGACACGTCCAGGTAGTTGTTGGGCTCTCTGAATATCCTGAGCCCATCAGGGCCGAACGGCCCATGCCAAACCAAAATGCCGTGCCGAACGTACTTGCCTCTCCCAATGCCGAGCCTCATATGATGCCAAATAGCCTATCAAGCCGACCGCTTCCTGATGCCGAACATACTTCTTATGCCGATCACAGTGAGGCCGAACACTCTGAATGTTGTGGGATGTATTCGTGCCGAACGATACCGAAAGCCGATCTAATATCTCGGCCGAACGATGTCTCGGCCGAACGATGTCTCGGCCGAACGATGTCTCGGCCGAACGATGTCTACGCCGAACGATACAATACGTCAAACGATCCATGATGCCGAACGTTCCATCCAATGCCGAACGATCCATTCAATGCCGAGTCATCCCTTATGCCGAGCGACAACCAATGCCGAGCCATCCCTTATGCCGAGCATACTCGTATGCCGAACGAGGCAACTAAGCCGAACATACTTGTAGGCCGAACGAGGCAGCTATGCCGAACGTACTCGTAGGCCGAACGAAGTACTTGTGCCATGTATCCCCTTCATTTCTTGACCAAATGACATATCCAAGTAAACTTCATCCTTCGAAACCAAATCCATCATACTCCAAACTCGATAGTCGTCAAGTTAGTTAGGTTGAATCCGCCTACTTATGGCTTTGACAAAAGGCGGGTTAACACTATGATTGTTATTATAGTATTAAAACAATCTTTTTAAATGTTTTCTAACTTTAAAAGGGGATTTCTAAAATAGTTAAACCTATATCTTATTTTATAAAAAGAATTAAATGTGTTTTAAAATGGTTTTTAGTTAAATATCACATTTTTTCCACCGAGACACTATTTTGATGTTATTGATAGAATTAGACTATTTTAATATTAATCCCATATTATCCCATATTGATTGTTTGGATATATTATGTTGTGTTATTATGGATATATATATAGGCCATTATAGACATTTCTGTGCTTGTTGGTTGCATGTCTGCTTATTCGTTAGTTGGATGAGAACATCATTGGATAGCGATATAAAAAAAATTCCATTAGATAGAGTTTAGTGTATATCGATCGTATGCACACATGATGGAGACTCAAATGATGTGGTAAAGTTTTATGTTTAGCAATTAAGCGCACAAACGATGATAAACCCGAATGGATAGGATAAAGATTGTGAGGTGTATTGGTGCGCACTGACTTGTCTAAAGATAAAGGATGACAGACTTGGATACATGCTTAGGACTTCGAGACAGATGCCGGATGTTCATTTGGTTTGTACTAAACCATTTTTGGTTAATTACGCAATCAAAATGGTCATCATCGCTACCCTGAGCTGGTCGATATCCACCATTATTGATGATGGCCGATTTGACCAATTTGACATGGATGATGGAGAGGCTTTGAAGAGCATGATGTGATGGTTCATTCGAATTTAATATCGATGCTACGACTCTTTGACGAGATATTTTAGCACAGAAGCAAGGATGTGATGCTTCAACACGATGATTTTATAATTTGACGATGATGATTCCATAATGGGAAGTGACGACTTCGATGATAGATAACTGTACTTCTAGATCCTGAGAGGCTAACGGTGAGTCGGATTGATGGAATAGTCCAAGAAGGGTTATGGGATGTGCTATGATATTCTATGACTGACATTGCCTATATAGAGTAGTTCCCTAGTTTTGGGACGCACGAACGCACGATGATATTCAATGACTGAAGATGGCTTTCTAGAATAGTCCCAAACTGCGATGACTTCAGACAGGAGTTGTAAGGATAGCTTAGGGATAAGCTATGCTATGGATGATGTGCGCAAAGGGATCATTGACATTTTTAGGTTTGTAGTGTACTTATAAAGTAGGGGTATCTGAGGATGCTCACTTGGCTCATATGTCCAACGCACTGAGTCAATGAATGTTAGTGTGGATGATGGATGCTATGTTTGTTAGATTGTTTCTATCACCTTAGGGATGTCACACGATGTAGTTATTACCGATAACGATATCTAGACACCTTTAGTATTTTGATATATAGTGCACCCATGATGACTATCATAGAGTAGTGTATATCTTTTATATGTGCTAACTCTATGGATGAATTGACATGTTAGGTTTGATTCTCCATACCCTCTATTTCGTATACTATATCAACTTTTATAGTGTTTGAGATTATTTATCACTCACACCGGACTGTTGTCTAACTTGAGGTTTTATACTTTGCTTCTTATTATCTCAGGTACTCTTAAATGAGTAGACCAAGTAGTAGTGTAAACAAAACATGGATCAATATAGATGGACTAGCAGAAGGTAATGCTTTCTCATATTTATATCTTGAGTTTATTATTGTTTATTCCATTGTGTGATACTATGGAGCCTTGACAGTGTTGACTTACTATTGTTATAGACAGTTTATTAGTTGAGTTTATTTATCAGTTGTGTAAACCCTTTTACTGTATTATATAACTATATGAGCCTGTGTACTCTGATTATGTAGTTTATATGGTTATTGTTGTCTCGCCTATTTTATGTCTATAATGCCTATAATATTTTACCTGATGCGTAGTGAAATATATTACAGGTCATACAATTATGTGATTTTTTGTTTATTTCTCTTCTATTCTCTTCTCGTTTTCTTTTTCTTCCATTAACAATCTCCCAACATCGACTATATGCACCACTAGCGTGCTATTTGATTATATAAGCATCGGTGGTGTTGGGCGATGTGTAGTTAATGCCCCGCTATTACCCCGCTACAACACCCCTATATCTCATAACGGATTTCTACCACTACGATTTTTCCATATAGACCCAGAATATAGTCTTTCCGCTTTAATCCCCGCTATTTCCGTATATCCCATTATTTCCGCTATATTCCGCTATTCCCTCTATATCTTTTTTAATAAAATAAATTGAAAAACTGCATTTATACATTATAAAATTTTGAAATTAATTTATTTGATTTAATTTTTAATATATTTTCAGAAATGAAAACACTATAATATTCTACCAAATTCAATTATGTTATATAATAGTTTTTCGTTTATTTAAAGTATATTTGAACATGTTTTTATTTAAAATTATTTATGTATTATTTATAATTTAATTGAATGATAATTTTTCATTTAATTACCATTTATATATTTGTAAAAACTAAGTACGAGTTTTATATGCTATTTTAGAGTCATCCGCTATATCTCGCTATATCCTCGCTATATCCCCGCTATGACTTTTTGCACCTCCACCGCTTCGAATCTATCGAGTGCATTAACTGCACAGGTTGGGCGGTCATCTCAGATATGATAGGACAAATGGGTAGTTTCCATACATGTAGTAATTGTGCATATCTTTTAGAAGTACCCCTCATGTGCTATTAGAATCCCCGCTAGAGTTGAAAGTGAAAATAGCAGGAGAGTAAGAAAGTAATGCAATGGAAGTTATCCATATCTATTTTAATTTTCTTATTTAATCATGTTTTTGAAAAATAGTTTGGTTTGACAATTGGTATTTCGAATATGTTTTGAGTTTAAAATCCTACATTTGAGAAAGTAAATATTTGTTGTAGAAAGTTTTTGAAAAGGAAAATTTTTCATGGCTCCTTTTTGTAAATCAAGTAATTTTTGAATTTAATAAAAATGTTTTTAGGTTTTTATTTTCAAAGATAAAGGTTTTGAATTAGGTACATCATGATTGTGAAGTTTTAATTTTATGAGAGTGGTGAAACCTGTTTGCGCCAAAATTGGTCACACACACCTAATTGTCGATGAAAGCACCCGTTTACAATCACAGATCACAGATAGCAAATGTGTAGAGAATATAAATATGAAGAACACTCAGAAAATTAAAATAAATGTAGTAAAGACATAAGGTTTATAATGGTTCGGCTATCTTCAACCAATGTCCACTTTGAAGAGTTGTTGTTTTATTGATTATCGCTCGCTGGTTACAAGAATACAATTGATAATAATTGAGTTACAATGGAATTCGGCAGAGTAACGGCGTAAAAGAACCAGAAGATCACTTTTCTCAAGCTTATAGACTGTTATTTATACGTGTAGGCTGTAAATATCTCGCCCAGATCGCGGAGGACTCCTCTCATGTGGATGGGCCCACCTGATCGGTTCCAAGCGATTTCGACTCGATCCATGATCAATACGAATGGTATTCGTATCGATCAAGATCTTGCCCAATCGTGTCGAGATCAAGTATGGACATTCTTGGGGTTTTACGCAAGCTCCTATAAAAATTTGGTAGCATTTGGACTTATAGATTGTGAGATATGGTCAATGCAAGTTTGTGTTTATAGCATGTTGTCAAATTCATATTTCTTCCATTCGAATTACTTTACTTCGCATCGATGAAATGCATGTGCTAACCAGATGACGTGGTGCTATCTTCTAGGATCGATCCACTTTTCATGCCGAGTGACTGAGTCTTTCTATGGGACGTGCCTTGTTCGTATCCACCAGTTTGGCCTCTTTCGTATCCACCCATTACACCACATTCCATATCGATGGAAAGTGACAGTTTCGTATCGACCATCTGGGTAATCGACATGTAAAATATATTAATATGGATCGATATGAAATGTACATCGATACGAACTGAATAACCTTGATTGATCCGAGAGATGCATGTGTCTGATGGATACAAAATGAACGAGTGCAAATATGATGGTTACGAATAACACGGTCACAAAATGAACGAGTTCAAACCTGATGGATACAAATAGCATGGATACAAAATGAATCGATGTGAACTGATGGATATGAACAGGACGTGTTTCTCACAAAATTTGATCGATCCATAACTTGAGCATACGAACTCCGATCAACTTCAAATTTGAGATGTTGGCTTCCGTAGCTTTGCTTGTCGTGTTGTATCAATTGTAGCCCAATCCAGACTTAGGAAAAATTTACTAGCATCCATAGCAGGTTTGTGTGCAACCGACCTTCGGGGACGAGCTGTCTTTGGTTTTCAGTTAATTTTTGGTGTCATGGCCTTGATAAAAGGCAGGATAACACTTACCTCCCCCCCAATGCATACCTTGCGATAGGAAGGTGTGTTTTGTAATTCGATATGCTAGCATTAATATCCTATTGATGACCTGTAAAGAGATTGATAGTCTTACCTGACTTTGAATGGAAATCGTTCGAGGTCGTATGCCGTTCGGGGCGGTATGTGACTGTTCGAGGTGGGATGCCGTTTGGGTGGTATGTGACCGTTCGAGGTCGGATGCCATTCGAGGTGAGTTGTGACCGTTCGCAGTCGGGGTCCTGTTCATGGCGAATGGAAACCGTTCGCGGTCGAGTGTTGTTCTAGGCGAATTGTGATCGTTCGCTGTCGGGGTGCCGTTCATGGCGAATGGCGACCGTTGATGGGTGCCCTTCGGGGAGAATTGTGACTGTTCGAGGTTGGGTGCCGTTCGAAGCGAATTATGTGTGCCCGAGGGGACTTAAGATCATTAATGTCATATTTCACATTCGAGTGAGTTTCTGAATCATTTATTATAGCAGTTTGCACCATCTCAGAGCATTCCTAGGGACCATTTGCGATCCCAACATGTGTAAGGGACTTGGCCGTTATAGGATTATTAAAACCAAATATCCATTCAAATGAGTCTTTCAACAAAAATGTCCATTACAATCAAGTCCAGATGCATAAAAATAAAAAACAAAAGCAAAACAGAGACGTCAAAGTACAGAAACCAATACTGATGCGGTTGATAGTCTTCTCAGAGCACGCCTGAGGACTATTCATGACCTTGTACTTGTGTAAGAGACTAAACCGCTCTATTGTGGAGTTTGCGAATTATTCGTCATTATTATAATCAGTTGATGACAAGCTAATGCCTCGATCATGAGCCGCCCCCGGTTGTTGCAGATGGTGGTCGTTCTTAGTCTGCCGTTGCTGCTCGCCTTCTCATATATTGCAACTGCATGCCGTTTCGAATGTGCCCATCTATCTCATCCCTCAAGTGTCTGCAATCATTCGTACTATGGTTGTTTAACTTATGGATTAAACCATACTTGTCTGGTTTCCTCTCTTTGCTGGTCGGATCCTTCCTCATTGGCCCCCGTAGGGAACCTGCCCCTCGGTGTCTTGGTAGATTCGTTCCAAAGTCTCATTCAGCTCTGAATAAGAGGTGAATCTTGGCTCTTTTCACGGCTTCTTTGGCTCATCATCGCTATTATCTGCCTTTCGTTTCCCTTTATCTTTGCCTGAATCCTTTATAGGCGGATATCCGCTTTTGACTGCATAAACATCAACTCTATCTCCTTCCACTCTCTCAGCATTTGTATCCTCTTATTGCGGAAACCTTTGTGCCTCGTGGTAGAATTCTCCAAGATCTATGGGTGGAACCCTCGTCAATGAGTTTTTGAAATCTGTGCCATCAGCAATGCCAGAAACAGCTGCCATCAAAACCGTGGACGGATCAGGTCGATCCACCGATGTTGCCACTACATTGAATCGTGTTAAGAAGTTCCTCGAAGACTCTCTGGTCTTCTGCTTCAGTGTCATCAGACTCATCACATTCTTGGGCCTCGAGATGTGAACCCTGAACCACTTCATAAACTTTTCAGTTAACTCGGTCCACGTTTCAATCGAACTGCACTCCAATTGTCTAAACCATAATACTATCTGTCCATCAGATATAGTGGGAAACATCGGACCATGATCTCCTCTGATGCCCCATTACTTCCATATGCTGCGTATACCTCGTCGGATGAACAGTAGGGTCTGTCCTTCCATCGTACATCTCCAATGTCGGTAGCTCGAATTCTGGTGGGTTCCTGGCCGGCCTAATTGAGGAAGCTAAAAGGCTCCTGTTAACATCTTCTAGATCTCTATTCACCATTCCATCTCTCATGGATCGTCTGATCATCTCCACCAATCTGTCACTATCGTCAAGTTGCAGTCCTTGTCTGTTGCCTCCGATTTTACCCCCGAGTTCGTGAGGGAATCTTGGAATCTATTCTCTTGAATAGGAGTTAATTTCTCTATCAATACCATGTTTAACAGCTCCACATGGTATCCTGCCTAAGGTTGGATCAACATGCTCCTGGGGAGTGCCTCCCAGCTCATGGGCTGCTCCTAATGGTCCTGCTCTATTCTGAATCCCGGTTGTTCCATGTTCCTAATACCTATCCCCAGCACTCCTTGTAGTAGAGTTCTCTTGATTCTGCACTCTAGTTGTCCAATTTGTTGGATTTGGTTCTGCATTATCTCTTCCTGCCTTTTCAGATTCCCTCCTGCATAGCTTCCATCATCATCTCCATCTCATCTCAGGTGATGAAGACTGAGGCCTGATCCACTCCTGAGGAAGCCTTTTGACTTCCTTTATGCTAGCTCCTTTCTGCTCTTTGACTCCTTGCTGATTGCTTCACCATTGCTTTCCAGATCTAAGTCCTTAAGCCTTCAGATCCAATATCCAAGCTGTAAAATCCCTGAATGTTATCCTTCTCAATGAAAGCACCAAAATGTTTGTGCCAAAATTGGTCACACACACCCATTATCGATGAAAGCGCCCGTTTACAATCACATATCACAAATAGCAAATGTGTAGAGAATATATATATATGAAGAACACTCAGAAATTGAAAGGAATGCAATAAAGACACAAGCTTTATAGTGGCTTGGCTATCTCCGGCCTACTCCACTTTGAAGAGTTGCTGTTTTACTGATTATCACTCGCTGGTTACAAGAATACAATTGATAATAATTGAGTTACAGTGGGGAAAAATAATTGCATAAAAGAACCAGAAGATCCCTTTTTTGAAGCTCTTGGACTGCTATTTATAGGTGTAGGCTACAAATATCCTGCCCAGATCACGGAGGACTCCTCCTCTCACATGGGTTGGCCCAAGTGATCGATCTGAAGTGATTTCGACTTGATCCATGATCGATACGAATGGAATTCATATCGATCAAGATGTTGCCCAATCGTGTCGAGATCGAGCATGGACATTCTTGGGATTGTATGCAAACTCCTCTAAAAATTTGGTAGCATTTGGACTTGTAGATTGTGAGATATGATCGATGCAAGTTTGTGTTTGTTGCATGTTGCCGAATTTGTATCGCTTCCATTCAAATCACTTTACTTCGTATCAATGAAATGCACGTGCTAACCAGATGATGTGGTGCTATCTTCTAGGATCGATCCACTTTTCATGCCGAGCGACTGAGTCTTTCTCTTCGACGTGCCTTGTTTGTATCCACCAGTGAAGCCTTGTTCGTATCCACCCATTACACCGCATTTTGTATCGATGGAAAGTGACAGTTTCGTATCGACCATTTGGTGATCGATACGAAACATATATTAATATGGATCGATACGCAATGTACAATGATACAAAGTGAATAACCTTGGTTGATCTGAGAGATGCATGTGTCTGATGTATACGAAATGAATGAGTGCAAACTTGATGGATACGAATAGCATGGATATGAAATAAACGAGTGCAAACCTGATGGATATGAATAGCATGGATACGAAATGTATCGATGCAAACTGATGGATACGAATAGGATGTGTTTCTCATAGAATTTGATTGATCCATAACTTGAGCATAAGAACTCCGATCGACTGGAAATTTGAGACGTTGATTTCCGTATCTTCGCTTGTCATGTTGTATCAATTGTAGCCAATCCAAACTCGAGCAACATTTACTAGCATCCATACCGGATTTGTGTGTAGCCGTGCTTCAGGGATGATCTGTCTTTGGTTTTCAGTTAATTTTTGGTGTCATGGCCTTGCTAAAAGGCGGGATAACAAAACCTAAACCAAATTTTGATATGGAGTAGATAAGATTACTGCCTAGGTAAGACGGGCTAAAGTTTAGGCAACGAATAAAATAGATATGGATGCTCATAGGGTAGCAACAAGAAATTCTCATTTTGGAATGAACCTAGAAATGTTTGACTAGACATGTATGAAGGTGATAAGAAGGACCCTCAAAGGATGGGTAATAGTGTTGAAGTATACTTTTATGGGTCCTAGGATATACTTGCATGAAAAATCAAGGATAAAGAAGGTAAATACCAAAGTGTGAGAATACCATCGAGAGATTTTGATTGAAAGAAGATAGTAGTATGATTGAAGAAGAATGTAATGAGATGGAAAAACTACATAGAGGATGTTAGTGGACTCAAGTTAAAGAATACAAGATGGGTGATAGGAAATTTATCCCACTAAGCCAATTTTCTGACGAGTTATTCTAGACATGCATAGTTTATATTTCTTACCCACTATAGAGTGGGAATGCACAGTTCGTCCTATAATCGGGTGTAATGATTGAAGTAATAGATGGGCTTCATTTGAAGCCAAGGAGGTAAGTTAAAATGTGTGGACTATAGTTGAATGACATACTGGAAGTGTCAACCTTGACTGAATATGGGATGATAGGGCCACAATATCATTAACACCAGTTGACGATGAAGGGTGGTTTCCAACAATCGTTTTTTGTTAGGTTATTTGGATTGTAATTGCTAGTTGTCTCCATTCGGTTATTGGAAAAGCATACAATATGATATAGGGTGTATTCTTATTTTATGAGTGTGTTGATTTTTTTGGACGAGCTTTGGCCACCATATATATTGTGAACTAATAGGTAAATAAGGAAATCTGATATGAACACTTAAGATTCCGAGGACGCAATTTCTTTAAGGAGGGGAGTCTGTAACAACCTGCATATTTTACAATTTAATATTTAAATATTTTATTTAAATATTTCATCGTTAGTCGGATTATGGTTCGAAAAGCTACTTTTTGCGAACGGTCGAATTGGGACTCGAGACCACCCCCATTGAGTTCAAAATGACATATGCGACCTTTTTGAGTATAAACATTGATATGTTTGGAGTTAGTAAAATTTTGCTACTTTATCACTTTGGGCTTTGGTTTGGGTTTCAGCCCTATATCCTAACACATGCCCTAGCTCCACCCCCACTTATGCTCATTCACTTCATTTTCCTAACACTCTCAAGCTCTAGATAAAAATAGTGGAGGAGAAAAAGAATTAGGAAATCCTAAGCCTAGATCCATTTTCAAAATCCAAGCTTTAACTCCAAATTCAAAGAAGAAGCTTTGGTAAGCTTTCTCTTCATCTTCTCCAACTCGTTCTCTTTTCAATCTCAGAAATTCCTAAACCTAACTTAGGAAATGTTTCTCTTTTAAGCTTATATTCAAGCTTGTTGGGTTGGAGTTGAAGAGTGATTGTCCTTACCATTGTTCTATAGCTTCTTCTTCATTTGTTTTGGGTTTAAAGGTGAGATTTTTATCTCAAATCTTAGTCTATAACTATATTTAATTGTTAGGTATGAATTCCTAACACTTATTCATGTGCATTTGATTTTGATTTGGATTGATTTGGTGAGTATTCCAATTTTTGGTGTTTAGATCTAATTTTATGAAATCCTATTATGGATATTTGGACATTGATATTCGAGGCGTATCGAAGAGCCTTTAAGGCTGGGTTGTCGCTCGGCATAAATCCTTAGTCGTTGTTGCTCTTTCGATCACTCCCGATAATCGTTTGGCCATCTTTGGCCTAGGTTCAAGGAATGCCTGAAATTCAGTTTTCAGACGTCTGAATTTGTATTTCCAGACGTCTGAATATTATACTGGTAATTTTTATCCCCCAGTATTTAGACGTCTGAATCTAAACCTCCAGACGTCTGAATTGGCTCGAATGCAACCAGAAAGAAAATAGGTTAAAATTGCCTATTTCAAACGTCTGAAATAAAGGGTTCAGTCGTCTGAATTATGTTCTGGAAAACTTTTATTTTTCCAGATTCAGACGTCTGAATCCTTGATTTCAGACACCTGAATCTGCTGTCTAGGCTCTATTTTGCCCACTTAGCTTGAGTTTTCAAATTTAATCGATTCGTGTTGTTTCCCTTTTGTTGTTATCACTTATTATCGACTTGGATGACATTTTCTTCGGGATTTTTGAGAATATCCATTTTGATGGATTTGGTATCGATTTCTTTGGATCTTACTCACGTCTTCGAATGTGAATTTTGGTGATTGATTGTTTCTACAATCATTTTTGTGATTTGTCACCTTAAAAATATAAAGGTTTCAATACTAGTAGTAAATATTAAAACTCTTTCATCAAAATGATTTCAATACTATTTTATTACAAAGCTCTTTTCTTAAATCGTTTTCCAATCTACTAGCATATACAAACCTTTACCTCACTTGCATGAGAAATCTAATCAAACGGCTTAGTAAAACAAGTGGTATGAAATGCTTGCGTTTACCTCGTCGGTTAATTCTTGGACTTGTTCGATTGAACCTCTTGTGACAATTTTAGAGTGGATGTCTACAATTTGTTCGTAAATACTTAAGTTAAGCCAGTGGTTATAGGACATGATGCTAAACTCATTTATTTACTAGCTTAATGTAGATGACACTTCTCGATGATCATTGATGATCATTTTATGTGATTTAGACTAGATATATGCTATGTTTCTTTGTCCACGTAGGGGACGGTACCTCGTTTTATTGAGTTTCGTCTCATTTCTTTTATAGGCTAACGACCTATGTATTATTTGGAGTTTCGACTCAATTTTTGTGGGCTGGCGACCCATGTTCTTTTATGGAGTTCGGTCCACTGGACGTACCTTTGCACTACGTCATTGCACCAGCTTGTCAGGATCATCTGACATACCGTTGTACAACGTCGTTGTTCTGAATTATTCGAGTTTCAGGTACCTCGGGCGTACCGATATTGTACTACGTCGTTGCACCGGCTCTATGGTTAGCGACCATGGGATAGCGTCCCCTTTGTGATACACGTGTTAGTGAGTTTTCATGCTCCTGTTTTGTGATAGGCCTCCCTTTTTTTTGTGATTTTTAGATTTCTATTGATGATTTGTAGAATTTGTGTTTCATCAATTTTTATGATTGGCATCTATATGATGACGATATTTGTGAATTGGTGAATAAAAATAAAAATTATGACATTCTTTTGATCTTTGAGAAGATTCTTGTGATATTGATTAATCTTTGGTTGATTTTCAATTACATACTTACCATAGTATGACTTTACGGTTATCATACGTTTCTGTCATATCTCTGATCCTTTATCATTTTATCTGATATTTATAGCTAGACTGATCCGTTTATTATTTTCTTATTAAATAATACTCGGGTTAGACCGAGATATTACAAATGCTCCTGCTTGACTCCTCATCTGGGAGTATTATCTGACTTTTGGCTAACTACATTAGATTTATAGTTTTTGTTGGTATACATTCGAGATAGAGACTCCTTGATGTATACATATTCTTTTGTCTAGCACTTGTATCTATTCTTTTGTTATATTGTGGATCTTGTTTGGCCACTACTCTGATAAACACTTCTTAGTGTTATATTCATATCTGTTTCCGCCTTTGTGATATGGATATCTGTGAATGATTTGTGTTATGCTTATTTCTATATTTGTTTCCGAAGATATTACAGCCACTGGGTAGTAGATTTGAGTTTGTATCGATATGTCGGATTTCCACTCGAGATGAAATGCATGTTATTCTATCTGACATAACGGTCCTCGCACAAAACCATTACACGGATGGTCGGTCCTCAACAGCCTTATTCTCCATGCTAGTTGACGGCATTACCCCGTAGTGTCCTTGGCTAGCGTGGGTATAGAGGTGGAGCGTCACAAAATAGATCATTTATTCTTGGCAAAGGATACTTGTTCTTAATTGAACTTTGTTTAACTTACGATAGTCAATACACATCCTTAATGACCCATCAAGTTTCTTCAAAAACATCACGGCCGCTCCCCAAGGCAAACTGCTTGGTCTAATAAAATTCCTTCTTTCTAGGTCCACTAGCTGCACCTTCAATTTCTTCATCTCAGTTGGTGTCATCCTGATAGGTGGTCTACTTACAGGTTCATCTCCTGGCACAAGATCTAATCTAAACTCAACAGATCTTTTCGGGCGTAATCTAGTGACTAGGTTCAAAACATCTGCAAATTCTCTTGCTGCTCGAACCTGACTTAACTCATTTCCTACCTCCATAGGGTTAAGCATAGCACTAACACTTCGGTCAGTATTCTCTACTGAGAATATCACTCGATTATGGCTATTAATATGTCTTAATGACATTTCTTTATCCTGGCAAAATATTCTAGCCTCATACCCACTTAACCAATCCATACCTAAAACAATCCTGAAATCTACGAAATCAGTAACATACAAACTACATGCAAATTTATGGCCTGACAAGTCAAGTTTTAACTGGTCACATCTTAACCATAGAGTAACATACCCTCATATAGGATTTGCAAACCTTAAGGAAGTAACAAGGCAGGTGGGTTATAGGCATAATCTATCAACCAAACACTGAGATATAAATGAATGTGTAACAACCCGTATATTTGGACCATTTAAATTGACAATAATCCTCACATGTCAACTTAAATAATACAAAACACGAATCATTATGCGATTATAAATATATAAATGTAAATGAGAATCAATACAACATCACAGTCATAGAACAGTCACAGAATAATGCAGCGGAAATACATCGTCATAATAGTAGTTCATGAAGCTACTACATATAGTACAACAATGTCTAAACAAAAGGTGACTGAAAGGAAATACATAAATGTCCAACAGACATGGACATCAAAATAGACTGATAAAGATAAATGCTAAGTCTTCAGCATCTTCAACCAACCTTGATCAGCAAACTGGATAGCTTCAGACTGACCCGAGCATATACAAAAGAAACACTCGAGTCAGGACTCAAAATCTTATGCAGGATAATCAAATGCAGGAAATAAAGTCCATAACTCAAAGATGAATAATATAACATCTCTAAGGATCCGATAAACTATCTATATATACAATAGAATACGGTATGTAGGTAACGTCTAATCAGTAAAGTAGAATATTAAAATAGCGTTAAGGCGTTACCATAATTCCCCTTAAGACATTTTATATTTCCAAAAGCATATACAAGACCGTAGTTTCCCCAAAACCGGAAGTCACCAGAGGGCAATCCATATACTCAAGGTACAAATCAAACCGTAGTGGTCGCGAATAGGATAATCAGTATGACAAGGTACATGAGGCAATACCAACTAGGATACTAGTAGTTGCGTGATCCGGACTGATGTTGAGCATAGTAGCTACTATCTCAACACTGCGAAACAACACTCCCAAATCAAGGGTGCACCCAAATCGAATCACAAAAGTAATAGATATGGTATCGAAGAAGTGTGTCCGCTAGAGGTGGCAATCCTCAATGGCCCGGCGCGGCTCCTGTTTTAGTCATGTCAGGGGTAATCCAATATCGTTCGCTTTCTTTAGTCAACACGTTCACCAAACCATCCACTTCATTCTGGATCAACACTTCGCGCATAATAGTTATTAAAGTGGTTTTCGGTATCGACAGAGAGTATGTCCATTTCCGATCTCGGTCTCTTTAATAACTACGTATTTATTACCCGATGGTCGGTTAAATTTACGTTTTAACAAATCAAAGTCCAAAAGTCAAGGTGCAAATTTGACTTCCAAAATTTGACAATTCACGATTCAGTTTATTTTCGATATTTTAAAACATATTTCCAAATACGATCTTAAGTTCAAACATTTGAGTTAACGATAAAATTAAGTATTCAAGTTCAATTTAATAAGGTCTAAAAGTCGCTTATTAAGTTTAGTTTAAAATCAACGAATTCAATATAATGCTAAACTTAGTTTAAATTATTAAATCAAATTCTATTCATGTCACCTTATGTTTATGTCCATTGTTATCATAAATTCGATTAAATCAACTTATTAACTAAATTCCCCTTTTCAAAACTTCATTTGTTTTATTTACCGATTCAATTAAATTTCTAATCAAAGAAGTCTATTTCCATTTGCAATGTCCTAATTTGATTAATTCGTTAAATTTAAAATCATTTTAAATTTAAATTATCCCTAATTTAAATTCATTAAATTAGTAAGTCAAATTTCCTAAATCTCAATTTAACTTATAACAAGTTCAAATCTATTTAATTAAAGCCTAAATTTGAATCTAAAGCTAACAAATCTTTAAATCTTTAACTTATTAAATTCTAAACTTACTTGCTCCTAAATCTTATTTCAATTAAATTTTCAATTCATTTTATCCAATTTGGTAAGTTATTAATCCGTTTCAATTTAAATCCGTTAATTTATTTCAACTTAAATCCCTAAGTTTGTTATTAAATTTCCAAACAAATTGTTAAGTCCATTCCTTAATTTAAAATATATTTCAATTTCGAAAATGGTTTTGTTGACCAATCGGGATTCTTACTTTTATTTTCTATCCTAGGCCAAGTTGTTTAAATGGGTATTTATCATTTCAACCCAATATCATTCAATATAAAACAAGCATAGCAAAGGGAACTTGCAGTGTGATAACTGGAGGGTGTCAAAGTAAATAAACAAGCAATAGCAACCGTACATAACGATTCAACAATTTTATTAAATAATCCCGAAATAATCGTATTAACTTACATTTGTTATTTATGCAAATTAATATAATTATTCCTAGAAACTACACTATCGTTTCATGTAGATTAAAGATTATTATCTTATGGTTTCACTTGGTGTCTATTATCACATTTCTACATCAATCATACATACAATGGTTCAAAGTGTAGATAATGCTATTTCTACGCGGCGGTTGATTTAACAGTTAAAGGGGTCAAGTTCAACATATATAGTCCAATTTAAATTTTGTCGACTATCCTATATCAATTTCAATTTCATATTCAAATTCACTTATATTAACAACCAAATTCAATCATCAAATAACAAATTTTAGTGTCACACTTGTTTGTCGTGAACTACAATATTCAATTTTTAACTTGCATAGTGATTTGCAATCCTTATTTCAACAATCCTAACAATCAACAATTTAACATCCAAACTAACAACTTTAGTGTCACACTTGTTTGTCGTTAACTAACAATATTAAATTTTTAACTTGCATAGTGGTTTACAATCCTAACTTCAACAATTCTAACAATCAACAATTTAACATCCAAATTAACCTAAACAACAATTTATCACTTGATTATCATAGCATAATAGATTGAGTCGTGAATGAAATATTCACCTTGCGTGGTTGAAGAAGATGATGGCGAAGCACGAAGACGAATAGATAAAATAGGCCCTAACAAGCACGACGCAAAATGAACACAACTGCAATCAACAAATAATTAATCAATAATTTGTTTATTGCAATATATATATCGATTGAATATATATATAAACCATACCGATCAACGGAGCAAAATAGATTCGATAAGCGGGGTGGAAATAGCCTATGTTTCCGGATCAATAGCGGGAGCTGGAATAAAACGCAGCACAAGAACATGAGCAACCAGAATCTTACCTCACTCTACTATGCATGTACAGACTTAAAACCAATAGTAGTAACTTTGTAACTATGATTTATACAACTGTACCTTATAACTTAAATTTTTATATAAAATCTTTATATAACTTTATACTGCATACAACAAATGAAACAAACAAAGACATATACTTTATATTAAACTTTATAAACAACATAGGGAGCTAAACTAACATCAGCCAAAGCTTGTATATATCAAAACAATTTTTTTTTTTTTGAAATATGTACCTCCAAACTGCTATATAAAACTTTACTGTACAACTAACGTTTTATAAAATAACGACTCATACATAGGATATATTACTTTATACTGTAACCACTATTCATACTTATATGTATGTAACTATAGATTATATACAGCAACATATAAACTAGTATAAATTTACACATTCAAACTCAACAAACTATATAAACTAATATACACACACACATCTTATATGCTTAAACAAAATTTATTCTTTAAACAATACTGCAACGTAAAATCATAAACAGACTAAACTTTGAAATATTAAACTAAAATCAACAACTGTGAAAAACAATACTTGTAATATTTAAAAACTATAAATATATATATAAGAGAACAAGGTGGCTAGAGGGGAGAAGATGGTTGGCCAAGTGAAGGCGTGGGGAGGCTGGGTAGTAACGGGTCTCGCCTGGGTTGTGGGCTGTGCAGTGCGGCAGGGAGGGCAGTGGGGTCAGGTGAGGTGGCCGGTCAGTGGCGAGGCGGGGTGGATGGGTGTGGATGTAGTCCCTGCGACAGTGGGTGACGCGATGGGGTGAGTCGCATGGTAGTGGGTGGACACGGCAGGCGATGGAAGGGGACGCGGCGGAGGTCTGTGGGGTGGTGGCGGCTGTGTCGACGTGGTGGAGTGGTAGGGCGGCGTGTGGGTAGTCTGGGCGCGTGGTGGTCTGGATGAAGTGGAGACGGGGTAGGCTGTGCGTGGGGTGTGTAGCGGGTGACGGCAGGGGACACGGGGAGGCTAGCGACGACGTGGCAGGCGTTGTGGGCGAAGCTGGTGGTTGCATGCCAGGGGACGGTGCAGGATGTGGAGTGCATGTGGCATGGCGGAGGGGAGAGAGGCAGGGCGGTGCATGCATGAAGAGGTAGCAAAGAAAAATAATAAAAAAATAATAAAAATTTTTTTTGAGTTAGTAACCTGGTGAAGTAGGAGAATATGAAGGAGAAGGGTGTTGGGTTTTCTTTGCACGCTGGGAAGTAGTAATAAATAGTGGAAGAATATGGGGGAAAAAGAAAGAGAAAAGAATTTGCAGAGGAGAGAGACAGGGCCATCACGTAAGAGAGCAGAACTAAGTGGACACGCAATTAATGAGGGGTTCAGTGCGCATAATAATTGCAATGATGATTTTTCACAATGGTGGCTATTTGTGTTCCCAAGGTCAGCTGAATGGCTCCAAATTTTTGAATGCTGGAAAGTTTGGTACCGGTTTATGCTGCGTAACGGACCGGTTTTCGCTTCGTTAAAATTTATAATTTGCAATGCCGAACTCCGATTGACACAAATAAATATACCGTTGTGATCAGCGCGTCGAGACGGACACAACGGTATAACGATATTGATGGTTCGGCACCGTTTGCAAAGTGGTAAATCTTATTGAACCATTTGCACGAGCGAACATTTTAGCTAGCAATTAAAAGCGAAATTGACGAAACGAAATGCGCCGTCAAGTTCAGAATATTTTTCTTATGCAACATCGAGAAAAATATTTGAGTTCGGACGATAGAAAATTTTCACATAAGATTTAAACTAAAATGCAAATGCGACGAGCGTAATTTACTTCAATATTTTTCAATGAAATTTGGCGCACGCCTATGTCTATCTAGACGCATTCCAAATGTGAAGTTTGGATGGCAACGGGAATTGTTTGTGAAAATTCGAATTTCTACATAAAGTAAGCGATTAAAAATTTTAAACTGGGTCTGAATTTCAGGGTCGTTACAAAATGTGATGCATTGGTATCAAAAAGTACTCTAGTTGAAATTCTCTAAATCAAAACCATACCTTCCATCAAAATCTTTCCCATATCTGCTGTAGTAGGCCTAGTTGGTCCTATGGCAAAAAATTTCCTTTGTCCACCTTAACTAGCTTCAGACATTGATTCTTGTAATGCCCAACTTGATCACAGTTGAAGCATTTTACATTCTTCTTAATTGTAGCTTTCCTCCCATTTCCAGACCGGCATTCATTAGCAAGGTGAGCCATCTTGTCACACTTATAGCAAATAACCTTAGCCTTTAACTTCTTGGTAGTATCTCCCTTCTAGGTCCCCTTCTTTTCAAAGAATTTCCTCTTCTTCCCTTAAGAACCTAGGGTTTCCATAGACTTCTCTTCATCAAAATCTACAAGCAAATCCTCATGGCGAATAGCCATCTCCACCACTATATTACAAGGATCACGGATATGTGTCATGGTCATCCTAGCAAGCTTGGGCCTCAGTCCCCGTATGAACTTCTCATTACTTTTGATGTCATTATCTATAATAACATATCCATATCTAGACAGCTCTTCAAACTTAGTAACATACTCTACTACTGGCATCTCTCCTTGTACTAAATCCATAAATTTCCTAATCAGGTCAGACTTAGAAAATTCAGATACAAACCTCTACTTAAATCTTGTCTTGAAATCATTCCAAGTTAACTGTTCTTTCGAAACTTCAATAGTGACACTATTCCACTAATGTAGTGCTGACCCCTGCAACTGTTTAGAGGCCAACCTCCTATTTTTTCCATCATTTAGACACAACTTAGTAAATACATGCTCAAAATGCAATAGCTAATTCTAAAATTCTATGGCACTCTCTGTTCCTAAGAATAGGTTTCCGCCCAAACTGGTGTAATCTCTTCCCGACAAAGCAGTATTCCCAATTAGAGCCACAGGATTTACTCCACCTCCATTTCCAGCAACTCCAACAGCACCACCAGCTTTCATCAAGCCGGCTAAAAACTGATACATCGCCCTCATATCTACTGGTGGATTTCCAGTACACACATTGGCTTCAGCATTTTGGCTACTAGTATTTGCCGGTTGACTTAGGTTTCTCCTGGTAGTGGGTCGAGCATTCCCATTAGTTGTGGTGCTTCCTCAACAGAGATTTCCTCTTCCGTTTTCTGCTTCCATATCTCCTTTCTCGTAAGTCTGCATATGAGCCTCAATAAGATACAGAAGAATGATATAAGAGAACGGGGCATACTACTTGTATATAAATATCTATAACTATATATAGAAAATACAAGTACGTTACTATAGCATTAACCCAAACCACAATCTTATTAACCAAATTCATTGGATTATGCTTGTAATCTTTTAGATTTAAGTTTCTTTTAAAGTTTCATAAACCGATACTTTGATACCAACTTCTAACAACCCTCTACATAGAGGCCTGAAAACTAAGGGATACAGATGCTGTAGTCATCCATACTTATTAATCCTCGACGACCAAATACGGCGATATTAGGTACATTGATACACAGAAACATAGGAATATAGAAAAGAATTAAACAACAAATTAAATACACATTCCATCTCAAAATATTTCAAATAGATAACATAATTCCAGTTCGCAGACCATGTTCAGATAACATATAATAACAAAATACGCCAAGAGTGACATACGAGGATGGCCCCTTAGTTGATCAGAGTACATAATAAGGCACTAAAACTTTTTGCCTTTACAATCAAATATACAACGGAAAGAAAATAACTTTAAATAACTATCTGCCTCCTGCACGCCTCCGAAAACTTTATTCATCTAAAGAGAAACCTAAAAACCTTTAACTCTCAACCTACTCAAAATCAATTGACTTCCCGAGAGTTTAAGGGAAAAATAAAAACTTCAAGTCAAACGAAAAGCCTGGTATGAATAATAATTTACCATCTCAAACCTTATGGATATCCGATGAGACCATGCCGCTTAGCGGAACGGGTTCTCTCCTCACTGGTATCATAAAACATTTACAAAACCATATATTGTGCTCCTGCATCCACAATGGTTAAAACATAATATTTCAAAACATTATGATGATATGAAAAACAATTAAATCAATTCAGTATTTCTCATCCCCATTCATTCTAACTATATGTCTCACTTATAGTTTCTAGGGTTAACTTGTTAAATTTTAAAGACTCTCTGTCCAATTACTTAGTTTTAATGGGATCACTAAGAACCTATTGGTAACTCCATTATTTTATTTCTTATCCTAGTTTTCATGGTCTAAGTAGGAACCTATTGGTTGACTACCGATATCTTAATCTGAATATAGTTTTCATGGGCTAACTACAAACCTACTTGCCTCTGCCAGTATCAAATCATAGTTTTCATGGGCTAACTATGAACCTATTTGCCCCTACCAATATCATATAGTTTTCATCCGCTTACTACAAAACCATTGGCCCCTGCCAATATCTTTAATTAAATTTTTAACATCTATTAAGTTATATTCAGTAGGGGGTCAACCTAACTAGTTATTCTACCATTTTCCCAAAATATAGTTATGGGTTAATAATAAGGTGGATAACATTTCAAATCTTTATTAATTTATGCCATGGCTTTTCCTTAAAAATAAGAATGGGTTATTTATTTTAAAACATCACTTTTGAAACCCCCGGATGACCTCCTTCGAAAGCTTAAAAATCCTCATTCCAAAACTCTAAGTATAGATATACATTTCGAAACCAATAAGACCTTTCGATGGTGTCAATAAAACGTTCTTTAAAACATAGATTTTGAAAAAAATGAAATACCCTTTCAAAAGCATTGGTTTCACTCTTAAAACATAATTGGATCAAGATGGTTGTATACGAAAGTATCTCTTTCGAAACCATAAATATTAGATAGGGGAAAAATTGATGGTGTCGGAGCCATCTAGTTTGAAAGCAAAAGACTTAAAAATCAAAACTTTGAAAGTCCGAGTCAAAACCACCTTTCGACACCATCTCCTTCAAAACCGCAACCTTTTTCAAAAGAAATTAAGAAAAAGGTTTGGTTTAAAGTAACAACAGAGAAAAACCCTATGAAAACATTATTGGACAACATGGTCGAAAGGTTGAGTAGTGGCTAGGATTTGACTAGGTCGAAACCAACCCCTTTTGAAAGCTTTTATTTAAAAGAAAAAACATCTCCTTCGAAAGCTAGTACAATCTGCATAATAGGCAACTTCTTTGGAAGCTAAACATACACCCTTTCAAAAACATTGAGTTTTGACTAAGGCAAAAGCTTTGAGCAAAACATGGCAAGGATTTTAGCTTAACTTATAAAACCAAGTAGGGTTTCGACCTCATCGGAGGCTTACCCTTTGACACCAAAGCTTTCGCTCATCTTCCATTCCACTACGTACCTTCTAGGGGATGGAAAAAATCTACAAGGATTTGGAATTGGAATTCAGAGTTTGGAAAAGATCTAGAGCTTGGATTTAAGGTAATGATGAAGCAATCTACAAGAAGACAGGTAATGGATGGGAGCCATCGTGAAAGGAGTCAGTAGGCTTCCTCAGGAGCTTGAGCTAATCAAACTTCTTCCTACATCACTAGGGAGGAGATGGAAACAATGGTGAACGCTATGCAGGAGCGGATGTTGAAAAGACAAGAGGAGATGATGCAGAATTTACTCCGACGGATTGAACAAGTTAGAGCACAAAATCAATGGAATAGAGCAGTAGGAGCTAATGACAACTTAGATCAAGGAGTTTAAGCAGCAGGAATCCCTAGAAATTAGAATAGGTAACATGGAAATGGAACCAATGGACAAAGGAATGCAATAAACTAGCCGGCGGCAGTCCTCAACCATCTTAAAAGGATCGTCACTGATCTCTAAAGGCTAAAGGGCATTCCCCTGGGTCTGGTAGATCGCGATGCTGGAGGACCTGCAGTCAGTTCCATAGAGCTAGGTGCGAATCAAAATTTGGATGCTCGTTCGAAGGAATATGTTCTAGAATTCCCTTGTACGCTCGGGGGCAACTTGGACATGATGATAGGTAACACTGAAAGAAAATGATAGGTCTGAAGAGATGATCGGGTGAGCTATGCATGGAGGATTGGTGAACAGGCATCTAAAGGATGTAAATAAAAGTCCATTCGCTCCTAATATTAGGAATGCTTAAATTTGGATCAAAATAGAAAACATAGGTCATGGTTGTGGTCTTGTCCGAAGAGATAGGTACAAATCTTTTTGTCGAGCAAAAAAAAGAAACAAATTCGTGCATCGTGGATTAAGTCCTCGACTGGATATCGAGGACAGAGAATAAAACCCAACAGGTCGTTGGGTATAGATTATGCTTGGTGGGGGTAGGTCGCTTCGCTTAACCGCGATGGATTGACTTACTCAGGTCATCGAGTATGGATTATGCTCGGCAAGGATCTGGAAAGATAAAGGTTGTGAAGTATGGACTATGTCTGGAAAGGAGTAGGTCGCTTTGCCCAAGTGTGATGGATCGACCTACTCAGGTCATCAGGTATGGACTATGCCTGGCAACGAGTAGGTCGCTTCACCCGAATGTGATGGATCGACAAACTCAAGCCGTCGAGTATAAACTATGCTCAGCAAGGATCCAAAGAGGTCACAGATTTGGATAAGGATTTAGCTATTAGATATGGATATGGATGTGGACTAAGTTATTGGATATGGATGGACATGGATTCAGCCCGGAAATGGACTGGATTTTGGATTAGATATCAGTAGTATGGATTCGTAACTTTGGATTCATAACCATTCAAAACACATTTTCCTATCGCAAGATATGTTTTTGGGGGGCAAAGTGTTAACCTACCTTTCGGCAAGGCCAGATTTAACTTAATGGATTTTGTAATCATCATGACAGGATGCCTGAAGAGTGATTATTTAGGTTGGAGGTTGGCTATATATAAAACTATGCACGATAGTTAGATGGATCCGGATAGATGACACTCAAAATATGGCTAAATATGGAACTAATGCTCCCCTAGGGGATCGGTACCTATTCTTGATTTTTTTCTTGAATTGGTTGAGATTGATATGGAACAACAAGTAAGGCCCCATGAGGCTACATTTCAAATGTCAAGCCATTTGGAGTTCATATGCTTAAGTTATTGGCAAATTACTTCACCTATAAATCCAGACCGGTGTTAAAGGGATCAGTATAGGAGGAATTAGTATAAGAGGGATCAGTATAGGAGACATCGATATAAAAGGGATCAGCTAAACTCAATTTTGCATTGGTCACCAGTCAATAACTCAAAATCTACACATGCTGTCAAAATGAAATTTAGAGTAAAAGCTTACTACAACATGTGGAACACCCCCTAAGGATCTTATTCCAATCAAAGGAAGTTGGAGGGATCGGCATAACTCCATCTGGAGGGATCGGTAGAAATCAAAACTCAAGCAACACTACTTCATGAAAAATGCAACACTCACAAACCGTATGTCAAAATTGCAAAAAATTTAGGGAGCAGATAGCTCACATCACAAGGCACCCGTTAGAGTGATCACGACCCATTTGGAAACACTGACAGGGATTGGTACTGATCCCTATTATGGGCTTTAAATTTTTTGGGCGGCCTCGTCTTAGTCTCCTGAACCTCCTGTCGAAATTTCAGCTCGACTTTTGCACATCTTCCTTTATAAATATAACAAGCATGGCTTCAGCAAAGGGGTCTTCTTTTGGTTCTCTTCATTTTCAACCCGGTCTACACTCTGCCAATGTTATTCTTGAATTTCGGATTGAAACTATAAACAAACTATAGTATAATAAAAAGATTATTTTGGAGTGGACGTAGGCTGGAGTTAGCCAAATCACTATAAATCGTGTCTCTTTTTACCTGCTTTAATTTTTAATTTGTTTGTTCTTCATATTATATTCTTTACATTAGACGCTATCTGAGGTCAGTGACGGGATATTGATGCTTTCATACAACTAGTTGTTAGTAGCCATTTTGATGCCAACATTTTTGTGCTTTTTTTAAGAGAGCTTGCCTCTGTGGATGTGGAATTCAGATTCAGGGTTGGAAAAGATCTAGAGCATGGATTTAAAGCAATGGTGAAGCAATCTACAAAAAGTCAGGTAGCGGATAGGAGCCATCGTCAAGGGAGTCAGGAGGCTTCCTTAGGAGCTGGAGCTAATCAAACTTTCGTCTACATCATTATGGAGGAGATGGAGCAATGGTGAACGTTATGTAAGATAGGATGATGAAAAGATAGGAGGAGATGACGTAGAATTTACTCTGACAGATTGGACAAGCGGGAGCACAGAATCAAGGGAATAGAGCAGTAGGAGCTAATGAAAACTTATATCAAGGTGTTGAAGCAGCAAGAATTGTTGGAAATTTGAATTGGGAACAAAGAAACGGAGAAAAAGTGCAGCCAAGTCAGCCCCTGGTTATCATAGAGGGATCAGCACCGATCCTCAAGGGCTATAGGGTATACTCCTGGGTCTAGTTGATGGTGATGCTAAAGGACCTGCAATCAATCCCATGGAGCTTAGTCCGAATCAGAATTTAAATGCTCTGCCGGAGGAATACATTCTATAATTCCCTCAAAGACTTGGGGATAGCTTGGACATGATGATAGGAAACTAACACTGGAAGACAATGACCAGTTTGTAGAGATGATTAGGTGAGCTATGCATGGAGGATTAGTGAACAAAGATCTGGAAGATGTAAATAGAAGTCCATTCGCTTATAATATTAGATATGCTTAAATTTGGATTAATGTAATAGATAACACGGGTCGCGTTGTGGTCCTATCTAGAGAGAAGGGATAAGAATTGCATGGTATGGGTGTTTTTGTCAGGCAAACACAAGGAAACGGACTCGTGAATCATGGATTAAGTCCTCGATTGGGTATTGAGGCTGGAGAGCAAAACCCAATAGGTCGTTGGGTATGAATCGACCTACGTAGGTCGTCAAGTATGGATTACGCTTGACAAAAATTTGGAAAGATCAAGATCGTGATGTATGGACTATGCCTGGAAAAGAGTAGGTCGATTCACCCAAGCGCAATGGATCGATCGACTCAAGTCATCAGGTATGGACTATCCTGGCAAGGAGCAGGTCGCTTCGCCCGAATGCGATGGATCGGCCTACTCAAGCCATCGAGTATGGACTATTCTCAGTAAGGACTCGGAGATGGATCGGGATTAGACATTAGTAAATTATGGATTCTGAACGTTATGTTTTGGATTTACAACCATTCAAAACACATCTTCCAATCGCAAGGTATGTTTTTTGGGGCAAAGTGTTAACCTGCCTTTTGGCAAGGCCATATTTAACCCGATGGATTTTGTAGTCATCAAGACAGAATGCCGGAAGAGGTGATTGTATGGTTTGGAAGTCAGTTTTATTTAAAGTTGTGCACAATAAATGGATGGATTCAGATAAATGGCACTTAAAAATAGTTAAGTATAGAACTAATACTCCACTAAAGGATCAATACCTATCCTTGGTTTTTGTCTCGAACTAGTTGAGATCAATATGGAATGATAAGGATGGTCACACAATGCTATATTTCAAATTTCAAGTCATTTGGAGTCTGTATGCTCAATTATTGGCAAATTACTTCACCTATAAAAAGCGATCGGTATAAAAGGGATCGGTAAGGAGGGATCGGCTAAACTCAATTTTGCAAAGATAATCGGTCAATAACTCAAAATCCACATACTATCAATATGAAACTTGGAGTACAAGCTTACTTGGGGATCTCGTTCTAATTGAAGGAAGTTGGAGCGATTGACATAACTCCCTCCGGAGGGATCGACAGCAATCGGAATTCAAGCAGCACTACATCATGAAAAATGCGATATCTCTCAAATTTTATGACGAATTGCATGAAATTGGGGAAACAGGTACCTAACATCATGGGCCACCCCTCATAGAGATCGTAGCCCGTTTGGACACACTAATTGGATCGACATAGATATTTATTATGAGCATAGACGAGCCTTGAAATTTTTGAGTGCCTCATCTTCGTCTCCCGAACCTTCTGTCGAAATTTTAGCTCATTTCATGCATGGCTTCCCTTATAAATATAGCAGGCATGGCATCAGAGAAGGAATCTTCTTTTTGCTTCTCTTTCTCATCAACCTATGCTACACTCTGCCAATTTTATTCTTGAATTTAAGACTGTAACTGTAAACAAACTGCAGTATAATAAAATGGATTATTCTAGAGTGGACGAAGGCCGGAGTTAGTCGAGCCACTATAAATCTTGTCTCTTTTTTACTTGCTTTCATTTTTAATTTGTTTGTTCTTCATATTATATTCTCTACATTAGATACTATCTGAGATCCGTGACTGGATATTGGTGATTTCATACAACTGGGTGTTGGTAGCCATTTTTGACATCAACGGTCTCGTACCTATTTCAGAGATTATAGGTCTTGTTCTTATTTTTAATGTTTATAAGTCCCGCACCTATCTTGTTGTTTATAGACTTATACGTTTATCTCGAGGTTATTCACTAGCCTTTGAGTTTGGTGCATTTTCCTACTTTTATGAGATTTCTAGATTTCTATTTGTGATTTCTGGATTTGACGTTATTTATGTTATCACTAAATAGTTTCGGGGATTTTGCTTATAGAAGCTATCTTAAGTTTTGATATTTGGTAATTTCATTCTTGAAGTTTTGTACTATGCTTGATATTTTTTGATACAATGACTTAATGACTATATTTTTGACTAGTTCACTTTATCGTTCATTCGTCTTGCTAACTCATTTATTTTAGCCTAAACTGGCCCATTTATTATTTTATAATACTCGGTTCAGACCGAGATATTTTTGGTCCTTTAGCTTGATGCATTTAGAGAAAACTTCCTATCAGTTAGTTAGATGTTTACTTTAGTCATCACAATATATATACGTATGTATATTGATGTTATGATGTATATTATGTCGAGCTAGACTCGTTTTATATACATATTTGTATATTTGGGATGTAGTACTATTGTATTATGTAGTCTACATCATGTATCTATTTATATCTATTCAGACTCGTTTCTATTTGTATTATGCTATGTCTGATCCGTGATTTGTATTTATCATAGATTGTTATGGATTATTATTTTAACTACCTAGTTTGTTTTAAGCCTGGATCACATATGTCGATTCCACTAGTGACAGAGAACATATATAAATATAGCATATTAATTGACGTATCGATGCTTCATTAAAGTAAAATTCATGGATGGTCGCACCTAACCAGCCGTATTCTCTGCACCAGCAGACGGTGTTACTCTATAATACTTTTTGTTGGTGTGGGTCTTAGGGTGGGGTATCATAGTTGGTATCAGAGTTGAGTTTAGAACAAAATATGTTATTACAGGCATAAATCTTGGCTTAGGTGGTCTTAGAGCCTGTCCATCAGAGGTTATTGAGGTAGATAGTAGGAATTATTCCCTTTAGAATAAGATATTATCATTTGGGATTCTAGAAACACTTTCCTTTTTTTCCACTCTTTGATGTTCCTATTGTTGAATCATGCGATTCCTAAGCAATCTTTGATCCAGTCTTATTTATTTCGGAAGTGTAGTTGGTTGGCAGCCGAGTCACTTATTTTAGTATTGAGCAACCCCACAAGCCTAGTTGAAACATAGTACTTTGTATATCCAGGAATCATAAAATTTAGGGTTGATCCTTTATAATCAAAGTTGTGCAACGAAAGCAGACGGATGGTTCCACTGGGGATATTATCTTGCAAATTTATGGTTGATTTGATTGAATGTATGATTGCATAAGAATTATAATGATAATTCTAATTCAATTAAGAAATGTTCCTTGATAACTAGAATCCTAATTGAAGATTAATAATTAAATCTTGTGATATCCCCGTTTTAGAAATCTCCACAAGAGAAATTGATTTTCTTGGGTAAAAATTAATCAAGAATCAAATCTTGTAATTTAAAATTAATTAATTAGAAATGGAGATAAGTTTTGGTAATTTATTATCATCTAACCAAAAATAAATGATTTATTACTAACTCTAAACCAAGATTTTGATTAATAAATGTTTTGATGCAATCATCGCCTAATTACGAAATACCATCCTATAAGTTTTCCATAAGATGCTTAACGGTGATGATTATAAGCTTTTCGTTATATGTTCAAACTACAGTATGTAAGGATATATGTATTCTTCATTTTAAAAGAGGATTTTTGATATATATATATATATATATACACACACACATGTATATATTTATGAGTATTACATTGCTCGTTGGTGCTTTAAGGATTCTGGTAAAGGACGTCTGGCCAACATGCTTGACAGAAATTCCTAAACATTTAAATGAGACAATTGGGCATACAGTTTTATTAAAATAAGTGTTTTGGAAAATCATTTATTTCAAAAATATGTTAATTTAAGATGTATAAAAACATTTTGGAACTAATTGTTTGTAACAAAATTGGGCACAACACTCTTCGGAAGTATTTGAAGAGATAAAAATGAAAAATAGAAATGTAAAAAGAGGATTATCTAATAAACACCGCAAAAAACATAAAATGAAAACACGTAGAAACACAATGATTTAGAGTGGTTCGGCATATAGCCTACATCCACTATGAAGTTGATGATTTTATTGATATTCACTTGCTGATTACAACTGACTACAGCGGATTACAGTGATGAAATTCGAGTACAAGAGCAGCCTTGAAGTATAAAAATGGTTTCGACGGAGTATGGATGTCAAAGAGCCAAAAGATCCTCTTTCTGTAGGCTTTGGGGTGCTATTTATAGGCGTAGACTGAAAATATCTCGCTCAGATCTCGAGAGACTTCTTCTGGCATGTGTATAGGCCCATGCGATCAATCCTATACGATTCTGACTCGATCTGTGATCGATGAATGAATTTCGTATCGATCAAGATTTGATCCAATCAAGTCGAAACTTGACATGAACCTTCCTTAGGTTGTACGTAAGCTTTTGCGAAAATTTCATAGCATTTGGACTTGTGGATTGCGAGCTATGATCGATGCAAGATTGTGTTTTCCTTAGGCTGACCGGTTCATATCGATACGTTCGTATTGGTTAGTTCGAATCGATGCTGAGCAAGTGCCTATGAGTTGGCGTGGCGCTTGAATTTTGGATCGCTCCACTTTCGATGCCGAATTGACCGAGTCATTCCAAGGTTTTCACCTATTTCGTGTCGATCGCCGTTGTCTTGTTCGTATCGACCATATGCTCTGCTCGTATCGATTAATCTTGGCCTTGTTCGTATCGATGGTTTTGCACTTATTCGTATCGATCGACTGACCTGTTATACTCATACCAATCGATCGTCTGGTTTTGTTCGTATTGATTGGGAGTGTTTAATTCGTATCATTCTGTGGTTGATCGATGCGAAGTATCCAAAGTGTTTCATCGATACGAAGTAGGCACTAGTATTGCACTCAATGGATACGAAGTGACTTGTATCCTGATTGATATGAAGAATACCATCAGTCGATGGATACGAACAAGACAGTTGCCGATCGATTTGAAGTGGAGTTGCTTTGCTGATGGAGTCGAATAGATCGATACGGATAAAGCCCATTCCCCTGATGCATATGAAGTAGTGCGTTCCAATGGATACGAACAAATGTCTCGCCGATGGACACGAACATGCTGGACTTCTGATGGATACGAATAGATGGTTGCGTAGTGATGGACGTGGACAAGTTGTTTTCCTCGGATTATATCGATCATATCTCAAGCATACGAGCTCCCATTGACTTAAAATTTGGGATGTTGGCTTCAATAGCTTCGCTAGTCATGTCATATCAATTGTAGCTTGATCTAGGCTCGGATAAAATTTACCGACATCCATAAGAAACCTATGCATAACCAGTTTTCGGGAAAAGCTATCTTTGGTTTCTAGCCAACTCCTTGGTGTCATGGTCTTGCCAAAATGTGGGATAACATTATTCCTCCATAGTACATCTTGTGAGAAGTTCTGTCTGACTTATACGATTGTCGTCATTTCGTCGAAAGTTGTAATTTTTGATTGATTTTTCAGTAATACAAATTATCGACTGCCAACTGTTGTATTATGTGCTGTTGTAGCTGATTGTTATATGATAATGATCAGCTTTTTTCATTGTAATTGTTCATTAAGTGGGCATCCGACCTGTGAATTTTAGAAATTGAAAATTTGTCCGACATACATGCATATATGTTAACCCGACTCTCGTTAACGTTCGCACGTTCACAAGTCATTGTCAGTTTTCTCGTATCGAATTCCGTATCGATCCTCTCTTGAATCAGTGTGAAATTCGAGTTGTAACAATGGTTGATGGTTGTTTTGGAATGTCCCCTTGTATCGATTCTCTCCTGGATCAATGTAAAAGGTCGAAAAATTGTTCTCGTATCGATGTAAATTGTAGTGATGGATACTGAATAAACATATTGCATCGAGGGATACGAGTTTCAGTGTACTCCATGGCCGTGGATATGAAGTTGTGATTTCACGTCGATGGACCTATGAGGGATGCCAACAGAGCAGTCGGTTCTCTGGGTACTATTTGTATCGATCGATACGAGTCTTTTTAGGTTGCATGTTGATGGATACGAACAGCGCAGTTCGTATCGATGCGTCTTGAATGGGGTCGAAAGCAGTGGATATGAACAAACATTTCTTATCGATGAATTCTGGAGATTTAGAAAAAAATTCTTCGCAACTTTCGTATCAATAAACTTCGAGCTGATGGACACGAAAAACTAATTCACATCGATCCGATGATAGACCTATTGAAACTGGACGTTTTGAATGGGAGGCAAAACGTTTCTTACTCTTGGTTTGACGCCCATATAAATACACATCTCTATACTTAGAAAGATTTTGCTTATTCACTTTTCTACTTTGTCTTCATATCGATTCAGAGATGCAGTAAAAGGAAACTGTATTGCCATTGAACCGAATTAAACTTTCCATTCATCGAACTAACCGTTGTAATCAGGTAATGAATCGACGAACTCATGTTAAGAACGACGATATTCGAATCCAATTGTTACTCCATTCACATACATGGCCGATCTCTGGTAATGTCGAGGTCGAAACTGGCTCAGAGCAAGGTTGAGGGAGGAAAGGAAAGGAGTTTTGTCCATTTGGGGAAGAAGGAGTGAGAAAGGAGACGAAGGAATTTGCCAAAAGTTGCTCGGCTTTGATTTCGTATCGATTGAAGGCTTAAAGAAACTGGATTTCGCATCGATCCTCAACCTAGAGCTTCGCATCGACCGTATGCCTTCAACTTCGTGTCGATTGTAGGTCCTTTAATTTCGTTTTCATGATTTCGAATCGGTGGATACGAAGTATAGTTGTGATGGATACGAACTGTGTTGCAACCCGATGGATGCGAAATCAAAGCGACCCGATCGATACGAAGCTATCGTATTCCGATTGTTACGAAGTTGAGGCTTCGTTGATCGATACGAAATGAACCTTTTGGATCGATACAAAGTGAATGATTTTTTATAGATGTAAGGCCTCTAGGATTCGATTAATATGAAGTAATTAAGCTTCGACCGACATGATGTTAACAAACTTCAACGGATGCGAAATCAAAACACTTTGCCGATCAATCTCAATTTGGATTTTGATGGATACAAAATCTCATGCATACTCGAACTCTTGATTCCGATGATCTTCAACTGTCCACAACTGGACTTGACCATTGGACTGCATATTCGACTGCCCTTCGAAGCTCGTCGATGGAACTGTAACTTAACTCAATCTTAAATGAATTTTAATCGTAGGAAATTCAGAGTTCACTTCCCCTGACAATCGAGATACCGACCATTGCGGCCGAAGTTGCAGATCCAGCTCCGGATAAGCTATCGGGCGCTACTTTTATCGATAATCCGCCAGATTCTGTGCCATCTAACGTTTCCAAAGAAATGCTGGGAAAGATATGCTTAAGGCATGGCTTGTCATTGAACGATGTGCTATTGCCGGGACCAAATGATAGACTGTATTTTCCACTGGAGGGGTTTATTGCCTTCAATCTCCATGCATGTACAGCAGGAACACTTCCTCCATTTAACCAATACATTAGGGAAGTGTTATCTTTCTTTGGAATCGCTCTATCTCAATTACACCCCAACGGATATGCTCGGCTGAATTGCCTATTCATTGTATTTATGGAGCATCTCATCCAGCCACCTACCCCGCTTGAAATTAGATACTTATTCAATGTCAAGAGCTGGGGAGAAAGCCTCTCTTTTACGTTTCTGGAAGCGTTTTGGAATTGTCAAGTGATAACGGGGTCCTGGACCAGGTTGAGTTACTTTAAAACGGAATGATTTTATGCCTGATGCCCCTAGGATTGCCAGCTGATGGTTATTCAGACGTAAGTACTGCGGTCTTTTCAAGTAGTTAACAAGGTGATTATAACTAATGTCAAACTAATATCTCCTTTTCTTTACAGTTGTAATTACACAACCCGAAGGTGCGCATTTTAAAGAGATAGTACAGGTTCTCTAAGAAGTTCCGAGTGAAATAAGGGACATCGGTTCTAATAGATAGGAATTTGAGAATCGTCAGGTTAATCGAGCGTAGCCAAAGTATAAGGCTGGAAGGAACACTAAGGGATGCCTCGAAGAAATGAGTGAAACATAAGATGCCCGGAGTTGTTATAACTGAAGGGGTTGATTCAGAAAGAACACCCATCGACGATGAATATGCAGTTGGGCCTTCTAACGCCCTTCATGATTCCATAGGAAAGAGAAAAGGCAAGCCAGCTGCTTTCAAATGCCCTAAATCCTTGAGATGTAAATCTGTGATCGTGTCTTTTCCTGCTTCCGGGACTAGAGTTTCAGAGGCTCCTACCTCGCAGGTGGAAAACGTTTCAAAGGGCACGCCAATATTCCAATTCTGAATTACATGTCACTTCAACATGATGTCGGATTGGAGGAGCTTCAGCATGCTTTAGACTTATGGGAGCCCCTTCCCACTAGTGTGGCCGACATTTTCGGTTGGTCGGGGGTTTGCACATTCATACACACTTCACGGCACTACACGATTTCTGATCGCAAGCTGTTTACCTCAAGAGATTGCTAACTTTGCCTCTCTTACTTTGCAGGTACAATGTCTAGACGTGGGTCGATGTTAGGGAGTCTTCGCTTAGCTTGTCGATCTTCTACATACTATGACTCATGTAGGAGAGAGATAGAGAGGGATTATGACCGTGGATATTCCATCCAAGAAAGATATGACAGGGAAAGAGATAGGGGCTATAGACATAGATCATGATCGCGTTCTCTACCCCCTAGAAACCTTACACACCCCTCCAACAATGGAAAACAAACTATAGAGCCTCCTCGCCATAAACCATCTTCCCAAACCTCTAGGCCTAAATCGCACCGTCGTAGACATGAGGTTGAAACTCCCGTTGTCACTTAGCAGGCTATTACTGAGCCCATCGGATAAGGGGCTGGTAGAATCGCACAACTGAAGAAGGATTTTTCGAGCATTTGCTTCGATGGCTACATCTTTCCTCCACACTTAAAGAGAATTCCAGCGGAAGTGGAGAATATGATGCACGATTATATTCACGACATCTATGCTCAGTATAAGGAGTGGTCGTAAGCCGCAGAGGAAGCATCGAAGCTGGCCTTTGAGCTGGCGGCCACCAGAGAGAAATTAGAAAACGAGCTCCCTCAGAAGGATCGAATTATCCAAGTGCTTCATGATGAAGCCGAATCCCCTCGAAAGTCAAAAATAGAGGCCACTCAAAAGGCCAACATGGCCATAGAGAGGATGAGGCAGACACACTATGCCCTGGTGGAGGAGGTGGGCTATCGGAATACCACCGTCACTGCCGAACGGGATGCGGCTCCCAAAGAACTCAATGAGCATAAGGCCAAATTCTTCAAAATTATCAAGGAAAAGGATGACGCAAATTGCGCAGCACAGGAGGCATATGAGCAGGCTGTAGTGCTCCGGGATGAACGGGATGCGGCAGTGGCTAAAATGCATATGGTGGAGACCGAGGTCGAAGAGAGGGTACAAACAACGGAGTCCAGGCTAGAGGCTGATATAGAAGATCTCGTCATCATTTATAATGCTATTGTGCTGAAGCACAGGAACCTAGCCTGGCTCGAAAATTATCCGGTACATCTTCAAAACGCCTAGGGCCGATTGGTTAAGGAGGAGAAGGTGGTGCATCCAGATGAATCAATCGACAAGTTTGAGCTTGAAAATCGTATGCTGAATGAAGATGAAAGAAAGATTCTCCACGAGTCGATGATTTCACATGAAATGGAGAAGCTCGGCGCCCAACACTCGGAGGTTGGAGAAGGTTTAGGTGTTGAGCATTACGATGCAAGTCCTGAGATTCCTACGCTAACCCACCTGAATCTGTAACAGCGGTTGATCCCCAGTCTGTCCCTGCTTATAATCCGGAACAACCGTAGTTATCTCCGGCTAAAGAGCACACTTTTGAAGCCGTTCAGCCATCCACGATCCTAACTGAGGAAGGTACTCTAAACATTCTTCATGCGTGTCCAAAATAAGAGGCGTGATTTGAAGCGTTTACTAACAGTTCATCTTTTTCTCTATCCAGTGACTGGAATTACACTGATTGCGCCTCCTGCAACCCAAGAATCGCATCAAACAAAGGAGGCCATCATTACTGAGGCGATTACTACAACAACGACTGCACCGAATGCAGGGGTGCGCACTCTCCTTTGACAAGCAGATGATGGGGGAAATTCTTAGTTGCCATAGTGACCCTTTTGCGGACCTACCATTTGTTATAGGTGGAATCACACCTGCTACTGGTTCTTCAATGTCGACCACCGATGCCCCCAACGAGGCTCAAGCAATTCGCGAAGAAGAGATACTGGCCAAAATCGACGCTGAAATGGAGGTAGAGGCTCGTGGCGGTAGTTCTGGAGGTGGAATGGCGGCACGTTGTCCGGCTCCGCTGAGAATGATATCACCCGGTGGTATAGTTATCGATACTAGCATGTCTATCCCACCTCCTGTAGTGTATCCGACCCCTCCGACTCCGCCTGCAGGAAGTATTCCTATTCATTTGAGCTCGTCGGAGGAGGTAGATATAATGCCACCTACTGGAGACCAGCCTTTGAAAGGCAAAGGCTCAAAGCGGAAAATCACTAGCGGGTCCAGCAGGTCCATGCCAAAGAAGAAGCTGAGGAAGAAGAAAGAATAGATAGGCCACTTTGGCACATTTTTGAGTAGATAGGAATTTGCTTTTAGCTTTTGTAGGTCATGTATAGATGCGGGTTCGGCCCCTACCAGTAGGAATTTTGGAAATAACTTGTACATTAATTTCTTCTATAGATAGTTGAAATGAAACTCTTTTTTGGCTTCAACTCTATTATTGTTTACTTTTCTTAAGTGTTCTAGTATTTGGATTCTAGTCCAATGTACTTGCGGAGCTCCAACTTTCGAGTCGAGTTTGTTTTTATTTGTCAAATCCGAAAATCACGAACACAAGTCATGACCGGGAATTAAGTTGAACTTTGATGTTGCACTGCTTCAGTCAATGGTTGACACTTAAGTTCTATCCTCAGTTTCGGGGACGAGTCGCAAAGATCGGCCAACAATTTCTTTTCGATTTCATTTCATCGAGATTAACATCATTGAATCGATGCTAAAATAAGTGAGAGTTGAGTGGTCGAATCACATTCACTCACTTATCAATGATCATATCCGCACTCCAGGGATCTGCATTTGTATGTCAATGGTTGATCACGCCTGTTTAAGTTTTAAGTATATGTCCACGCTCTAGGGACTTTAGTTAGTTTGCGACTGGTCACTCATTCTCGAGTTATGTGTATACTCTGACCACACTCTAGGGATCAAAGTTATTTATAGTCGATTCCTCGGTTCGCACTTTGAGAATCCGGAGATAGTCGACATTTGCGCTCCAGTTCACACTTCGAGAACTTAATGTTGGTTGATGTTTATACTCCAACTCACACTCTGGGAATTTGGAGTCGATGTTTATACTCCGACTCGCACTCTAGGAATTTGGAGTTGGTGTTTATACTCCAGTTCGCACTCTAGGAACATAAAGTTGATATTTATACTCCAATTCGCACTCTAGGAATTTGGATTTGACCGACAGATAGTCAGTAACATCTATTTAGGCCATTAGGATTTCGATCGCACTTCAGGAACAGTGGATTTATGAGGATCGTGGATGGTCAATTCACATCTACCTCGAGTTAAGTGAGGTCATTAGATGGATGGGTCCATCCTCCTCGAACTTGGTTAGGATATGATCGAAGTCGTTAGGTGGATGGATTCACCCTCTTCAAAACTGTATTCATAAGTTTATACTCTAGCTTGCACTTTGGGCGACTGGAGTTAGTTAAAGGATTGTTGTGTGTCAATCCTTCTGTGGCTTCAATGTGATGGCTTGCCCTTGAGCTCGGGTTTCATGTAGTGAGTGGTCAGTCGTATCACAGTCACTCCCTATTTGAATAAATTCCACCATATGATGGAACTTAGCTCTTCGTGCGTCGTGATGATTGTATGTCACATTCAATAAATCATAGCTCTGGCTCGATGAGATGGCATTTTATTGCTGAAATGAGAAAATACGGCAAAGTTAGTTGCCTTATTACAAATTCAAATTTTGAAATGCAAAAACAAATTGCAGATGAAAAATAGACTAAAATAATTAAAGCTTGTCATGTGTAGTAGCGATGGAGACTCTCACTGTTCCAGGTTCTCGGGAAATTAAGATTGTCTATGGTCGATAACTTAAAGGTGCTATCATTGAGTTTTCGTTCAATCACACACGGTCCTTCTCAAGTTGGTTTCATGTGCAAAGGAACCAGATAGATTCTTTTGAGGACGAGATTGCCGAGTTCAAAGGTTTGGGGTCGGACCTTGGAATTGTATAATCGGGCGACTCGACTTCGGTATGCGGCTGCCCTTAAATCAGCCTCTTCGTGCTTCTCATTTAACAAATCCAAGGATTCAGCAAGGAGTATGGCATTTGTCTTTGGATCATAATAAGTCACATGAAGAGAAGGTACTTCCATCTCGACTGGAATAACGGCTTCTGAACCTTAGGATAGAGAGAATGGAGTGCGTCCGGTCACGGACTTATAGGTTGTCCGGTAAGCCCATAAAGCCATAGGAAGTTCATCAACCCACTTGCCCTCGGCCTTTTCCAGTCATTTCTTTAGAATAGACTTGATAACCTTATTAACAGTTTCAACCTAGCCATTCGCTTGAGGGTATGCAACTGTAGGGAATTTCTTTTAAATGTGGAATTGTTGGCAGAAATCCTTGAATTCAATGCTGTCGAACTGGATTCCGTTATCAGTAATGATGGTATGTGGAAGACCAAATCAGCAAATAATGTTGCAAACTACAAAGTTGATCACCTTCTTCGTCATGATTGTAGCAAGTGGTTCAACTTCAGCTCACTTGGTATAGTGATCAACTACGACGATGGCATACTTCGCACCACCTTTGGCCAAAGGTAAAGAGCCAATGATATCGATGCCCCGTACTGCAAATGGCTATGGACTGACCATTTGGGTATCTCAGTAGGTGGGGCTCGAGAAATTGAAGCATACTTTTGCTGATGTAATCTGCTACATTGCGGTTTACATTTGGTCAGTAGTACCCGTATCGGTGTACTTTCTTAGTGAGAGCTTGCGCCTCGGTGTAGATCGCCACATTCTCCTTCTTGTACATCACGTAACACTCTCTTACTTTCATCGTGGGCGATGCATCAGAGTAGAGGAACAGAATACCCTCTTCTATACAGGACTCCATTCTGAATAATGAACCATGAAGCTTTTCGAAGAATCTATCTCTTCTCACTCTTGTGCTCAGGTAGTGTTCCATGCTCGAGGAAATTTCGGAACGGAGTCATCCACGACTCCTTATGAGGATTGATTTCAAATATCCAGTATGTCGCCATCTGATCAATGCTTAGGGAAGATAACGTTTCCACAGGAATGAGTCCCATTTGTTGTGCTTCACCCATACTTGCTAACTTTGCCAGTGAATCAGCCTTTTGATTACGCTCATGGGGTATGTAGAAGATGGCATAATAATAAAATTGATTAAGTATCTCCTGGACTCGAGCTAGATGAGCAGCCAGTCTTCGATCCTTCGCCTGATATTTACCCCGAACTTGACATACAACTAACTGTGAATCACAATAAATTCCACAGCAATAATTCTCAAACCTCGGGCGGGTTTCAATCCGACAAGCAAGGCTTCATATTCAGCTTCATTATTGGTCGCATGAAAATCAAAATTTAGAGCAAAACATATGGACCGAACTTCGAGGGTTTCAAGTATTACTCTAGTACCCGAGCACTGGTTGTTTAATGCACCATTAGTATGCAGCTTCCAGATATACTGGGGAGATTCGCTGGTTTTGGGCAAGTCTCTAGGATGGTAAATTCGGCTATGAAATCTGCTAGTACTTATCCTTAAATAGCACGCCTCAAAGTGTAAGTAATATCAAACTGGCTCAGATCAATATTCCATTTGAGTAACCTACCAGATGTCTCAGGCCACGTAAGGACCTGTCGTAACGGCTGATCGGTGTAAACACTAATTGAATGAGCCTACAAATACGGATGGAGCTTCCTTGAGGGAATAACGAGACAATAAGCCAACTTCTTCTAGCTTCAGATAATTTCTCTTAGCTCTGGTTAGTCGTTTACTAACATAGTAGACTGGTTTCTACACTTGGTCTCCCTCCCGAACTAAGGCAGCACTGGTTGCGTTTTCTGACACCGCCAAGTAAGGTACAATTTCTCGTGATCGATAGGCTTTGACAAAATCGGCATTGTGGGGAGATGTTGAATTATTGCTCAGAATGCACCCTCGCATTCCGTGGTCCATTCAAAATTTCGTTTCCCTTTTCGAGTCAAATCAAAGGAAGGAATGCATTTATCAGTGGACTTTGAAATGAACTTGCTCAATGCTGCTACCTTCCCGTTGAGGCTCTGGACTTGCTTTATGTTTCTTGGAGTTTCAAGATTTCTGATTTCCCAGATCTTTTCGAGATTTTCTATGATTCCCCGAGCGTTGACAATAAACCCAAGGAATTTTCTGGATGCGACCCCATAGTGACATTTCAATTGATTGAGCTTCATATTGTATTCTCGAAGGATTCTAAACATCAATTCCAAGCCTTTAATAGATCAGTGGAGAATCGTGACTTCACCAGCATGTCATCTACATATACTTCCATGGTCCTTCCGATCTGGTTAGCGAACATTCGATTGACTAGTCGTTGGTATGTTGCCGCGGCGTTCTTGAGTCCGAAGGGCATGACTTTGTAGCAGTAGAGTCCCAGATTGGTTAAGAATCCGGTATGTTCTTGGTCGGGTAAGCGCATGGGTATCTGGTTGTAACCGGATTAAGCATCCGTAAAAGATAATGATTCGTGCCCAGCCGTTGAATCTACGAGATGATCAATTCAGGGAAGTGGAAATCTATCTTTCGGGAAAGCTTTGTTCATATCTGAGTAATCAACACACGTCCTCCATTTTCCATTTGGCTTTCGGACAAGTATGGGATTGGATACCCACTCTAGGTATAAGGCATCTCGAATAAACCCATTTGATTTCAACTTATCGACCTCTTCTTTAAGGGCGGCAGATCTCTCTGGATCCATACCATGCCTTTTCTGTTTGACCGGGATATACCACGGGTCAATATTCAAAGTGTGGCTCATGATGACTGGTGAGATCCCACACATGTCAGAATGCATCCAGGCGAATACGTCGAGGTTCGTCCGGAAGAATTCAACCAATTCCTTCTGTGTCTGTTGGCTTAATTTAGATCCAATCTTTACCATCTTTGAATCATCATCGTCATCGATCGGGACATCAATTGTCAGTTCGGCTGGGGAAGCTTGACTGTCTTTAGTTTCATCTTCGCTTTCAGTATCTCTCATGTCAAGATCCCTTTGGAATTGTTTGGGGTGTCTGGGCTTGGGCAAACGCACCAATTGTCTATTATCAGCAAAACCGATGTCGAGAGAATCCTCTATGCCATTTCCTTTCTCCTTTCGCTGCGCCCCACGTAGCTCAGCAACATAACAGGCTCATCTAGCAGCCTGGTCTCCTTAAACGACTCCAACCCCACAATTAGTGGGTTATTTTAGAGTCAAGCACCATGGGGCAGTGGCTACCCTGAATACAGCAGGGGCCGGTCAGCTCAAAAAAGCATTGTAAGGGGAGTCTATGTCCAGCACAACAAACTGCAACATGCAGACTCTTCGACGTTCTCCAACTCCCAATTCCATTTGTAGTTCCACTACTCCAGTGAGTATAGTAGCGCTTCCATTGAAGCCATGAATGCAAGATTTACAAGGCTTCAAGTCTTTAGCTTCCATTTTCATTTGATCATATGTTCGCTTAAAAAAAATGTCTACAGAGCTTCCACTGTCAACCAAGATCCTCTTCATCCAAGCAAGACATACCTGAGCTGATATAACTAGTGGATTGATAGTGAGGGCTTCGACCTTATCAGCGTCTCTATTTTGGAACACGATGTCACCAGTCATCGTCTTCTGTTATTTGGCCGAAGCCCCATCATCACAACTACTACAACATTCGAAGTCCGCATGCCTATTAGAGCTGGCATACGACTCCATTTCCCTCCATCTTCGGTTTGTTGGATGAGGACCACCACTTATTGTATTTATCACCAACCTCCCGCCTGTACGAGCGGGTTCCTCCTGTCTTGTCTGACTAGGTACATTATTTTGAATCGATGGGCCTGCATCTCGAGAGTACGGCGCCTGCACAAACTGTTCCAACTTCCTCTCTCTAATCAACTACTCAATGAGATCTTGTAAATGACAACACTCATTTGTATTATGGCCATAACTCTCATGAAACCTACAAAATTTTCCTGTTTGGATCTAACTCTCCGATAATAGCTTTGGAGCAGGCTTCTTGTACTGGATGGTATTGCAGGTTCGTAGATATACATTCTCCATCAACGTATTCAGAGGAGTGTAATTATCGAACATAGGAGCTCTACGTCATGGACCACGGTTCCGATCTTGTTTTTTGTTTTTATTTCTATTATCCCACTGCTGATTTTGCTTGTTTTGAATGTTTAACTGCACCTTTTCGAAACTCTCCCCGGTTTGTTTAATATCAATATTACTCTGATTTCCTTCACCACTAGGCCCCTCGTCATCATTCTTCCTATACTATTTCGCATCCTCCCTTCTCAAGAACTGGGCTGCTTTGGAATAGAAACGGTCCAACGACGCTAGAGGCTTTCCAGCCAACTAATTTTTGCATTCGGAATCAGGATCAATCCCCTTAGTCAATGCCATCAAGATAGAGTTGTCATTTTGATTGCATATATCTACACACGCAGCATGAAATCTATTTAAATAACATCGGAGTGTCCCTCCAGGAGCTTGAGTGACACTAGACAGAGAATTAACATCCTTTGGCATTGCGACATGCATTCGAAACTGCTCAACAAATTTGGTTTCCAGTTGGTCAAAATAAGAAATAGATTAGGGGTGGCAAACGAGTGAACCACATAGTAGATATGCCCCTTGAGAGATTGGGAAGTTTTGACATTTGACTGCATCATCAGCCCATGCAGCACTCATCGACCATTCATACTTTAGGATGTGTTGGTTGGGATCAGAACTTCCTTTATAGAGTGGTAAAGTCAGCATCCCGAATCGTTGAGGTAGTTGAGCATAGAGTATTTCATCGGTGGAGGGAGTATGACTCTGGGGGATTCCTCAGTCATCGTTTGTGAGACCCTGCCTATCACGGATCATATAATGAATCATCGTCGATATATCCGGCATCTGGACATTTTGTGCATGTTGAGCCAAGGTATGGTCGGGTTCCACAATGTGAGGCTGGACCGGACGTGGTCGATAGTCCATGTCTCGCCTCCTTCGTTCCAGGTCTTTGAGGACATAGGGTTTGATAGTACATCCATGCAGACGATGGTTCAGATCTGGTTGATTCTGGGCATCAACCCTTAGTTCAACACTGGTGGTAGTAGCATAGACGTCTACGGTATAATGAGGAACAGTACCTCCCCGGGAGAAGGGTCCAGTCTAATAGCTGGTTGATGGGCCAACTCTTGGTTATCCAATGTTCAGAGTAGGTTGATGTCCGGTGGCTTGGGTATAGCTTACGTGTAGTCATAGGCGTGTTGCTCTATGATAGTAGTCGGATGAAGCTGAACTTTTGATGGATGAGTAGGAGGCATGATCCCTCCTAGATCTCCTACGCCTTTGGCGGTTTAGCTGATTAGTTAATTATGCGTTGGCGCGCAGTTGTTCAGTAAGTTGTTGTCGACTATGTGTCAACTTTTGAAGTAGTGTTTGAAACTCTTGTCTGGTGACAGGGCCTGATGGATCTGATTGTCCGACAGCATTCTAGTTGGATGACGCAATTGCACGAGATTCTGTCTGTGTCGTCCTTCTTGATCTATAGCCGTGGAGGCTGTCCTTGTGCTAATCACGATGGATGATGAAGTCCTTTCCTAATTTGATGCAAATCTGAATAGGTTGGAAGGATTCTGAACTTAACATTTGAATCTTCATCTTGAATTTGTGCAATCCGGTATCGATAGTAGATCTAAAGAATAGGAGAAAACTGCATTTTCTTAGTGAAAGCACCAAAGTGTTTGTACTAAAATTGCGTACAACACTCTTCGAAAGTATTTGAAGAGATAAAAATGAAGAATAGAAATGTAAAAGGAGCATTATCTAACAAACACATCAAAAAACAAATAATGAAAATGCACAGGAAAACAATGATTTAGAGTGGTTCGACATATGGCCTATGCTGTTTACAATTGACTACAGTGGATTACAGTGATGAAATTCGAGTATAACAACAGGCTTGAAGTATAAAAATGGTTTTGGTAGATTCTGGACATCAAAGAGCCAAAAGATCCTCTTTCTATAGGCTTTGGGGTGCTATTTATAGGCGTAGACTGAAAATATCTCGCTCAGATCTCGAGAAACTTCTTCTGGCATGTGTATGGGCGCATGCGATCGATCCCATACGATTCCGACTCGATCTATGATCGATACGAACAAATTTTTTATCGATCAAGATTTGATCCAATTGAGTCGAAACTTGTCATGGACCTTCCTTAGGTCGTACGTAAGCTCCTGTGAAAATTTCAAAGCATTTGGACTTGTAGAATGCGAGTTATGATCGATGCAAGATTGCATCTTCCTTAGGCTGACCGGTTCGTATCGATACGTTCGTATCGATTAGTTCGAATCGATGTTGAGCACTTACCTATGAGTTGACGTGGTGTTTGAATATTGGATCGCTCTACTTTCGATGCCGAGTTGACCGGGTCATTCCAAGGTTTTTTCCTTGTTCGTATCGATCACCATTGTCTCGTTCGTATTGACCATATGCTCTGTTCGTATCGATTGATCTTTTCCTTGTTCGTATCGATGGTTTTGCACTTATTCGTACCGATAGACTGACCTGTTATATTCGTACCAATCGATCATCTGGTTCTGTTCGTATCGATGAGGAGTGTTTAGTTCGTATAGATCTATGGTTGATCGATGCGAAGTGTCCAAAGTGTTTCATCGATACGAAGTAGGCACTCGTATAGCAGTCAATGGATACGAAGTGAACTTGTATCCTGATGGATACGAAGAATACCATCAGTCGATGGATACGAACAAGACAGCTGCCGATCGATGAGAAGTAGAGTTGCTTTGCTGATGGAGTCGAATAAATCGATACAAATAAAGCCTGTTCTCTTGATGGATACGAAGTAGTGCATTCTGATGGATATGAATAGGTGCTCGCCAATGGACACGAACATGCTGGACTTCTGATGGATACGAATAGATGGCCGCGTAGTGATGGACGTGGACAAATTTTTTCCTCGGATTGTTTCGATCATATCTTGAGAATACGAGCTCCGATTGACTTGAAATTTGGGACATTGGCTTTCATAGCTTCTCTAGTCATGTCACGTCAATTGTAGGTTGATCTGGGCTCTAATTTTTTTTTACCAATATCCATAAGGAACCTGTGCATAATCGGTTTCGGGAAAAGCTATCTTTGGTTTCTAGGCAACTCCTTGGTGTCACGGCCTTGCCAAAAAGTGGGATAACACTAATGTAGTGTTTGCACCAAAAATGGTCACAGACACCCTATTGTAAATGAAAGCACCAATCTCCAATATTTAGATCCAAATAGAGAAATATAGATTCATAGATTTTAGAACAGATTACAGAAGAGTAAATGAACATGCAAGTTTTATAATGGTTTGGCAAACTCTGCCATGCGTCCACTCCAATAATCTTCATTTATATTGTAAGATTACAAGTACAGTTGTTTTTGCCTACGAAAATTAATGGAGAAAGAGATAAGAAGTGATGAAGGAGAGCCAATCGAAAAAAGTCCCTTGCAGTGAACCAAATCCGAAATATTTATAGGTGAAGACGTGCATGAATGGGGCTGAAATTCCACTAGAAGAACTTCCAGATCCAAAAGACCGATCCAGCAATTTTTGGATCCATCGCATACCATTAGAACAATTGAGACTAATCATTCATACAAGCTTCAATAGTGCTGCAATCAATCATGGAACACTCCATGATGTAAGCTACTTGCTATTCAAATTTCATACAATTGCGACGTACTGTTTGTGAGATATTGCATTTTCCGTAGAATCAAGTTGATACATAGTAACCCAAGTGTGATTGTTCGATACTTCATCCAATTAAGTTGCAAGAGATCATGTAGGTACCTATGATGTAAGATACTTTCTCTCCAAATTTCATGCAATTCCGATGTACCATATGTGAGATATCGCATTTTCCATGAAACTATGGATCGTTCTGCCTGGTTTGTATAATCATTCCAATAACGGTCGGCCTCTTTTTCCAAGATTTGAGGGTTTTTAGCTATGAAAAATCATGTAGGTTCCCCATTATGTAAGCTATATGCTCTCAAAATTTCACGCAATTTTGATTTACCTTTTGTGAGATATCGAATTTTCTGGTGAAACTATGGATTGTTCAATCTGATTTGTACGATCATTCCAATAAGGCCTCTTTCTCCACGATTTAGGAGTTTCAACATGCGGTTGATTTTGCGGGTGCCACTTTTCAATATATCGGTGGTCTAAAATCTACAAATGCATCATCTTTGTAGATTTTGAGATATTGATCGATCTTCGTCGATTTACATTGTTTTATGGATCATTCTGGATTGATCCATACAAAATTTTCATTTGTCCGTAATTGGAGCATACGAACTCAAATCGACTTGAAATTTGAAATGCAGTCTCATGGAGCCTTCTATGTCACTTCACGTTGATTGCACCATGATTGGGACTTGGTCCAAATCCGCCCAACTATTGTCCGTAGTTCCAAATATCATCGATTTCAGAGCCTAATAACCATCTCTCCGGGCTTCCTGCCTTATTGATCACAGAACCATTTAGCCAACTTTTATCATATACTGCTTGGTCAAAAGGTATTATAACATTTGCCCTCTAAAACATGCCTTGTGGTAGGAAGGCATATTTTGAATTGCTATAAATCCAAAATCCAAAATCCAAAATCCAAAATCCATTGATAGCCGAATATTCCAAACCAATTCAATGCCAATCTAATTCTTTGATCTCTGCGGATCTTTAAAGAAATCCATGACTGTTCTGAGTAGCTATCCAATTTCAAATCCTTACCAAATTCACAATCCAAACCTGTGGTCTCTGTGGATAGTTTTATCCAAATCCATATCCATCCAAAGTCAAATTCATTATTGTTCGAAGCTGATATCCGAATCCATGGACTCTTCAGGTTATTAATCAAATCCGGGACTACTCTGGGTCTATATCCAAATCTGCAACCTCTCTGGTTCGATCATAGCTTCTCCGAGCTCTTGATATACTCCACTTACCCTTTGGTAAGAGGGCATAACGATAAGTAGGTCGATCCGGTCGCTCTCCGGTGAAGCGACCTACTTCTTGCTTTTTCCGGTCCCATGTCTTTAGTCGGGACAAAGTGTGATATTTGTGGTATCCTTCTCCGGCCTCAGTCCACAGTCGAGGACTTAATCCATGGGGTATCCTTCTCCGGCCTCAGTCCCCATTCTAGGACTTAATCCATAGGGTATTTTTCTCGGGCCTCAATCCCCAACCGAGGACTTAGTACATGCAGTATCCTTCTTCAACCTCGATCCCCAGTTGATGACTTAATCCATGTATGAATCCATTGTGTTGCTCTTCGATGAAGGGACTCACGTCGTGCTGTTATTGCCCTGTCTCCCTGGATGGGGCTACAACCGTGACCTGTGTCATTTATTACATTAATCTCGATTTAATCATTCCATAGTCCATTTGCCAAAATATAAAATAAGAGTCCATACAACTGAAAAATTAATAAACCAAAGTATCAGAAAAGCCAAAGTTCGAAGTAAACAAGAAAGAAAAAATTTCACAAACCCGAGCACCACGGTTCATGTCATCTCAGAGCATACCCAGGGACCGTTCTCCATCCCGTACGTATGTAAGTGACTTAGCCATACTATTGTGGAGATTATTATGTATTCCATGCCATCCCAATCAATTGATGAAAATTTGACGATGATGCCTTAATCTAGTGCCATTTTCATTCGAGGTGGAAAGTGGCTGTTCTTATTCCACTACTGTAGCCCGTATCCTTACATATTGTTTCAACTGGCCACTCCACACATGTACCTCGACTATATCCTTTAAATGCCTGTAGTCATTTGTATTGTGCCCATCCAGCTAATGGAATAGACAATTCTTTCCTAATGCCTGCTCATGTTCGAAGGGTTCCCTCCTTGTCGAGCTTCCATACTGAAGGTGTCCTCGAGTATCCAAATAAATCCTTTCTAGAGATTTTGTCAAATCCTCATAAGAAGAGAATTTTGGTCCTCTCCATTGCTCTTCGACACAATAATGCCATCGTCCATTTTTTATTTGCCTTTATCATTATTGTTTACATCTCTTGATGATCCTCCACTTTGCATGGCATTCACCTCTAGTTTTTCGGCTGATGCATCTTCTTGCCGTATGAATATTTTTTCTTCATGATAAAAATCTACGAGATCCATATGTGGATCTCGTGCCAGTAAATCCTTGAATTTCGTGCCATCAGCAATTCAATATACAACTGCCATCAAAACTATAGATGGATCTAGATGGTCCACCGATGCCACCATGGCATTAAACCACGTTAGAAAACTCCTTAAGGATTCTCAATCCTCAGTTTCAGTATTGCCAAATTCATCACATTTCTAGGTCTCGGGATGTGAACCCTAAACTACCTAATAAAAGTTTCGACCAATTCATCGCATAGTTGCATAAGACTTTCCATCATAAACTTCTAGTGTTGGTAGATTGAATTCTGGTGGATTCCTATCATTCGTAATATTAGGAGTAAAGGGACTTCTATTTACATATGTTGGCTATCTATTCACCAATCCCCTTCTCATAGCCCGTCTGATCATCTCTGCAAATCTTTGATCATTATTTCCAACCTGCCCCTCGATTCCATGAAGGAAACTTGGAACCTGCTTCTCTGAACGTAATTCCGCATTTCGATCAACAACATACTGCTCAACATTGTGCAACACCCCACCTAGGATCGATCCAGCATGACCTATGGGCACTCTTGATCGATCTGTACCGATCATTACAGGACGATCAGTACCAATCATTGTGTATTAGCCAGGGACTGCTCCTGGCTGTGACACTTCATCTTGCTGCTTGTTGGCTTCGTTCCCTTGGTCATGATTCCGGTTTTCCTTAGCTCCTCCTTCTCCAACTCGGTGATCCATATTTCCTTCTTTTCCTACTACTCCATTTCCTTGGTTTTGTGCTCCAGCTTATTCCATCTACCTAAGGAGATTTTGGATCATCTCCTTTAGTCTCTTTCACATCCTCTCCTGCATAGCAGCCATCATCGTTTCCATCTCGTTTCTGGTAATGAAGACGGAGGTTTGATTAGCTCCTGAGGAAGCCTCCCGACTCCCTTTATGATGGCTTCTGTCCGCTATCTATCTCCTTATTGATGGTTTCACCATTGCTCAAATTCCAAGTTCTCTTGTTGATTCCAAATCTGAACTCCAAATCCATGGGGCTAGCTCTCTCATTGAAAGTGAAAGTCTACAGGGTGGATCGTATAGTATGTATGCAAGTATATGTGACAAAATATATGATGCCACTAAAACAATATTAATCTAAGTAAATATAGAATAAGCGCACCAGGATTTTATACTAGCTCGGACCTCCCATCCTACGTCCAGTCCCGAAGCTCCCCTTCGGAATTCGACTATCAAACACCCTCGCTTCGCCCGGAGGAATAGTCTTGGTTACAATAAGTTGTTCTTGTCAAATGTGTGTTATATAACATAGATATTGAACAATTAGAACAAATGCTTCCAATATATATCTAGAGAGTATTTTCTATGAAGAAATGAATATTTGGAAGAATGAAATACAAGTATAGATTGCTAGAGATCAAGAATATAATAGAGTATGTAATTAGAGAGCGTAAGTAAGTAAGTTAATTGTTGGTTCTCTTGATTCTTGATGATAGATATAGCTTTAGATAGGTTCCTAGAGTAGTTGCATCCATTAACAAGTGCTCTATAATTGCTTCTGTTGATGATGAAGAGTTGCAGCGAAGAGAAGCGGGGATGTCTATTCAAATCTGAAAGTTGAAGTTTAAATTTAAAATCTGAGTTTGATATTAGACGTCTGATATTTGTATCAGACGTATGATACTATATATTTTTGGTACACAGTAGATTTTCAGACATCTAAGTGCCACTGCCAGACATCTGGTTTAGTCTGTTTGTTGTTCCAGAGGACTTTTCCAGATGTCTGGCTTGTGCACCTATACGTTTGAAATTTGTGCTTGCCTGTTTTGTGCATCTTTGCTATTGCCTCTTCGTACCTATCGACTTGTAGTCTCTTGTATTGTTTTGTGAGCCTTGTTCTTGTCTTTCTAGTGATGTTGTTCTAGCAAGTGCATGTATATAGAAATATATATATATATATATATATATATATATATATATATATATATATATATATATATTTGTGTGTGTGTGCGCATTTTCGTTTTCCATTGTGTAGTGGTTGTCATCAAAACCGTAGATTTAATTTCCTAACAATCTTTCCCTTTTTGATGATGATAACTATACAATGTACTTGCATATAATTTTATAAATCTCCCCCTGAATATGTGCTTTCCATCATTTGTTGTGATTTTTATTATTTCTCCCCTTTTGGCATTATCAAAAAGGATTTATAACTTTATAACTGTAGACATTATTTCCATTCCATTATGTATTTATCAATCAGAAATATACACAGAAATAATACATCAAAAAAAAAATTCATTAATCACATTAATTACTTACATTCATAGATTTTTATCATATATATACAAAGGATGGAATACTAAGAAATCTAAAGATTTTTCAGAGAAGGTTTTTCTTGATGATCTCCTTTATCTTCATCCTTGGAAGAGCTCACTTGTTTCTTCGGAGATGTTGGAGTTTGTTTGAGAGGTTCATTCTCCTCATCAAAAAGTTTGGAATGTTCCGAAGGAGGAGAAGGCACTAGAGTCGGCCAATCTTCTGAAGATGGTGTAGGACCACGAACCCTTTGAAGAACCTCCTTTAGAACGGATAATGTAGTGGAAAGTGACGTTTAAACCGTGGCTAGGCGAGAAGCAAAAGATTTTCAAAACTATCAATGCGCTTAGCCAATAATTTTTTATTCTGATATAAAATAAGCTGATTTTGTAGAGTTAGATTGAGATTACTCTCATTTGGATTTGTCTCTGTGCGAGTCTCCAAAATATCATCTTGGCACGTATAATCAAATGGTGGAGGAGGAGGAGGAGTAGTTTCATGATGTTGGTCCACCTCTTGTGATGGTTCAGGTTGTGTTTGAGGTGGGGGCCCAACTTGTCTGGCTTGACGATGTTGCGTCCACTTCAAAAGATATAAAATCCAATGGATTTTCCTGCAAGTGCATTAGGGAGAAAAATTTGGTGGATGCATATTTCGAAGAAATCCCTTCAAAAGTGGATAAATAAGATGGGATGTTGTAAGGTCGTAGAAGTTTCATGATATATGTAGGATAGATGATAGATGGGTACGACCGAGTCCAAAATGGTTTGAGCGTGTCCAATATAAATTTTTCTCAATTGACCCTTGTTCCACTGAATATAGCATATAAGGCTTTTTCTCTTGTTCCATGATCTGCTAATGACTACCAAGACGAGGAATGATAGTATTGATAATCATTCTAGTGAGAATTCTCACCTTAAGTCGTAGGTATTTGGATGCGAATCTAGGCATTTCATCTTCCCAGATTTGATGTGTTATATTATCTTGGTTTCAGACACATATCCGGAATATTATATAAATCTTGGCCGATGTTGGAACATCCGAGAGTTCGGCCTATGATCCCTGGAGTAAGACGAATTGTGTAGCCGTAAACACTAGACCATAGCCAATTATGATCATTTTCAGTGTTTCAAACTGTTGTGCTATCCAAATTAACATAGAAGAGAAATATGGCTAACTAATCATTTGGATATTGTTAGGACTAAAAGGTATCAAAGTTTCTAAACCAACACTTTCACACATTTTGTCTAAATCGTACATTAGGAACTTGAGAAAATGATAAAATGGACATGTATGGAGTTTCTTCTTTTCAATATCCTTGTATCTCTTGATAAAATATGGCATACTACTCATCCATTGCTCGATATGATCATCAGAGCAAACTTAGGGGTTGGATGAAGTTGCTTGGTCTTGCTTTCGCTTAGAGATCATAGGATTTTTTGTTTTAGAAGCCATTGAATTTGAGCGAGTTTGAAAGAGGAAGTATTTTTGAGAAATAAGGAATCAATTTCGCAGTAGAAATAAAATGAAAACGAAGTGAGAAAAGTAGAAAAATAGACGTTATCTGAGCATATGAGAGTGTCGATTGAATTTCAGACGTCTGGAAGGTAATTCAGACGTCTGATTTAACCTAGTTTGAAGACAGTAAATAGAATCAGAGTCTAGTTGGTTGTGGTAGATTTCTGGATTTGATCGATTTGTAAATTTTGATAGTTAGAGAGAATTATCAGACGTCTTGTTGTATTACCAAACGTCTGGAATAGGTCGAAATTTTATTTTTGTAGGACAGACAGTTTTTCAAACGGCTGGCTATAATATCAAACGTCTGAAAATAATCTTAGATTTTGTAATACGGAGGCAGAGACTTTGTTCAGACATCTGGTCCATAGTTCAAACGTCCGAAATAGACCGGTTTCTATATCTATTAAGCAGAGATAAATTTTAGATGTGTGGATGGATTTATGGGACGTATGATACATACACGATCGTTAAAAATTTATATGATACCAGAGTGTTAAACGTCTGATGACAAAGTTCGGACGTTTGAAATGACTAATATGGTTTAAAATAGCCAAATTTTGAAAGGTGTTGCTTATTTTTCAATCGTTTATTTTTCATAAAGCATAGTATTATTATTTGTGAAATAGAATTACAAATATACGTAGATAAAAATACAATGAGAATAATTAAATTTATTTAGACCGCGATGGAGAATTGTAATCTTCAGACTTTTCATCCCTCCATGACTTGAGTGGAGACCATATATTTCCACGTTCATGGGTTTTTGGAGAACCAGAGAATCGCCTTGGTGAAGGATCTAAAGGTGTACGATACGAGGCAGAGGGATCCAAAGAATTTCAAGGAATCGAAAGTGGTTCGTGTACATCCTTCTTTCGTGAATTACAAAATTGTATCGTTACTTGCTCCAGGAAACTTAGTCGTCTCGCGGTGACCTTTTGCTCAAAATGATATTCTTGTTGTAGATCTATTTGTTGCTTTTGATAGTGATGTAACTCATCAATTTTCTCCTTAGTGTTAGGAGAGACAAATAGAGATCATTTGGACTTCTTTTTATCGAGAGTGAATCTCGTGTGGTGGAAGGACTACCTATATGTTGGTTCGTGATTTGGTGTAAGGGTAGGGAGGCAATGAGGTGTATCCGCTGAGTTATCCGTTGTTAGTGTCGAGAAGGAGAGATGAGAGTTATCAGAAGACATGCTTATATTTTCTGTTGTAAAAATATGAAATCTATATATTCTTTGCCTTTTGTTTTGTAAAAAGTTATTTGTATATAATTTTAAAGATTATTTATAGGTAATTTCAGAAAACAACCACCTAAAAAATTTAAGGTGAAGGAGTTAACAATTTTAACTTGTGGATAAAAAAACTTTTTGCTAAACATAGAATAAATAAAGATGTAGTATTATTTTAGAAGATCATTAAAAGAGCATATTCCTAAATCGCGTCGTAGTTTAACAAATGTTTGTTCGTTTAGTGGTTTTGTGAAAATATCAGCTATTTGATTCTCAGTATTTACGTATTCTATGTAATAATTCCTTTTTCTACATTGTCACGTTAAAAATGATGTTGTATATCTATATGTTTAATACGCGAGTGATTTACATGGTTTTTTGATAGATTTATTGCACTCGTGTTATCGCAATATATTGGTGATTCAATGATAACTTTACTGAAATCCATAAGTGTTTGTTGCATGTATATTACTTGTGCACATGCTAGAGCTGTTGAAATATATTCGACATCGCAAGTCGATAAGGAGACACAATTTTGCTTTTTGCTAAACCAGGAGAATAATAATTGTCCGATAAAGTGATATGTTCCGCTAGTACTCTTATGATCTATTTTACATCCACCAAAATCCACATCACTATATGAAACTAGCTCAAATGATGATCCCTCAGGTTAAAACAAATCGTAATCTCTAGTACTAGATAGCTATCATAGGATACGTTTAACAGCTCTTTGGTGCGATTCCTTTGGCGTTGCTTGAAATTGAGCACAAAGACATACACTCATCATAATGTCGGGTCCACTAGCCGTCAAATAAAGTAAGGAGCCAATCATACTACGATAAAAAATTTCATTAAAATCTTTTCCTTCATCATCTTTTTCCACGTAAACACTAGTACTCATTGGCGTTGGTTTACTAGAAGTTTTATCCATTTCAAAACGACGTAATAGATCGCTATAATATTTTTCTTGATGAATAAAGATACCATTTTCAAGTTGTTTTATTTGTAAATCTAAAAAGAAAATTAATTCTCCCATGTGAGACATTTCAAATTCATTTTTCATAATATTTGAAAATTGATTACAAAGATTTTCATTAGTTGAAGCAAAAATAGTATCGTCTACGTAAATTTATACAACTAAAATGTCGTTATTTTCTCGTTTAATAAATAAAGTCATATCGATTTTACCTATTTGAAAACCAAACATAATTAAATGATTTTTAAGACGTTCGTAGCAGGCACAGGGAGCCTGTTTTAAACCATATAAGACGTTTTGTAATTTGAAAACATGATCGGCATATTTTTCATGAACAAACAATGGAGGTTGTTCAACATATACGTTTTCTTTAATAAAACCTTTTACAAAAGCACTTTTGACATCCATTTGAAATAACTTAAAATTGTGATGATTTGCAAAGGCGAGTAATGTACGTATGGCCTCGAGTCTTGCTGCTGGAGCATTGGTTTCGTCATAGTCGATTCCTTCTTCTTGATTATAACCTTGAGCGACTAGACGTGCCTTATTTCTAACTATATTTCCATTCTCATTTGCTTTATTTTTATATACCCATTTTTTTCCAATAACTGATTGATTTTCTGGTCATGGTACTAATTCTCAAACATTATTACATTCAAATTGATTTAATTCTTCTTGCACAGCTATTATCCAAAAATTATCGTTTGAAGCTTCATTATAATTTTTCGGTTCAAAATTTGACACAAATAAAATATGAATTATTTGGTTAAGTTGATTTCTAGTTACTATGGAGTTAAGATCTCCAATGATGTTATCTTTTGGATGATTTTTTAGAATTCTAAGGGATGATACTAATGTATTATTTTGTGCATTTGTCTCATTATTAAAAGAATTCGTTGTATTTGTTATGGAATTATTTCTTCATCGTCATTAAAATGATAGTTAAGAAAATTTTCATCAAATGAAACATGTAAATTTTCACTAATTGTATTAGTTCGTTTATTAAAAGTTCTAAACGTATAATGACCCTGACTCGACCTTCAAAAATCGGCACCGAATACATCACCATTATTCGAATGCCATGGATTCAAACGTCAAATCTGGTTCGCCGGAGCTTATAACACATTAAGTATAACAACACAGCAGAAGAAAAAGAATATATATCATTGATACATAACAGCTGATAATAACAATGATACAATTGAGATATCAGAGATACAAAAATAACAGCGGAAGAAAGTCTTAGACAGAGGAACACCAACATTAACTTCAATAGAAAGAGTGAGAGCTTGAGAATCAAATTTTGCATCTCCATTCCAATGCTCCAAAGATCTCCAAGCCACAAGCTTGAATCCACCATCAACTTGTAATGAAGCAAACTAGGTAACCGTTGAAGTGAAACAAATGCAATCGCCAAAATCCAAAGGCTGGATGCTACCGAATCTACACCTACTATTTGATTATCTAAAAAACCCAACTCTAGACTACCCGTGTGGAAAATTGTGGGCAACCAGAGTTTAGGAAGGGAACAATAAACTCCGGGTCAGTCATGGGACTGGTATTAGAAAACAAAAATAGTTTATCTTTAACAATAGAAAAACAAAAGAATTTAAAAGAAATCCGCAATGCTTTTTGGAAAATGAAACTACCATAAGGCCTCCCGCCGCACACACAATGCAAACGCAGAATTGGAGGAGATTTCTCCTTGTGATAGTCCAACATGCTTGATACGCGAAAATCATTTTGATATTATTATTAGTACATAGTGGAAAACATTTGCAAGTATAATATTAATCTTAGCCAACATACCACATTTCGTCGTATGGCTATTATAGCTACCATGTTCAAAGCGGGTTACGGCCACATTCCATGGCAGGTTATACAACTAAAACCGTATATGGCTCATATTGTTTCTTTGGATTTCGAATAAATGGTAAAGCTAAGGAACTTCCTATTACCACATTGGTACACATCTGGAGGGACGGCCCAAGAACCTATCCAGATCTCTGCCAACACAAGGCCGGGTTACCCCTGTCCGGAAGTAACACCTACAAGTATGCTATCCCCGGTCATAACCAACCTTTATCCGAGCGCTCGACACTAACAAACACAAAGTAGTAAATTTGCAGTAACCACAAAGGTTAAATATCTGGGCTCCATACCATGATACCACCTCAATCCAGAAGAAATGGACATACCCTAGGGGCGTGACCCCTAAAAACCTTGCTGCATCTTTCCTGTTTCGACCATTTCTGGGTTGTAAGGTCTGACGAGGTCTCGTCGACAGAGCTACGCTTTACACAAAAACCATGCTTCGATCAACACATGATCAGTAGCACTTCGTATGCCACATTACCAATTTAGGAATATATCACTAGTAACCATCAACTACATAACCTCTAAGCTTATACGTCACAGAGAAGGGTGTTAAGCTAAGAGAATAAATTCTCCACCACCAACAGAAATGTATTTGATAGAAACCACCTTTATATCTCATAGTGTAATGTCAGACACATCCGTACAAGTTCGTTTCGAGATCGAACGGAATCGAAGGCACTTCAAAAGCCCTTGCAATCCGGTTAATCCCTAATCACGTCCGGACCGCCCGTCGCAAAGAGTGATCAAATCTCTATACCGGAGACCAATCGGTGCAGAGACATTCAACGTGTTATCCTTTCGCTTTCGAAAATATCCAGTCTTCACCGCCGATCTTCAAATGCTATCCGTATCGTCGTATCACTATTCGGAATGGGTTATATGACGCAAAGTCCTCTTCCGGCTAAACCGAATAGTGGGCGCAATATTTAAAAACCATATGGATAATGGGATCTCGGTTAAGTCACAACTTCAAGCCTAAAACCTTCCTTCAAATGGTTTAAACAAATTACCATTCTAAAATCTTTAAACAAAAAGATTCACTTCACGAAGTTCACCAATCTTCCACAAAGATTAATTCATAGTTTTCAAAACAATTCCATTTCAAATCTTTTATACAATAGATACACTTTTAAGATCCTTTTCAATTTTAAAACAAAGTTCACTAATATTTAACAAAGATTCATTCATAGCCTTTTAAAACAATTTCCCTTTGAAATTGGAAATCTTTTCAACACAAATTGGAAATCCTTTCTTTATTTGAAAGCTATTATCATTTGAAAACAAATACTTTTCATTTCTGAAAAATCTGATCAAATATGCACAAGTTATATCCTTTAAAGTATAAACTTGGGTTAATTTTAAATTCCCAAAATAGTACTTTTAAAATACTTTAAAGATGGTTTAAAACCATATACATACATTGTATAACTTGTATAAACCTTTCAAACCAAATTTCCAAAACGATTTCAAAACTTTAAACAATATATATATTATTCAAACTAAATTTCGATTTCAAACTTTCTTTCAAAAGCTTTTCATATTCAATCCAGTTCCATTTCCAAAACCAATTGGATTCAAAATTCAAATATCTATGACTTAACCAATTTCCTCATGCAAATCCATATTTGTGTGTGTATGGTGTAGTCCAGGGGTTTTACACAATAGTGCAACATCATCAATCATTAGAGATTTAAACACAGCAATATCGATAAGCGGTATAATCCTGTAACGCTTATCTTCATTCACAGATTCACAAATAAACAATATAAATTCATCATAGATAAATAAATTACATTCATCATAGCTCAAATCAAAATAGAGCATCACACATCTGGGACATCAAACAATTCAACATTCAATAGAATCCAAACATCCATAAGTAAGATCAATTAATTATCTGATTTATTTAAATCAGATTAATTACTTATGAATAAACTACTAATCTTGGTTAATTAAAATTAATTAATTACAAACCATTTTGATTAATTATCCTTTAATCATTTATTAATTAACCATTAATAATAAATTTATTAACCTTTAAGTATTCATTAATTAACCTTAATTAATAAATAAATCAACCTTTAATCATTAAACAACTAACCTTTAATTATTTAATTATCCTTTAATTAATCACCCTTAATTAATCAATCAATAAATTAATTAACCCTTAATTAGATATCTTTAATTAATTATCCTTAATTACTTAATCAACTCTAACCATTAATTAATTACTTTCAATTAAGTAATTAACTTTAAGTAATTAATTACCTTTAATTACTTACCTTAGTTAATCTTAATTGATTAATTATCCTTTAATGTAATTACACAAAGTAGTTATCCCTTAATTACTTAATTAATTAACCTTTAATTAATTATCACTAATTTTTCAAACCTTAATTAAGTTTTAAAGATAAATCATTTATCTTTATTTATTTTTTAATTAAAACCTTTTAAATTAATTATCATTAACACATGGATTAACTAAAAATATTTAAGTTAATCAAAAATTTAAATCATTTTATTTCCCTAATTAGCTATATAATCACAATATTAATTTTATTTAAAATAAAATTAAAAATAAAGGATACAAATATATGTATTAAAACATTTAAACTAAATAAATTTAAAGTAATTTATTTAAAACCTTTACTGATTCAAAAAAAACTTAATGAGGACATTAATTATTTAAAAATAATAGGTTAAGAAAATTGTTTAAATTGAAAATTTTGATTTTCTAAAAAAATTTAAACCGACCATTTGAAATACTCGGGACTAACCTGAAGCAAACCTAACGACACACCTGAGTACTCCTCTCGCTCCATCACTTCGAGCCAACTTGAAAACATCCCCGAGACGTTCTTCGAGTTTACATCTTCTTCCCCAAACCATAGCAACCCGGACATTCCTTTATGCCCCGTGCATGTGCATAGTTATACTGATCATCACCGATTACTATCTCCACCTTCAACACGTCGTCGACGTCACCGTTGACCAACCCAAACACACAAAACCATGAGATCATCTGAAGAATGAAAACGAACCTATCCACTCCTAACTGGAACGACTAAGTTCATCAAAAACTGCCTCACCCCACCAATCCCGGCGACCAGAAAATGTGCAATTACTTCCAGAGCTTCGCCATAGCCCAATACTTCATTTTCCCTAGGTGCGATTGCCTCCGATCCAACGTGGTTGACAAAATCGCCATATTTTCCTCATCAAACAAAACCGGGTTAAAAACCCTAGATTGATGTCGTCCGACCACATAATCAAAAGAAAAAAATCTTAAGCATTTTCCCTAAATCCCCTATTCGCAATCTATCTTCGACATAAAGCTCGAGCCACGAATCGTCGATGATCACCAGAATTTGACGAGATTGACAATTCCGTTCAACCCCAGAATTCCCAAAAAATTCAAATCTAAAAATCATGAATCGGTTATCTAAATTCATAATTTTGTGATACGAATCAAATTATAAACTCAAATCACAAATTCCAGATCTTCGAATTTCAACTCATTTCTAATTATCACTGTGATTTTATCTTTTTATAAATAAGTGCTTAATAAAAATTCGTGAATTAATTTTAAAGTTGATATTTCATTGTTAAAATCTTTTTTTGTAACTTAGAGATCATTACTAAAATCACGTTGAAGCCATAATTTTGAATTCTTTATGAGTATAAACTTGTAAGTGTGTAAACAGAAAGCTTATATGTCTGGAACCAGACATGCACACAGCAACCATTTCATATTCCCAGGCATGCAATCATATTTCACTTTCACACAAACCATATCATCACATAGACTTAAGATAATGAGGAAGATCCAGTTTAAAAAGGGGAGTTTGCTCACCTGATTTTTCCTGGAAACAGAGACTAGCTTTGCTTTGTTGCTCTGGAGTTTTGTTCGGTAACTTATATTTGATTCTGATCTTTGTATCTTATCTGGAATCTTGCCAGGTTGAAGTTTGAAACTTGAATACTTGAAGTTGTTTTGTTGATCTCAGGCTGTTAATTTGTTTGCTTTGCTTTTGATTTTCCATTTCGGTTTTGATTTGATTTTCCAGGCCTTTGATTTGTTTCGGGTTTTAGAGTTTGAGATAATTTTGCTTTCTATTTTTTCAGGTTAGAGATGCACTTTAATCTGGTTTTAGTTTTTCTTTTTTCTTTTTTCCTTTGAACCAAATGAGAGAAAATTAATTTATGATATCTATAAACTTATTTTACATTCTATTTATTATTTTGAAAAACAAAGGACACTTGTAATTACCTTATCTTCATATTTTACGCTTGTTAATCAATGTGATTACTTACCTTACATTTGTTAAAATGTAAACATTTTATGTTCAAAACCCTCTTTTAAATTATTTTATATAATTTGTCTTAAACCATTTTCATCCTATGTTTACATGTTCGTATAAATTTTAAATATTATGTTTTTATCTTTTTATTAACTAATTATTATGAGATAAGTATACAAATTAGTTTTGAAATCAATTTATACATCAATAAGAAACCATATATATTTTATACACAAGGATTTAACTTAAATTAACCTTTTGAAGTTTATAATATCAATTTTAAAATAAAACTTTCAAATCATCATGTTATAAATACAAAACCAACTTTTCTATTAGTATAGAGTTTCCAAATCCAATATATTATTCAAAATATTTATTTTTAGATTTCAAATTCAAAAATTAATATACAATAGATTTGTATTTATGAGTAAATAAACAAACAATATCTTTTTATAAATATATATTTTATTCATTCACAATCTATAAATATAAATCCTTAAATGGAAAAATCAGCAAAAACTAAAGAGAAGCATGATCGTTTTGTTTAAAATCAACTGGACACAAATTTTGAATGCTTAAGCTTAGGTCAAATGATATGTGAGTTAAGATGCCCTCTTTAATTTTATTTGAAATAAAAAAATTTGGAAATGACTTTCTGGATCTATTTACCTCCTAGATATTAATTAAAATATTAAGAGGAAATTGAATACACTCCTACGAAGAGGTTAGTGAATTGAATCTGTAGGATATATATCTTGTATGTATATATATTGATTCAATCTTAAATTATGCAGTGCCTAAAATTCAAACTTGCACTAAGGAAAGGATTTATTTCAAAATAAAAAAATCAAGGATTTGGAAATATTTTTGGGAATATCAAAAGCGAGAAATTGTAAATGATTTTCGAATAGGAAAATGAATTTTTGAAGACCTGGCCATTATAATAATAATTTCTTGGGAAGCTAATTCTTTTATTTTTATCATAAAAAAGAACAGAAAATTTAAGTAGTAAATTCGTTAATAGGATAAAATCTAATTGGAGGATCTTATTAATTCATATACGTACTATGCAAAATAGGTGAAGTGTATAGATAAAAGTAATGGTGGAACTTTAAGAGCTTTAACTACAAAAACCACTTTTGGAAAATCTTCAAGTTTTCAAAGCTTAACACTAATTTTGGAAATAACTAAAGGATGTTTATTTAATTAGGATTTCTTTGGTAAAAGTAATCTTCATTTTGAAATGAAATTTGTAGTATAACACTATACGGGAAATTTAGTAAAGTAGTGTGAATACTTTAGAATGAATTATATAAAGCGAGCCTTTTAAATAAAAACTAATTAAGTATTCGTTGATACAGAAATAAGTAAGAGGTATGTTTGAAAGTAAATAATTTGTAACTGCAGATTTTATGAATTTTAAAATTTAAAACTTATGGGAAGGGATTTTATGGAAAGATAAATCTAAATTATGAATTTAGAAGTCATATCAAGATGAAATCCTAGAATTCATCCATAACTTTTAAATATTATTAATAAAGCAAGTAACATAGAATATTAAAGAATTGATGAGTATTTTGAATAAAGAGAGTACTTTTAATAAAAATTGTAATAAGAAAATTTGGATTAAAACTTGCTTGGAAATTTACAACGAAGAATTTCCTTTGGGTTATAACCTTTATTTGATTTGCTGAGGTTGGAATTTGTAAATTTTAAATCCATTTAAACAAGTTATAGAAGTAATCCATAGTGCAATCTAAGAATGAGTTAGCTAAGAAATTTTTTGAAAGTAAAGATTATAGAATTTTTGAGAATTCAAACCAATCATTTGAGTTTATCTCAAGTAAATAATTAAAAAAACTAAGTCTGATGTGAAAAAATTTAAATAAAGAGCTTCTAAGAGGTTTGAATGTAGATAAGGTCTTAGAAATCCATCTTGATTGAATTTTTCCTATTGTTGATAGTTTCCAATCCATCATCGATATGGATTCTCTCGAGACTTTATTTACGAGACCATATCGATCAATCTCTTCTTAGCCTGGGTCTGGGAAAGAAGTTGGTCCTAAGTCCCGACTCTATTTATGATCTTTTAGAAAGATTTTGGAATTTTCTGTTAAAGATTAGATCTTTATCTGTGTGTCTTCCTAGTTAGAAGTCTAGCACTTCATTCAATTGGGGAAAATATCTCTTTGATACATGAAACCCTACCCAACCATTGAGTGTAGCGGCCCTATTACTTACGAGTTCCTTTACGTCCAGTTCTCTTGCATTCATGGTTTTTTTCATGTGTATTTTCCTGAATTCATTTGAGATAAGCCTCTTCTTTTAAGTTATCCCTTAGCCATAGCCCAATTTTCATTAAGAAGTTATGTCCTTCGTTAATTGTTATAGACTTTTCCCTAAAAAATTGCGGAAATGCAATTTTTGTAAGGGGAAGTCTATAATAACCCTGGTCGAGATTACCTAAATTAAATCTAAAATATGATTTAATTAATCATACTAAATTTTATTGAAATCTCTCTAAATAACATCGGAGTGTCTCCCCAGGAGCTTGAGTGACACTAGACAGAGAATTAACATCCTTTGGCCTTGCGACATGCATTCGAAACTGCTCAACAAATTTAGTTTCCAGTTGGTCAAAATAAGAAATAGATTAGGGGTGGCAAACGAGTGAACCACATAGTAGATATGCCCCTAGAGAGATTGGGAAATTTTGACATTTGACTGCATCATCGGCCCGTGCAGCACTCATCGACCATTCATACTTTAGGATGTGTTGGTTGGGAACAGAACTTCCTTTATATAGTGGTAAAGTCAGCATCCTGAATCGCTGAGGTAGTTGAGCATAGAGTATTCCATCGGTGAAGGGAGTATGACTCCGGGGGATTCCTCAGTCGTCATTTGTGAGACCCTGCCTATCACGGATAATATAATGAATTATCGTCGATATATCCGGCATCTGGACATTTTGTGCACGTAGAGCCAAGGTATGGTCGGGTTCCACAATATGAGGCTGGACCGGACGCGGTCGATAGTCCATGTCTCGCCTCCTTGGTTCCAAGTCTTTGAGGATGTAGGTTTTGATAGTACATCCATGCAGACGATGGTTCAGATCTGGTTGATTCTACGCATCAACCCCGGGTCCAACAGTGGTGGAGGTAGCGTAGACGTCTATGGTATAATGAGGAACGGTACCTTCCCGGGAGAAGGGTCCAGTCTAATAGCTGGTTGATGGGCCAACTATTGGTTATCCAATGTTCAGAGTAGGTTGATGTCCGGTGGCTTGGGTATAGCTTACGTGTAGTCATAGGCGTGTTGATCTATGATGGTAGTCGGATGAAGCTGAACTTTTGATGGATGAGTAGGAGGCATGATCCCTCCTAGATCTCCTACGCCTTTGGCGGTTTAGCTGATTAGTTAAGTATGCGTTGGCGCGCAGTTGTTCATTAAGTTGTTGTCGACTATGTGTCAACTCTTGAAGTAGTGTTTGAAACTCTTGTCTGGTGACAGGGCCTGACGGATCTGATTGTCCGACAACATTCTAGGTGGATGACGCAGTTGCACGAGATTCTGTCTGTGCCGTCCTTCTTGATCTATAGCTGTGGAGGCTGTCCTTGTGCTAACCATGGTGGATGATTAAGTCCTTTCCTAATTTGATGCAAATCTGAATAGGTTGGAAGGATTCTGAACTTGACATTTGAATCTTCTTCTTGAATTTCTGCAATCCGGATTTCGATAGTAGATCCAAAGAATAGGAGAAAACTGCATTTTCTCAGTGAAAGCACCAAAGTGTTTGTACTAAAATTGCGTAGAACACTCTTCGAAAGTATTTGAAGAGATAAAAATGAAGAATAGAAATGTAAAAAGAGGATTATCTAACAAGCACATCAAAAAATAATAATGAAAATGAACAGAAAAACAATGATATATAGTGGTTCGACGTATGGCCTATGCTGTTTACAACTGACTATAGTTGATTACAGTGATGAAATTCGAGTATAACAACAGCCTTGAAGTATAAAAAAGGTTTTGGTAGAGTTTGGACGTCAAAGAGCCAAAAGATCCTCTTTCTACAGGCTTTAGGGTGCTATTTATAGGCGTAGACTGAAAATATCTCGCTTAGACCTCGAGATACTTCTTCTGGCACGTGTATGGGCGCATGCGATCAATCCCATACGATTCCGACTCAATCTATGATCGATACGAACAAATTTGTATCGATCAAGATTTGATCCAATTGAGTCGAAACTTGGCATGGACATTGCTTAGGTTGTACGTAAGCTCCTATGAAAATTTCAAAGCATTTGGACTTGTAGATTGCGAGTTATGATCGATGCAAGATTGCATTTTCCTTAGGCTGACCGGTTCGTATCGATACGTTCGTATCGATTAGTTCGAATCAATGCTGAGCACTTACCTATGAGTTGACGTGCCGTTTGAATTTTGGATCGCTCCACTTTCGATGCCGAGTTGACCGAGTCATTCCAAGATTTTTGCCTTGTTCGTATCGATCACCATTGTCTTGTTCATATTGACCATATGCTCTGTTCGTATCGATTGATCTTGGCCTTGTTAATATCGATGGTTTTGCACTTATTCGTACCGATAGACTGACCTGTTATATTCGTACCAATCGATCATCTGGTTCTGTTTGTATCGATGAGGAGTGTTTAGTTCGTATCGATTTGTGGTTGATCGATGCGAAGTGTCCAAAGTGTTTCATCGATACGAAGTAGGCACTCGTATAGCAGTCAATGGATACGAAGTGAACTTGTATCCTGATGGATACGAAGAATACCATTAGTCGATGGATACGAACAAGACAGCTGCCGATCGATGAGAAGTAGAGTTGCTTTGCTGATGGAGTCGAATAAATCGATACGAATAAAGCCTGTTCTCTTGATGGATACGAAGTAGTGCGTTCTGATGGATATGAATAGGTGCTCGCCAATGGACACGAACATGCTGGACTTCTGATGGATACGAATAGATGGCTGCGTAGTGATGGACGTGGACAAATTTTTTTCCTCAGATTGTTTCGATCATATCTTGAGCATACGAGCTCCGATTGACTTGAAATTTGGGACATTGGCTTTCATAGCTTCGCTAGTCATGTCACGTCAATTGTAGGTTGATCTGGGCTCTAATTTTTTTTACCAATATCCATAAGGAACCTGTGCATAATCGGTTTTCGGGAAAAGCTATCTTTAGTTTCTAGGCAACTCCTTGGTGTCACGGCCTTGCCAAAAAGTGGGATAACACTAATGTAGTGTTCGCACCAAAAAAGGTCACAGTCAACCTATTGTAAGTGAAAGCACCAATCTCCAATATTTAGATCCAAATAGAGAAATATAGATTCATAGATTTTAGAATAGATTGTAGAAGTGTAAATGAACATGCAAGTTTATAATGGTTTGGCAAACTCTGCCATGCGTGCACTCCAATAATCTTTTATTTATATTGTAAGATTATAAGTACAGTTGTTTTTTCCCACGAAAATTAATGGAGAAAGAGATAAGAAGTGATGAAGGAGAGCTAATCAAAAAAAATCCCTTGAAGTGACCCAAATCCGCTGTATTTATAGGTGAAGACGTGCATGAATGGGGCTAAAATTCCACTAGGAGAACTTCCAAATCCAAAAGACCCGATCCAGCAATTTTTGGATCCATCGCATACCATTAGAACAATTGAGACTAATCATTCATACAAGCTTCAATAGTGCTGCAATCAATCATGGATTACTCTATGATATAAGCTACTTGCTATTCAAATTTCATGCAATTGCGACGTACTGTTTATGAGATATTGCATTTTCTGTGGAATCAAGTTGATATATAGTAACTCAAGTGTGATTGTTCGATGCTACATCCAATTAAGTTGCGAGAGATCATGTAGGTACCTTAAATGTAAGCTACTTTCTCACCAAGTTTCATGCAATTTCGTTGTACCAAATGTGAGATATTGCATATTCCGTGAAACTATGGATCATTCTGCCTGGTTTGTATAATCATTCCAATAACGGTCAGCCTCTTTTTCCAAGTTTTGAGGGTTTTTAGCTATGAAAAATCACGTAGGTTCCCCATTATGTAAGCTATATGCTCTCCAAATTTCATGCAATTTTGATTTACCGTTTGTGAGGTATCGAATTTTCCAGTGAAACTATGGATTGTTCTAGCTGATTTGTACGATCATTCCAATAAGGAATCTTTCTCCATGATTTAGGAGTTTTAACATGCGGTTGATTTTGTGGGTGCCACTTTTCAATATATTAATGGTCTAAAAGCTTCAATTGCATCATCTTTGTTGATTTTGAGATATTGATCGATCTTCATCGATTTACATTGTTTTATGGATCATTCTGGATTGATCCATAAAAAATTTCATTTGTCCGTAATTGGAGCATACGAACTCAAATCGACTTGATATTTGAAATGTAGTCTCATGGGGCCTTCTATGTCACTTCACGTTGATTGCACCATGATTGGGACTTGGTCCAAATCCGCCCAACTATTGTCCGTAGTTCCAAATATCATCGATTTCAGAGCCTGATAACCATCTCTCCGGGCTTCCTGCCTTATTGATCACAGAACCATTTAGCCAACTTTTATCATATACTGCTTGGTCAAAAGGTATTATAACATTTGCCCTCTAAAACATGCCTTGTGGTAGGAAGGCATTTTTTGAATTGTTATAAATCCAAAATCCATAATCCATAATCCACAATCCATTGATAGCCAAATATTCCAAACCAATTCATTGCCAATCTAATTCTTTGATCTCTCCGGATCTTTAAGAAATCCATGACTCTTCTGAGTAGCTATCCAATTTCAAACCCATACCAGATTCACTATCTAAACCTGTGATCTCTGTGGATAGTTTTATCCAAATCCATATCCATCCAAAGTCAAATTCATTATTGTTCGAAGCTGATATCCGAATCCATGGCCTCTTCAGGTTATTAATCAAATCCAGGACTACTCTGGGTCTATATCCAAATCTGCAACCTCTCCGGTTCGATCATAGCTTCTTCGAGCTCCTGATATACTCCACTTACCCTTTGGTAAGAGGGCATAACGATAAGTAGGCCGATCCAGTCGCTCTCCGGTGAAGCTACCTACATCTTGCTTTTTCCGGTCCCATCTCTCTGGTCGGGACAAAGCGTGATATTTGTGGTGTCCTTCTCCGGCCTTGGTCCCCAATCGAGGACTTAATCCATGGGGTATCCTTCTTCGGCCTCAGTCCCCAGTCAAGGACTTAATCCATAGAGTATTTTTCTCGAGCCTCAATCCCCAACCGAGGACTTAGTACATGGAGTATCCTTCTTCAGCCTCGATCCCCAGTTGAGGACTTAATCCATGTATGAATCCATCGTGTCGCTCTTCGATGAAGGAACTCACGTCGTGCTGTTATTGCCCTCTCTCCCTGGATGGGGCTACAACCGTGACCTGTGTCATTTATTACATTAATATCGATTTAATCATTCCATAGTCCATTTGCGAAAATATAAAATAAGAGTCCATACAACTAAAGAATGAATAAACCAAAATATCAGAAAAGCCAAAGTAAGAAGTAAACAAGAAAGAAAAAATTTCACAAACCCGAGCACCACGGTTCATGTCATCTCAGAGCATACCTAGGGACCGTTCTCCGTCCCATACATACGTAAGTGACTTAGCCATAATATTGTGGAGATTGTTATGCATTCCGTTCCATCCCAATCAATTAATGAAAATTTGACGATGATGCCTTGATCTAGTGCCATTTTCATTCGAGGTGGACAGTGGCTGCTCCTATTCCACTACCGTAGCCCGTGTCCTTACATATTGTTGCAACTGGCCACTCCTCACATGTTCCTCAACTATATCCTTTAATGCCTGTAGTCATTTGTATTGTGCACATCCAGCTAATGGAATAGACAATTCTTTCCTAATGCCTGGTCATGTTCGAAGGGTTCCCTCCTTGCCGAGCTTCCATACTGAAGGTGTCCTCGAGTATCCAAATAAATCCTTTCCAGAGATTTTGCCAAATCCGCATAAGAAGAGAATTTTGGTTCTCTTCATTGCCTCTTCGACACAATAATACCATCGTCCATTTTTTATTTGCCTTTATCATTATTGTTTACATCTCCTGATGATCCTCCACTTTGCATGGCATTCACCTCTAGTTTGTCGGCTCATGCATCTTCTTGCCGTATGAATCTTTTTTCTTCATGATAAAAATCTACGAGATCCATATGTGGATCTCGTGCCAGTAAATCCTTGAATTTTGTGCCATCAGCAATTCAATATACAACTGTCATCAAAACTATAGATGGATCTGGATGGTCCACCGATGCCACCATGGCATTAAACCATGTTACAAAACAGCTCAAGGATTCTCAGTGCTCTATTTCACTATTGCCAAATTCATCACATTTCTAGGTCTCGGGATGTGAACCCTAAACTACCTAATAGAAGTTTCGACCAATTCCGTCCGCGTGACAATAGAACTGCTTTCCAACTGCCCAAACCACATCACAGCTATATCCGTTAAATAAATGGGGAAGCGCCATGTCATGACTTCCTCCAATGCCCCAAATACTTCCATGTGCTATATATACCTCATCATATGCATAGTTGCATAAGACTTTCCATCATAAACTTCTAGTGTTGGTAGTTTAAATTCTGGTGGATTCCTAGCATTCCTAATATTAGGAGTAAAGGGACTTCTATTTACATATGTTAGCTCTTTATTCACCAATCCCCTTCTCATAGCCCGTCTGATCATCTCTGCAAATCTTTGATCATTATTTCCAACCTGCCCCTCGATTCTATGAAGGAAACTTGGAACCTGCATCTCTGAACGTAATTCCTCATTTTGACCAACAACATACAGCTCAACATTGTGCAACACCCCAACTAGGATCGATCCAGCATGACCTAGTGGCACTCTTGATCGATCTGTGTCGATCATTACAGGACGATCAGTACCGATCATTGTGTATTGGACAGGAACTGCCCCTGGCTGTGACACTTCATCTTACTGCTTATTGGCTTCGTTCCCTTGGTCCCGATTCTGGTTTTCCTCAGCTCCTCCTCCAACTCGGTGATCCATATTTCCTTCTTTTCCTACTACACCATTTCCATGGTTTTGCGCTCCAGCTTATTCCATCTACTTAAGGAGATTTTGGATCATCTCCTTTAGTCTCTTTTGCAACCTCTCCTGCATAGCAGCCATCATCGTTTCCATCTCGTTTCTGGTAATGAAGACGGAGGTTTGATTAGCTCCTGAGGAAGCCACCCGACTCCCTTTATGATGGCTTCTGTCCACTATCTATCTCCTTGTTGATGGTTTCACCATTGCTCAAATTCTCTCGTTGATTCCAAATCTAAACTCCAAATCCGTGGGGCTAGCTCTCTCGTTGATAGTGAAAGTCTACAGGGTGGATCGTAGAGTATGTATGCAAGTATATGTGACAAAATATATGATGCAACTAAAATAATATTAATCTAAGTAAATATAGAATAAGCACACCAAGATTTATACTAGCTCGGACCTCCCATCCTACGTCCAGTCCCGAAGCTCCCCTTCGGAATTCGACTATCAAACACCCACGCTTTGCCCGAAGGAATAAGCATGGTTACAATAAGTTGTTCTTGTCAAATGTGTGTTATATAACACAGATATTGAACAATTAGTACAAATGCTTCCAATATATATCTAGAGAGTATTTTCTATGAAGAACTGAATATTTGGAAGAATGATATACAAGTATAGATTGCTAGAGATTAAGAATATAATAGAGTGTGTAATTAGGGAGCGTAAGTAAGTAAGTTAATTGTTGGTTCTCTTGATTCTTGATGATAGATATAGTTGTAGACAGGTTCCTTGAGTAGTTGCATCCATTAACAAGTGCTCTATAATTGCTTTTGTTGATGATGAAGAGTTGCAGCGAAGAGAAGCAGAGATGTCTATTCAAATCTGAAAGTTGAAGTTTAAATTTAAAATCCGAGTTTGATATCAGACGTCTGATATTTGTATCAGACGTCTGATACTATATATTTTTGGTACACAGTAGATTTTCAGACATCTAAGTACTACTACCAGACATCTGGTTTAGTCTGTTTGTTGTTCCAGAGGACTTTTCCAGATGTCTGGCTTGTGCATCTAGACGTTTGAAATTTGTGCTTGCCTGTTTTGTGCATCTTTGCTATTGCTTCTTTGTACCTATCGACTTGTAGTCCCTTGTATTGTTCTATGAGCCTTGTTCTTGTCTTTCTAGTGATGTTGTTCTAGCAAGTGCATGTATATAGAAATATAGAAATATATATATATATATATATATATATATATATATATATATGCATTTTCATTTTCCATTGTGTAGTGGTTTTCATCAAAACCGTAAATTTAATTTCCTAACAATCTTTCCCTTTTTGATGATGACAACTATACAATGTATTTATATATAATTTTATAAATCTCCCCCTGAATATGTGCTTTCCATCATTTGTTGTGATTTTTATTATTTCTCCCCCTTTGGCATTATCAAAAAGGATTTATAACTTAATAATTGTAGACATTATTTCCATTTCATTACATCAAAAAAGATTTCATTAATCATATTAATTACTTACATTCATAGATTTTTATCATATATATATATATAAAGGATGGAATACTAAGAAATCTAAAGATTTTTCAAAGAAGGTTTTTCTTGATAATCTCCTTTATCTTCATCCTTGGAAGAGCTCACTTGTTTCTTAGGAGATGTCGGAGTTTGTTTGAGAGGTTCGTTCTCCTCATCAAAAAGTTTGGAATGTTTTGAAGGAGGAGGAGAAGGCACAAGAGTCGGCCAATCTTCTGAATATGGTGTAGGACCACGAACCCTTTGAACAACCTCCTTTAGAATGGATAATGTAGTGGAAAGTGACGTTTCAACCGTGGCTAGGCGAGAAGCAAAAGATTTTCAAAACTATCCATGCGCTTAGCCAATAATTTTTTATTCTCAGATAAAATAAGCTGATTTTGTAGAGTTAGATTGAGATTACTCTCATTTGGATTTGTCTCTGTGCGAGTCTCCAAAATATCATCTTGGCGCGTATTATCAAATGGTGGAGGAGGAGGAGGAGTAGTTTCGTGATGTTGGTCCATCTCTTGTGATGGTTCAGGTTGTGTTTGAGGTGGAGGCCCAGCTTGTCTGGCTTGACGATGTTGCGTCCACTTCAAAAGATATCAAATCCAATGGATTTTCCTACAGGTGCATTAGGGAGAAAAATTTGGTGGATGCATATTTCGAAGAAATCCCTTCAAAAGTGGATAAATAAGATGGGATGTTGTAAGGTCGTAGAAGTCTCATGATATATGTAGGTTAGATGATGGATGGGTACGACCGAGTCCAAAATGGTTTGAGCTCGTCCAATATAAATTTTGCCCAATTGACCCTTGTTCCACTGAATATAGCATTTAGGGCTTTTGCTCTAGTTCCGTGATCTGCTAATGACTACCAAAGAGAGGAATGATAGTATTGATAATCATTCTAGTGAAAAGTCTCACCTTAAGTCGTAGGTATTTGGATGCGAATCTAGGCATTTCATCTTCCCACATTTGATGCGTTATATTATCTCTCGGTTTCAGACGCATATCCGATATATTATGTAAATCTTCGCCGATGTTGGAACATCCGAGAGTTCGGCCTATGATCCCTGGAGTAAGACGAATTGTGTTGCCGTAAACACTAGACCATAGCCAATTATCATCATTTTCATTGTTCCAAACTGTTGTGCTATCCAAATTAGCATAGAAGAGAAATATGGCTAACTAATCATTTGGATATTATTAGGATTAAAAGATATCAAAGTTTCTAAACCAGCACTTTAACACATTTCGTCTAAATCGTACATTGGGAACTTGAGAAAATTATAAAATGGACCTGTATGGAGTTTCTTGTTTTGAATATCCTTGTATCTCTTGATAAAATATGGCACACTATTCATCCATTGCTCGATTTGATTGTCCGAGCAAAGTGGGCGGTTGGATGAAGTTGCTTGGTCATGCTTTCGCTTAGAGATCATAGGAATTTTTGTTTTAGGAGCCATTGAATTTGAGCGAGTTTGAAAGAGGAAGTATTTTTGAGAAATAAGGAATCAATTTTGCAGTAGAAATAAAATGAAAACGAAGCGAGAAAAGTAGAAAAATAGACGTTATCTGAGCATATGAGAGTGTCGATTGAATTTCAGACGTCTGGAAGGTAATTCAGACGTCTGATTTAACCTAGTTTGAAGACAGTAAATAGAATCGGAGTCTAGTTGGTTGTGGTAGACGTCTAGATTTGATCGATTTGTAAATTTTGATAGTCAGAGAGAATTATCAGACGTCTTTTTGTATTACCAAACGTCTGGAATAGGTCGAAATTTTATTTTTGTAGGACAGACAGTTTTTCTGAAGGCTGGCTATAATATCAAACGTCTGAAAATAATCAAATTTTTTATAATATGGAGGCAGAGACTTTGTTCAGACATCTGGTTCACAGTTCAAAAGTCCGAAATAGACTGGTTTCTATTTCTATTAAGCAGAGATAAATTTTAGATGTCTGGAAGGATTTATGAGACGTCTGATATATGCACGATCGTTAAAAATTTGTATGATACCAGAGTGTTAAACGTCTGATGACAAAGTTCGGACGTCTGAAATGACTAATATGATTTAAAATAGCCAAATTTTGAAAGGTGTTGCTTATTTTTCAATCGTTTATTTTTCATAAAACATAGTATTATTATTTGTGAAATAGAATTACAAATATACGTAGGTAAAAATACAATGAGAATAAATAAATTTATTTAGATGACGATGGAGAATTGCAATCTTCAGACTTGTCATCCCTCCATGACTTGAGTGGAGACCATATATTTCCATGTTCATGGGTTTTTGGAGAACCAGAGAATTGCCTTGGTGAAGGATCTAAAGGTGTACGATACGAGGCAGAGGAATCCAAAGAATTGCATGGAATCGGAAGTGGTTCGTGTACATCATTCTTTCGTGAATTATAAAATTTTATCGTTACTTGCTCCAGGAAACTTAGTCGTCTCGTAGTGGCCTTTTGCTCAAAGTATTGTTCTCGTTGTAGATCTATTTATTGCTTTTGATAGTGATGTAACTCATCAATTTTCTCCTTAGTGTTAGGAGAGACAAATAGAGATCATTTGGACTTCTTTTTATCGAGAGTGAATCCCGTGTGGTAGAAGGACCACCTATATGTTGGTTCGTGATTCGGTGTAGGGGTAGGAAGGCAATGAGGTGTATCCGCTGAGTTTTCCGTTATTGGGGTCGAGAAGGAGAGATGAGAGTTATCTGAAGTCATGCTTATATTTCCTGTTGTAAAAATATGAAACATATATATTCTTTGACTTTGTTTTGTAAAAGTTATTTGTATATAATTTTAAAGATTATTTATAGGTAATTTCAGAAAACAACCACCTAAAAAATTTAAGATGAAGGAGTTAACAATTTTAACTTGTGGATAAAAAACTTTCAGCTAAATGTAGAATAAATAAAGATGTAGTATTATTTTAGAAGATCATTAAAAGAGCATATTCCTAAATCGCGTCTTAGTTTAACAAATGTATGTTCGTTTAGTGGGTTTGTGAAAATATCTGCTATTTGATTCTCACTATTTACGTATTCTATGTAATAATTCCATTTTCTATATTGTCACGTTAAAAATGATATTGTATATCTATATGTTTAGTACGCGAGTGATTTACAGGTTTTTTAATAGATTTATTGCACTAGTGTTATCGCAATATATTGGTGATTCAATGATAACTTTACTGAAATCCATAAGTGTTTGTTGCATGTATATTACTTGTGCACATGCTAGAGCTATTGAAATATATTCGGCTTCACAAGTAGATAAGGAGACACAATTTTGCTTTTTGCTAAACCATGAGAATAATGATTGTCTGATAAAGTGACATTTCCGCTATTACTCTTACGATCTATTTTACATCCACCAAAATCCACATCACTATACGAAACTAGCTCAAACGATGATCCCCCAGGTTAAAACAAATCTTGATCTCTAGTACTAGATAGATATCATAGGATACGTTTAGCAGCTCTTTGGTGCTATTCTTTTGGCGTTGCTTGAAATCGAGCACAAAGACATACACTCATCATAATGTCGGGTCAACTAGCCGTCAAATAAAGTAAGGAGCCAATCATACTACGATATAATTTTTCATTAAAATCTTTTCCATTATCATCTTTTTCCATGTAAACACTAGTACTCATTGGCGTTGGTTTACTAGAAGTTTTATCCATTTCAAAATGACATAATAGATCGTTATAATATTTTTCTTGATGAATAAAGATACCATTTTCAAGTTGTTTTATTTCTAAATCTAAAAAGAAATTTAATTCTCCCATGTGAGGCATTTCAAATTCATTTTTCATAATATTTGAAAATTGATTACAAAGATTTTCATTAGTTGAAGCAAAAATAATATCGTCAACGTAAATTTATACAACTAAAATGTCGTTATTTTCTCGTTTAATAAATAAAGTCATATCGATTTTACCTATTTGAAAACCAAACATAATTAAATGATTTTTAAGACGTTCGTAGCAGGCACAGGGAACTTGTTTTAAACCATATAAGACTTTTTGTAATTTAAAAACATGATCAGGATATTTTTTGTGAACAAATAATGGAGGTTGTTCAACATATACATTTTCTTTAATAAAACCATTTAAAAAAGCACTTTTGACATCCATTTGAAATAACTTAAAATTGTGATGATTTGCAAAAGCGAGTAATGTACGTATGGCCTCGAGTCTTGCTGCTGGAGCATTGGTTTCGTCATAGTCGATTCCTTCTTCTTGATTATAACCTTGAGCGACTAGACGTGCTTTATTTCAAACTATATTTCCATTCTCATTTGCTGTATTTTTATATACCCATTTTTTTTCCAATAACCGATTGATTTTCTGGTCGTGGTACTAATTCCTAAACATTATTACATTCAAATTGATTTAATTCTTCTTGCACGGCTATTATCCAAAAATTATCGTTTGAAGCTGTAACGACCCAGAATTTTGAACAATTTAAATTTAAAATATTTAATTAATTTTGAATATTTGAATGATAGTTTGAATTGAATTTCAAATTATCAGAACGAATTTAGCGATTAAATTTTAGAATTTAATCTATTGAAAGTTGAATAAAAATTTGAATCTTCAATTTTAAGCCGATTAAAAATATTTCAAAGGATTGTAAAATTCATATTGATAGTATTGAAGATTATAGAAGCTTCAGAATTGAATTTGAAAGTGAATTGTTCAGTTTTGAAATTATATCATTTGAATCGATATTTAAAAATAGCCGTCCGAGGCACAGTCTCGGAATTCGACGAAACCAGTTCCATTGGGTCCGTAATATTAAATTATTCTCGGATTTCAAATTTCGTATTTTTCTGAGTTGTTATGTGAGCACACGGCGAGTAAACGCATTGAAATTTTCAACGAATTCAATTTAAATTTAGTCAAATACACCACGTTCTTCCTTAAAACACGCCGCTTTGTTTCAGCCTAAATTCACGCAGAGAATCACGAAAACGAGATCGTTCAACCCATGTTCTTCCCATTTTAAATATTCCTCTCCTCAGTTTCAAATCAGAACGAGAAATGGTCGATATTTATTTATGTTTTCCTCCTCACCCTAAAGTAAAATCCCCTCTCTCAGTTTAAAATCGCGTTACCCACTTCCCAAATCAATCTGAGTTTCATTCATCTCGAAAGAAGAAAAAATCAAAATCAAGCCATGAATTCGTGCGTGGCCGAGAGGCCGTGGGGACTATCAGGCGACTCAAAGAGGGGAATCTCGTGTAGCTCGGTCGAGTTCGAGCGCCTCGCGCGCGCGAGATGATGGGAGCGACGCTCGCTAGGGAGGACGAGGCGGAGCTAGGGCTCGGCGGCGCGCACGCATATGGATGATGGCGGTGACCTCCACGAGGTGGCGCTCGATGATGGCTAGGGTTCTGGTGGTCGCGGCTGCGTTGGGTGTCGCGCGATTCGAGGAGGAGAGGCGATGGTCTGGGTTCGCAAATTTGCAGTGAGGTAATTTTAAAATTTTTGTTTTTCAAAATTTAATTTATATACAGAAGATTAAAAAAAGAGTGTAAAAATATGCCTCAACTTACTGTTTAGGATTTAAAACATGTACAGCAGGAAATAAAAATAAATATTATGCAGAAAAAAAAAGATATAGAAGATTGTTATGAATATATACATTATATATGTATGAATATATAAAATTAGATTTTAAAACCCTGTATAACTTATTTGAAGATAAAATGAATACATTATAAATTTACTAGTTTATTTTGAAAATAATTTCCTAAAGTAAATTTTGTTTCAAACTTAAATTTTATTAGATAAGTTTGTTAAGAGTAATCTATTTAAAATTTAAAAGGGGATTCGATTTAATTAAATGGTAAGTGATTTTTCACTTAGTTCAAATATTCTATTTAAAAGGAAATTTATTTATAACAAATTTAATAGTTAAAACCAAAGTTTGTTAGTTTATTTAAATTTATAAAAAGGAAATTTAGTTCAATTAGAAATTTCTAGTTAGAATTATTTTAAAAGGAAAATTAGTTTAAATAAATTTATTAAAGAAGAAACTGGTTTAAATAAAACTATTAGTTAATTTAACTATTAAAATAAAATCACCGATGAATCAAAATTATCAAATGAAAATTTATTATTCGATCTGTTCGAATATTAATAAATTGTGTATAATATTTATACAAGGTATAAATCAAGAAAATCGAGTCAAGATGGAAATGGATTACAAATAAAAGCAAAGGTGAGAACTTCTCACTTAAAAATGTATAAGTTGGATTTGCAGTTATTGATTGTTTGCTTGATTGTGATATTAGATATAGTAGGATATACCTATATATATATATATATAGCAATATATATATATTGGCATATGTATATATTGCAGTTGATTGATTTCCTGCATTGTATAGCGGATGAGACCCTATTGCGCCGCCTATTAAGCGGATATTATTTTATAAATCCCATATACCGCGATATTCCATCTCGAAGCTGAATTGGTACTGTGCTAATGTCTGTGGATGCAGGGAAACAGGTTGGAGGGATCCAACTGGATTCCTCACAGATATTTATTTGATTTTAGATATTGTGATATTTGATTGTTTATCATATCGATATATGATATTTAAAAATCGTGATTGACTATTTGATGTGTTGCATCATTGGATCCAATTTTGAAGTTTAAAAATAATGATTTTGATTTTTAAGGGATTTCTAAAATGATTTTTGAAAGTATACGTTTATAAAATATTTTTGGAATTGGTTCATCTTAAATAAATAAACGATAAAATTTTAATATTATAAAATTATGATTTTTGAGAAATATAGTTAAAAGTTGATTTTTGAAAATATGGGATTAATGATTTTATAAAATAATTAAAATTAGGATTTCTGAATTTATTATAAAAAGTTTAAATATTGGATTTATGAAATTTGATTATTTTGTAAATCTAAGAGAATGACGAAATTATAAAGGAGTTTAAAGATGTTTAAAATAATAATATAAATTGATCCATATAAAAGATTTATAAATTAATATTTATAAATTTAGAATATTTTGAATTATAAAACGAGCTTTTATAAGGGTTAGAATGAATTGTGAATGAATTTCATAAATGAATGAAATCTATAGGATTATAACGGTGAAGTTATAAATGGAATTTTATAAATAAAATTTATAAAGTTATTTGGGGAATAGATTTGGATAAATAAATGAATCTTATAAGTTATAAAATTTATAATTTGGGAAGTTTAAAAAAACGTTTTTGCAAACAAATAAATTATAAGTATTTAACTTACAATATGAACTTTTAGTATATCATTGAGATATGAAATTGAATAGATTAATAAAGGAAATTATAAAAGGAAGTTGTTATAAAATAAATAGAAATGGAGTTTATAAACATTGTTATATAAATCCGCAATGACTTATTTTGATAAGAAAATTTTTGTAATTTGTTAATGGAGTTATATTCACGTTTTAGACGGTGAATAATCCTTTGAAATAAAATGAATAGAAATGATAAAATTTGTTAACAAGTATATTCACGTTTTTGAATAGTGAATAATATGTTAAAGAAATGGTTTTGAATGTGATGATTTAAATAGGATTAAAACGATCTAAAGATGTTTTAAAATGTATTAACTATCGAAACCATAGATTTCAACATTCATTGTTGAAATAGACGTTTTCGAGAAATAGAAGGAAATAGTAGATTATAACACTGTTGTTATAATAGATGATTTCCGAAAGGAAATGTTTTGTATAGTATTGGGATTTATATATCTATTTTAATTTCGAATCCCTATACTAGTGATTTTGGATTGTCGTAACGATGTTTTACGCAACATTCGTTTTGGCCCAAATAAATATGTTTAAGAGAATGATTTCCTTAAAGAATGAAATATATACTTAATTTCGATTAGAGTATATTGAATATTTTCCAAGTGAAGAAAATAAAAAGACTTGTGAATTACTTATAAATAAGTATGGAAATGTTTTTCCATGTGAAGTGAAAAGTTTAGAGAATTTATCTTTTTGAAGATAAATTGAAAATGAATAATTGAAAACGCATATTCATAGTTATTTTGGAAATGTAAATTCAATATGGAATTTAAAAATGAAATTTGGAAAATGGGTTTAAAAATAAATATTGATTTATTTTTGAAGAATGGAAAATATATATCTTGTAAAGATATTTTTGGGAAATAAATAATTTGGAAAATTATTCGGAATCTGGTGATGTTGTGCATATCCATTGATAGTTCAATAACCGACTATCAATATTTACCTTTGAATAGGTATTTATTGTGATTTGCTTGAAATTGAATGCCACACTTATTTTTTTAAAAATAAGCGCCCACTATTCGGGTTAACCGGGAAAGGACCTTGGGGTCGTATAACCCATTCCGAATATGTGATACGTCGTTATGAATTGCATTTGAAGACCGGTGTTGAAGATCAGATATTTTCGAAAATGAAAGGGTTTCTTGTTGATTGTCTCTGCACTGGCTGATCCCCGGTATAGAGATCTCCATATGTGATGGGAAATCCGGACGTGATTAGAGATTATCCGGATTGCAAGGACTTCGTTGTAAGTGCCTTCGGTTCTGTTCGATTCCGGAACAGACTTGTATGGATAGTATGTCTGACATTACAAATTGAGATATAAAGCCGATTTCTTTCAAATATATTTCTGTTGGTGGCGGAGAATTTATTCTCTTAGCTTAACACCCTTCTCTGAGACGTACGAGCTCAGAGGTTATATAGTTGAAGGTTATTAGCAATATATTCCCAATTTGGTAATGTGACATGCTGAGTGTTGCTGTGAAATGATCATTGTGTTGATTATTTGTGATAGGATCATTTGTTTGATCGTTTATCTTTGTGATCATTTCTATGATCATTTTTTGACCCAAAGCACAGCTTTTGAGCGTGGCTTTGTGGACGAGACTTCGTCGAGCCTCACACCCCGGAATGGTCAAAACAGGAAAGATGCAGCAAGGTTATGAGGGGTAGCTCCCTTTAGGGTATGTGCATTTCCTTCTGGAAAAGGGTGGTATCATGGTATGGAGCCCAGATGCTTACTCATGTTGAAACACTTATTTATTATGGTGTGATCTTGATGACGAGCGCTCGGTTAAAGGTCCCAAAGGACCGGGGGATGACATATTCGTGTAGTAGTTACCTAGTGATAAAGGTAAGCCGGCCTTATGTTGGCAGAGAGCTGGTTAAGTTCTCAGGACGTCCCGCTAGAGGCGTTTCCATGTGGAAATGGGAAGTTCCTTGGCCTGACCATTTGTTGGAAATCCAAAGAAACAATACGAGACTTGTACGGTTTTAGTTGTAGAACCTATCATTCACTTATGGTGGCGCCCCACTGTTTGGATGGTAGCTATAGTAGGCATAAGTGCGGAATGTCTATGCTGGCTAAGATTTATATCTTTACTTTCGAAATTGTTTTATACACTATGCACTAGTAATAATATCAAATGTTCTTTTTAAATGCGTATCAAGCATCTTTGACTATCATAAGGAGAAATCTCCTCTGATTCTGCGTTTGCATGTGTGTGTGTGCGGGAGGCCTTATGGTAGTCTCATTTTTAAAAGCATTGCGAATTGACTTTAAAAATATTCCTCTATTTTGATTTTAAAGATAAATAAACTGTTTTGAGTTCCCACACCAGTCACATGACTGACTCGGAGTTTATTGTTTTCCTTCCTACACTCTGGGTGCCCACCAATTTCTACACGGGCAGTCAAGAGTTAAGGTTTATCAGTATATTCTGGAATTCAGGAGTTGCTGGAGGCAAATTGGATGGCATGGCGTATTATTAGTATATAGTCTTTCTTTTCCGCTGTTTGTTTATTGTTGTTGTGATACACTCTGATGATATGATGTAATGAAATGTAATGTAATGTAATAACTGATATAGTTCTTTGTTTAAAGATTATTCATTTATCTATTATATGTTGTTCCGCTGCGAATTGTGAGATTCTGATGTTGTTCAGTTATTTCTGTTCTGTTCTATCTTCTTATCTCTTCTTCTACCTCTTTCTTTTTCTTAAACCCTAACATTTCGGTTTTTCGGCAACGAAAAATCGAAAACGCTACAGAAGCTTCTTTATAATTTTTCGGTTCAAAATTTGACACAAATAATATATGAATTATTTAGTTAAGTTGATTTCTACTTACTATGGAGTTAAGATCTCCAATGATGTTATCTTTTGGATGATTTTTTAGAATTCTAGGGGATAATACTAATGTATTATTTTGTGCATTTGTCTCATTATTAAAAGAATTTGTTGCATTTGTTATTGGAATTATTTCTTCATCGTCATTAGAATGATAGTTAAGAAAATTTTCATCAAATGAAACATGTAAATTTTCATCAATTGTATTAGTTCATTTATTAAAAGTTCTATACGTATAATAACCCTGACTCGACCTTCACAAATTGGCAGCGTATACATCACCAGTATTCGAATGCCATGGATTCAAATGTCAAATCTGGTTCGTCGGGGCTTACAACACATTAAGTAAAAAACACAGCGGAAGAAAAAGAATATATGTCACTGATACATAATAGTTGATAATAACAATGATACAATTGAGATATCAGAGATATAAAAATAACAGCGGAAGAAAGTCTTCGACAGAGGAACACCAACATTAACTTCAACAGAAAGAGAGAGAGAGAGCTTGAGAGTCAAATTTTGCATCTCCATTCCAATGCTCCAAAGATCTCCAAGCCACAAACTTGAATCCACCATCAACTTGTAATGAAGCAAACTAGGTAACCGTTGAAGTAAAACAAATGCAATCGCCAAAATCCAAAGGTTGGATGCTACCGAATCTACATCTACTATTTGATTATCTAAAAAAACCCAACTCTAGACCGCCCGTGTGGAAAATTATGGGCACCCAAAGTTTAGGAAGGGAACAATAAACTTCGGGTCAGTCATGAGACTGGTATGAGCGAACAAAAATAGTTTATATTTAACAAGAGAAAAACAAAAGAATTTAAAAGAAATCCGCAATGCTTTTTGGAAAATGAAACTACCATAAGGCCTCCAGCCGCACATACAATGCAAACGCAGAATTGGAGGAGATTTCTCCTTATGATAGTCATACATGCTTGATACGCGAAAACCATTTTGATATTATTATTAGTGCATAGTGGAAAACATTTGCAATTATAATATTAATCTTAGCCAACATACCACATTTCGTCGTATGCCTACTATAGCTACCATGTTCATTAGCGGGTTACCGCCACATTCCATGACAGGTTATACAACTAAAACCGTATATGGCTCGTATTGTTTCTTTGGATTTTCAACAAATGGTCAAGCTAAGGAACTTTCTGTTACCACATTGGTACACCTCTGGAGGGACGGCCCAAGAACCTACCCGGATCTCCGCCAACACAAGGTCGGGTTACCCCTGCCCGAAAGTAACACCTACAAGTATGCCATCCCCGGTCATAACCAACCTTTATCCAAGCTCTCGACACTAACAACCACAAAGTAATAAATTTGCAGTAACCACATAGGTTAAATATCTGGGCTCCATACCATGATACCACCTCTATCCAGAAGAAATGGACATATCCTAGGGGCGTGACCCCTAATAACCTTGTCGCATCTTTCATGTTTCGACCATTTCTGGGTTGTGAGTTCCGACGAGGTCTCGTCTACAGAGCTACGCTTTACACAAAAACCATGCTTCGATCAACACATGATCAGTAGCACTTCGTATGCCACAATACCAATTTAGGAATGTATCACTAGTAACCATCAACTACATAACCTCTAAGCTCATATGTCACAGAGATGGGTGTTAAGCCAAGAGAATAAATTCTCCACCACCAACAGAAATGTATTTGGTAGAAACCACCTTTATATCTCATAGTGTAATGTCAGACACACATCCGTACAAGTCCATTCCGAGATCGAACGGAATCGAAGGCACTTCAAAAGCCCTTGCAATCCGGATAATCCCTTGTAACGACCCGGAATTTGAGGCAATATCAATTTAATAATCTGCAACAATAATTTAATTGATTTGATAATTTTCTTTATAATTTTAATTTAAATTGGTGAAATTAATCTTTTAAAGGATAACAAATTTTTAATCTGATAATTGTGATCAATATCTTTTTATCAATTTAAAATGGATAAGTTTTTTTTTCCAAAGCTAATCAAATTTTATTCTGTTTATAATATATACATTTGATATATATATTGGGAATAGAAGATCTTTTGTTTTAAATTAAAGATGAATTTTCAAATTGTAATATATATGTATGTATATGTTATAATTTGATATTGTTTTGAAAATTTAATTTAAATCTATTGATAGTCTATATATGTATGAATTGTAATTAGAACTTTGGTTTAATTAATATTCTTCAAAAGCCAATCTAAAGACTAATTCATTTATTTTCAAATATAAAATTGTTATGTATTTTTAATAGGATAGTTTAAAAAGGTTTTAAACAAAGTTTTGTTTTGTCTTTCTTTTAAAATATTTAAAATGTGATAGTTTCAAAAGAATTTAAACAAGCTTTGTTTTGTTTTAAAATGCTTAGATTTAAATGGTTATAAATGTGTGTATAAGATGTATAATTATATTTGTATTATAATTAGTTTTAGAATATTTCCCTTGAAAAGTAAATTTATTTACATATATGTAAGTATTTATTTACTTAGTAAATTAATATGTTGGTTTATGTTATCATTTAAATTAGATAAAAATTAATTTAAAAATACTTAAGACAAATGTAATCATATTAGTCACTTTAATAACACTTGTAAGAAGGTTAAGCTAGCCTATGAAAAATGTTAATAAAATGAACATGTGGCATCATTTTATTTAGAATTTAAATTTATATAAAAATGATAGTTTGAAAAGAAGATTTGTTTTTCACTTTTATTTCTTTGTTTTCTTTTCTAAAACCAAACCAAAAGATGTACTCAAACCTGATAATGGAAAACCTAAAAGTAAATCAAATCTGAAGTAAATTAAAACCTAAAATCTGCAAGAAAAATCAAACCTGCAATCAAGTTTTTACTAGCAACTTAACCTACTGCAATCTCAACTTGCAACTCAAATGAGAGATTAACATCAGTTTCAAGCATCTGAAATCAGAGATCTGACATTCAAGAATTCAATTTTATCTGCAAGCATCAGATTTAAAAGCATGCAAATGGATTTTATTCAGCATATCAAATCCTGGAAAGTTTAAATTTGCTCTGCTCTACTTATGAAAAGGTGAGTAAATTGATTTTAAAAACAGATGAGTTGAATTCTGTTTTTGCATGTGATAATCTATAGATTAATCTAGGTTGCATGAAAATCTTTTAGTTTTTATATTTTTGAATTGATGAATATTTGTATATATGACTGTATATATATCAAACTCGGTTACCTGTTTCTTTCCAGACCAGGGTTTACATTCAAAAATTTCTAATCTCCCAAAAACATCAAAATTTGACTTTGATGATTACATGGAAGTTGTTTGTTATTGCATAAGTACGATTTTAAAAATGGAATTAGGATTTTTATTTAAGTAAATTATTTTAAACTGAAAATATACAGTAGAATCAATTTGCATGTCAAAAATAAAAGCTCATGATTTTGTGAATTGATTCCAGGAATGGGTTAATAATTGGAAGTGATGAATTTTAACATGCATATCATAATTTTTAATTAAGTATAAAGTCGAATTTCGAGTTTGAACATTTTGGGAATTTTTAAGAACTGTAGATGATATACGTATTAATTTGAATGGATAATTGGACTGAAGCTAGTATGAATGTTGTACATTGAGGGGAAAATACGATTGGAATTTTCTATTTTGTGAATCTTTTGGAATTTAGCTAACTAGGGTTAAGTAATAGTTTGTTTTCGGCATGAATGGTGGAACATTGCGTCGAGTACGATGAATCGAGCTCGCTCGCTTTTGCGGTGGATGTTGTGCTTAGGTGTGGCGACTCGGTGGTGGGGTTGGCGTCGGTCAACGGTGAGGGAGTGACCGACGATGATGGGTTGTGTGGTTCGAGTGCTTTGCAGTTTCGTGCTCGAGAGGGATTTTTTTGAATTCGAGTGTTTAGTTCTTTGATCTGGGTTCGAGTTAGGGATCGCACATGATTTTGTGACCGATGTTGGTCGTCGCGACGAACGCTGCTGGCCGGAGGCCGTGGTGCAAGTGCACGAGTGTACATGTTGTACACTGGGTAATGGGATTTGGGGAAGACGATGGAAGTCTCGAAGGAATTCTCACGTTGGATCCAGGGGATACTCGAAGTTGTGTTTTGTAATTTTGCTTCGGGACTGACCCGTGTTGTTATCGAGTTCGTACTCGAGTTTTGGGGGTCGTTGTTTGTGGGTATTGCTGTATAATTTGAGTTGCTAATTTTAAACCTGCAATTGACACTTGGTTGTATAATAAACTCGAGTTGAATAATGTAAGAATCAAACACCAAATTATAAACAAGTTTATAAAGAAAACTAAAGATAAACTTGTTATTTTTAAGTGGAAGTAAATTAAACATTCAAAAGTGAAATTTGAATTTATATTTCAAATTTAAAAATGTTTTAAGTTGTATGTTTTGAAAATAATTATCTTAATTAAGTTTTTAAAATTCAAATGTAAAAGAGTAATTTGAATTTAATTATTAAACCTAAGTTTTAAGTTAAATTTTGAAGTAATATTTTTAATAACAAAGTTTTCAAATTATTTTAAATAGATATGTTTAAATTGGATAATTAAAGAATTTTAATTTGATTTATAAATTCCTTATTTTCAAATAAGGTTGCTATTAAGAGTTTCAAAATCTAAATTGTATAATTTGTTTAAGTTGTTAAATTTGATTTAATTCAAATAATTTATTTATGAATAAATAAGGTTAAATTATTTGAATAATTAACTTAAGAATATTTATTTGTTAATAAGTTAAGTTTGATTAAGATTTATGGTTTCCTTAATTTATTAAAAAAAATTCTTTAATATTAGATGTAAATTAATTGATTGTTTAATTAATTTTAAATAATTAGTTAATTATTTATTTAACTTTAAATAATCACTTAATTATATATTAATTAAGTGTGATTACTTAATGAAGTAATCAATCGTTTATTTTAAATAAAATTAGAATAGTAATTAATTATGGAAGAAATTAGTAGAGGTTACTCATGGGAGTAATTTAAGTTAAAGTGACTATTGGATGATCACCAAATGATATTAATTAAGAAATTGATTAATATAATTGTTGAAGTTAATTAATCATGGAGTAATTAATTAATTAATGGATTAAGAATTATTAATGATGACCTTAATTAATTGTTAAGTAATCAATTAAGGGAGTAATTAAGAATTATATTAAGGATGTAATTAGAGATAATTACCTGTTAAGTAATTTAGAGTTAATTACTTAATTATTTAGTTAATTAATTAATGTGATTAACTTAATAAATGGAAGAATTTAACTTAAGGTTAATTACTAAGTGTAATTAATTAAAATTGTAATTAATTTATAAAGTAATTAATTAAGGATTAATTGTTAATTTAAATTGATTAATAATTACTTAATGAAGTAATTCAGGATTAATTAATTGGAGTAATTAATCCAGGATTAATATAATTAGAAGTTAATTAATTAAGAAGTAAATTAATTAAGTTAAGTAATTATAAATTGTTAATTACTGATTAAGATTGATAGAATGATTAATTATAAATTAATTAATTAATTAATTAATTAATTAAAGTAATTATTAAATAATAAGGATCATTTGTTAATTAATCGAGGTTGATTAATATAAGTGATTATTTTAAGTGTGATTAATTTATTGTAATTAATTAAAGTTTAATGTAATTAATTATGATTGATTAATAAATGAAGTAAATGGATGATCATTAATTATTGAATTAATAACAGTAATTAAAGGTTAATTACTGAATATGGTTAAGGATGATGACTTGAATGTAATTAAAGTATAATTAATCAAGGAAGATTAATTAAGGAAGATCATTAGAAATGATCATTTTATTTATTTGGAATAATAATTAATGAAGCAGGATTATGGTAATCCAATTGATTAAGAGATAATCAATTCTGTTTTGGATGATTGATATATTTGGTTAATTGATCAATATTTGATGATTAATATTTGATGATTGATATTGAGTGTTTGGTTGATACAGGTTGATACTCGATATCTCTGTTATGTGATATGTTGTTGTGAGACGAATGTTGTTAGGAATTATCTATTGTGATAATGTGATTCATCTATCTGTTATATGTCATCCTAAATATAAGTTAAATGTTTAAATAAACCCTTAAGTACGACTCGGACATTAAAATGGTGTATGGTTTCGGTAAGACCGGGATCGGGTTTCCATATTTGGAATCGGAAAACCACATCGATTCCAATTAAACGTTAGGTCGTGAATCCAAGTGGAGCAAGTGAAGACTCGAGGTGTAAGGGCTATATGTTAGTATAACTCTGTGGGTGATTCCGTAATGAGTTTGACGGAATAGTACTTATAGGTTCGAGATGGTGATTTAGAGTGCAAGGGCTATGGTCGTTGACTCTAAGGGTGATTCCAAAATGAGTACAACGAGATAGTGCCTTTGGTTTCATTCGAACCCGGAACGAAACTGTATGGATTGAATGCTTTCAGAACATCGTCGGGTGGGCGATGAGCATTCTAAGATAGATGTGTTCTATAAAGGTAATCGCAGCCTCAAGCCTCATCAACCGGGAATGGCTAAAACAGGGGAGATGCAGCAAGGCTTCGTGGGTAGCTCCCACTGGAGAGCAAGATTTACTCCTGTCTAGAAGTCCCTTTTTATTCGGCTGTGTGGGGTGATTGATCCGGATAACTGCCGGGGTTGTCTTGTTTGGGACTATTCAGTAAGGAATGGTCCCGGCCTTGTGTTGCAGGGGAGCGGGCGTACTCCTCGGTACGGTGATCTAGGCCACGTGCTGTGACGGGCGATACCCCAGTAGCCCTGCCATTGATGGAATCCAAAATCCAATAAGTGCCTGTACGGTTTTGATTGTGCCCAACTATGTTGGAACGTGAGATGTAAGCATTCCATCCATTTCTGTATTTTATTTTGAAAACCCAAGACACTATTATAATATCACTGAATTTCCTATCAAATGTTTTGGTTAGCGTAAGGTAAAAACTTTTCCATGTTTATGGGTGGGAAGTCTTACGTGATACCTTTTCTTTTCTAAGGTTTTCTAAAGTTAAGCAATTTGAACCCGTTTACTCACACCAGACCCCTGTCTGACCCGAGTGTTTATTTTCTGTTTTATTAAACTCTTGGGTACTCATATTATGTATGAGTAGTCAAGTGATTCAGGTTAGCTTGATGAATTCTGGAGGAGATATGGAGCAGGAGGCTTCCACGTATAGATATATAATGGTTCCGCTGTGTTTGTTTGGTATATGTATCTATTGTACTTGAGTTGTATAGTTAGACAGATGTTTATAACTGTCTAATATGTGTTGAATAAGTTATGTACTCTGATGTAATAAGATACTATGTAATATTTTATATGATATATTATATTTCATTCGTTCCGCTGTGAGTTCTCTGATGTTGTTGTCTTTCTTCTTTCTCTTTCTTTTCTTCTTCTACCCCTTTCTTTCTATAAGACGATGTGATTTCCTGGAGATAGGAAGTCGGGTCAGCACATTTGGTATCAGAGCGATAGGTTGAGTGAATACCTAGGCTCTGGAGTGGTGTCTTTCTCGAGAGAGCGTACTTGTAATTTTTATATATAACCATATATATATATATATATATATATATATACACACACACACACACCTGATCTGTTGGGTTATCTGTTCGTATTTTTCAGCATAAGTTTTAAAGGTAGATGGAGTAGTGGTATGTGTGTGTAACACGACTACCATTGATGGAAGAGGTCCATATGTTGAGGTTGGATATTTTTGTCGAGACTGTAGATCTAGTACCGTCTCGAGTGAGATTTGTAGTTTGGAACAAGGATCTCTCTGGTATCCGAAGGAAATCTTTTTAAAAGATTCGGAGTTTATCTTTGAAGTGTAAGTTTGGATTTCGCTCGGGTGAGCGAATTTTTCTTGAGTATTGGATCTGTTGGAAGTGCAGAAGCAAGTAATGATATCTTGGTAACTGCATGATGAGATGCGGTATCCATAGATATTTTCTGAAGATGTTTTCTTTGAAGCAGTTTTAGAAGTGGTTGAGGAGCAGTCTTTACCTGCCTCAGGGAAGACTCGTCTGTGTAGAAGTTATCTGGATCTTCAGTACGGAAGTTGGCTCTTCTGGAATATGAGACTAAGGTCTATGAGTTGCTTCGCATCGGCATGGTCTCATTTGTCATCCTTTAAGGAGAGCGAGATGTTGATGCTTGGTTTGGAGCCAGAGTTCTTTTGGGTTGTCTGCCATCTTGGAGGGCCGTTGTGTGGTTTGTTGATGGTTTTAGTTTTGAGGAGCCTCTGGATTAGAAGTTTTTAGTTAACTGTGTTAACAGTTCAGCTCGAAGTGATCGGTGTGCTGACGAGTGGATCTTTTAGCTCTACAGTATCATCGAAGTAGAGTTTGGAAGCGGCAGTGTTGGTTGTTTCTCCGGTGATTCGAAAATCTTTGTGGTTCTTCTATCAGCAGCCCGGACGAGTGGTGAAGTGTTTTCTGGAAGGTTAACCTTGTTTGGAGAAGCTTAAGCTGTTCTAATTGGTGAAGAGAGGACAGTTTCTTTGGAATCCGAATTAAGTTGGATCGCAAAAGTGACTTGCGATTAGTTTGGGATTTTTCTTGGGCTATCTTTTGTTGAGACTGAGGATTCCCATGAGGAAGTAGGAGCTACTGATGTAATCAGAAGGTTGTATGCATCTGGAGTTGTGTTCCATATTGTTTTGGCTCCAGAAGTGATTTTGATATTTAGCCTAGTAGTAGAGTTGGTGTAGCAGCTCAGAAATTTTTGGATTTGGATTTGGTCAGATCTAGTTTTTAAGTCTGGATTCTGTAGTAAGGTTGTGTGACCAATTCAGACAGGTCACTCAGATTTTATGGATTTGATGAACAAAGTCTTCCGGATATATTGGATAAATTTGTACTCGTGTTCATCAATCTATTTCAGAATCAGAGTTGTGCAGCGGAAGCGAGGTAGCAGTTGTGCAAGGAAGGAAGCGAGTTCTGTTTGCTATTACTTGAGAAGTAGAGCTTGTGTTCTGGATTTCGACGGATCTTGGAAGACCTTTCTGTTGGATAGATCTAGAAACTGGTTTGTTTTGGTCTTGTTGATTCTGGAAGCATCAGCATAGGTTGAGCTGATCAGAGAGAAGATTGGCAGCCCAGGATTGTCTGTTGAGTTATACAGATATGAGATAAGAAGTTTGGAATTCGAAGTTAGGGACTTCATTTGTTGTTAAGATTTCTCTAGTTAAGAGAGCAGTAATTGAGTAAGATTGGTTGGTTAGTGATATGGCATTTGGGATTTCTTATCTGTGTTCTGATAAGATAACATCCGTTGTTTATAAGATTAAATTGCCAGTTTGGATAATTGGAATTCATTTAATTTCACATATCTCGGAGAGAGTACGTGTATGAGTCATCATTGGTTGGGGAATCTGCAGTTCAGTTGGATTTGGGAGTTGTGTTAGACTTGGGTATAGTTTGATGTTCTGTTCAGATTGATGGATCTAGAAAAGAGAGAAGCTCTGGATTTTGGTAGTGTAGTTAGTTTGTTGGCTTTTGAAGAGCGAGTCTCCCGGTGATTTACGCTGGGAAACTCGAGATAGTATTAGAAGGATTTATTCTGATTTGTGTAAGGATAATTAGTTATGTTTGTTTGTGTGATTAATTGCTTTGGTTGTTAGTAACTGATTGATAAGTAGGTTTTGCAGATTGAAATTAAAATCTTTTTGGGTTATTAAATTACCTTTGCTGTTAAATTTCGGGGACGAAATTCTTTTAAGGGGTGAGGACTGTAACGACTCGGAATTTGAGGCAATATCAATTTAATAACCTGCAACAATAATTTAATTGATTTGATAATTTTCTTTATAATTTTAATTTAAATTTGTGAAATTAATCTTTTAAAGGATAACAAATTTTTAATCCGATAATTGTGATCAATATCTTTTTAACAATTTAAAATGGATAAGATTTATTTTTTTCAAAGCTAATCAAATTTTATTCAATTTATAATATATACATTTGATATATATATTAGGAATAGAAGATCTTTTGTTTTAAATTAAAGATGAATTTTCAAATTGTAATATATATGTATGTATATGTTATAATTTGATATTGTTTTGAAAATTTAATTTAAATTTATTGATAATCTATATATGTATGAATTGTAATTAGAACTTTGGTTTAATTAATATTCTTCAAAAGCCAATATAAAGACTAATTCATTTATTTTCAAATATAAGATCGTTATTTATTTTTAATAGGATAGTTTAAAAAGGTTTTAAACAAAGTTTTGTTTTGTCTTTCTTTTAAAATATTTAAAATGTGATAGTTTCAAAAGAATTTAAACAAGCTTTGTTTTGTTTTAAAATGCTTAGATCTAAATGGTTATAAATGTATGTATAAGATGTATAATTATATTTGTATTATAATTAATTTTAGAATATTTCCTTTAAAAAGTAAATTTATTTACATATATGTAAGTATTTATTTACTTAGTAAATTAATTTGTTAGTTTATGTTTTCATTTAAATTAGATAAAAATTAATTTAAAAATGCTTAAGACAAATGTAATCATATTAGTAACTTTAATAACACTTGTAAGAAGGTTAAGCTAGCCTATGACAAATGTTAATAAAATGAACATGTGGCATCATTTTATTTAGAATTTAAATTTATATAAAAATGATAGTTTGAAAAGAAGATTTGTTTTTCACTTTTATTTCTTTGTTTTCTTTTCTAAAACCAAACCAAAAGATGTTCTCAAACCTGATAATGGAAAACCTGAAAGTAAATCAAATCTGAAGTAAATTAAAACCTGAAATCTGCAAGAAAAACAAACCTGCAATCAAGTTTTTACTAGCAACTTAACCTACTACAATCTCAACCTGCAACTCAAATGAGAGACTAACATCAGTTTCAAGCATATGAAATCAGAGATCTAGCATGCAAGAAATCAATTTTATCTGCAAGCATCAGATTTAAAAGCATGCAAATGGATTTTCTTCAGCATATCAAATCCTGGAAGGTTTAAAACTGCTCTGCTCTACTTATGAAAAGGTGAGTAAATTGATTTCAAAAACAGATGAGTTGAATTCTGTTCATGCATGTGATAATCTGTAGATTAATCTAGGTTGCATGAAAATCTTTTAGTTTTTATATTTTTGAATTGACGAATATGTGTATATATGACTGTATATATATCAAACTCTGTTACCTCTTTCTCTCTAGACCAGGGTTTACATTCAAAAATTTCTAATCTCCCAAAAACATCAAAATTTGACTTTGATGATTACATGGAAGTTGTTTGTTACTGCATGAGTACGATTTTAAAAATGGAATCAGGATTTGTATTTAAGTAAATTATTTTTAATTGAAAATATACAGTAGAATCAATTTGCATGTCAAAAATAAAAACTCATGATTTTGTAAATTGATTCCAGGAATGGGTTAATAATTGGAAGTGATGAATTTTAACATGCATATCATAATTTTTAATTAAGTAATTAAGTCGAATTTCGAGTTTGAACATTTTGGGAATTTTTAAGAGCTGTAGATGATATACGTATTAATTTGAATGGATAATTGGATTGAAGCTAGTATGAATGTTGTAGATTGAGGGAAAAATACGATTGGAATTTTCTATTGTGTGAATCTTTCGGAATTTAGCTAACTAGGGTTTAAGTTACAGTTTGTTTTCGGCATGAATGGTGGAATATTGCGTCGAGAGAGATTTTTTTTGAATTTGAGTGTTTAGTTCTTCGATCTGGGTTCGAGTTAGGGATCGCACATGATTTTGTGACCGATGTTGGTCGTCGCGACGAACGCTGCTGGCCGGAGGCCGTGGTGCAAGTGCACGAGTGTACATGCTGTACACTGGCTAATGGGATTTGGGGAAGACGATGGAAGTCTCAAAGGAATTCTCGCGTTGGATCCAGGGGCGACTCGAAGTTGTGTTTTGGGATTTTGCTTCGGGACTGACCCGTGTTGTTTTCGAGTTCGTACTCGAGTTTTGAGGGTAGTTGTTTGTGGGTATTTCTGTATAATTTGAGTTGCTAATTTTAAACCTGTAATTGACACTAGGTTGTATGATAAACTCGAGCTGAATAATGTAAGAATCAAACACCAAATTATAAACAAGTTTATACAGGAAACTAAAGATAAACTTGTTATTTTTAAGTGGAAGTAAATTAAACATTCAAAAGTGAAATTTGAATTTATATTTCAAATTTAAAATGTTTTAAGTTGTTTGTTTTGAAAATAATTATCTTAATTAAGTTTTTAAAATTCAAATGTAAAAGAGTAATTTGAATTTAATTATTAAACCTAAGTTTTAAGTTAAATTTTGAAGTAATATTTTTAATAACAAAGTTTTCAAATTATTTTAAATAGATATGTTTAAATTGGATAATTAAAGTATTTTAATTTGATTCTCAATTCCTTGTTTTCAAATAAGGTTGTTATTAAGATTTTGAAAATCTAAATTGAATAATTTGTTTAAGTTGTTAAATTTGATTTAATTCAAATAATTTATTTATGAATAAATAAGGTTAAATTATTTGAATAATTAACTTAAGAATACTTATTTGTTAATAAGTTAAGTTTGATTAAGATTTATGGTTTCCTTAATTTATTAAAGATTTTTTCTTTAATATTAGAAGTAAATTAATTGATTGTTTAATTAATTTTAAATAATTAGTTAATTATTTATTTAAATTTAAATAATCACTTAATTATATATTAATTAAGTGTGATTACTTAATGAAGTAATCAATGGTTTATTTCAAATAAAATTAGAATAGTAATTAATTATGGAAGAAATTTGTAGAGGTTACTCATGGGAGTAATTTAAGTTAAAGTGACTATTGGATGATCACCAAATGATATTAATTAAGAAATTGATTAATATAATTGTTGAAGTTAATTAATTATGGAGTAATTAATTAATTAATGGATTAAGAATTATTAATGATGATCTTAATTAATTGTTAAGTAATCAATTAAGGGAGTAATTAAGAATTATTGTTAAGGATGTAATTAGAGATAATTACCTGTTAAGTAATTAAGAGTTAATTACTTAATTATTTAGTTAATTAATTAATATGATTAAATTAATAAATGGAAGAATTTAACTTAAGATTAATTACTTAGTGTAGTTAATTAAAATTGTAATTAACTTATAAAGTAATTAATTAAGGATAATTTAAATTGATTAATAATTACTTAATGAAGTAATTCAGGATTATTAATTGGAGTAATTAATCAAGGATTAATATAATTAGAAGTTAACTAATTAAGAAGTTAATTAATTAAGTTAAGTAATTATAAATTGTTAATTACTGATTATGATTAATAGAATGATTAATTATAAGTTAATTAATTAATTAATTAAAGTAATTATTAATTAATAAGGATCATTTGTTAATTAATCAAGGTTGATTAATATAAGTGATTATTTTAAGTGTGATTATTTATTGTAATTAATTAAAGTTTAATGTAATTAATTATGATTGATTAATAAATGAAGTAAATTGATGATCATTAATTATTGAATTAATGATAGTAATTAAAGGTTAATTACTGAATATGGTTAAGGATGATTACTTTGAATGTAATTAAAGTATAATTAATCAAGGAAGATTAATTAAGGAAGATCATTAGAGATGATTATTTTATGTATTTGGAATAATAATTAATGAAGCAGGATTATGGTAATCCAATTGATTAAGAGATAATCAATTCTGTTTTGGATGATTGATTTATGTTGGTTAATTGATCAATATTTGATGATTAATATTTGATGATTGATATTGAGTGTTTGGTTGATACGGGTTGATACTGGATATCTCTGTTATGTGATATGCTGTTGTGAGATGAATGTTGTTAGGAATTATCTATTGTGATAATGTGATTCATCTATCTGTTATATGTCATCCTAAATATAAGTTAAATGTTTAAATAAACCCTTAAGTACGACTCGGACATCAAAATGGCGTATGGTTTCGGTAAGACCGGGATCGGGTTTCCATATTTGGAATCCGAAAACCACATCGATTCCAATTAAACATTAGGTCGTGAATCCAAGTGGAGCAAGTGAAGACTCAAGGTGTAAGGGTTATACGTTAGTATAACTCTGTTGGTGATTCCGTAATGAGTTTGACGGAATAGTACTTATAGGTTCGAGATGGTGATTTAGAGTGCAAGGGCTATGGTCGTTGACTCTGAGGGTGATTCCAAAATGAGTGCAACGAGATAGTGCCTTCGGTTTCGTTCGAACCCAGAACGAACTTGTATGGATTGAATGCTTTCAGAACATCATCAGGTGGGCGATGAGCATTCTAAGATAGATGTGTTCTATAAAGGTAATCGCAGCCTCAAGCCTCATCAATCGGGAATGGCTAAAACAGGGGAGGTGCAGCAAGGCTTCATGGGTAGCTCCCACTGGAGAACAAGATTTACTCCTGTCTAGAAGTCCCTTTTTATTCGGCTGTGTGGGGCGGTTGATCCGGACAACTCCCGGAGTTGTCTTGTTTGGGACTGTTCAGTAAGGAATGGTCCCGGCCTTGTGTTGCAGGGGAGCGGGCGTACTCCTCGGTACGGTGATCTAGGCCACGTGCTGTGACGGGCGGTACCCCAGTAGCCCTGCCATTGATGGAATCCAAAATCCAATAAGTGTCTGTACGGTTTTGATTGTGCCCAACTATGTTGGAACGTGAGATGTAAGCATTCCAGCTATTTCTGTATTTTATTTTGAACACCCTAGACACTATTATAATATCACTGAAATCAAATGTTTTGGTTAGCGTAAGGTAAAAACTTTTCCATGTTTATGTGTGGGAAGTCTTACGTGATACCTTTTCTTTTCGAAGGTTTTCTAAAGTTAAGCAATTTTAACCCGTTTACTCACACCAGACCCCTGTCTGACCCGAGTGTTTATTTTCTATTTTATTAAACTCTTGGGTACTCATATTATGTATGAGTAGTCAAGTGATTCAGGTTAGCTTGAAGAATTCTGGAGGAGATATGGAGCATGAAGCTTCCACGTATAGATATATTATCGTTCCGTTGTGTTTGTTTGGTATCTATATCTGTTGTACTTGAGTTGTATAGTTAGACAGATGTTTATAACTGTCTAATATGTGTTGAATAAGTTATGTACTCTGATGTAATAAGATACTATGTAATATTTTATATGATATATTATATTTCATTCGTTCCACTGTGAGTTCTCTGATGTCGTTGTCTTTCTTCTTTCTCTTTCTTTTCTTCTTCTACCCCTTTCTTTCCACAGGTTGATGCGATTTTCTGAAGATAGGAAGTCGGGTCGTCACATCCCTAATCACGTCCGGACCCCCCATCGCAAAGAGTGATCAAATCTCTATACCGAAGACCAATCGGTGCAGAGACATTCGACGTGTTATCCTTTCGTTTTCGGAAATATCCAGTCTTCACCGCCGATCTTCAAATGCTATCCAGAAAGCTTTATGAGTATAAACTTGTAAGTGTTTAAACAGAAAGCTTATATGTCTGGAACCAGACATGCACACAGCAATAATGTAACGACCCGTATTTTACGTGTCGACATATCGTAAAATAGTTGCATTAAGTCGTTAGTATTGCTTGAGTCGTTTTGAACCTAAGTGGTAGGGTTTACGGCTTAAGGGGTTAGGCCGTGCAATAGCTAGCTCGTGGGTAGCCTAAGTTGTTCGGAATTGAGTCGTATGGAGGCATGAGTCGTGACCGACTTAGTGCTTAGGTCGTGTGATGGCTTATATGTCGTGTAGGAGATAAGTCGGTTGTACGACTTAGTGGTGTTGAGCGACTTAAGGTGTTGGCCGAGTTAAGGTGTAGCGGGTTAGCAAGTTATGACTTAAGAACTGGGACGAGCCAGCGTGTTGGTGGAGTTAGCGGGTTATTGGTGAGCGACTTAGTGCTAGGGCTTAAGTCGTATGACCGAGATAAGGATGTAGCGAATTAAGTGGGTTAGGTCATGAGTCGTTTGGGACGACTTAACGGGTTAACGAGTTAGGCGTGGTGTTGTGTTAGGTCGGCTATGCCGAGTCATAGGTTAGGTCGGCACCCCTGCTAAGTCGCTAACTCGCGTATACGTACATGTGTAGCTGGTCTTAGGTCGGCCATAAGGAAGTCATTAGGTCGTTGAACGACTCATGATAAGTCGCTGGGTCGTGTATTTTGTTAGGACGCATAGGTGATAAGTCGTTCGAAGGCCTCAGTCGTTAGGTCGTAAGTCGTGGGTTAGGTCCATACGGCTTAGGAAGGGATGCATCGCGCATAGGTTGTGAGCCGTTGAGTCGTTCCTGTGTTGAGTCGTGTGTGTGTTGAACCGTATGTCGTTGAGTCGTTAGGGGTTTGAGTCGTGGACAACTCATGGGTTAGGTCGTGGGCGACTTAAGGGGGGACGACTCAGGGGGGTTTCAGCCTATAAATAGAGGGGTTTGGCTCACCTTTTGGTACCGGATTTTGAAGCGACGAAGTGCTGCCATTTTGAGAGCTCGACTACAACACTTCTTCACTTCTTTTCTCCACTCTAATCTAGTGATTCCTTCCATCTAAATTGAAGATCAAATCGAAGATCCAAGAGCCAAAGTTGAAGATCTTCATCCAACAAAGAGAGATTTCATTGTTTGAAGCGGAGCTTTGGAGGATCAAGCCTGATTCCTTGCTGTCCAGATCTGGAGTTGGTTGTTTTTGAGGTGTTTAGGTGATTCGGTGAGTGGTAGTTATCTCTCACACGGACCCAAGGGAGTACATTGGATTGGTGGCTTATTTATGTGTTAAAGATAGTGATTTCTTGCATTTTCCTTAAGTTTGCATGTAGATCTATCACCTATGTAGTTTTGACACCTATTTTACTACATGTTCACTTATGCAAGTTCATTCATCAAGTTGTAGAGATATTGTTCATAATTCATGCTTGTTAGAATGCATGTTAGATTTGAACTCTTTATTTACGAAATTGCCATTATTGTTGTAATTTCTTATTAGATCTTGTTTGAATGATTGATTACTTGGATTGATGTTTGATTTGATTGATTAGTTGATCGATAACTTGATTTGGGACAAACTGGTCGAAGATGATTCAAAAGCTAAGTGGAAAGGCTCTTGAATGGTGAAAGCTTCTTGTGGCATATGAAGCGGATGTGGAAGCTCATATGGATAGATTCGATGATGATGGACTTTGCCATGATGCGATGGGGAAAACCATGATGTTGAGATGGGACTTTGCTATGATGCGTTGAAGCAAAGCATGTTGTGTGAAAGCCTTGGTTTAATCCAGACGGGATCATCCCAAGCATGTTGATAACTCGGTGATGCGGTCCGGGTTGGTTGATAATGGTGGGCTCGAGAGGCGCTTGAGCTAGTGTGAGAATAGTCGTCGAGGAGGATGACTAGGAGGCTTGGATCTTATCGTTATTGAAGGGTCTAGCATGATCAAAGCAAGAGTACGTTGGAACGGGTCACGATGACGTTCCAGACACGGGTCATGATGACGTGTCAGTACTCTGGGCAGATGCGATAGTCCTAGGCACGGGTCATGATGACGTGCGGAGTTATGTCTAGAACCGGGGTTGCCATTAGCCCTTGACAGACGGCTGAAAGAAGGTGCCGGTCATTCAATTAACGGTGAAATCGAGGCAATGACAACAGTGATAGCCAGAGTCATGGATGTTTGGTTGTATCGTCATTCGGACTCAAGAGCGGTGTTTTCTGGGTGCTTATCTGATCTTGGTTTAGGCCTTGGGGGTTTGTACTTGGAAAACATTGACCTTGACTCGAGTGATAATTACTTTACTTAAATTGTCTGCTTTGCTATGCTTGTTTATGCTTAGTAGGTCTGGGGGCTATCACTGTAGAATGAGGTGGAGTGGGATGGTTGAGTTCCTATTCCTTTTATCCTTTATTCTCTTTTGGTATGTTTGATAGTTAATTACTGCTCACTAAGACTGTTGTCTGACTCAAGGTTTTATGTTCAACTCTTATTACCTTGGGCTGTTCATCCATGTTGGGATGGGCAGACTAGGTAGCAGGTGACAGGTGCTTTTCTTGGCTACCAACGCTGTTGATGACGAAGACGAGCTGGAGGCTTTTGCATATTGTTTTCTTACTATATGTACTGGATGTTCCGCTGTTCGTTTGATACTCTGAGTGCTATGTAGTGAGGCTTGATGTATTGACTATTCAGATGATTGTATAAAACTATTATGAGTTTATATGATGAGACTTCTGTTCTATAGAGCTTCACTTTGTATGCTTTCTATTGTATTTTATCCATGCGCTGTGAGTAATACGATAGAGTTTCTGTTTTATCTTTCCTTGACTATCGTCCAAGGCTACCTGGCACACCTTTCAGCGCACCATTCTCTTGATCTAGTGCGGGAGTCATGGGCGGTCGTCACATTTGGTATCAAAGCCTTGGTTAATCGATTTTAGCCAACGCTCGCTGACGTAACTGCGTATGAGAGACGTAATTGTAATTTTGATGGATGATTACTATATATAATATAGTAGTTTAGAAGGATTTGAACTCCTTATGTAGTTGTTTCTCAAGGTGTTCTAAATCATTCCTTTTTGTAGATATTAAGGATGAGTCGAAGTGAGAGACAAGCTGCTAGGGAAAGCCGTGCTGTTGGGGGTGCTACTGACTATGCTGCAATGTTCGAAGCTATGATGACTTCGATCATTAGAAGGATACCAACCTCAGGACCGTCAGTAGATGTTGGAGTTCAAGTTCAAGCTCCAAGACCAGTGGATTTTGCTAAGTTGTGTAAGGACTATACTACTCTTGGAGGAAAGGTTTTCTTGGGACAGAATCAACCATTGAAGTGCAGAGATGGATTGATGCTTGTAGAAGGATCTTTGTTGATTTGGGAATTGAGGATGCAACTAAGAGGAAGCTTGCATCGAGGCAGCTTCAGGGGAGAGCTTCGGATTGGTGGAACTCTATCACCATTGATACTCCAGAGGAAGAGATCACTTGGGAGCAATTCCAAGTTAGATTTGAAGCTAAGTTCATCTCTACGGCTCAGAAATCTATTCTGTTTAAGAAGTTTGTGGAGCTCAAGCAAGGTGGGAGACCAGTTCTTGAGTATGTTTCTGAGTTTGAAGCTTTGTCCAAGTATGCTCGGTCGTATATTGAATCTCCCTATCAGAAGAATGAGAAGTTTGTGACAGGCTTGGACAGTTATCTTGGGAGACAGTTGGTGGATCATCTGGACGATCCATTTGAGAAGCTTGTGGAGAAAGCTCTCAGACATGAGAGTTTGTTTCCTAAGGAAGAGTCTGTTGTTGCTGTGACTAAGGAAGAGTCCAAACCACAACAGGGTGGAAACAAGAAGAGGAAGCAGCAGCAACAGAAGGGTAAGGATGGCCAGAAGAAGCCAAAGGGTGAAGTGACCTGCTACAATTGTCGGCAGAAGGGCCATTTCTCTAGGGATTGCAAGAATCCAAAGGTGCAGTTGAAGTGCCACAACTGTGATAAGCTGGGACATATCAAGAAGGACTGTCTAGAACCGAGGAAAGATAAGCAGATTGTGCAAGCTTATGCTTTGGGAGCTGTTCCATCGTCTTCGAAAGCTCCTACTGTTGATGAGAAAGGGAAGAGTGTGGTGGCTCAAGGTACTCTTTCCATTTGTGGTGTTCCAGTTAGAGTGTTGTTTGATACTGGGGCGTCGCATTCGTTTGTTTGTGATGATTTGGTAGGCCGGTTGGGTTTGAAACCGGAAATTGTTGATAGACCATTGGTTGTGACTAATCCAGTTGGGGGTTCGTCTTGTTTGTGTATGGTATGCCATGGTCTAGTTGTATCGAGTCATGATTGCTCTTTCGTTTGTGATTGTTTTGTTCTGAACTTTGCGGGGTTCGGAATTATTTTGGGTATGGACTGGCTTAGGAAGTATGCGACAAAGGTTGATTGTGAGAAACTGGAGGTGACAGTCGGGAATGTGGAAGGGCGAAAGGTTGTGATACGATGTAAGCATGAAGAAGGCGTCTTCATGGGCTTCATGTATTCGCTGGTTGTTCCACGGGATGGACTGTCATCGATGCCGGTTGTGAATGGATTTGGGGACGTCTTTGACGAGGTCAAAGGGTTACCGCCGCATAGGGAGATCGAGTTTCGTATCGATCTAGTTGAGGGAGCCAGACCTGTGGTGATGCCTCTTAGACGGATGGCGCCTAGAGAGCAACAAGAGCTGAAGGTGCGGGTTGATGACCTTTTTTGGAAAGGATTCATTCGGCGTAGTGTGTCCGAATGGGGTGCACCAGTTGTGTTTGCAACCAAAGCGGATGGATCGTTGAGGTTGTGTGTAGATTATCGTGAGTTGAATAAGGTGACTAAGAAGAACAAGTATCCATTACCGAGAATAGATGACTTGTTTGATCAGCTTCACGAAGCTAAGGTGTTTTCTCAGATGGATTTGGCAACGGGATTTCACCAGTTGAGGGTGGCTAAGGATAGTGTGCCGAAGAATGCTTTTAGAACACCATCCGGTTTTTATGAGTGGCTGGTAATGCCATTTGGATTGACTAACGCACCAGCATATTTTGTGGATCTTATGAATAGAGTGTTCAGAGATCAGTTGAACAAGTTTGTACTTGTGTTCGTGGATGATATTCTGATTTATTCCAGAACTGAGGAAGAGCACAAGACACACTTGCGTATTGTTTTGGAAATCTTACGGAAACATCAGCTAAAGGCTAAGTTTTCGAAGTGTCACTTCTGGAAGAGTGAAGTGAGGTTCTTAGGCCATGTTATCTCTGGAAATGGAATAGCGGTTGATCCCGCTAAGGTGGCAGCGATCCAGGATTGGATTAGACCTAAGAATGCATCTGATGTGAGAAGTTTTCTTGAATTGGCAGGATATTATCGTCGGTTTATGAAAGACTTTTCCAAGATAGCTGCACCGTTGACAGGATTGACGAAAAAGAACCAAGTGTTCAGATGGGATGCTAAGTGTGAGCAAGCTTTCGTAATCCTGAAAGAGCGACTGACAAGTGCTCCTATTTTGACTATTCCGAGTGGGAATGATGAGATGGTGATTTACACCGATGCATGTGGTACTGGACTTGGAGCAGTGCTAATGCAAAAGGATAAAGTTGTTGCGTATGCAAGTCGACAACTGAAGCCGCATGAAAGGAATTACCCGACTCATGATTTGGAGTTAGCGGCGATTGTTTTTGCTCTGAAGATGTGGAGACATTATCTATTAGGAGTTCGATTCGAGTTGTTTACGGATCGTAAGTCGTTGAAGTATCTTTTCTCCCAAAAGGATTTGAATCTTCGGCAACAACGATAGCTAGAGTTTTTAGCATCATATGATTTTGGTATAGCTTATACTCCGGGAAAAGGTAACGCAGTGGCAGATGCGTTAAGTCGAAGACATGCAGGATTGGGAGCCATGTTTTCGGAATGGAAGAGTCTCGAGTATTTGGCTGGATTTGACTTCAGGCCTAGATGTGAATTGGAACCTGAGATGTTGGCAAACTTATCGATAAGACCTACTCTTGTGGAAAGGATTGGCGAGAACCAAAAGCGAGATGATAAGCTTGTCAAGATTATCCGAGATTTGGAGTCTGGATTGAACCCAGAAAAGGATATAGGATTTGAGGTCGATCGAGAGGGTTGGCTTCGGAAGCAAGGATGACTAGTTGTTCCCGACATAGATGAATTGAGAGATGAAGTTCTAAGGGAAAGTCATCGCTCGAAGTTGACAATTCATCCAGGTGGAAATAAGATGTATCGGGATATGAAGAGGGCCTATTACTGGGAAGGTATGAAAAAGGATGTTGGAAAATTTATTTCCGAGTGTATGAACTGCCAGTTGGTAAAAGCCGAGCAGAAGAAGCCAAGTGGATTACTTCAGCCATTAGAAGTTCCTACATGGAAGTGGGAGCAGATATCGATGGATTTTATCGATGGTCTACCTAGAACCAGGGCAGGAAATGAAGGGATTTGGGTCATCGTAGATCGTTTGACTAAGAGTGCAAGATTCATTCCTGTTCGATCAACTAGGACTGCATCGAAGTTGGCTGAGTTGTATGTTAAGTGGATAGTTCGATTCCATGGTATTCCGAAGAGCATAGTGAGCGATCGAGACCCATTGTTCACTAGTGGATTTTGGAAGAGCTTCCAGGAAGTTTTGGGAACCGAGTTGTGTTTGAGTACAGCTTATCACCCACAAACAGATGGTCAGACCGAGAGAGTCAACCGAGTTTTGGAAGATCTCCAGAGGGCATGTGTTTGGGATTTCGGAGGATCATGGGGAGATCATCTTCATTTGGTAGAGTTTGCATATAATAACAGCTACCAGTCAAGTATTGGTATGGCACCGTATGAAGCATTGTATGGAAGACCCTGTAACTCTCCGACATGTTGGTTGGAAACTGGAGAAAAGTTGATACTTGGGCCAGAGATGATTCGACAGACTTCGGATTGTATAGAGATCATTCGGCGACGAATGAAGGCAGCCCAAGATCGTCAGAAAAGTTATGCCGATAAGCGTCGTAAGGATTTGGAATTCGACGTAGGTGATATGGTTTTTGTGAAGATTTCTCCACTGAAGAATGTTATTCGATTCGGGAAGAAAGGAAAATTGACTCCGAGATTTGTTGGACCATTCCCGATTATCGAGCGAATTGGAAACCTCGCTTACAGATTGGAGTTACCGAAAAAGATGGCGGGTGTGCACAATGTTTTTCATGTATCTTATCTACGGAAGTATGTGCACGACTCGAATACGGTGGTTTCTGCTGATAGCTGTGAAGATTTAGAGGTTGATCCAGTTGTTACGAGACCTCGTAAGCCGCTTCGTGTTGTTGAAACCGACACGAAACAGCTTAGGAGGAAGACGATTACGTTGCTCAAGGTACAATGGAGTGATGATGTTGACGACTGTACGTGGGAGGAGGAAGAGAGGATGAAGGAAGCTCATCCTGAACTCTTCGAGGTATGGCCCTAAGGTGTCGTGACATCACACGAATTTGTAACTTGTTCTAAGTCTTACAATTCTGCATGCTAGGCTAGTAATTGGATGCATGGTTTGTTGATTACTATGAATGGTAGGCATGCGGAATAACTTTGGTTGCTCTTGTTTGTTTGGAATTTCGGGGGCGAAATTCCTAAGGGGGAGAGAATGTAACGACCCGTATTTTACGTGTCGACATATCGTAAAATAGTTGCATTAAGTCGTTAGTATTGCTTGAGTCGTTTTGAACCTAAGTGGTAGGGTTTACGGCTTAAGGGATTAGGCCATGCAATAGCTAGCTCGTGGGTAGCCTAAGTCGTTCGGAATTGAGTCGTATGGAGGCATGAGTCGTGACCGACTTAGTGCTTAGGTCGTGTGATAGCTTGAGTCGTGTAGGAGATAAGTCGGTTGCACGACTTAGTGGTGTTGAGCGACTTAAGGTGTTGGCCGAGTTAAGGTGTAGCGGGTTAGCAAGTTACGACTTAAGAACTGGGACGAGCCAGCGTGTTGGTGGAGTTAGCGGGTTAATGGTGAGCGACTTAGTTCTAGGGCTTAAGTCGTATGACCGAGATAAGGATGTAGCGACTTAAGTGGGTTAGGTCATGAGTCGTTTGGGATGACTTAACGGGTTAACGAGTTAGGCGTGGTGTTGTGTTAGGTCGGCTATGCCGAGTCATAGGTTAGGTCGGCACCCCTGCTAAGTCGCTAACTCGCGTATACGTACATGTGTAGCTGGTCTTAGGTAGGCCATAAGGAAGTCGTTAGGTCGTTGAACGACTCATGATAAGTCGCTGGGTCGTGTATTTTGTTAGGTCGCATAGGTGATAAGTCGTTAGAAGGCCTCAGTCGTTAGGTCGTAAGTCGTGGGTTAGGTCCATACGGCTTAGGGCTTAGGAAGGGATGCGCGCAGGAGTTAAGTCGCGTATAGGTTGTGAGTCGTTGAGTCGTTCCTGTGTTGAGTCGTGTGTGTGTTGAACCGTATGTCGTTGAGTCGTTAGGGGTTTGAGTCGTGGACGACTCATGGGTTAGGTCGTGGGCGACTTAAGGGGGGACGACTCGGGGAGGTTTCAGCCTATAAATAGAGGGGTTTGGCTCACTTTTTGGTACCGGATTTTGAAGCGATGAAGTGCTGCCATTTTGAGAGCTCGACTAAACACTTCTTCACTTCTTTTCTCCACTCTAATCTAGTGATTCCTTCCATCTAAATTGAAGATCAAATCGAAGATCCAAGAGCCAAAGTTGAAGATCTTCATCCAACAAAGAGAGATTTCATCGTTTGAAGCGGAGCTTTGGAGGATCAAGCTTGATTCCTTGCTGTCCAGATCTGGAGTTGGTTGTTTTTGAGGTGTTTAGGTGATTCGGTGAGTGGTAGTTATCTCTCACACGGACCCAAGGGAGTATATTGGATTGGTGGCTTGTTTATGTGTTAAAGATAGTGATTTCTTGCATTTTCCTTAAGTTTGCATGTAGATCTATCACCTATGAAGTTTTGACACCTATTTTACTACGTGTTCACTTATGCAAGTTCATTCATCAAGTTGTAGAGATATTGTTCATAATTCATGCTTGTTAGAATGCATGTTAGATTTGAACTCTTTATTTACGAAATTGCCATTATTGTTGTAATTTCTTATTAGATCTTGTTTGAATGATTGATTACTTGGATTGATGTTTGATTTGATTGATTAGTTGATCGATAACTTGATTTGGGACAAATTGGTCGAAGATGATTCAAAAGCTAAGTGGAAAGGCTCTTGAATGGTGAAAGCTGCTTGTGGCATATGAAGCGGATGTGGAAGCTCATATGGATAGATTTGATGATGATGGACTTTGCCATGATGCGATGGGGCAAACCATGATGTTGAGATGGGACTTTGCTATGATGCGTTGAAGCAAAGCATGTTGTGTGAAAGCCTTGGTTTAATCCAGACGGGATCATCCCAAGCATGTTGATAACTCGGTGATGCGGTCCGGGTTGGTTGATAATGGTGGGCTCGAGAGGCGTTTGAGCTAGTGTGAGAATAGTCGTCGAGGAGGATGACTAGGAGGCTTGGATCTTATCGTTATTGAAGGGTCTAGCATGCTCAAAGCAAGAGTACGTTGGAACGGGTCACGATGGCGTTCCAGACACGGGTCATGATGACGTGTCAGTACTCTGGGCAGATGCGATAGTCCTAGGCACGGGTCATGATGACGTGCGGAGTTATGTCTAGAACCGGGGTTGCCATTATCCCTTGACGGACGGCTGAAAGAAGGTACCGGTCATTCAATTAACGGTGAAATCGAGGCAATGATAACAGTGATAGCCAGAGTCATGGATGTTTGGTTGTATCGTCATTCGGACTCAAGAGCGGTGTTTTATGGGTGCTTACCTGATCTTGGTTTAGGCCTTGGGGGTTTGTACTTGGAAAACATCGACCTTGACTCGAGTGATAATTACTTTACTTAAATTGTCTGCTTTGCTATGCTTGTTTATGCTTAGTGGGTCTGGGGGCTATCACTGTAGAATGAGGTGGAGTGGGATGGTTGAGTTCCTATTCCTTTTATCCTTTATGCTCTTTTGGTATGTTTGATAGTTAATTACTGCTCACTATGACTGTTGTCTGACTCAAGGTTTTATGTTCAACTCTTATTACCTTGGGTTGTTCATCCATTTTGGGATGGGCAGACTAGGTAGCAGGTGACAGGTGCTGTTCTTGGCTACCAACGCTGTTGATGACGAAGACGAGCTGGAGGCTTTTGCATATTGTTTTCTTACTATATGTACTGGATGTTCCGCTGTTCGTTTGATACTCTGAGTGCTATGTAGTGAGGCTTGATGTATTGACTATTCAGATGATTGTATAAAACTATTATGAGTTTATATGATGAGACTTCTGTTCTATAGAGCTTCACTTTGTATGCTTTCTATTGTATTTTATCCATGCGCTGTGAGTAATACGATAGAGTTTCTGTTTTATCTTTCCTTGACTATCGTCCATGGCTACCTGGCACGCCTTTCAGCGCACCATTCTCTTGATCTAGTGCGGGAGTCATGGGCGGTCGTCACATTTTAGGTCGTGTGATAGCTTGAGTCGTGTAGGAGATAAGTCGGTTGTACGACTCATGCCTCCATACGACTCAATTCCGAACGACTTAGGCTACCCACGAGCTAGCTATTGCACGGCCTAACCCCTTAAGCCGTAAACCCTACCACTTAGGTTCAAAACGACTCAAGCAATACTAACGACTTAATGCAACTATTTTACGGTATGTCGACACGTAAAATGCGGGTCGTTACAAATCATTTCATAATCCCAGGCATGCAATCATATTTCACTTTCATACAAACCATATCATCATCATAGACTTAAGATAATGAGGAAGATCAAGTTTAAAAAGGGGAGTTTGCTCACCTGATTTTTCCTGGAAACAGAGAATGGCTTTGCTTTGTTGCTCTGGAGTTTTGTTTCGTAACTTATATTTGATTCTGATCTTTGTATCTTTCTGGAATCTTGCCAGGTTGAAGTTTGAAACTTGAAGTTGTTTTGTTGATCTCAGGCTGTTAATTTGTTTGCTTTTCTTTTGATTTTCCATTTCAGTTTTGATTTGATTTTCCAGGCCTTTGATTTGTTTCAGGTTTTAGAGTTTGAGATAATTTTGCTTTTTATTTTTTCAGGTTAGAGATGCACTTTGATCTGGTTTTAGTTTTTCTTTTTTCTTTTTTCTTTTTTTCTTTGAACCAAATGAGAGAAAAATGAATTTATGATATCTATAAACTTATTTCACATTCTATTTAATATTTTGAAAAACAAAGGACACTTGTAATTACCTTATCTTCATATTTTACACTTGTTAATCAATATGATTACTTACCTTACATTTGTTAAAATGTAAACATTTTATGTTCAAAACACTCTTTTAAATAATTTTATATAATTTGTCTTAAACCTTTTTCATCCTATGTTTACATGTTCATATAAATTTCAAGTATTATGTTTTTATCTTTTTATTAACTAATTATTATGAGATAAGTATACAAATTAATTTTAAAATCAATTTATACATCAATAAGAAACCATATATATTTTATACACAAGGATTTAACTTAAATTAACCTTTTGAAGTTTATTATATCAATTTTAAAATAAAACTTTCAAATCACCATATTATAAATACAAAACCAACTTTTCTATTAGTATAGAGTTTCCAAATCCAATATATTATTCAAAATATTTATTTTTAGATTTCAAATTCAAAAATTAATATACAATCGATTTGTATTTATAAGTGAATAAACAAACAATATCTTTTAATAAATATATATTTTATTCATTCACAATCTATAAATATTTTTCAAATATTTATTTTCAACATATACGTATTTGAATTTCAATTTCAAATTCCAAATTATAATCTATTTATAAAATATTTAGATATCCAAATCAAATTCTTTATTTTTAAAACTTATATATATATATATATATATATTCCCACATTTTCAAATTAATTCACAACCAAATTCACTATTTAATCCAAAATTTATTCTAATTACCAATTTAAATTCGACATAAAACCGAGATCGTTACAATACGCCTTGCTACGATCCGAATATCCAACAAAGATTCCTTCATCGGCCTTTGGGTCGAATTTTCCTAAATTTTCTTTTGTATTTAGTATAAAGCATTTTGATCTGAAAGTTTTAAAGTATGATACTTTAGGTTTTCTTACAAAAAATATTTCAAAACTAGTATGTTTAGTCATAGGTCGTATGGTTACTCAATTCAAACATAACAAGCCGTAGCAACAGCTTTTGCCAAAAAATCTTTTGGTAGACCACTACTATTTAATAGTGTTCATGCACATTCTTGTAGCGTACTTTTTTCTTTTTACTACACCATTTTGTTGACGTGTTCGGGGAAAAGAAAAATTATGAATTATACCTTTTTTATTACAAAAATTTGTAAAAAGATCATTTTCGACTTCTCCACCGTGATCACTTCGAATATTTTGAATTTTCAAATCCATTTGAGTTTATAATTCTTTTAGCAAAAATTTTAAACATACCAAAGGTAGCGCTTCTATGTTTTAAAAATAAAGTCCATGTATATCTTGAAAAATTATCAACTATTACGAAAACATATTTGTTGTGATTTGTAGATCGTACTTGAGTTGGACCAAATAAATCTAAATGTAATAATTCTAATGGTTGTTTTTTGGAAATACTATTTTTAGATTTAAAAGAGCTTTTCTTTAGTTTTCCAATTTGACAATCGTCACATAAATTTTCTACTCTAAAATTTATTTTAGGTACACCGCTAACTAGCTCATATTTTGCTAATTTCTTAATATATTTAAAATTAATATGACAAAATCTTTTATGCCACAACCATGGATCGTCATGTTTGGCAGTTAAACATAAATTTGAATTTCGGTTTATATTCATATTTAAGACATAAATATTTTTTTCTAAAACCTTCAAAGACAGATTTATTGTCGAAAATATTACATTTATCTTTTTCAAAATTGATTTGAAAATCTTCATCGCATAATTGACTAATGCTAAGTAGGTTATGTTTTAAATTTTCTACTAACAAAACATTTAATAATAGGAGAGTTAGAAATACCAGAGTTGATGACTTCTCCGATGCCAAAGACGTATCCTTTTGAGTTATCTTCAAAAGTTACCGTTCCACCATCGATGTATGTTATATTTGATAACCTTTTTTGAGTTTCCAGTCATACGCTTAGAGCATCCACTATCAAGTATCCATTTCTCCTTATTTTTTATTTTGGGTACATTCAAAATAAAAGATGATTTAATTGGTACCCATGTACTTTGTTAGGATCCTAGATGTTAGAAGGAGTAGGTAGCCATACCCAAGAAGGTTTGGTACCTTTATGAACATAATTTTTATTATAGACTACATTATCTAAAAAATTATTAATATGCTTTTGTCTAATCAAATTATTATTTGTCTTAGGAATCCAAATTTTTTATATTTTTGGTATTCGTATTAGATTTAGGTGATCTTTTATTCTTTTGATAAATACAACTATATTTCTTAATATTATTCCCCTTTTGTTTAGGAATATTTTTGAATCTTATTCCACTTCTGTTACCTAATGGTTTTGAAGTTTTGATAAAATTTCCAAATCTTGTTTTCCTTTATTAAATTTTGAAACATATTTGTAATTTTATCTAATTTTTCTTTTAATTCTAAATTTTCAATTTTCAATGTATCAATATCACTTTTCAAGTTGATATTTTCTTTTAACAAGTTATCCTTTACTAGTCTAGTTTTATCGAAATCAATAACTATAGTCTCATTTTCAACCAAACTATTTTAAATTTTTTCTTGAGATAATTCTAGTTCCTCCTCTAAAATAATTTTTCATTTTTTAACATTCCTACGTCAAGTTCTAATCTATTTATTTTGGCTATATGTCATTTGTTCAATTTTTTAATTTGTCGAAATTTATAATTTAATTCCATGCTAAGTTCTAATAATTCATCATAGCTAAGTTCGGGACATACCTCATCAGTTTGTGCCATAAAGCATACATTAGCTTGTTCTTCGCCACTATCGCTATCACTGTCTGATGATGATGAAGAATCGTAGCCATCCCATGTTACTTTGAAAGCTTTCTCCTTTTTGAATTTTTCAAATTTGTTCTTCTTTTTATCATTGTTGAGCATGGGACAATATTTCTTCATATGTCCAAATTGGTCACGTTCATAGCATTTAATTGATGTTTGATTTGTTGAGCTTGATTTTCCTCCTTTTTGAAATATATTCATTTTTCCAAGCTTTTTGAATTTGTTGTAGTTTTGGCAATAAATACAATTTCTTCTTCGTCTAAGTCAGAGTTTTCATTCGTTGCTAGGAATGCTATGTTCTTCTTTTTCGAATTTTGTTCTTTTCGTGCCTGCAAATTAGCTTCATAGAGCATCAAATTTCCTATCAATTCTGTAACTAAGATTGTTAAAAGATCATTAGCTTCTTTGATAGCTAATACTTTTCTTTCCCACGCTGGAGTTAAAGAATTGAGTATTCTAGATATTAATCAAAATTTATGAATTTGACTCCAAGTGCCATTAAATCCTGTTGAATGCTTTGGAATCTAGAGTACATGTCCACTATAGATTCATTTTGTTACATTTTAAATGATGAAAATTGATTTTGTAAAATTGAAATCTTAGTATGTTTAACTTTGTTTGTGCTTTGTGTGTAACTTGTAAGGTACGTCAAATATCACATGCAGTGTTACATAACATGACACATGAAAGTTCATTCTTATCTAATGAACAAAACAACACATTCATAGCTTTGACATTATTAGAAGCTGTGGTTTTTTGTGCATCGTTCCATGTGTTCATAGTAGTGTCAGGTGCTTCATATTTATTACGATTGGCTGACCAAATTTATAAACCATTAGCTTCCATAAAAATTCTCATATGTGTTGATCAATATGCATAGTTAGAACCATTAAAAAGTGGGGGTCGCACCGTCGATTGACCTTCTTGAAAAATACTTGCCATATTAAAGTGATTCAAAAACGTGTTACTGTACTTTGATCAAACCTCGCTCTGATACGAATTGAAAGTCCACAGGGTGGATCGTATAATGTATGTGCAAGTATATGTGACAAAATATATGATGCAACTAAAACAATATTAATCTAAGTAGATATAGAATAAGCACACTAGGATTTTCTACTGGTTCGGACCTCCCGTCCTACGTCCAGTCCTGAAGCTTCCCTTCGGAATTCGACTATCGAACACCTTCGCTTCGCTTGGAGGAGTAGGCTTGGTTACAGTAAGCCGTTCTTGTCAAATATGTGTTCTATAACATGGATATTGACTAATTAGTACAAATGCTTTCAATATATATAGAGAGTATTTTCTATGAAGAAATGAATATTTAAAAGAATGAAATACAACTATAGATTGCTAGAGATCAAGAATATAATAGAATATGTAATTAGAGAGCATAAGTAAGTAAGTTACTTGTTGGTTCCCTTGATTCTTGATGACATATATAGTTGTAGAGAGGTTCCTTGAGTAATTGCATCCATTAACAAGTGCTCTACAGTTGCTTCTGTTGATGGTGAATAGTTGCAGCGAAGAGAAGCGGAGATGTCTATTCAAATCTGACGGTTGAAGTTTAAATTTAAAATTCGAGTTTGAAATCAGATGTCTGGTATTTGTATCAAACGTCTGATACTATATTTTTTTTATATATAGTATATTTTCAGATGTTTGAGTGCTACTTTGCATCCAGGCTTCTAAAATTTGTGCATGTCTGTTTTGTGCATCTTTGTTGTTGCTTCTTTGTACCTATCGACTTGTAGTCTCTTGTATTGTTCTTTGAGTCTTGTTCTTGTCTTTTTAGCGATGTTGTTCTAGCAAGTACCTGTATATAGAAATATATATATATGTGTGTGTGTGTGTGTGCATTTTTGTTTTCCATTGAGTACTTGTTGTCATCGAAACCGTAGATTTGATTTCCTTACAGAAAGCACCAAAATGTTTGAATCAAAAATGGTCACAAACACCTTGTTATAAGTGAAAGCACCAGTGTCCTATATTTAGATCCAAACGGAGAAATATAGATTCACAGATCACAGAATATATTACAGAAAGTAAATGAATATGCAAGTTTTATAGTGGTTCGACAAACGCCAGCCTATGTCCACTCTAATAATCTTTTATTTATCGGGCTAAAATTTCGCCATAAAACCCCCAGATTCGTATGATCCGGTCCACCTATTTTTGGACCGACGGCACAGTGTTGGAATGATCGGGGTCGATCATTCATATAAGCTCCAATGGAGCTGCGACCGATCATGGGGTTACTCCATGATGTAAGTTACTTGCTCTTACTCCATGATGTAAGCTACTTGCTACCTAAGTTTCGTGCAATTCTGACGTATTGTTTATGAAATATCGCATTTCCTTGGAGTTAATTTGAGTAGTAGTATACAAAGTTTGATTGTTCCATGCTTCATCCAATTGTGCTGCTATCGATCATGTAGGTTTCCTATGATGTAATTTACTTGCACTCCAATTTTTGTGCAATTCTGACGTATCGTTTATAAGATATTGCACTTTCGGTGAAACTATGGATCGTTCTGGCTGATTTGTATGATCGTTTCAATAACAATTAGCCTCTTTTTCCATGATTTGGGAGTTTTGAGCTACAGTCAATCATATAGGTTCCCATGATGCAAGCTACTTGCTTTCTAAATTTTGTGCATTTTTGACATACCGTTTGTGAGATATCACATTTTCTGTGAAACCATGGATCGTTCTGGCTGATGCGTACGATCATTCCAATAACTGTCAGCTGTTTTTCAAATATTTGGGTGTTTTGACATGCGAATGATTTTGGGAGCTCCATTCTTCAATATTTTCAAGTGTGTTGGCCTTGTAGGTTTTGAGAGATTGATTGATCTTTGTTGATTAAGCTGTTTTATGGATCGTTCAAGATCGATCCATATAAATTAATTATTAACCCATAACTCGAGCATACAATCTCCAATCAACTTCAAATTTGAAAGTAGTATCATGGGGCCTTCCTTGTCACTTGATACTGATTTCACCTTTATTTGGACCCATTCGAATCCACCCAACTATTGTCCATAATTTCAAATATCATTGATTTCCAAGCATGAAAACTGTCTTTCTGGGCTTCCTTCCTTGATGATCAAGAAGCCATTTATCCATATTCTATAATATATTTCCAGGTTAAAAGGTGGTATAGAATGTAGTTTAAAATAAAATGATATTTGGATATGCCTAAAAATATGTATAATTATAATTATATATTAAGGTTTTTGAAATATAAGGATATTTCTATAATATAGAAAGAGCGGAAATATCAATAAAGATAAATAACATATAGAAATCATTTTCTATAGGAAAGAGTATATTATTGGATTTCTAAATTATAATCTTATGACGAAAATGTTTTGAGAGCCTTAGTTCTATAATATAAGGAAGTACTAATAATCAATTTAGTGTTACTGATTGGTTTAAATGCTCTCAATTAATGCTTCATCGAATATAGTATAACTTATTATATAGAATGTTTGAGTGGAACTTACTAGCCCTTAATAAATACTCAAATTTCACCAGGTAGTATGGGATGCCTTGGTTAAAGTCTTGTAATTGCTATTAGGAAGCATTTAACCTTTTGGGATTATATTTCATTTAGCTTTTCGGTGGGATCGATAGATCTTTAAGGTAATATAGTTCAAGTTTTCCAATGGTATCCGTAATAAGTGAGATTTACTAGCTTCTAGTAAATAGTTAAATTTCACCAAGTGGTATGGGACGTTTTGATTAAGTTCTAGTGATTACTGAAAGTGATAATATTTGGAACTTTAGTATATTTCTTTTTGGTGATCGATCGGGGGCCAATAGATCCTTAAGAGGTGTGCTTTGGATAGGCTTTGAAAGACCATTATAATCTAAGTATAGACACATAACTATAAATCCTTAAATTGAAAAATCAGCAAAAACTAAAGAGAAGCATGATCGTTTTGTTTAAAATCAACTGGACACAAATTCTGAATGCTTAAGCTTAGGTCAAATGATATGTGAGTTAGGATGCCCTCTTTAATTTTATTTGAAATAACAATTTTTGGAAATGACTTTATGGATTTATTTACCTCCTGGATATTAATTAAAATATTAAGAGGAAATTGAATACACTCCTACGAAGAGGTTAGTGAATTGAATCTGTAGGATATATATCTTGTATGTATATATATTGATTCAATCTTAAATTATGTAGTGCCTAAAATCCAAACTTGCACTAAGGAAAGGATTTATTTCAAAATAAAAAAATCAAGGATTTGAAAATATTTTTGGGAATATCAAAAGAGAGAAATTGTAGATGATTTTCAAATAGGAAAATGAATTTTTGAAGACTTGGTCATTGTAATAATAATTTCTTGGGAAGCTAATTCTTTTATTTTTATCATAAAAGAGAACAGAAAATTTAAGTAGTAAATTCGTTAATAGGATAAAATCTAATTGGAGGATCTTATTTATTCATATACGTACTATGCAAAATAGGTGAAGTATATAGACAAAAGTAATGGTGGAACTTTAAGAGATTTAACTACAAAAACCACTTTTGGAAAATCTTCAAGTTTTCAAAGCTTAACACTAATTTTAGAAATAACTAAAGGATGTTTATTTAATTAGGATTTCTTTGGTAAAAGTAATCTTTATTTTGAAATGAAATTTCTAGTATAAAACTATACGGGAAATTTAGTTAAGTAACGTGAATACTTTAGAATGAATAATATAAAGCGAGCCTTTTAAATAAAAACTAATTAAGTATTCGTTGATACAGAAATAAGTAAGAGGTAAGTTTGAAAAGTAAATAATTTGTAACTGCAGATTTTACGAATTTTAAAATTTAAAACTTATGGGAAGGGATTTTATGGAAAGATAAATCTAAATTATGAATTTAGAAGTCATATCAAGATGAAATCCTAGAATTAATCCATAACTTTTGAATATTATTAATAAAGAAAGTATCATAGAATATTAAAGAATTGATGAGTATTTTGAATAAAGAGAGTACTTTTAATAAAAATTGTAATAAGAAAATTTGGATTAAAACTTGCTTGGAAATTTACAACTAAGAATTTTCTTTGGGTTATAACCTTTATTTGATTTGCTTAGGTTGAAATTTGTAAATTTTAAATCCATTTAAACAAGTTATAGAAGTAATCCATAGTGCAATCTAAGAATGAGTTAGCTAAGAAAATTTTTGAAAGTAAAGATTATAGAATTGTTGAGAATTCAAACCAATCATTTGAGTTTATCTCAAATAAATAATAAACAAAACAAAGTCTTATGTGAAAATTTTTAAATAAAGAGCTTCTAAGAGGTTTGAATGTAGATAAGGTCTTAGAAATCCATCTTGATTGAATTTTTCCTATTGTTGATAGTTCCTAATCCATCATCGATATGGCTTCTCTCGCGACTTTATTTACGAGACCATATCGATCAATCTCTTCTTAGCCCGAGTCTGGGAAAGAAGTTGATCCTAAGTCCCGACTCTATTTATCAATCTTTTAGAAAGATTTTGGAATTTTCTGTTAAAGATTAGATCTTTATCCGTATGTCTTCCTAGTTAGAAGTCTAGCACTCCATTCGGTTGGGGAAAATATCTCTTTGATACATGAAACCCTACCCAACCATTGAGTGTAGTGGCCATATTACTTACAAGTTCCTTTACCCGTTCAGTTCTCTTGCATTCATGGTGTTTTTCATGTGAATTTTCCTGAATTCATTTGAGATGAGCCTCTCCTTTTAAGTTATCCCTCAGCCATAGCCCAATTTTCATTAAGAAGCCATGTCCTTCGTTAATTGTTATAGACTTTTCCCTAAAAAATTGCGGAAATGCAATTTTTGTAAGGGGAAGTCTATAATAACCCTGGTCGAGATTACCTAAATTAAATCGAAAATATGATTTAATTAATCATACTAAATTTTATTGATAAGTTTAGGAAATTTATATTTATAATTGTTCTCACCTCCAAATTTGAAAGGGGTTAGAATTGAAATAAATAAGGAAATTTATAAAAGGATTTCCAAGAATAATGGATTAATTAAGAATTTATAGAAAAAATTTATGTAATTTAATTCTTATATTAGTAATATAAGAACAATCTTTGAGAAAATGAGTAAATAAATTATGTGGAAATAATTTTATAATTTGAAATATGATTTTTCCAAGGGTTATTTGCTTATTTATTCCAATAGGAGATTTATAACAAATATCCTTCAATTTTAAAATTATCACAAGTGTAGTAAATTTAAATAAATGGTAAAATTGTGACTAATTATTAAAAACGAATTTTTCTTTAAATTACTAGACTATTTTATTAAAACTATTGTAAATCACGTTTATTTTTAAAGGCTGTACTTAAGTTTTATAAGATGTTTCAATATCAATGGAAATGAAAATTTTAGGCATGTTATTTATTTTAGGAAAATTAAAGGAATCAATGTTTGTTAAATAAAACATTGTTTATGCTTAAATTTGTATTTTGTAAGTGATAAAACAAAATAAGATTAGTAACACTTCTCCTAAAATTTGTAACACCTTGCTATTGGGTTTATACCCAAACCCTTTTGGCCCTTGGAGGAAATAAGAAACAAATACGTACACTTTTTCCCATTTCTCATTTCTTATTTCTCATTTCAGCTCTAAAACCAAAAACAAAATCCTCTTTATTTTTAAACCGTACAAAGTAAAATCCTCCTTAAATTAAAGTTAAATCAAAGGGTAATCGCCTAATTATTGAAAATAATCAACTTAGGTAATCTCTTATATCCTCTATCGCATCTATTGGGGTTTTGATTTCAATTTTATTTTGGATTAGTCTTATTTTTGCAATTTCTAAGAATCAAACCTAAGTTTTGTGGCCGAGAGGTGATATCCTAAGTGAATCCGAATTCTAAGCTCTAATTCAAGTTCAAATTCGATGAGCAATCCTTACACCTCTAGGCAATAATTGAATGTTAGTTTCAGCTTGTTTTTTCGATGAATTTGGTGTAGAATGGATTCCAATCTCTTATGTTCTTCATTTCTTTTGTTAAGCAACTCTGTATTTGCTGGAACACATGTCAAATGATCTTATAAATCATCAATTTGAAGTCGTTTGATTGCTTGTATGATAGCTAATTCAGTGTAGTAGAAGTATAGACTTAATTCAGTGAAGAAATCACTGCCAACGGGAAATCGAAGCACCACCGACAATGCTTGGGGCTCAGCTAAGGCATGTCCTAGAATGTAGATAAGGTTTGAATATAGATAAGGTCTTAGAAATCCATCTTGATTGAATTTTTCCTATTATTGATAGTTTCCAATGCATCATCGATATGGCTTCTCTCGAGACTTTATTTACGAGACCATATCGATCAATCTCTTCTTAGCCTGAGTCTCAGAATAAAGGTGATCCTAAGTCCGACTCTATTTATGAATCTTTTAGAAAGATTTTGGAATTTTCTGTTAAAGATTAGATCTTTATCCGTGTGTCTTCCTAGTTAGAAGTCCAGCACTTCAGTCAATTGGGGAAAATAGCTCTTTGATACATGGAACCCTGCCAAACCATTGAGTGTAGTGGTCCTGTTACTTACAAGTTCCTTTCCCCGTCCAGTTCTCTTGCATTCATGGTGTTCTTCATATATGTTTCCTGAATTCATTTGAGATGAGCCTCTTGTTTTGATTTATCCCTCAGCCATAGCCCAATTTCCTTTAAGAAGCTATATCCTTCGTTAATTGTTGTAGATTTTTCTCTAAAAAATTACGGGAATGCAATTTTTGTAAGAGGGAAGTCTGTAATAACCCTTGTCGAGATTACCTAAATTAAATCTAAAATATGATTTAATTAATTGTACTAAATTTTATTGATAAGTTTAGGAAAATTATATTTATAATTGTTCTCACCTCCAAATTTGAAAGGGGTTAGAATTGAAATAAATAAGGAAATCTATAAAAGGATTTCCAAGTAATAATGGATGTATTAAGAATTTACAGAAGAAAAAAAATTATGTAATTTAATTCTTACATTAATAATATAAAAACAATCTTTGAGAAAATGAGTAAATAGATTATATGGAAATAATTTTATAATTAGAAATATGATTTTTCCAAGGGTTATTTGCTTATTTATTCCAATAGGAGATTTAAAAAAATATCCTTCAATTCTAAAATTATCACAAGTGTAGTAAATTTAAATAAATGGTAAAATTGTGAAAAATTGTTAAAAATGAATTTTTCTTTCAATTAATAGACTATTTTATTAAAATTATTGTGAATAACTTTTATTTTTAAAGGTTGTACTTAAGTTTTATAAGATGTTTCAATATCAATGGAAATGAAAATTTCGGGCATGTTATTTATTTTGGGAAAATTAAAGGAATCAATGTTTGTTAAATAAAACATTGTTTGTGCTTAAATTTGTATTTTATAAGTGATAAAACAAAATAATATTGGTAACACTTCTCCTAAAATTTGTAACACCTTGCTATTGGGTTTATACCCAAACCCTTTTAGCCCTTGGAGGAAATAAGAAACCAGTAGTGACATTTTTTCTCATTTCTCATTTCAGCTCTAAAACCTAAAACAGAATCCTCTTTATTTTTAAACCCTAGAAAGTGAAATCCTCCTCAAAGTAAAGTTAAATCAAAGGGTGATTGGCTAAATATTGAAAATAATCAACTCAGGTAATCTCTTCTATCCTATAACGCATCTATTGGAGTTTTGATTTCAGTTTTATCTTCGATCAGTAATCTTATTTTTGCAATTTCGAAGAATCAAACCTAGGTTTTGTGGCCGAGAGGTGATAACCTAGGCGAATCCGAATTCTAAGCTCTAATTCAATTTCAAATTCGATGAGTAATCCTTACACTTTTAGGCTATAATTGAATGTTAGTTTCAGCTTGTTGTTTTCGATGAATTTGGTGTAGAATGGATTCCAATCTCTTATGTTATTCATTTCTTTTGTTAAGCAACTCTGTGTTTGCTGGAACCCTTGTCAAATGATCTTATAATTCATCAATTTGAAGTTGTTTGATTACTTGCACGATAGCTAATTTAGTGTAGTATAATTATAGACTTAACTCGGCGAAGAAATCACTGCCAAAGGGTAGTCGAAGCACCACCGGCAATGCTTGAGACCCAGGTCATGTCATTTCGGGCTCTGTTTTCTCCATTTTGCTCCTTCGTTCGACCGTCTGTTCGCTTGAACCCAATTGTTTGATTTTGATGCTATTTTGTTTTTTGATTTCAATGTTATTTATGGATTTTGATTTATGAATTTGAGAATTCATTTTGAAGTTATTATATCACAGAAATGCTTTATGGGTTCATGGAGTTATACCCAAGTTTTCTAGCATAATCACAATTAGAATTTGAAAAGGCTGATTTCCATATTAAAATATTTTATCCAAATCTCTTCTAGTACAACTTACTTTCTATAATAAGTTTAAATACATATTTTATTATTTATAATAATAGTAGTAGTAGTAGTAGTAATAATAATAATAATAATGGTTTTATATTGAGATGGGACAATGTTCTAAATTACTCCTATTTATACTTATGTACAAAGAGATTTTGCAAAGGCTTTCTAATATGTATGTGTGTTAACTTACAAAACGGTGTCTAAATATATTTATCAATGTAAAAGTTTAAAAAACTCCTCTTTCTCATATAAATATTAGCTTACAAACTGATATATAGTTTTAAGAAAGTTTTTCAAATCTTAAACTTTTATAAAATTACGCGACATCAATCGAATGAGGAATTGATTTAAATAGGCTAATAAAACGAGTGGTATGGAACGTTTGCGTTTATTTTTCTGACTAATTCCTAGACTTGTTTGATATAGCCATTTATACACATGAGTGGAGTTTACTAATCTATAGTAAATGTTTAAATAAACCCGTATGGTATGGGACACACGACTGTTATTTATTCAGTTACTATTCAGAGGTATATGACAGTTATCGACGAGTTTATGACTCGCCTTCGGAGTTTATAGGACTTGTTCCTATCTAGGATTTTATAGTTCTCGTACCTATCTTAATGTTTATAGGACTTGTTCCTATCTTGATGGTTATTGGTCTTGTGCCGATTTCAATGATTATAGGACTTGTTCCTATTTTAAAGTTTCTAAATCTCATACCTATCTTGATGTTTATAGACTTATATGTCTATCTTGGAATTACATGCATGTAGTTGAATTTATTCACCAATCTTGCAGTTTGGCATTTTTTCCCTTTTGTGAGTTCCTGGATTTCTGTTTGTGATTTCTAGATTCAATGTTATTTATGTTATCACATTCATTTACACAAATAGCATCTCTTATTTAATACTAAAACCAATTATGAATCATTTCATAAAAACACAAATTCAAGTTTATAAACATTTCATAAATTTATAAAACATTCCATAATAACTTATTTCAAGTTATTACTCGTATAATACTCTACTGCCTCCTAATAGTACATAAAAAAATCAAACACGTTTTACTTTCTAAAATTCAAATGAAGGCCAAAAATAAACCTCGGTCGTATAATTAAGTCAACCTTTTGACTTCTCTACCAGTTGTGTTAGGCAAGTAGCTATGACGAGTAGGACACTGGTTTCCACACTCAAGTCTAGAGTCTACTTTTCTTAGACAACAATAAGGTAAAGATGTTTATTAGTTAGCCCAGTAACATTGAATGTTTAATTAACATGGATGTTCAACAAATTCAAAACTTGTTTACACTTCTACTACCTTCTCAATTCAAGAGTTATATAAACTCATCTTTATATTTTCTAAAACACTTAGTTTCAAGTTCTATAACGATCCCGAAGTTTCAAACTGTCCAAAATCGCCTAAAAATCAATCTCATCCTAAAAATGAAAACTTTTAAACAACCAATTCAAAACAAAATAAACATACCACATTGTCGTAATGCATAGAATACATGCGTCAATAAAATAACATATTAAAGTCACACTTATTTATTAAACGCACTTTACTATAAAAGGAAACAAGGAAAAAGTTTTATAATTATTTGAGTTATGCCACTACAGCTTAAGCACCTACATGGCTATGACAACCTACACGTCTCGACACATCCATCCAAAGCCTAGGATGACTTTCGGACTCATGTTGACGCCGAAAACTATGAGCTATCGGGGTTTTTAAACATTACCTAGACTAAGGATGTGCAAATAAAATCTAAAACAATCTACACTTTTAGATCTTATAGTAGAAGGCAAAAATATATAGATATATCATAGAAACATAGTCTTAAACGGTATATAGTCATATCCAAAGTACACAAAAATACAGTGTAAAGTCTGATAAGTACCGAGTATGATAAATAGTTACATGGAGACTAATGGGAAATAAAAAACAACTCTAATGCCAATCTCGCCTCTCTATGTACCAGTCACTGGGCCAATCATCAGCTACCTTATCCTCCTATGGTGGGGAAAAAAAAGGAAAGAAGTGGGTCAAACAAAAGTCTGGTGAATGAGTGCATAATTAATATATAATGATCACATAGAATTGACTTCATTAATACTCTATATGATGTAGGATGTCCTATTTGTGTCCATGAATTACTCACTTCATTACCTAAAGGGTACGGTTTTAAACACACCTACACTACAAATTATAATGGCTTATACTTAGGGTCGAACAACTAATCAAACCTCTAAACAACTAATGATCGGCTAATAGCTACTAAAAGTTTTCCAACATAGGATTACCCTACAATTTCAATCATGGTACGATTCCCACATTACGACTATATATAATGTTTACACATTGAGGGGGATCCCGCAATACCAACTCATGCCAAAAATGTTAAGGTCTGCCATATCTTTGTCCACCTATCAATGGTAACCTAACACCTCTTATCACATTACATCGAGATCCATCAATGACTCAGTACCACGCTGTGTCCATGAATACCAAGGAACTGCCATTAGTGATGGGAAACATACTCCATCAAGCAATATCACTAGTGTTGTGCATCCACCATAGAACCTCGTGTGAGTGCAATTTTTCATAGAATCGCCCTAGTAAAATATCGACCTTGCTGGCTAAATACCATTTATTCAATCTTGTAATGTCTTAAAATCGCCAACATAGGGAACTAATTTCCTTACTATTTCTAACATCCATATATACACTTATAGTGCATATGCAACACAGTTTAATTCATACTTGGGTCTTAGGTCGAGGTTCAAGCCATGCCCAGTTTCGATAAACGGTTGACTATTGGTTACTGCAGTGGTTGATCACTTGAGGTCGACCAGTTCTAGTGAACCTATCGACCGGTCGCGTTGTTTGCTATGTTTTAAATTATCGATTATCATCATTTGTGTTATTATTAATCATGACCGTCCCCAACCCGATTGTAATAACCTTCGGTTTCAATTTTCTATACACTAACCCTAATTATAGTAAACCCAAATTTTTGGACTAACAATTCATATTCATTAAACTTCATATATAATATATTGAATTGCAGCATATCAATTTAACCTAGATTTAGCATTAATAAGGTTATCGGTTCATATTTGATTTGACAAAAAAGGGTATATTCAACTTCGATCACTTCTTAATTAAAATATTTATATTAATCAAATCTAGATTAAAAGAAACGGTTATATTCATATGTGTTTTAATCACTGTCGGGTTCTAATCTAAATAAACAAAGTTTTCAATTTAGTTTAAAACAATTCTATATCAAAATAGGTTACAATAAACTTAGTTGCATGTAAATTATCTTACTAATCATGAAATCACTCACCTCTAAGAAGTTATCCTTCTTTGATTTTGACAGAATTATCCCACTTGTTATAGATCTCCTCTTGGTTTTTTTGATTTAGTCCATTCTTCAATTTCTCCAGTTTAATTTTTATTGGTTTTGAAGAAATCTGATATGAAAAAAAGAAAATTTTGATAGAGTTTGGACTTACTGCTCCTGATTAGTGAACGAGGGTTTAGGTTAGGGTTATATTTATAGTAGCACAAAGTAACACAAACTATTGAGTAATTTTTATGTAAATCTGAATCGTTGGCCTAACCAAACAATTACCTGATACACACAAGCAGTCGACCGCTTAGCCTAAGCACAGATTGCTAGGGACCGACCCATCAAAGCCAAGTGTCGGCCAGTAGAGCTTTCTATATTTATAATATTTCTTTCCATAATTATTAATGTAATTAATCTCGATTCCAAATTTTCAAATGTTAATAACTTTTTTATACTACCTTCGACTTCAAAACATTATATGTGCAAGTTGTCCAATAAATCGATATGAAAATAAAGATGCAAGTTTCGTAGCAATATTTGAACATTTGCGAAAATTTCATTTTTTTCCCTTGTTATGTTTAAATTCAATTATTTCATTCAATTCTAATTTAAATTTTCATAGTGTTACATTTCCCCTCTTAAAAGGATTTTGTTCTTGAAATTAACTTGTATGTTCAAAAATTAATAGTATATCCATCTACTCATCCATTAACCACCAGCAATCATTATCCTTAGTTCAAATTATAATGTGATGTATACATGTAGGCATGGAATGCATATAAACCTATACTAATGCAAACGTTAGGCGATCTCCTGATCTAATCAACCTCATGAAATGAAGTGCTTATCCAATGCATCCAAAATGCATGCAACATCCTATGTAAATAAAATGTTCCATATATGTGCGCAACCGTTCAATCCATATCCAACAACTATATGCATATAACTTAATGAAATAAATCAAGTAATGGTGTGAGTGTATGCGAAATCGAGAATATATTTTCCTAATTGTGGAAAGTTCAATTCAATAAATACATCAATTAGCATCCATCATCCAAAACATGTCCTAATGACACAGTCGCAACCATTCTTAGCATCCAATTGTCCCTATTTATGGGACATACTAAACTAGAACCTAAATACTTAAGTAGTCTATCCTCAATTAACTAGAATGAAAATGTAGTAGAAAAGAGTTATAGATGGGCAGCTTGGATCTTCTCCTCAAGCTTCCGTGTACTCTTTGCTGGATCGTCTCCCTATCAGACTTTAACGAGCTTGATAACCTTATTATGGAGTCTCTTTGTACCATGCTCAAGAATATGAGTGAGTGCACACAAACAAGTGACTCCTTCTCTACTTCCACCTACACTAGCTAAATCGACTAGACTACAATGGTTGTATCGTGTAGAGACTTTTGCAAGAGTGGCACATGAAAAACATCGTGTACTCCTGCTAACTTCTAAGGAAATTGCACCTTATGAGCTAACTTCCCAACTCTACCAGTGACCAGAAAAGGCCTTATAAACCTCAGTGCTAGCTTTCCAAAACTATCAAATCTCATTACATGCCTAAGCGCTAAGACCTTCTCAAAAACCATATCGGTCACTGCGAACTCCAACTTCGTGTGTCTTCTGTTAGCCTATGATTTCTACATATTCTATGCGGTTTTCATCCCCTTATGAATCAAGTCCACATTCTCTAATGTCTCCCTTATCATATCTGATCCAAGAATAATTCTATCCGTAGTGTCCTACCAACAAGGCGATGATCTATGTGGCTTACCATATAATAGCTCGAACTGTGACATCCCCGTACTCGCCTGATAGTTGTTATTACAGGTGAACCACAAATGGCAAGTAAACCTCCTAAGAGCCTACGAAATCAAAGATACACACCTAAAATATGTCTCCGACATTTGGTTTACCCTCTCTATCTATTTTTCCATTAACGGTTGATATGCGGTACTCAAACTCAACTAGGTGCCTAACGCCTCTTAAAGGCTCCTCCAAAAATTGATGGTAAAAAGTGGATTTCAGTCGCTCATGATGTTAGAAGGAACTCCACTTCTTACCATCGCCAAACTTCCAAAGCTTCACCTTCGCTTTGCTTTGCTTTTGCAATTGGCCTCTTCCCTAGCCAATAATAGCTCAGGGTCCAAACTTCAACAGGTTGTTGTGCTCCTTTTCTTCATGATTTGAGTTGCTATTTCATGTTGCTATGTTGTGTTAGGCCTATAGCTTGAGTTTGGAGAATATTTGTTTTACTTAAAGATTGATTAGTGGAGGTAGAAAAGGATTAACATTAAGTTATTTCTATCTTTTAAAATTAGCAAATGTCTTTAAGTAATTCTATAAAGAGTCTTATGTAGAATTGGCCAAGAGATAACACTTACCGCTTACCCTTCATGGAAGGTCATCAAGCATGCTTCCTCCCATGTATCCACTTTACACCTCATTTTCTAAAACAAATATCTGAACACTATTCATCAATATATCTGACCTTTAATACATTTGTTAAGCTTTAACTATTCACATTTAGTTAGCCATAAACACTAAAATATTTTTAATTGCTAATTAACTACATAATAACATATTTGACAAACCCAAAAATTTTATACAACTTTTATCGAGAAAAAGGCCGTTTATCGATAAAACGATTTTCCACCACATTATATATATTTCTTCGAAGTATTTATTTTTATATACATTTTTTAAAAACAAGTTTATCATCATTAGTTATTAAGTAAAAGGGGGTTAACAATGTTATAAAATCACTTTTAATCGTATTAAATCCAAGATTCAAATATTAAATAATTAAGATACTTAAATACGTTGTTCGAAATTCTGGGTCTTACACACAATATCATAATTAAAATTGTTCCAACGATTATAAATTTCATATTCATGTTAGTATTTAAGTTCATTGTTTTCTCATATATTTTCCAAAAAAATAAAAGGAGAGATATAAATATACATATACATATACATATACATATACATATACATATACATATACATATACATATACATATACGTACTTACATACAATTACTTTATTGTTAATTGCAACATAATACACCAAGATATAAAAATTAAACATATGTGAATATATATATATATATCTGTGTGTGTATGTATATTTGTCCGTTAAGTAAGTATATGTGCATAAATAAATTTATTTTCTTGAAACTTTTCTTAATTAAAACAACTTTAAATCCAAGCTTGCACGAAACATCATAATCTAATTCAGACATCAATATGTGTGTGTGTCTCTGTATGTGTGTCTCTGTGTGTGTATTTTGCAATTGCAATGATTTATAATTTGAAAAAAAAATCAAAAAATCACAAATAAATTTCAGTTACTGAATAAAATCATCAAAAAATGTATTTGGCAGTATAAGTATACATACATCGTGGTTGGTGATAGATGTAAAATAAGATATGAATAATTATATAAGTAGATACAGCGCTTTGTAAAACCTTGATCTAAAAATTCTTCCATTGATTCCTAAAATCAACACCCAATCTTATAGGAATCAAATGAACCTTTTGTTTTAATTTTATTTTATTTAATTTTGTGCAAGAAGAAAAAAAATTCGACCGTGAAAAGGGCTAGGAGGTGATGATGGAGCAAATAAATGAGAATAAAATTCAATAAAAAATAAACGAGAGGATTTGTTTTAATGAGAGAATAAAACCATTCAATCGAAAAATAAATGAGTGGATTTGTTTTAATGAGAGAATAAAACCTTTCTCATTCTTTCTTTAAAAAAAAATTTGAATTTCTAATTAATTTTCAATTAATCCAAGCATTTCTTCTCTCTAAATATGGTTGTATATGATTTCCCTTGCTTAGTTTTTTTAAAGTGAATATTAGGCACATATCCTTAAAATAAACTTAATTCAAAGCCGGTCCTTGTCAAAAAAGCATATTTTCTACGTCCCTATTTTTGTTTACGCCTATTTTTCCCTAAACTACCCCTGCACTTTAAAGTCGAGCCATGGTTCTTCTTCTTCTTCAGTTTCTTATGATCAAATTGAAAGTCAGGCTGAGTTTTCTTAAGAGAACTGTTTAATTCTCGATTTCAGTAAAAAAAATTGCACCTATTTAAAGATGAATCAATCTTGTTTACAAAAGTATGAATTGTTTTTTATTTTCTATAGATTGCTGGTGTTGTTTTAATGTTTAAATTCATTAATGATAATGAGAAATGATTCCAGTTTGATATTCGAAGTCATGTGCATAAATACTGCAAATATTAGCTAGAATAACATTCATACAGTTCTTTCTAGCATACATTATTAGTAGTTGCTGGAACATTAGCAATTTTTTAGATTATTTGTAGACATTGGTGCAAATTTTCATAATAATTGCACGCGTTCTCTTCGCCAGCACTATATCACTTCAGGATGTAGAATTTGGTATTGGTAAAAACTCTAATATTATTTACGTTTAACTTGATTAGTTCATCAAAAAATCCTTTATTCAATAATAACATTTATTATTAACTATTCCAACCTGGTTAAAGATTTTGACTTTGAATTGATTATAGTTGACCGTGATACTTACCTCATACAACCGAGAAGACAAATTCTCAATTGAATAGCACTTCATTTCCAATCTTTAACTCAATCCCAATTATATCGCTCGATGGATTCACATGCCAAGATTTAACTATAATCAAAGTGGGGGTATTCACATTAATGTTGCATATTATTCTCCAGTCAAGGGGACCATGTAACATCATCACATTGAGATTTCTGTTTTAAACTAGTTGTTATAAACTAGGAGAAAACTCTCAAACGGGTCATTCCATAATTATCTAATAACCATAAATATGTAACCTATTGGTGCTTCCGACAGCTAGTAATACACTACCCAATCGTTTAAGAGCATTAGGCAGTCTGGTCTTAATGGATGAATTGATATCCTCTCTCAAAAAATCATGACCAGGAATATTTAAAACAAAATATCATTTTATTTTATGATTAATTACTCACGATTGCAACTATTTACAACTATTATTACATAATATTTTATTTAAGTATTCTTTTATTATATACTTTAAATTAATTACTTAATTAATTATATCAATATATATATATATATATATATATATCAATGTATATAAAAGAAAACATACGCCATTACTATGAGTAAGATTGACTACAGAGTCTGATATATGGAAGAAAAAAAATATAATAGCCTCTAGGTCATACAACTAATTATTTCAATCTCCTACTTGCACTTGGGGTCAATTATGAAATCTTAATCTCATTCCTTCGATCGGTTCAAAATCAACAAAGTTATTTCCTTAGTGAATAGATGTGATGACCCGCCTTTCATTCCATAGAAAGATGTATCATCAATAAGAAAAGAAATAGGTAGAAAAAGAATAGATAGAAAGAAATAAACAACAACATCAGAATCTCACAGCGGAAATGGAACAAAATATAATATTTCACATATCAATTACGTAGTCTTATACATCAGAGTATACAGTTATACAACATTATCACATGAGATAGTCGTAAAGACCTATCTATTCATTACGTCCAGAATACAACAGCCAAAAGACACAACACAGCGGAAAGATAGATAGATACATCTGGACTTCTACTCCAAGCTTCTCCAAAATTTGTCAAGCCAAACCTTATCACTTGGCTAATCATAAAAAATTTGAGTACCCAAGAGTTTTAAGAAAAACAGGATAAACTCCGGGTCAGACATAGGTCCGGTGTGAGCAAACGGTTAAGTTGTTTAACTTGAAAACCTTTGAAAGAAAAAGGTATCTCGTAAGACTCCCGGCAAATAAACACGAATAATTTTTTACCTTACGATAACCAAATCATTTGATAGGAAATCTGGTTATATTATAATGGTGTCTAGGGTTTTCAAATAAATATTCACATAGCTGAAATTGTTACATGATTAAATTCTAGCATGCTAGCCACAAAGTGGGTCATACAATCAAAACCAAAAAGGGCACAAAGGGATAATGGATTGCCATCAATGGCAGGGCTACTGGGTACCGTCCGTCACACTACGCGGCCTAGATCATCGTACCGAGGATGTACCCTGATCCCCTGCATCACAAAGTCGAAGCTATCCCTTACTGGATGGTCCGAATAAGACAACCCCACAGTTGTGGCCAAACAATAGCCCACACAGCCGAATAAAAGGGACCTCTACACAGAGGAAAATATTATCCTACTTGGGTGCTACCCACTTAGCCTTGCGTGCACCTCCCCTTTTTAGCCATTCCCGGTTGATGAGGCTTGAGGCTACGGTTACCTTTTAAGAACACATCTTAGAATGCTCATCGTCCTCCATTGACAATGGTCTGATAGCACTCATCCATACAAGTTCGTTCCGGGTTCGAACGAAACCGAAGGCATTATCTCGATACACTCATTTTGGAATCACCCTCAGAGTTAACGATAATAACCCTTGCACTCTGAAACCCCATCTCGATCTTCACTTGAGATTTCACGACCTATCGTTTAACTTGGATCAATCTGGTTTTCGGATAATCAAACTTGATATTTGATCCTGGTCTCATCGAAATCCAAATGTTTCTTAAAGGCCAAGTTGTTTAAGCTTAAACAATTCAATTCGATACTCTGTATTCACACAACATTTATCACAAATAAGTATCACACATTATCACAACCCTATCCAATGTCACATCACAGAATATCACAGATTATCATTCAATAGATATCAATCAATCCAGACATTCTACTCAAAAAATCATTCATAAGCAAAAAAATTTAATCCACATTATAATTAATTTAATTAACTCAATTTAGATTAATTACTTAAGAATTAATCACCAATTCCCCGCTTAATCAATCATTAATTAACTACAATCAATAATTAATTAATCACTCCTTAATTACCTTATAAATCAATTAATTAACCTCTAATTACTGATTAATTAATTCTTTAATTATTAATTAATAAATCTTAATTATTAATTAATAAAACTTAATTACAAATTAATTAATCCTTAATTACCGGTTAATCAATCCTTAATTAGCAGTTAATTAATCCTTGATTACTTAATTAATTAATCTCAAATTATATATTAATTAATCTTAATTACTTGCTTAATTATTCCTTAATTATCAATTAATTAATCTCTAATTACTTAATTAATTAATGCTTAATTACAACTTCATTACTTAATTCATTAATCTCTAATTATTAATTTATAATCTCAAATTATCTAATTAATAATCCTTAATTACAAATTAATTAACCTCTAATTAATTAACTTATAACCCTTAATTATTAATTATTAATCCTTAATCATTAATTAATTAAATTAATTATACTTAAATTTCTTTATTAACTTAATTAATCTCATATCATTAAAACCTTAATTAACTTTTAAGGTAAATCATTATCTTTATTAATGACTTAATTACCATTAACATTATTTAAATCATTTATCTTTAATTAACTTACTTAATTAAATCATTCGATTTAAAATAAGATAAACATTTAACGTAACAAATTAAAGTTAACAAATTATATAACTTCCTAAAGCAAATGTTAAGAAAACATTTACTTTATATAAAGAAATTTATATAAGAAAAATATTTAAACTAGATTTATTTTAAATTTATAATCCTTGCTTTTTAAAAACTTTAAAATAAAACCAGCTTCGGTTCCAACCCCATTTCTACCCGAGTCCTGCTCGAGTAAATTTCACCTTCTTTTTTTTAAACTTAGATTTTAGTTTATGTTAAAACTGGAAACATGATTTATAACTCTCATGTCAAACACGAAGATCAACTCGAGCAAACAACTCCTATCCCCGGTAATCCTTCGAGTCCACCCCTCTCTCCCAAACATACTGACGCACTGACCCAACTACGCACATGCATCGACGATCAACGCCACCCTGACCACTGCCGACACCCCTCGCACATCGACGGTCGACAACACCCCTGATTCCGACTACCCAAACTCCAATACAAACCCAATATCGAAATCGAACAATCTGACCAAGCCTGGAATCCAACCTCACGCCTGAATCTCCCTCGAACTGCCGATGCCAAACACCGGAAGTCCTGAGGCTTCGACCACACACTCCCCGCCATCCACACAGCCATCCCCTTGGTCCGATGCAACTCGAATAACCAGAGACGCCGCAATGATCCCATTTCCAGACTCGACCCATTTTAGGGTTAAAACCCTTCTCCAATCGATTTCTGCGCCATAGTGACTAAGAAAGTCACCTGCCATTTTACCTAGCTTCGACAACTCCCCAGCAACCTCCAGACGAAACCCCGACCAACCCAAGACCTCCGGCCGCCACATTTTGCTCAATGACCATTTTCTGGTTATCTCTTATTTACACACTCGATTAAAAACTAAAAATCATGATTTTCATTTTAAAAATCACATTTTTCAAGATCGATTCAAGTTATATACTTGAAACAGCAAATTATAATGTTTGATTTTTACATGTTTTAAAAATTACTACCGTATTTTCTTGATTCCAGGGGATTTTCAAACCTATTATGCTTGAACATATTTTTAAAACCTAGATTATGTTTAAACTATCTTATCTTGTTTGAATCCCAAAGTCTAACAGAGAACAGATGAATTTTTTTTGAATTTTGATCAAAACTTTAAGCTTTGAACCTTGAACAGAGATATACACATGCAACAGATATGCACACTTCAAACAGATACATATATAGAGAGATTTTACTTATATATATAAATGCAAAGCAATCTTCATCACAGAAATTCATATGCAACAGACATTTATTTACTTAAGCTTTTAAATAAATGTTTACTCACCAGAATTAGTTGAACAGAGCTTTAAACTGAGATGCTTGAAAACTTGAATTGCTTTGATCTTTTGAAAACTGAAATGCTTAGTTGTTGCTTCGATTATGAACTGGAGACTTTGAAATCTGAAGCTTAGTTGTTGTTGAGAAGGTTTAATCTTTGAAACATAGATGATCTTGCTTGATTTTTCTTGAGTTTGCTTGTTCTAATCTCAGGTTTGAAAAATGTTACAAGCTTTGTTTTGGTGATTTCAGATTTTTAAAATTGTTTTACAGGTTTTAATTTTCTGGTTTGAGAAGTATTTTACAGGGTATTGATTTTGAGTTTTCTTTGTTTTTTGAACTGAGAATAGGAAAAGAATTGAAGAAAAGGGAAAGATCAATATATGGACTAAATTAGGATTTATTAAAAATTAAAGAAAATAAAATAAATGGTTGACACTTGTTAAATTACTTAACATTTGTCATTTAAACAATTTAGTCACATTACACATGTTACTAACATGATTTAATTTATTAACGCTTGTCATTATTCATTTTTAATTAATTTTAAAATGGTTTAAAAGCTTTTATATTAAATTTCCTAAATAATAAATACTTTTCTAACTTTATATAAATAAATTTCTTTAAAGAAAATAATATAAAGCAAATCATACATTAATAAAAAATCTTATACATATATTTCTAAATCCAAAAAACTTTTAAGATATATATCTTTAAACTTCAAGTTTAAATCTAATTCAAATTCAAATTGAATTTAAAATCCAATCTAAAATCAACATATATATATATATATATATATATATATTTAAACAACAAAAATACAATTTGGAAATAATAATTCTATTTAAAATCTACATATATATTTAAAAACAACTCATTATTATTATTTTTCGAAAATAACAATTCTGCCTTTTTAAATAATTGATAATGGGGATTATCACATTTTAAATTGCTTGAAATTCCGGGATATCACAATAGATCTACTATATTGTATTATTACCTATATCATGTCAGCCAACATTTCTCCATAGTTGATAAACTACCATTGTCATGAGGAAATTTTGGAGCATGTGTCCTAGCATTTTGTGAGCCATAGTTTCTTTTACGCTCTGTATCGCAACATTATTTTCCCAAAACAATGTCATGATATTTTCAACATTTGGAATTATTCCTAGCTCAGTTATAAATTTGTGCAATTATATTTATACTTCATTCATTATGGTGTTATTCAAGGAAATGTACTTAGCATTTCGGTCGAGTCAGCCTCTACTGCTCATTTGGAAAATTTCCAACTCGAAGTTCCTTAATTAGGATTAAATATGAATTTAGCATTGACATACTGTACTCAGTATAACTTATGAAGTTTAAGTAAATAGTCAAGAACTCTCATAACTACCATTTAATGGTTTTACTTTGATTAGAAACATGCTCCTAATGTACTAAATACATAAGCAAGTTGTTATATGTTAGACAATATAACACATATGATAATTCCTATAGCCGATGAAAATGGAATCCATCTTATATGTTCTATATTAAGTATTTTAGTATGTATGTGATAGAGTTAAGGGTATGCCCTAGTGGTAATTATGCAATTTATTGCATATATCTAACTTGATGACCAATCTTGTTTAAACTAAAAGGTGTTTTCTTTCTATTATATACTTGATATAATGTGTTATATTGATTAATAAATTTAATTAAAAGTATATTTAAAATGGTAGGTTCTGTGATAGTAGTTACAATGTGTTGTTACCATGAGTAATTTATTACAATGAAATAAATATACCATTTTAAATATTCCTAGTCAAGATGTATCAAGATATCCATATACAACTGTTGAGACTAAAGTATGCAACGCTCTTCAAATGTTGGGTAGTGCATTACTCATGACTACTGGGTGCACCAAGGGTTACATCCTGATTGTTATTTGATAACTACAGAATAACTCACTCGATAGTTTTATGTTGGTTAATATAACTAAGGACAAGCAAAGAATATCGATGTGACTCATTTACACAGTTCTCTGGATTTGAGAATACTGTTCATCTTCAATATGGAAGCTCCGCTTTGATTATAGTTAAATCATAGAATGACGTCCATTGAATGACTATAGTTGGGTCGAGTGAAAGCATTGGAAGTGAAATACTATCCAAGAGAGGATTCGTCTCCTCGGTTACATGAGGTTTGTATCATGATTAACTGATGTCAACTCAAAATCAAAGTTTCTGGCCAAAGCAGATCGGTTAATAATAATTGTTATTATTGAACCAAGGGATTTGTGTTTGGATTATAAAGTTAGATGTGAACGATATTGGAACTTTGACCATTACCAAATTCCAAAGTTCCTAACGTGATATAGTTTTGATGAAGAGAATTGGTGCAAATAATTGTCACTATAAGGCACTGCATACAATTAATAAAATTAGATTTTACCAAAAGATGTGTAGGTGATAAATTTAGCCAAAATGTCACACCACCTGCTAAGTGACGTGTGAACATTAATATTCGAATAGTTCGATACTAATCGCTGACTTAATTTACACCTTTGAGTCGCACAACCGTAATGATGAATACTCTGAATGAACCACAAGATTTAATTAATTTATAAATTATTGTGAATTAATTAATATTAATGAAATATAAATTATTAAACTTCATTTGATTTGTTTGATTAGTACTTAATAAAGTGCATCTATAAAAGTTATAAACGCGCGTATTGATATTCGATATCAATAAAATATTTAAATTGGATTTAATTAGATTAATTGCTAAGTGTTTTCTGGAATTTTTTCCCACATGCATGATGAAAAAATGGATAGCTTTCAAATGTGATTTGAAAAATCTAAATGAGGAATTAATTTTAAAAAAGGAAATAAATCTCCTTTTTTATTGATTAATTAAATATCATTTATGAAATGAACTTTGTCCTTTCTCTTTCTTTTATTCTACCGAATAAATGAAGAGGATGGAAGGGGATTCAGTAATTTAATTTTGGAATTAAAAATGGAAGGTTTTAAAGGAGGAAATTGAAAAGGTTTTATTATTTTCTTTTAATTCATATTATCTCCCTTGTCCTCATTTACGTTTTGTTTTAGATAGACGACTTTTCCTTCTTTCTTTCTTAAGCTCTCCTCCTCTCCTTTAATGGCCTCCATGAAGATAAAATTTTCATAAGCAAGTTTAAAAAAAAAATTCAAGATGGTTTTTATCTCTTGATCCTTGCAACCTCTACAAGCTAATTTCTGAATCTAGGAATTTTGATTCATCATTCAAGGTATGATTCATCGGCTGCATTTAAAGGAAAATTTCAATCCCTCAAGGTGTTCCTCAAGACAATGGAATTAAGGTATGATTTTCTTATTCTAATAATTTTGATATAACGTTTTAATGAATAAAATTGAATATCATAATTTATATGTGTATAATATTGTTTCATTTGATTTTAAAATGGTTAAAGCAGTTTGAATTATTTATTATATAAATTGATTGGTTTTTTAATTTAGATAAATCAAAACTGTAACTTGTATATGATTAGACAATACTTTAATTTTAGATCCATGTTCAACCATTCAAATCAAAGTGAAATTCTTTGGATTTGAAAGTTTAAAGTTCTTATTGTTTGCATTTGTGCTGTAATAAAAACTTACATATGATTATATGTTGTTTTGATAATAAATTGATTACAATAAATTTCTAAATTTGTTACTCTATTTGACTTCACAAGTACCCTTCTTTAAGTATTCAAAAGATTTTAACATATTTTTTAATTCACTATATATCACCTTTTGTTTTATAATAATAATGAAAAAAATATTTATATAAGTTGAATCTCCATGGATTTGAAATTTTATTTGTTCTTATTATCTACATCTTATTGTAATTGAACCCAACACATGATTAAATGGTGCTTTGATAATAAAGTACATATAATAAATTTATAAATTTGTTACATATTTGGTATGACTAATATCTTTCTTTAGTACTCAAAGGATTGTTAATATATTGCTCAGTTTTGTATGTTTCACTTTTGTTTGGAAAAAAACATTTTTCATATCGATTAAATCTTTTGATTTAATTTTATGCATAAGCATACATACATACATACATACACACACACACACACACACACACACACACACACACACATATATATATATATATATATATATTGTTAACTAATTTAAGTTTACATAAGTTCATAAATACATTACAAAATTTAAATGTAATATGGTTTATTTTGAATTAATTAAGAAGTTTTGGGTTAATTTTATATACAAATAATTACATCTAAATGTATATGTATATATAAAACTTAATGTTTATATTTCAAATTATATAATTTAAATGCTTTGTTGATATCAAACAATTTTATATGAGGTAGCAGTATATGCATATGAATTATCGTTGGCTATTCCTTATTCTTATGTCATGATGATTCATTGATTGCAAATTGAACGTTGCATAAATCAATTTTGTCTAAAAGGGAAAGATGAATATATCATCTTCATCATCTTTTATTTCTTTTCTTTTGTCCCTTATGCGATTACTTTAACCTCGTTCTTATTTATTCAGATACATCATGTTACCAATTGATCGTATTTTCCTTATGTTTAACTATTCCGTCACACAATTAAGGAATGAATATATTTGACATATTCAAACCTTACTTTTATATCCCATTCTTGATTGTTTTAGAATAAAATTAATAAGACAAAATATGGTATTAGATAAAACACTGATTTTATTTAAAAGAAATTTAGGTAAGATCTAAATACATTTAGACTTCATAGGCCCATCAATGATCAAAAAATGGTAAAAATTTTTAAATTCGGCTATTTCTTCCACTGCAAGTTGGCCCGATTCCTTCAATGGTATTAAAGCTCAACAGCCTATGCGGTCTAAATTAGTCATGTTAGGGCAAACTATCTAAGCTTGTGCACTTAGTACGGTGTCTAGAAAGGCGATGCCTAAGATTATAATTGGGTAATCAAGAACCCTGTCCTGACCGATTACCTGCTTGGCATGAAAGATGGCGTAGTTCAAAGGTTTCCCCGAATAGAAAAGGCCCAATTTCAATCGGGCTCAGGGCTAATTTTCAAAATGGTTTTGAAAATTAAGACATGATTTCAAAATTTAAAAGTTAAATTTAAAATAAAAACATGTTTCTTATAAAAGGTTATAATATAACATAAATTTTAAAAATGTTTGAAAAGGTAATGAAAACTTCAAAATGTCTGAAACTATTTGAATATTAATTTTAAAATTTTAAAATTTATTAATAAGATTAATAAAATAAATTAATTAAACGAGTTCATTAATTAATACTTATATGCATGTATTATATACGTTGATATATGTTATGTTATTTTAAAGTGTTTGAGATAACGTAAGTATACATGTATCTATATAAGATTAATTTTGAAATTAATATAATTTAATTATATTTTTTTAAATAAATAACTAAATTAAATGTTAATTAATTAAATAAAAATATGCATATATGAGATATATGTGTTATATTAAAAAGGTTATAGTATATGCTATATAGGTTATAGTAGATATGTCCAATGTAAATGTTGTATTGGAATATTAATATATAATTAATTAAAGAGTTAGTTAATTTAAATTAATTAAACAAGATTTGATTAAATAAAATATTATACATAAGATTATCATATAAGTAATATGAAATGTAAAAGTTATATAATAATAAAAATAATATGGTATATGGTATAATTATATAAACTAAAGGTGGAACATTAAAGAAACCTAAATAGACTTAAGTAATAAACACATATATGTACATGTACTGTGATTTATGATGTGTCTTGCACTTGAATCGTGAGGGTATTTTATAGCAACCTTCCTTTTATAACGCCCAAATATATGATGATCAACACATATATTTGGAATATCAAAAAAGACAAAAAGCTATATAATTTTAAACTTGGTTAAACTAAAAAATTTTGACATGACCATTGCTCGATTCGTAGTGGAAAAAAAACAAAATATAAATAGACAAACATAAGTGAACCCTTCTGTGATGTCCACCTCTATACTCACACTAACCAAGGACACTACTGGGTAACGCCGTCAGTCAGTACGAAGAATAAGGCTGTTGAGGAGCGACCATCTGTGTAATTGCTTTGTGCGAGTACCGATATGTTAGATAGTATATCGTGCATTTCATTCAAGAGGAAATCTGACATATCAATTACAAACTCAAAGCTACTACACAATGGCTATGTGACCTTCGAAAACAAATATAAAATAAGCACGACACAAAGTCAGTCACATATATTCACATCACTAAGGTGGAAACAAATATGAATATAACACATAGAAGTGTAAATCAAAGTAGTGGTCGTACAAGGTCCACTACATCCCAAAAGAATTGGTATAAGTGCTAGACAAAAGAATATGTATACATCAAGGAGTCACCATTTCAAATGTATAAAAACAAGAACTACTAAGCTAAAGTAGTCAGCCAAAAGTCAGATGACGGTCCCTAATATGAAGTTAAGTAGAAGCATCTAAAACACGTCGGTCTGACCAGAGTATTGTTTAAGAAGAAAAATAATAAATGGATCAGTCTAGCTATAAATATCATATAAGATGAGATAGGATAGGAAATGTGAAAAATATATATGATAACAACAAAAATCATATAATATCTCAAATTTTCTCATGCACCAAAAAGAAAGTCTATTCTTTATTTTTATTCACCAAACAAAAAATATTGATAGAGCTTGTTAATGCATATCATCAAAATTGGTGAAACACAAATTCTAGAAATCAATAATTAGAAACCCAGAAAACACAAAGGGGAGACCTATCATAAACGGGAGCGTGAAAACTCATCAATACGTGTATCACAAATGGGACATTATCCCTTGTGTCGCTAACCCATTGAGCCAGTGCAACGACGTAGTACAACGATACACCCGATGAACCTGAAACTCAAGTAAGCCGGAACAAAGACATAGTACAACGGTACGCCCGACGAACCGAACTCCATTAAAAGGCCATGGGTCACTAGCCCATAAAAGTGAGACGAAACTCCAAAGAAAAGGGTATACTCCCCTAGGCCGACTAAGAGACATCGCATATCGCTAGTCTAAACCTCAAAATGATCATCATAGATCAATAAAAGTGAAAATTACACCAAGCTAATAAATAAATAAGTTTAGCTTCATGTCCCATAACCACTGGCTTAACATAAATATTTACGAACAAATTGTAGATTTCCGCTCGAAAATTGTCACAAGATTTCAATCGAACAAGTCTAAGAATTAACCGACGAAGTGAACATAAGCGTTTCATACCACTTGTTTTGCTAACCCTTTTAAATGGATTTCTCGAATGAATGAGGTAAATGTTTTTATATGCCAATAGATTGGAAAATGGTTTCAAAAACGAGCTTTGTATTAAAAGTAACATTGAAATCATTTTGGTGAAAGAGTTTGAGTATTTACTACTAATATAGAAACCTTTGTATTTTGAAGTGACAAATCACAGAAATGATTGTAAAAACAATCTATCACCAAAAATTTGCCTACGACAGCCGAATTAAATCCATGAAAATCGATATCAAATCCATCAAATGGAAATACCAAAAATCCAAAAAAGAAGTCATCAAAATCGATGAGAAATGACAGAAACTAATCGGATGGACAAAAATCGATTAAAACAGAAATCTACTCAAAATAGGAAAATTAGCTTAAATTATCAAGGTCAGATGTCTGGTGGTCTTCCCTGACGTCTGAGCTAAAGGTCTGGAAATTTTCTTCTAGATCGCCTAGACTTCTAGTAAATAACCTCAGACGTCTGTGCTGAACATCTGGAATTTTTATTCCGATGGATCAGACGTCTGAGTATTCTCTCAGACGTCTCAGCTGAAGCTCAGGACCAAAATCAGCCTAAACCATTAATGGCCAAATCAGTTCAGAAGCGATCGGACGAGCAACGGAGACTAGGGATATATGCCAAGCGATAACTCTGCCCTATAGGCTCTTCAATACGCTCCAAAAAACATGTCCAAACATTCTTAGTAGGATTTTCATAGATTTTAACTTCAAAATACCAAAAATTGGAAAATTCACCAAACCAATTCAATTCAAAAGCAAATGAACATGAAATAGATGTTAGGAATTCATACCTAACAACCATCAAGGATATAGACATAGATGTGAGTTTAAGAACTCACATTTAACTCAAAAACAAGGAATGAGAAGCTCTAAAACAAAGCAAGACCAATTTCTCTTCACTGCACCTCTAGAATCTTCAATCTATTATCAAGTGCAATGATTTCCTAAGTTAGGTTATAGGAATTTCTGAAAACTGAAGAGATATTGAGATGGAGAAGAAGAAGAGCATGCTTACCTAAGCTTCTCTTTGATTCTAGAATTTGAATTTGAATTTCCTAAGAATGTAGGGCTTAGGAATTTTGATTTCCTCGCTTTTCCTCCATTTTTTTCTTTAGCTTGAGTGTTAGGAAATGAGGAGTAGAATGAATGGCGAGTAAAGGAGGTAGGATATTTGGTAGAGGAGTTTGGGTTAACTTGTTGGGTTAGTGGGCTAGAACACAACCCAACTCCCAAAAGAAAATACCAAAATTCTAACTAACTCTAAACATATCAATGTTTATACTCAAACCAGTTGTAAACGTCGTTCTGAACTCAATGGAAGTGGTTTCGAGTCCAGATTCGACTGTCTACAAAAAGTCACATTTCGGACTTTAAATTCAACTAATGGCACTATATTTAAATATATAATAGTAAAATATGCGGGTTGTTACAGACTCCCCTCCTTCAGGAAATTGCGTCCTCGCAATACTTAAGAAGAAAATAAATAGTAACAACCACACTAAGGCATAACAGTATAAAAGAAAAAATTTAAACGAGAAGTTCACCTTAAGAGCACGAGAGAATAAGTCCGGATGTGTGCGCTCGATGAATTCTCTAGATTCCCAAGAATAATCCTTAGGATTTAAGGACCATTAAACTTTCACAAGCGGAACATCTTTATTTCGAAGGCGTTTAACCTCCATAGCAATGATTCGAATAGGATATTGCTCATAAGTCAAATTAGGTGAAACTTTAATTTCTTCAATAACACCAGGCTCAAGAATAGAATCGGAATCTCTAAGTCATTTCCATATCCGAGAGACGTGGAATACATCATGAATAGAAGAAAATTGACCCGGTAATAAAAGATGATAAGCCACGGAACCAACACGCTCGGTGATGGGAAATGGGCCAATATATCAAGGTGCTAATTTTCTTGATCGACTGAAATGCACAACACCCTTCATAGTTGAAACACAAATGAACACTACATTTCCCACATAACATTCCAAAATTCCTTCTTCGGTTATCGGCATAGGATTGTTATCTACTTTGAGCTGCTCTCGTCCTACGATGAATAAGGTCAATCTTTTCTGTGGAATCATGAATAAAATCTGGACCTAAAACAAGCTTCTCACCGGCTTCAAGCCAACACGTAGGAGATCGGCTTGGCCTTCCGTAGAGTGCCTCGAAAGGTGCCATATCAATACTACATTGGAAGCAATTATTATCAGAAAACTCAACAAGGGAAATATGATCATCCCAAATTCCACCAAAATTAAGAACACATGCATGAAGAAGATCTTCAAGAGTTCGATTCACACGCTCCGTTTGTCCATCGAACTGAGGATGATCAGCAGTGCCAAAATTAATCTTCGTTACCAAAGCTTTTTGAAGACCTTTCCAAAATCCACTAGCAAATAATGGATCACGATCACTAACAACAGAAGTAGGAACTACATGCAATTCAACAATTACTTTAGCATAAAGTTTGGGCAAAAAAGGTACGGTCCGATTGGACCGAACGGCAATAAAATGGGTGGATTTGGTAAGTCTATCTACAATCACCCATAAATTGTCATGACCTGAACGAGAACTGGGAAGATCATCAATAAATCCATGGAGACCTAATCCCACTTCCAATCTGGAATGTCCGAAGGTTGCAATAACCCACCGGTCCTTTGATGCTCGGTCTTAACAAGTTGACAAGTCATGCAACGCTTAATAAAGTTAGCAATATCAGATTTCATTCCATCCCAATAATAAAGTCGCTTCATGTCCGCGTACATTTTACTACTACCGGGATGAATGGTAAATTTAGAACGACGAGAATCTTCTAAGATGCCTTTACGGAGATCGCTAATATTCCGCACAATAAGTCACCAAATTTTCCAATGCCTCTGCGAGCAGCAATATCAAAGTCTTTCAAACCTTCAACATCAATTTTATCCTCACAACTTTGGCTAAGATGAGCCAACTCAGGATCATGCTTTTGAGCTTCATGAATGCGGTCCAAAAGCGAAGGATGACCCTCAAGGCTACACAAAACAAGTGATGAACATGAATCGGACTCACGATCTCGAATCTCACAAGCAGGCAAAGTCTCAAGATCATTCCATTCAGATATCATCATGGAAACAACCACATGTTGCTTACGACTAAGGGCATCGGCAAAACGATTTCCCTTTCTGGGAGTATAAAGAATATCAAGAGTATATGATGCAAGGAATTCGAGCCAACGTTGTTGATGCAAATTAGGTTCCTTTTGAGAAAACAAATGTTTCAAAGATTTATGATCGGTGTAGAGAACAAATTTTTCTTCCAAAAAATAATGACGCAAAATTCTAAGAGCAAAAACAATGTTTGCAAGCTCTAATCATGAGTGACATATCTAGTCTCTGCAGTCTTAATTGCCTAAAATCATAAGCGATAACACGTTCCCTTTGCATGAGAACAGCACCCAAACCAACATGACTAGCATCGGTTTAAACAATCAAGTCTTGGTTCCCTTCGAGAACCACAAGAATAAGAGCATCGAAAAGGAGTTCTTTTAATTATTGATAAGCAACTTCACATTTATCTGACCAAATGTACTTAACTCCCTTCTTTGTCAAATTAGTAAGAGGTACGGAAATTTTAGAAAAGTCTTTTATGAAAAGATGGTAATAACCCGCCAATCCAAGAAAACTACGGATCTCCGTCACACTCTCCGGTCTCGTCTAATTTTCAGTCGCTGCAATCTTTGAAGGATCCATAGAAATTCCGAATTCAGAAATAATATGTCCTAAGAATTTCACATGGGGATACCAAAAATGCCACATAGAAAATTTGCTTTCAATTGATTTCTCCCAAGGGTTTCCATTACAATCCAAAGACGTTTTTGGGCTCTTCCTCGTTTTCAGAATAAATAAGAATATCATCTATAAAGATGAGAAAAAATCGATCGAGGAAGTCTTTGAAAACTTGGTTCATGAGGTCAATGAAATACGCTGGAGCATTCGTTAAACCAAACGGCACAACAAGCCATTCATAAGATCCATAACGAGTACGGAATGATGTCAAAGAAATGCTACCCTCTGCAATACAAAGCTCGTGAAAACTGGTTGCTAAGTCTAACTATGAAGAGACTCTAGCACCACTAAGTTGATCGAATAGATCATCAATTCGAGGTAAGGGATTTTTTTCTTGATGGTAAGATCATTAAGCTTGCGGTAGTCAACGCAAAGCTTAAGTGTTCCATCGGATTTCTTTACAAAGATAGCCGAAGCTCCCCAAGGAGAGGAACTAGAACGAATAAATTACTTCGCTTCCAATTCGGATAATTGTTTACGCATCTCCTTATTTTCCTTATTGGACATAAAATAAGGATGACGAGTGATAGGTTGAGCTCCAGGGATTAGATTAATTCTAAGCTTAATTTCTCGCTTAGGTGATAATCCTAAAACGGGATCAAATAGATCGGGAAATTCACAAACAACGTGAATGAGGGAAATGACATCTTCCTCATCATCATTATCGTCATCATGCGGGTTTAGATAATATAAAGGTGCTACCGAATTGGAGTCTGATTCTTTAAGAACAATAGAAATCTGTTTAACAGATTGAGGATGTCGAAGATGGATAGTCCGCTCGGGGAATAAGATATGGGCTTCATAATAATTAAGCCAATCTGTTCCCAAAATCATTTCGAAACCTAGGTAGCGCATAACATGAAAATTGGCTCGGAAAGCATAATCACATAAACGTCTTTGCAAAATAAACTAAGTGTTGCGGATCCACCAACCGGACTCATAGTTTTTAGTGAAGTCATCAAACACATAACATTTAAAGACAAAGTATCAACAAGTTCTTTTGATTTAAAAGAGTGAGATGCACCCGTATCAAAAGGAACTCGAATAGGATAATCACGAAACTTAATAGTGCCATCAAGGATAGAATGAGATATACCTTGACCAAGAGAAGTATTACTAGGGTCTTGCATAACATTTAGCTTTCCCTCTTTCTTGCTTTGAAGTTTGGGACATGAAGATATAAGATGACCCAAACTTTTGCAATAGCAACGATAAAGGAGTTTCGGACACCTATTTGCATAATGGTCCTTAGAACCACAATTGTAGCATTCTCCACAATTAGGGGTAGGATTTTTTGCTACCGAAGTTTCTTGCTTCCCTTTCTTATAGGGATTAGGGCCTTTGAACTAACTATCAAGTTGCCTCTTCTTTTTGTTATTGAAGTTCTTTTTGGCACCCCCAACATCACCTTCACTTTCTTTATCGGCCTCTTCAAGTGAAGAGCGATATCTACGAGCTGATCTAAAGAAACTTCTAGTATCAGAAGTAAAGACTTTTTGAGGTTCTTATTCAAACCATAGATAAACCTTTTATTTTTATTTAATGGGGTATTAATATACTCTACCCCTTATTTAGAGAGGGAGTCAAAAGATGCGACATAACCTACCACGAAAGATTTACCTTGAACAAGGTCAATAAAGCGTCGGGCTAAAGTTACTTTTTCTGCCTCCAACACAAACTTCAACTTGAACTTTTCTTTGAATTGCTCCCAAGTAAGATCTGTTTCAATAATTTCCAAAATCAAAAGATATACCAATCTAATGCTCTCTCCAGGAGCATACTAGAAGCCATTTGGACTCGATGTAGATCCACAAGATTCATGCAAGAAAAGATGTGATCGCATGTTCTAAGCCAAACTTGGACTTCTATAATGCTTTCGGAACCGTGAATGGCCTTCCACCCAAATTGGTATAATCACTGCATAAGCGTGCGAACTCGGATCTAGAATGAGTAGGCTCGGGAATGGGTTTGGCATCTTGGGCATTCTTTACAAGATCTGAAAGCTGTTGGCCAGACAAGAATACACCCTCCTCTAGAGTAGCACTAGATTAACCGGTGGGGGCAGCTAGGTCTAACCATTTCTATTCTTTAAGAAAGAAAGAAAGAAGAGGAAAAAGGTTATTCTTAGAATGAATATCAAACAAGCTTGATCAGCAAAACAAGGCGTCATAAAAGAAAACAAGATAGAATGGGTCCTAAGACTTGAATTAAATCCTAAGGCACGATTCCTAAGAGAGATTCAGGACAATGATCCTTGCTAACTTAATCTATATTGTTCCAAAGTTTGGCTTTGATACCAAGCCATGATGCCCCACCTCTATACTCACACTAACCAAGGAAACTACTGGGTAATGCCCTCAGTTAGTACGAAGAATAAGGCTGTTGAGGAGCGACCATCTGTGTAATTGCTTTGTGAGAGTACCGATATGTTGGATTGTATATCAAGCATTTCATTCAAGAGGAAATCTGACATATCAATTACAAACTCAAAGCTACTACGCAGTGGCTATGTGGCCTTCGAAAACAGATATAAAATAAGCATGAACAAAATCAGTCACAGATATTCATATCACTAAGACGAAAACAGATATGAATATAACACATAGAAGTGTAAATCAAAGTAGTGGTCATACAAGATCCACTACATCCTAAAAGAATAGGTATAATGCTAAATAAAAGAATATGTATACATCAAGGAGTCTTTATCTCGAATGTATAAAAACAAAAACTACTAAGCTAAAGTAATTAGCCAAAAATCAGATGACAGTCCCTGATAAGAAGTCAAGTAGAAGCACCTTAAACACCTCGGTCTGACCCGAGTATTATTTAAGAAGAAAAATAATAAATGGATCGGACTAGCTATAAATATCATATAAGATGAGATAGGATAAGAGATATGACAAATATATATGTATATATATAATATGATAACAACAAAAATCATATAATATCTAAAAAATTCTCATGCACCGAAAAGAATGCCATATTCTTTATTTTTATTAACTAAACCACAAATATTGATAGAGCTTATCAATGCATATCATCAAAATTAGTGAAACACAAATTCTAGAAACCAATAATTAGAAATCCAGAAAACACAATGGAGGAGGCCTATCATAAACAGAAGCATGAAAACTCACCAACACGGGCATCACAAACGGGATGCTATCCCATGAGTCGCTAACCCATAGAGCTGGTGCAATGACGTAGTACAATGGTATGCCCAAGAAATCTTAAACTCAAATAAGACGAAACAACGACGTAGCACAATGGTACGACCGATGAACCGAATTCCATGAAAAGACCATGGGTCACTAGCCCATAAAAGTGAAACGAAACTCCAAAAAAGGGGTACACTTCCCCACATGGACTAAGAGACCTCGCATATCGCTAGTCTTAACCATAAAATGATCATCATAGATCAATAAAAGTGCAAATTACCAAGCTAGTATATAAATGAGTTTAGTTTTCATGTCCCATAACCACGGGCTTAACTTAAATATTTATGAATAAATTATAGATTTCCATTCGAAATTTGTCACAAGATTTCAATCGACCAAGTCAAAGAATTAACTGACGAAGTAAATGCAATCACATACCACTTGTTTTGTAAGTCATTTAATTGGATTTCTCAAAAGAATGAGGTAAAGGTTTGTATATACCAATAGATTGAAAAATGTTTTAAAAATGAGCTTTGTATTAAAAGTAACGTTGAAATCATTTTTGTGAAAGAGTTTGAGTATTTACTACTAGTATAGAAATCTTTGTATTTTAAAGTGACAAATCATAGAAATGATTGTAAAAATAATCTATAACCAAAAATACAACTACGACAATGTGAATTAAATCCATGAAAATCGATATCAAATCCATCAAATGGAATACCAAAAATCCAGAAAAGAAGTTATCGAAGTCAATAAGAAATGACAACAACTAAATGGATCAAGAAAAATCCATTAAAATGAAAATCTACTCAAAATAGACAAATTGGCTTAAATTATCAAGGTCGGACATTAGGTGGTTTTCCCAGACGTCTGAGCTGAAGGTCTGGAAATTTTCTTCCAGATCGCCTAGACGTCTGGTAAATAACCTCAGATGTCTGAGCTGAACATATGGAATTTTTATTCCGATGGACCAGTCATCTGAGTATTCTCCTAGATGTCTAAGCTGAAGCTCAGGGGAAAAATCAGCCTTGGCCATTAACGGCCAAATTGGTTCGGAAGCGATCGGACGGGCCACGGAGGCTATGGAATCATACCAAGCGACTGCCTAGCCCTATAGGCTCTACAATTGTTATCCTACTTTTGGTCAAGGCTGGGATATTAACAAATTGGCTAGAAAGGACGGACATCAGGGTTGGAGATCGATCGGAAACAAGGCTATGACCAATGTCGTCAAAATTTGACCGAGCTTAATCATGACGGGATCGATTGGAAATGATGAACAAGGCTAGGTGAGGCTGTATATCAAATTTCGGGTCAATCGAAGTTCGTATGCTCGAGATATAGATGGATCAATATTGGTGTGAAATGGTTCGCATCGATACCTTCGTATCGATATGGTTCGTATCGATCGGCATGGATCAGTTCGCGTAGATGGAAGTCGTTTGTATAGATACGATTCGTATCGATCGGCATGAATTAATTCACATCGATGTGGTTCGTATCGTTCAACGCATGCTCGTCTATCTACTTTGAACAAATACTTTCGTATCAATCGGGAACGTACTCAATATCGATCAAAATGCAAATGGCAATATGCTTTGAATCGATGACTTCATATCGATACAGCGCACAACAATTGAATGGTTATGGCAAGGCACACTTCCCGATCAAAGTTTGGATGGATACGAAGGGACATAACTTGGGATCGATACAAACAAGGGAGCAATCGATGGATATGAAGAGGTAAAGCTTTGCTCGATATGAAGGCTATTTACTTGGATCAATGGATGCGAACAAAGGCACGGTTGATGGATGCGAATAAGCCCGTAGGCGCCGGTGTATGGATACGAAGCATGGAGGCGAAAGGCTATGGTTCGATGGATATGAAGAGCATAGCATTCGACCGATACGAAGGAAATGTGTTTGAATGAAGAAGCGGTCGACTCGACGTCAAAAGTGGATCTCCCTTGGGTTTACGAGCCACGTCATCGATGCGAACTACTTCGATACGGAGAGAGGAGAATGAGGAGCTTTGGATCGATGCAAACGCGACAGCCAACTTATAAACACAAACTTGCATTGATCATAACTCAAAATCTACAAGTCCAAATGCTATGAAATTTTCAGAGGAGCTTCCTAATGTACTCGAGCACCTCTATGATCGATCTCAGCTCAATCGGACTACTTTTGGATTGATACGAATTGAACACGCATTGATTCAAAATAGCTACAAAACGATGTGACGGGCCCACTTGCGCAAGAGAAGAGGTATTCTAGGTTTTGGGGGCGGATATTTTCGGATTTACACCAATAAATAGGAGTCTGATGGTAACTAAAAAGGGAATCTTCTTCTTCTCCTTTTAAAGACGTGGAAACTTTGTCATTTTTGTGACTGATACTAAAGGCTTGTAACTGTAATTAGAGTACAAAGGCAATAAAAAGGATTGGTTCTAAGTGGACGAAGGCCGGATTGTCGAACCACTATAAACCTTGTGTTCTTTCCTGCTTTTTTTCCATTTTAACTATACTGCTTCTTCATCTTTATTCTCTACTTTATATGGATCAGAGATCTATGTTGGAATATTGTGAAGCTGTGTATATACACCTGTGCTTTCACTACTTCTGGGGATTGTGACCAATTTTGGCGCAAACACTTTGATGCTTTCATTGAGAAGACTAGCACCCGCTATCTCCGATTTAGAGTTCAGATATGGAAAGCTAAAAGACCAGATCTAAAAGGAATTATGGTTAGGCAATCAGCTAGAAGACAAAGGACTGAAAGGAGTCAGCATTAAGGCAGTCAGGAGGCTACCTCGGGAATGAATAAGGCATTGATATTCATCACTAGAGACGAGATGGAAACGATGCTCAAGAGACAAGAGGAGATGATGCAGAGCCTAATTCGACAAGTTGGACAAGTTAGAGTGCAGAATCAAGTTAACGCAACTACAGGAGATACTGGAGATAGGGATCGAGAGCACGGAGCATCCAAAGTTCAGAATGGAGCATAACCATCCGACGCAACACTATAACTAGGGGACACTCATGCAGAGAATGATCCAATCCCGGGTAGAGTACCAGGTGAAGCCGAGCAACTTGGCACTGATAAAGGAATGAATGCTCAACCAAGAGATCAGAGTCCAGGATTCACTCGTGAACTCGGGGGGTAGCTCGGAGGCAACGGACAAAGGAATGCAGCTTGGTGACAGCGATAGATTGGTAGAAATGGTTTGGCGAACCATGAGAGGCGGATTGGTGAATAGAGACTTAGAGGATGCAAATAGGAGTCCTTTTTCTTCCATGATTAGGCGAGCTAGGAACCCGCCAAATTTCAAATTGCTGACAATAAAGATGTATGACGGGAGAATGGATCCTATTATTCACTTGACAAGGTGCATGAGGAATATGGAAGTGATGGGGGCATCGAAGGAGGTCATAGAACGATGCTTCCCTTTGTATTTGACAGATATTGCAGCATTATGGTTCAGACAGCTGGAAAGTGGCTCTATTGGCACATGGACAGGAGGCAGTTTTGGGTCCACATAGTCCCACCCAAGAACGTGATGACTTTGACATCGATGAAACCATGGAAAGGAGAGTCGATCAAGGATTTCTTGACCAGATTCAATGCAGTAGTAAATTTAGTGGATCGATCAGATCCATCGATGATTTTGATGGAGGCAGTTTCGAGAATTATAGATAATTTAGATATCAAGATATCGTTGGAATGGTACCCACCGAGGGATCTCGGGGAGGTCTACCATGAGGCGGAAAGGTTTTGGAGGCAAGAAGATGCGTAGGCTAAGAGAGAAAGGAGAGAGGCTGAAGCTTATGCAGTAAGGGTTGGAGGTCCACCTAGGGAGGACCTAGTCAAAGATGATAAAGGAAAAAGGAAAATGAATGACAATGGTAGCACTTCGAAAAGGCCACGGAGGGAGTCAAAGTTTTCTTCTTACACGGATCTTGAAACTCTAGAAAGGATTAATTTAGATACTCGAGGGCGCCTCTAGTATCGAAAGCCTACAAGAAGGGAACCTTCTGAATACGAGCGGGCATCGGGAAAGCATTGCATATTACATGAGCTGTATGGGCACAACACGAATGACTGTAGACATTTGAAGCATATCGTTGGGGAGAATATAAGGAATGGTCATCTGCAAGAATATGTAAGGAATCGAGCTATGGAAGTGGAACAGGAGCGGCGACCGCCCACCACGAACGAGGATGGCACTGGATCTAAGAATCGTCGGCTCGTCATAAACTAAATAAATTTGTGGTATTCAATAAGTAATAGTGCTCGAAGTAATACGGCTAAGTCGCTTACACATGTATGGGATTGAGGACGGTCCCTAGGCATGCTCTGAGATGATGAAAAACCATATTGCTCGAATCTATGAAATCATGTTTTCTTTCTATTTTCCTACAAACTTTGGTTCTGTCTTATTTTGCATGGACAATTGTTTAGTTTTCCCTGTTTGTTCAGACTTTCAATTTGTTAACTGGATTCTGTAACAAGTGGATTTGGATTAATGTAATTAATAATACAGGTCTCGTGATTACGGTCCCGACCGGAGAGACGGGGCAGTAACTGCAAATAACAAGTCCCTTCGTCGGAGAGTGATGGAATGAACTAAAACAGAATATAAAGTCCTTGGCCGAAGAGTCGAGGCCAGAGAAAATAAAAAGTCCTTGACTGGAGAGCCGAGGCCGGAGAATACAAAAGTCCTTGGCCGGAGAGTCGAGGCCGAAGAATACAAAAATCCTTGGCCGGAGAGCCGAGACGTGACCCGGAGAGGTCCTGGATTCGGATTTCGGCTTGGGATAAATGGACGCGGCGAGGTCCTAGATTTGGCAAGGGGCCCGGAGCCGTCCTAGATTTGGATATCAACCCAGAAAGGTTGTGGATTTGGGTGATGGTCATTAGATAGATTAAAGCTCGGCTGACGGGTTCGGATAGCTACGGAATTGGCTAAGGATGTGGTTATAGGACTTCGAATTAGACATCAACTTGGTGCAGTCGTGGATTTGGATATAGCTGTGGCACATGGATAGGATGGCTTAGTAATAGATTGGATCATGGATCAGATGGAATGGCTATGGATGGAATATTGACTTTGGATGTCAGAACCGGAGCTTTTCAAAACACACCTTCTCACCACAAGGCATGTTTTGGGGGGCATATGTTATCCCACCTTTTGGCCTAGGCCAGGATATCAACAAATTGGCTGGAAAGGACGGATATCAGGGTTGGAGATCGATTGGAAACAAGGCAATGATCGATGTCATCAAAATTTTACCGAGCTCCAATCAAGACGGGATCGATTGGAAATGATGAACAAGGCTAAATGATGCTACATTTCAAATTTCGGGTTAGTCGGAGTTTGTATGTTCGAGATATGGATGGATCAATATTTGTGAGAAATGGTTTGCATCAATACCTTCATATTGATATGGTTCATATCGATCGGCATGGATCAGTTTGCATTGATTGAAGTCATTCGTATAGATACGTTTCGTATCAATCGGCATGAATTAGTTCATATCGATGTGGTTTGTATCGATCAACTCGGGCTCGGTTATCTACTTTGAATCGATACTTTCGTATCGATCAGGAACGTACTCAATGTCGATCATAATGGAATGGCAACATGCTTCGAATCGATGACTTTGTATCAATCCAGCGCACATCGATTGAATTGTTACGACAATGCACACTTCGTATCAATCAAAGTTTGGATCAATACGAAGGGAGATAACTTGGGATCGATACGAAGAAGGGAGAAACTGATGGATACGAAGAGGTAAAGCTTTGATCGATACGAAGCTATGGACTTGGATCGATGGATGCAAACAAAGGCACGGTTGATGGTAACGAATAAGCCCATAGGCGATGGTGGATGGATACGAAGCATGGAGGCGAAAGGTTATGGTCCGATGGATACGAAGAGCATAACATTCGACCGATACGAAGGAAACCTGTTTGAATGAAGAAGCGGTCCACTCGGCATCGAAAGTTGATCTCCCTTGGGTTTCCAAGCCACGTCATCAATGCTAACTACATCAATACGAAGAGAGGATAATGCGAAGCTTCGGTTCGATACGAACGTGATAGCCAACTTATAAACACAAACTTGCATCGATCATAACTCAAAATCTATAAGTCCAAATGCTACGAAATTTTCTAAGGAGCTTCCTGATGCACTCAAGAACCTCTATGACCAATCTTAGCTCAATCGGACCACTTTTGGATTGATATGAATTGAACAAGCATCGATCCAAAATCGCTACAAATCGACGTGACGGGCCCACTTGTCGAAGATAAGAGGTATTCCAGATTTTGGGGGCGGATATTTTCTGATCTATACCTATAAATAGGAGTCTGGTGGCAACTAAAAAGGGGATCTTCTTCTTCTCCTTTTAAAGACACGGAAACTCTGTCATTTTTGTGATTGATACTAAATGCTTGTAATTGTAATTACAGTACAAAGGCAATAAAAAGGAATGATAAAAAGTGGACGTAGGCCGAATTGCCGAACCACTATAAACCTTGTGTACTTTCCTACTTTCTTCCATTTTAACTATACCGCTTCTTCATCTTTATTCTCTACTTTATCTGGATCTGAGATCTGTGTTGGAATATTGTGAATCTGTGTATATACACTGGTGCTTGCACTACTTCTAGAGTTTGTGACCAATTTTGGCGCAAATACCAATACACTCCAAACAACTTGTCCGAACATTCTTAGTAGGATTTTCATAGATTTTGACTCCAAAATAGCAAAAATTTGAAAATTCACCAAATCAATTCAATTCAAAAGGAAATGAATATTAAAAAGATGTTAGGAATTCATACCTAACGACCATCAAGGGTATAAACATAGATGTGAGTTCAAGAACTCACCTCGAACTCAAAAGCAAGGAATGAGAAGCTCTAAAACAAAGCAAGACCAATTCCTCTTCACTACACCTCTAGAATCTTCAATCTATTATCAAATGCCAAGATTTCCTAAGTTAGGTTATAGGATTTTTTGAAAATGAAGAGAGATTGAGATAGAGAAGATAAAGAGGATGCTTATCTAAGCTTCTCTTTGATTCTGAAACTTGAATTTGAATTTCCTATGAATCTAGGGCTTAGGAATTTTGATTTCCCCTCTTTTCCCCCATTTTTCTCTTTAGCTTGAGTGTTAGGAAATGAGGGGTAGAACGAATGAAGAGTAGAGGAGTAAGGATATTTGGTAGGGGTGTTTGGCTTAACTTGTTGGGTTAGTGGGATAGAACACAACCCAAAGCCCAAATAAAAATACCAAAATTATAATCAACTCCAAACATATCAATGTTTATACTCAAACAATTTGAAAACATCGTTTTGAACTCAATGGAAGTGGTCTCGATCTGGGTTCAACTGTTTACAAAAGTCAAATTTTGGACTTTAAATTCAACCAACGACACTATATTTATATAAAATATTTAAATATATAATCGTAAAATATGGGTTGTTGCACCTTCGGAGGCATAAACCCTGCACACTGGCACAACTGATAATATATATACATAAGGATACAACTGGATACATAAAACAGAGAGCCATATACAGATACATCAGTCCTCATCCACTCTTATATACGAAGTATCAAATAAATACACAATATAAAACATAGTCGTATACATGAGTGAGACATCTACTACATGCAGTAATGTACGGACTACTTATAAATTTAAGCAAATCTCCAAAATCCAAAAGTCCAGTTCTCTAATCAGCCTACCAAAATGACACGACACCCAGACTACTCTAATAAGATTAATCGTAAACCCAATCAGAAATACAAGAAGGGAAACGAGTGTCAGACACAAGTCTGGTGAGGGGAATGAGCCTTAAAATATCATAGTTAAGTATGAATATACATCGTGGCATGCAATGAGTCTATATAGAAATATCATCAGTTACACCTTTTGTTGTAACTATTTAATACTGATAGCATAAATAGATGGATGCATGGTTAATACCGCATCCCATGGTTAAATGTGGCATATACTTCTTATATCTCAACTTAACTGAATTACATGACAAGTATAACAACAACGATACTTTCTAATCAAAGCGTCCCATACCCCATAATGAAATACGACTATCCATAATCGATACACATACTAAATTGCCATTAGCTACCAAAGAGACATACCGAGAGCCACAACTAACTTGCGGACTCCACTGAAAACCAACACCTAAATGGAAGTTAGCCTGTAGGGCCAGTTGCAACACAAATTGTACTATGAAACGGTATGACCTATTCTAGATAGCATCCCAGTCTCTCTCCGCCACTGCTCCAGGACTATGTCTATAGGTCTTGTGCCTTAATGGTACAATGGATTACTCTTACAAAAGGTATAACATCTTGTCTATGGATAAACAATCTAGACTCACGCTATCCCTTATGTCTGCACGTCGCTATCTCTTGATGCTCCAGCAAGGTGGAATATCCCCCTCATCTTTGTCCAGACAAACCCAGGAAGCATTTCAATCCCGATTAATTATCATTATTTTTCCATGCCCCGAACACGTATTCGAACCCCGTCCCAACCACTAATGCTGTTGTGCATAGCATGGCATCACTCGTTTGCACCGTCGTAAGGTGGTGCCCTCTATTGCCTGGGTGCACTGCCTAAAAAGGCAGTGCATAGAACTTCCCTTACTAGGCACTGCACCCCATGTACTGCCCTTACAAGGCAATGCCTGTGTACTGACCTGTCAAAGCAGTGCACAGAACTGCCCTTACAAGGTAGTGCCTATGCACTAACCTATCAAGGTAGTGCCTGTGCACTGCCCTTACAAGGCCCCGTAGATATGGTTCTTTCATTCTCCCCCGTTTTGATGATGACAACCACACAACTAAAATATTAAATAATATTGCCCCCCTTAAAGACATGTATGTTTTAGTCTACATATATTTTAAATATAATCGTATATTCATAAGTTTCTCTCCCCCTTTGTCATCAACAAAAAGAGATAATATAGCTCCCCCTAAAGTAAAGCTTTCTATTTCAAAAAAAAATCGTAGCTAAATAAAAACATTTAATTTAAAGTGCAAATTAACCACTTGTTGAATAATGAGTATATAATATATTTTATATTTAAGCACAAGTGTGCTTATAAATTAAAAATATAGGGTTCACATTCTAGGAAACCATATCCAAATGGATGTGGTTGATCCCTTATAGTTATAATTCTCATTATTTATAATCATGTCAAAATAATCAAAAATATATATTTGTTTGTCATTTTTGCTCAAATTGATGGGAACCCATATTTTAAAATAACATGTCATTAAATTAAACATTTTTTATTCCTATGCATAGTACAAAAATGACGAGAAGTAGATTTAGTGATATTTCTATTTTTATTACAAGCATTAAATTTTCTATTATATAAAAGCTCGTATCTAGTACTATTATTATCGTTGGTTTTATTATACCCTACTCCAATTCTATCGCATAAAGGTCTCGAACCGGATAAAATAGTGTTTAAATTGTTTTGACCTTTATAAAATTTTGTGACTTTATTTATAAGTTTTTCAAATTTAGCTTCAAAATCATAATTATTATTTTTAAAAGAAATATTATTATTTCTCAAAATGCCAATCTCTTTATTAAATTTAGAATTCTCGTTTATTAACGTACATTTCTCATTTTCGAGATCAAAAATTCGAGAGTTTGACTTATCTTAAAAGGTTGCAATGAATCATTTTGTCTTTTCAAATCAAAATTTCATTATGAAATTCTTCTCTGTCCTTTTCATATATAATGTTTTGTTCATCTAAAGAAACTTTAAGAGTTATAAAATTATTTTTCAAAATGCCTAGTTGATTTTCTAAATTTAATTTCTCATTTCTCATTTTCAATTATTATAGATTTCATCTTTCTAAAATAAAAAATTTAATTAAGATCTTATCACTTATACTAACTAAATCATTATTATCTTTTACTGAATTTGTAAATCAGAAAGTACCTTTTTATAGTCCCCATCGGTGAACTTGGTAGTATCAATGATTTTGCTTGTTTTTTTTGGACCAAATATTTTTCTGGCCATCATTATATGATGTTGTGACGATCGATAGAATTTCAGGCTCTGGTACCACTTGTTAGTCGCGTAGCATCAATTAATGGTCATTTTGCATTGGATCAATGATGACCAAATATATAGATACAGAATTGAAGTGCGGTAGTCATAGCAGCAGCAATATAAATATCATAGTAGTGGGAATAAACATCAAAATAAAGCAAGAAACAATCACACTAGAGTTTTTATACAGGTTTGGACCTTCAGCCCTACTTCATGTCCTATACTCCTTCTGAAATTAACTAACAAACACCCTCACTTCGCCTAAAGGAATAGGCACCCGAGTAGTAGAACATGATTTCAGTACACTTCCTCAAGCAATTGAATGGGAATTCAATCTTTTCTTTTAAAAAGAAATAACTTGACTATATATTGTCTTCAATACACTGAGTATTCGAACTAGAGTGCGACTTCTATAACCTTTGAAAAAGATGCATAATGACTGTGCAGAGGTTAGGAAGTGAACTAAGACCAAACCTAAATATTAAGGTGTGAAAGAGCACTAGTCTAAGTTTGTTTTTGGAATGAATATGGAGTTTAGAGTGTTTGGATGCAATATGAGAATGGCTTGAGAGAATAGGATTATATTTTTGCTTTTGGAATAGTGGGAGACTTACATAGGAGCGATAAGATGCCTTTGAATAATAATAACTCTTCAACAATTTAGTTCGGAAAAGATGCATCCAATGGAACTGCGTAACACTTGAAAGAGATACTTGAATGGACACTTGATCTTTTCATTTATAACAGTTTTGTAATGTTGTAGCATGCTTTGAACAGAAGTAGTATGTAGTGTATTGGTTGGTGCGCACGCTTCTCTCCCATGAGACCAGAGTTTGATTCCCACCTACACCATTTTTCCACATTTTGTTTTTCTCCCTACACCATTTTTCCACATTTTGTTTTCCTCTGTTCTCTGGATTAAAAAATATGATACTTACTACTTTTCATAAATGATTATAGTGAACTGGTAAGGGATTATGCGTTTCTCTTGGAAGTTCTGGGTGTGAGTTCAGCTTCTTACATTTTTTTCCAATTCTTTGCTTTTCCGCATTGTTTAGTGATGTTGGTAGTAGACTTCAAACCAAAGGCCTGTGTGGTTCAATGGTTGGTACATTCGATAATTCACATGCAACGTGAGTTTGAAACTCGCCTTTGTCTCACTTTAATCCTTTTTACATTTTACTTATATGCAGTTATATAAAATTCTAATCGCTTTTTTAAGCAAAAGTAGTGTGGTGTAGTGGTTAGAGTGTGTGCATTCCTCTATGAAACTGAGTTCAAGTCTTGCTGCACTCTTTTTTTCAACAATATAATTTTTCCTTTTTATGCAAAGGTAAAACATGCTAACCAATAATTGACAAAGACAGTTGTAGTGCTATTGTTTTGAGCGCTGCATTTCTTCCTTGTTGCTTGGGCTTGATTCCTGCTTTGAAATATTTTTCCACCATTTATTCCCAACTTCTACTTTCCTTTTTTCACATTGTCATCCATCCTATAACTACTTAACCTGCAATTACTCAATAAACATATTACTTGCATTGTCATATGGTTGTTATCATCAAAACACCATAGATATGGTTCTTTCAAATTCTACTGTTGTTCACAAGACATAAAGTTAAGCTATTGATAATATATTTGCATCGATCCAAAGCCAATACCTTTTATAAATATATAAGAATGAAAGACTCTGCCTTAGTAAATTGGAACCTAATATCATAGACGCATTTAAGCGAAATAGCATCTCAGGTGTTTGCTATTCTATGCCTTGGAAGTGATTCCATCAAAGGTTGTCAGCATGATGTTCCATCTCCAACTTTATGGTCAATGGTGTATGGACCTTCTCAATTTGGGCCTAGAGCCACTGGATTAAGAAAGATTCATTTTAAAACAAGATCACTGAGCTCAAAGGTCTAGTTCCCAACCTTTGCATTGAATTGTTGTGCTACTCTTTTCTTGCAAGCAGCAAACCTTGGATCAACTTCTTCATGCCTCTCGTCTACCATATCAAGGGGCCGAGCAAGAAGTCCTCATGGGATCTTAGTGAATCATCTGATGAGAAAGCACTTCCAATGCAATTGGAATCATGTCCTCTGATTCGTAAGCCATAGCGCATAAGCTTATGAGTCGTTTGGTAACCCTATAATGTGTGGGGTAATTCATCAACCCACTTGGCCTTAGCCTTGAGTAGTCATTTCTTTAAGATGGACTTGATGATTTATTCACCACCTCTACTTATCCATTTTCTTATGGGTGTGCTAAAGCCATAAATCACTTTTCCATTTGATACTTATTGGAGAAATTCTTGAATTTAGCACTGTCAAATTGGGTACCATTGTTAAAGATGATTTTTAGTGGAATCCTAAGATGGAAGATAATTTACTTTACTATGAAGTTGATCACCTACTTCATGGTTACTGTGGTAAGCGGTTCCTTTTATCCCATTTCATAAAATAGTCAATTGCAATATTGACATATTTTGCTCCACTTTTCGACAACAATAGCACACTGATAATATCGATTCCCCAAAATGCAAATGGCCATAAGTTGACCATTTGTGTGATCTCTATAGGTAGGCTCTAGGAATCTTCAAGAACCTCTAGCACCTATCGTATTTCCTGGCGTAATTAGCTACATCCCAGTTGATTATTGGCTAAAAGGATCCATAGCAAAGAAATTTCCTTGCAAAAGTCTATCCCTCAGTGTGATGACCACAAGCTCCTTCATGCATATCAATAAGGATCCTTTTAGCTTCCTCGTTGGATATAAGCTGTAGCGAAGGGTAGAGAATCCTTTCATGTATAACACTACTTCTTGAATAACAAATTAAGGTACTTTTCATAGGGTTTTCCTTCATTCATTATTTCCATTTGGAAGAGTTCTTTATTGCAAGTACTCCTTGGTTGGAGTCATCCATGATTCCTTTTCTACTTCGTCCTCTAAGATCCAATCGACATCCATCTAGTCGTGATTAGAGCTAACAATACCTCTACTGGAATCAATACCTGTAATGACCCAAATTTTGACTAACATTATTTAGAATATTTAATTAGATAAATAAAATAAAAGGATATAAATAGTTAAGAGATTGAGATTTTTTAATTAAAAAGGAGTCATGCCTTAAGGAATGCATTAGCAAAAGAGAATTAAAACAAGTGAGATGGAGGAATATGGTAAGGGTAAAATAGGAATAGTCTTTATTCCAATACCCTAAACCCTTACATTCTCCATTCCTTATTCATTTTAACTTTCAAAAAAACAAAACTAAAGCCTGAAGCAAACTCGGCCGGCCACCATTAAGGGGATTCAAGAAGAAGAAAAGCTAGGATTCAAGTAGAAAGCTCAAGCAATTGAATCTAAGGGCAAATCTTAACTTCCTAACACAAAGCCAAGGTCAATAATTAGTTTACATCTCTATTTTTTATGAATGGTTTCGGTTTAAAGAGTAAATATGTTTTCTTTTGCTAATATATGCCATATTATAGTGATTTAATGACTATATGTTGTAGTGGTTTTATTGGATTTTATGATATGTTGTGGATGCAAGAACATTATTTTAGATGCGGGTTTCAAGTTTCATAATTTTCTAAATGATTGTGGAATTATTATGAAATTTCTATGAGAGAAAATAGTTCATGTTTGGTTTAAATTATTTAAGGCAATTAAATATTATTTTTGGGTTTGAAATTTATGTTTGAAATCATATTTCAACTGAATTATAATGAATTTTTGGGATTTTTCTAAAGCGTTTTACTATGGCTATTAAATTATTTAAGTTGGAGGACTTAAATGTTTTATTGTGGGAAAGAGCTTATTGAGAAAATGATTTCAATTATCAATTATTGAAATCAATAGCATTTTTAGAAAAGAATTTGATAAAGAATTGGGTAATAACTATATTTTGACAAATTAGGCAAGTTAGGTAAAAATAAATTACTTTGGAAGGCAAAAATTCAGTTTTATTTCGATTTACAACTTTGTCACTTTCATTGCTTGCTTCCGTCACTATGCCCAGTAGGCCTTTTGTACCCTTTCGAAACCAATGCACATGGTACCAGGCAATTGATACGTAGTTTATTGGAGAAAGGCGGAGGGGATTGTGTCGAAGGCATGCTTTCGAAGTTTTTTCTATTTTTAGCTTTCGAACACATTAACTTACTTTTTTCGAAAAAGAAGCTTTCGAAAGAGTTGTCGCTTGTCTTAGTTTTTAAAGGATATTTTGAAAGAGTTGTCGCTTGCCTTTGCTTTTAAAAGGAGCTTTTGAAGGAGCTGCCCATTTTGAATCTATTCGACACCTTAGCTGCCGCATTTATACCATTCGAATTAGCTAAGGGACGCTTTTCTTTATAGCCTTATAACAATGTGTTTGAAAGGAAGGCTTTCATTTTCTTAACATTGAAGCCACCTTCCCAATGCTTTCGAAAGAGTTGTTTTAGCCGCTTTTAATAATGGTTTCGGAGGTAATGGTTTTGAAAGGATGGTTTCGAAGCTATCCTCTTCTCCAATTCTTTTACTTGGGGTTAATGCTTTCGAAAGGTACTTTATTTGAAAAGGAATATTTCTAAGAGTTTCGAAAGATATGTTTGAATGGTTTAGAAAGAGGATGTCTAAGGTTTTAAGCGATAATTTTGAAAAGGATACTTTCAATGGTTTCGAAATGGATAATTTCAATGATTTCGAAAGAAATTGTTTAAGGTTATAAATAATGGTTTCGAAGATGTTGTTTTGGCTTTATAGTCTAAAATTTTCTAAGTTAAAAAGGGATTTAACTTATTTTGAAGGGATATATAATCCTATTGATTTAGATTTCACCAACATTGTTTTGTGTAAAGCATATATCATAGCATAAATATTATGAGTAAAGTAAAGAGCATAATTTGCTTGTTTAATTATGATTTAAAAGGGGTAAATTAGTTTAAATGAAAGGTTGGACAGATAGTCTATTGATGAAATTTTCAAGGAAAATTTAATAGGGTAGTTAACCCTAAGTTTATAACTCGAATATTAGAAGACCAAATGGGACAGCTATAAGGTCGCGCCTTATATTTTAGCTAGTAGCCCATAGATAATATAAGTCAAAAATTCCTGTGTATAGGGTTTATCAGAGATGGGACTAAGATGATGTACACATATAAAGGAATATATAGAGTAAATATAGGCTATTAGTGATCCCACAAAACCATTATGATTGGTTGACCCTAGAGGAATATAATTAAGGGTAGAAAGGCCAACATTGGGTCTAATAGAAGTTAAATGATTGATTATATCTGGTAGGCTTAAGCTAGCCAATGGTTAATAGTTAGCCAGATAAAACTATAGTGTGGACAGATAATCCATCGATTACCTAATTATTATGCATATATGTATTTTCTATTGTTGTTATAATTAGTTTGATCGTAGGATTTTGATTTGCAAAAGATATGTTTTAAAAGAATATTAGTGAGGGGAACCCCGTTCCGCTAAGTGATGTGGTCTCATTTAATATCAGTAAACTGAGATGTAATAGAATTATTCACACCAGGCTTTATGTCTTACTTGAAATTTATGTTTTCCTCTTAAACTCTTAGGTGCTCAAAATTTGAATTGAGTAGATTGAGAGCTAAAGACTTTTCAGGTTTAGTAGGTTGGACGAATAAGCTTTTGAAGACGTGTAGAAGGCAAGGCTAGCTTATTAGGAGTTACTTAATATTATTCCACTGTGATGTATTTATGAATGATATGTCTATATATCTAGTACTCTATTCATCCAATGGGCATCTTCATATGTCACTCTTGGCGTAATTTGTAATAATTATATTTGATTAAAACTTGAGAATCATTTTAGGATTATGTAATTGAATATGAGACATTGATTTGAAATCTAATCAAAAAAGATAATTTGAAATCTGTGATGATTTTATTTCATATTCATGTGCTTCTGATATTATGGATACCATTAACATTACCGTATTTCGTCATCAAAATTTAAGCATTATAGAAGACTGCAACATTTATAGCACTTAGCTTTAGGCCTCAAGATAAGGGTGATAGAGTTAGGGGTATGCTATAGAGGAAATTATGTAATTTGTTACGTATATCTAACTCGTTGGCCAATCTCGTTCGAAATAAAAGGTATTTTCTTCCCATTATATACTTTATATAATGTGATTATATTAATTAATTTACTTAATTAAAAGTATATTTAATAGAAAATCCATAAATGGTATATTTTTTGTGATAGTAGTTAAAAAGTATTGTAGTCGTGAGTAATTTATCATAACGAAACAAAAAACCATTTTAAATGTTCCTAGTCAAGATGCATCGAGACTGGGTATCGATGATCCATTGAGACTGGAGTACGTAACGCTCTTCTAATGTTGGGCAGTGTATTACTCATGACTGTTGGGGGAACCTAGGAATTACGTAGTAATGGTTATTGGATAACCATGGAACGACTCACTCGACAGTTTTCTATTGGTTAATATAACAAAGGTTAAACATAAAATATCGATGTGACTGATTTACACAGTTCTCTCAACTTGAGAATACTGTGGATCTTCAATATGAAAGCGCTGCTTTAATTATAGCTAAATCATGATAGGGCGTCCATCAAGTGACTATAGTTGGGTCAAGTGGAAGTATTAGAAGTGAAGAACTATTCAAGAGAGGATTCATCTCCTTGGTTATATGCGGTTAGTATCACAGTCAACTCAAGTCAACTCAAAGTCAAAATCTCTAACCAGAGCAATTCGTTTGATAATAATTATTATTATCGAACTAAAGACTTTGTATTTAGCCTATAAAGCTGAATGTGGATGAGACTGGAATTTTGACCATTACCAAATTCCATAAGTCCAAAGTGATATAATTTTGACGAAGAGAATTGGTGTAAACAAATGTCATAACCGGGTAATGCTTACTAAACTAAATTGGATTTTATGAAAAATGAGTAAGCGATAAATTTGTCCATAATATCACACCACCCGCTAAGTGATATGTGGACATTAACATTAGAATAGCTCGATGTTAATTGCTGACCAAATTTATACCCAAGAGTTACACAGTCGAAATGATGAATTCCCTTAAGATCGAACGATTTAATTAGTTTATAATTGTTATAAATTAATTTATAAACTAATTAAGTCAATTAATATTTGTGAAATATTAATTATAAAATTTGAATATGATTTGAAAAATAAATAATGTTATATATATTTATAATATATCGATCGATATACAATATCGACAAGCGATTAAATTAGATTTAATTGCATAGTATTTTGGCTTGGGCTTGTCCTTATTATATTATAAATTAAACTAAATTATTTTACTATTGCCAGATTTGATTGCATAGTATTTTTGCTCTTGTCCTTGATTTCTGTTTTCATTAGAGTGAATTCCTAATCTTGTAATTAGGACGTAATCCTAGTCCTACCCTTTTGATCGGCCTGCTACTCTATAGTGCTTTCTACGGACTGGCTGCTATACAACTCCCTACACGGAATGTTATTATTGACCAGACGACATATTTAGCTCCCTACACAAACGACATTTATTTACTGTGGACCAGATACTATATAACTCCCTACATAGTATGTTACTATGGACCGATGATATATATAGCTCTCTACACAGAAGGCAACGGTGTCTACGAAAGACACCCGTACTAAGCACTTGGAACTCATAGCTATTAATGAGCACTCGAGTGGAAGTCGCATGCATAACTGCCACCATGCCCATGCTACCTTTTGCTCTACCTATTAGGTCTTCTTATTACCTCAAATTGCAGCATAAGCGTGCCCCTCATCCCACTTCAGGCTAACGTGAGATCACCGTGTGTCCATAAAAAATAGGGGAAATGCTGTTGGTACTGGCCTATCACTCAAATAATATCTAGTTTTGCCCCTTATCCAAATTCACCGTGATTTGGACTTCTAATTGACCAATTACTACCACTTTTAAGCATGCCTTTATCTCGCTTCAGGCTAGTGTGAGACCACCGTTTTGTCTAGTTACTTAGTACAGGTCTTACTTTCCTCTTTACTTATTAACGTAGGTAAATTATTTAAATAAGCCTTTACACTTTTCTCTAATTTCGGTGCTTATTAATTTATCCTAAGTCTTAACATAAGCCTCTTTCACCTTGTACTCTTTTTTAGTTATAATCTTGCTTATTACTTAACCCAAGGTCTAAGTGTGAAAATAAGCCTCTTTCACCTTGTACTCTTTTTTAGTTATAATTCTAAGTTATAACTAGGCCAATTAATCAGCCCAATTCCAATCATAATTAGGCATAATTTCAGCACAATTCAATTTATATTATAGTCTTTACAATTTGCATCACATAATTATAAATAGACCAATCTCTTTAATTCAGTCCAGTTAATATCATAATTAGGCATAAATTCAGTGTTAATTCCATTTATTATAGTCTTTACAATTTACATCTCATCTTTCGTTATTTCAAGATTCTTATAATTTAATCCAATTTCACGTTAATTCTATTCTAATCCATACGTGAAGAAGAAGGAGAAACAAAAAACTAAAAATAGAAGTAAATCCAAAGCCTAGAAAGAAGATGTAAATAACGTATAAATAACAGTAAATAAAATAAAATAATGTAAATAAACTGTAAATAAACCGAAAAGCTATAATTAATAGAAATAAACTAAAATTACTGAAAAGAATAGCTGAAAGGAAATAGATTGAAAATAGTTCTAAAAACTGTAAATAAACTATTGAAAAGGCTATTCCAAAAATCATAGTAAAACTACAACTATTGAAAACCTTATTATTTTAAATTACCTAAAGAAATCTTAAAAAATTACAATCACTCACCTCCGGCCCTAAGCTCTTCCTTTGGTCTTCCTGGATCCACTTAGTGTTGTAAAATAATTTAATTTATAACGATTTTCTCCTTTGGAAAAATTACTCCATTTAGGGTCCTTCCTAAAAAGGTGAATCCAATTGGAGAAAACCTAGAATGAGAAAAGTTTTTGGTCTAAGGGTCTATATATAGGGGTAAAAGAGGATCCCAGACCATTGGTTTTAGGGATTGAATAGGATACAGCTGCATCATATGCTGAACAGGAGCCATCGGATGCAAAAATAGATGGACCGGATTAGTCAGAAGAATGTGAAACGCGTCATCAATAGGCTTTGGAACATTCAAATGAACGTTCGTTCGCTTGCCAAAAGGCAAGGTGGGTCGATCGGGCGGTCGACCGACCCTTTCCTAGGACGACCGGCTGGTCAACCTGTGTTATTTTTTTTATTTCTTTGATTATTCCGTTCTTTGCTCATATTAACTCGGATTCTGACGTTCTATATATGGAAATTGACTAGAAAATTACCACAGACATAATGGTACAACTCCAGTTACTCAATTCTGATAATTTCACAAAGTTATTTTTATTATTTAATTAATTAACGAATTAATTACTATGGGTTAAATTTCAGGTTGTTACATTCTCTCCTCCTTAAGGGATTTCGTCCTCGAAATCTCTAAGGATAAAAGGATGTACTAAATGTTTTCATCCAATTCTGCAACTAACTACTCAATCATCAACCATTCATCGATTGTCCTTATGTTTTTCTAATGCGATTTATGATACTTATATAATTATGTAGTGTAAATGTCCTTAATTAATGCAAAAAATTGGGCGGTCCACTGATTCAGCTGACCTCCTTTTATGCAATCATGTTCGTGCCATGTATTCAAATAAATGCAAAAATTTGGTAATGATTTTGATAATTACATATGCGTACTATAAACATCATCCAAATGCAACAATCATGTGATAAACGTCCATTTATAACAACCATGGAAATAAAATAAAAAAATGCACACATCCATATGCATATGCTCTAGTATCCTAGTTAGGATGATCCTTAAAGAATAATAGTGTCGAGTGTACTTACATGCACCCATTAGCATCTACTACAAAACGCTTGCAGCCACAAGCATACATCATTCATAACATGTTTTATTAACATGTTTACGTCCAATTCTACCATCCATAGGTTAAGTCCTAAGTTCTACCCTCCGAAAGGATAATAAAGGAACGGGCCTATTCAAAACTAAAGATGGAAAATAGAAATTCTAAAACCTTTTGTCAAAGAGACATGGATATGAGATATGAATTTTCTCCTAATCAAATTAGTCTTCTACGAAATCTCTCTAACCATGTCGGAATCAAGAAGCAACCTTTTGGTGGACTCCAACCAACATGAAGACATCTTACACAGCCTTCCAAAAAGAGTTTCAAAAGGTTTCATTCCAATGCTAGCTTGAAAAACTACTACCATATGAATTCCACTAAAGAAAGATGCTTTTCCCAAGTTCTCTCAAAATCAAGAATACTCATTCTCAACCATGCTTGTCTTACTATCATATTAATGTTATTTTATTCTTCTTCATGAATCAAGATTCCTAAGTTCTCACTGGTGTTCTATCCTCTTTACGGAAACTTCCATTATTACTTCTAAAAGTAATTGCTGCTACCTTCTTACACCTTTTCTGTTACTCCTAGGAAATAATTCTTATCAACTCCACATTTAAGAGTTTGGTTTGGTATTTATCACCTTGTTTCAAAAACGAAGGTTTCTTGAATTTTTAAAATATCAAATCATAAAATCTGTCTTTAAAAGTATTATCGTTTTAGTTTCTATTAATTTCAAAAATACTTGGTCACTTTATATTATTTCCTAAACCTAGGGAGAAAAACTTCCAAATTTTTAAGTCTAAAACTTATATCTCTCTTTCTTATAAGGACTTTTACAGTTTTCTATAAAAAAAATTAGTTTTCAAATTTTATTTTTATTAATCTTTTCATTTTGAAAAATTATATACTTTTTCAACAAACCATTTTCTTTTAAAATATCCTTTATGTGTTTTCAAAACAGCTTCTTATTACACCTAACAATCTCATGTCTTGATGTATTGGAACTACTTTCTCTTATGAGAAGTTATTAACGCTAAAATATTCTATGAACCTTTTAAAAGAAAATTCATGTTTATGTGAAATTACAAGGAACTTATTTTATATTTTTCGAAATAGGCTATACAAAATATAGTGCTTTTCATACCTTGTATATCTCTTTCATGTGTTCCTTGTAACTTGCATAAAACATTTTTATCAATTCATAGAAAATCATACCATTATTCTTTTCATTCCAATAGAATAAAATATGTTTAACTTATATTCTTCCATGATAAATATTTTCTAATATCTAACTTACACATTTTCCTTTCAGAAAAACTCATCTTCAAAACTGTTTTAATATTTCCATAACTGCAAAAACTCTTCCTTATACTTATTATTAATAAGTGTACTTCACAAGCCATTTTGTTTCTATACTTAGAAATTACCTTTCAAAATACATTTTTATTTGGGTTAAAACGAATGTGGCATAAAATACCGTTACTGCAACCCAAAAATACTAGTGTATGGATTCAATTAAACAAATACCAATAAATCTTGTATACCTATGTAAAAATATTTCTTTTGAGAGTCACTTACTATAACAATAGTGTTATAGCCTATGCCTCACTTATTTTCCATGAAAACATTTATTGCAATAATAAAAGTTGTAATCTACATTTTCAATACTTGATACACTCTAGGTTTTTATGTTTAAAATCTTTATTTACATATAATGAAACTAGTGTGTAATATATGTACACTCCATAATTCTTCAAAAAGAATTCCAATTTTTCGTTATATAAGAACCAACTTAAATTTCATACCATTCTTCAAAAACCCCATATTTATTTTCAAAAAAAATATATTAACAATGAAAATTTTCAATTCAAATAATTGCATTTTTTTCAACTTTTTAAATTTCAAAATTTTCATTTTATTACGCTTGGCATAAAGTGATTTTGTCCTTACTAACCTAGGAGTACTTTTCTTAAACTAAAGGCGTGAACTCCTATTCCCCTTGTATACTCATATCTATTATAAGGCATCATCGTCAAATCCATTTGTTTGAAACAATTATAATTTCTGCAATTATATACACATGGACTTTCTTATTTTCATATCAACTGAATTTTATTGTACATCTCTAACCTTTACCTACCTCTCTTTGGATTTCAATAATCTGAATCCTAAATGTACAAAACCGTTTCTTAAATCCCCACCTTGTGTAGACATTCTATGTGCCCTGATAAACGCACTTCAAAAATGATACTTCAAGAACTCTGTCTTTAGCTGTTGAGCACGAAGCGTACATAGAACCGCCTTTGGACAAATAACATGCTCTCCCATACTTCTTCGAAAACGCCAAAATGTCGACCATGAATACGACCATGAACTTTATTCTAGGACATCTCTAGAAACATTGCCCACCAAATCAAAAAGATAGGTTGGGGCATTGGTTAGCCCAAAAGGCCTAACCAGCCACTTAACGAATCCGTCGGATGTCCTAAATGAGGTCTTATCAATGCTATCATCAACGACCCTAAGCTGACGAAATCCAATGGCTAGGCCAAGTTGAGAAAATACCGAAGAGCCAACTAACTGGTTGAAAAGATCATCTATCCTAGAGAGTGGATAATGGTCCTTCTTTGTGAGCTTATTCAATTCTCTATAACCAAAGCAAAGTTGAAGAGAACCACCTGCTTTAGTAGCAAAGACGACTAGCGCTCCCTATTCCGATATGTTTCTTCTTATGAAATCTTTCTCCAAAGCTCATAAATCTGCTTGCTCAATCCCTTCCTTTCTCTAGACATCGTATGCCCCACGGGTAATACCATTGGCTAGTAAAATAAATCCTAAAGTCAATATCTCTCTTAGGGGGTAGCCCCCTAACCTCCTTAAAGATGTCTGAAAAAATTCTTTGATGACGGGAATCGAATCTAACTCTGATGATGGTGAATCAAGGGAATAAAGAAAGCTCAACATAACTGACAATTACGGGTCGCAAGGAATCCTTAGAGTCCTACTAACACATGTCTCTAGTCTAACTACTCTCCCCTTGCAATGTACTATAGCTCCATATGTGGATAGCCAATTCATTCCCGAAATCATCCTATACCTCGAAAATCCCAAAATATAGGCGTCATGGTCAAATTTTACGCCTAGGATATAAATTTTCAAACCCCTACAAACCATAGACAAGAATGCCGATCCTCCCATGGGGTCTGAAACAACAATGAGGTGTACTACTAAAGAGATGTCTAAATGCGAACAATCTACCAAATAACTAGAGATGAAAGAGCGTGATGCTCTAGGATCGAAAGGAGTCTGAATGGGAAAATCAGAGATAGAAACCAAATTTTCCAACCTCGATCCGGTCCACTGCTGGAAGGTGTTGCATCCAAAGCCTGAATCTACACTACAAGTGCACTCGCTCCCTGCACCAACTGTTGAGGACAAAATTTACTAAGATGACCGGGTTGTCCACAGTTGTAACACTTCTTCAACTACTCTCTCTTGCAATCTCTTACATAATGACTAGTCATTCTATAACAGTTACTTCTCCCACTTTTCTTGATTCCCTTTTGAGGGCCTTGCCTTTTCCTTTTCCCTTCTTGCCCTTCCACCATGGCTTCTTAGAGCTTGTAGTAACTACCTTAAGTACTTCGTACAGCTGCGAAGTTATAGGTTGACCACTCTATCAGTCCTCCAAACCTAACCGCCTAAACTTTCGCTCCATATCTTCCAACCTAGCTTGTGTCTCCTTGAAATCCTTCGTGCCAAAAAATGTTCTGCCCCTATGCTAGTGATGTCATTGTGTAGCTTAGAAAAATCGGCTGGTGTAGGTGGATTAAAGGGATTTCCACCTACCAGTGTTGTATTAGGCGCTTGCTTTTACACCTCTGGTACCGTAGTACTACGGAACCAGTCAGCCATACTATGCAAAGAAAAGGAAACTTAGGCATGAAAGAATCGAAAGAAGGTTGAACTGGACTTTGAGGGGGATTTTATAAAAACTATTTTATACTTAAAAACTATTTCTAAGAGTTTTTTTCTTAAAAAATATTTTTAAAACAAGTTAATTTGGAAAACACTTTACTTTTAACAATAAATTTTTAGGAATCCTGTAACCTCGCTCTGATAGCAAATGAAACACCCCACACCCCTTAATATACCCAAAAGGACACATTAAAAAGCGTAGTGCGTCGTAGGTATAACTAAAGCTAACAGAGACGAAGATTCACAAGATAAATATAGATAAAAACAGTGGAAACTTAAAATAATAACTTAATTGAAACAAAGCCAAATACCACATACATGTCTGAAAATCCAATATGTCTCATGAAACAAAAACTCATAGTCTCAAAAATTAGATTACATAATATCTCTCATAATAAGCCAGTTCATAGAAAGAACAAAAGCAAAAAATAAAAGAAGTACATAGTGAAGAACTCCTCCAAGAAACTGCCAAGCAACCGCAATCTACTGACTTCTCCCTTGATCGCCTATGGGGGCGAAAGGGGAAAATAGAGGAGTGGGTCAGACTAAAATCTGGGGAATGATAGTAATTACTAGAGTCTTTAAGCGAGATAGATGTAGTAGACTCTACAACTTTCTAGCATAAATAAGGATAATAAAGGAAGTAGGAAAGAAATAAACTGGAAATAAGCACGATTAAATATTGCTCAATTTATAAAATAGTTTGATTTTGATTGTTTGCACTTGTCCTTGATTTCTGCTTTAATTAGGCTGAATTCCTAATCCTGTAATTAGGATGTAACCCTAATCCTACCCTTTTGATCGGCCTGCTACTCTATAGTACCTTTCTACAGATTGGCTGATATATAACTTCCTATGCAGAATGTTATTGTGGACTGGACGACATATATAGCTTCCTACATAGAAGGCATTTATTTACTGTAGACCAGGTATTTTATAACTCCCTACAAAGAATGTTACTTTGGACTAGAAGACATATATAGCTCTCTATATAGAAGGCAAAGGTGTTTATGAAAGACACCCGTACAAAGCGCTTGGAACTCATAGCTATTACTGAGCACCTGAATAGAAGTCGCACATGTAACTGCCAACATGCCCATGCTACCCTTTGCTCCACCTATTGGGTCATCTTATTAACTTATACTCCAGCATAAGCATGCCCCTCATCCCACTTCAGGCTAACGTGAGATCGCCATTTATCCGTAAAAATTAGAGGAAATGATGTTGGTACTTTCCCATCATCCAAACAATATCTAGCTGCTCCCGTTATTCAAATCCTCCGTGATTTGGACTTTTAACTGACCAATTACTACCATTTTTAGCATAAGTGTTCCCTCATCTCACTTCTGGCTAATGTGAGACCACTGTTTTTTCTAATAGGGAATGCTATTTGGTACAAATCCTACTTTCCTCTTTGCTTATTAACTTAGGTTAATTATTTAAATAAGCCTTTACACTTTTCTCTACTATCTGTGCTTACTAATTTATCCTAAGTCTTAAAATAAGCCTTATTTTGTTCTTTTTTCTTATTATAACCACTGTTATAATCTTGCTTATTACTTAACCCAAGGTCTAAGTGTGAAAATAAGCGTCTTTTATCTTTTACTCTTTTTTAATTATAATTCTATGTTATAACTAGGCGAACTAATTAGTCCAATTCTAATCATAATCAAACATAATTTCAGCCCAATTCCATTTATATTATCGTCTTTATAATTTACGTCACATAATATAAATAGGCCCATCTTTATAATTCAGTCTAATTAATATCATAATTAGGCATAAATTCAGTCTTAATTCCATTTTGTTACAGGCTTTATAGTTTATATCTTATCTTTCGTTATTTCAGAATTCTTATAATTTTATCCAATTTTGTGTTAATTCTATTCTAATCCATGCGCAAAGAAGAAGGAGAAATAAAAGAAAACTGAAAATAAAAATAAATCCAAAGCGTAGAAAGAAGATGTAAATAACGTATAAATAACAGTAAATAAATTAAAATACTGTAAACAAACTGTAAATAAAGGGAAAAGCTATAATTAATAGAAATAAAATAAAATTACTGAAAAGAATAGGTGAAAGGAAATAAATTGAAAATAGTTCTAAAAACTGTAAATAAACTACTGAAAACGCTATTCCAAAAATCCTAGTAAAACTACAACTATTGGAAACCCAATTATTTTAAATTACCTAAAGAAATCTTAAAATAGTTACAGTCACTCATCTTTGGTCCTAAGCTCTTCCTTTGGTCTTCCTGGATCCACTTGGTATTGTAAAATAATTTAATTTATAACAATTTTCTCCTTTGGAAAAATTATTCCATTTAGGGTTCATCCTAGAAAGGTAAACCCAATTGGAGACAATCTAGAATGAGAAAAAGTGTTAGGTCCAGGGGTCTATTTATAGGGGCAGAAGTGGATCTCGGACCGTCGGATTTAGGGATTGAATAGGATGCAACCACGTTATAGGCAGAATAGGAGTCATCGGATGCAAGAATAGATGGACCGGATTCGTCAGAAGAATGCGAAACATGTCACTAATAGGCTCTGGAACGTTCGAACGAATGAACTTTCATCCGCTTGCCAAAAGGCAAGGCGGGTTGACCACCCCTTTTCCAGATTGACTAGCCGGTCGACTTTTTTTCGTTTCTTTGATTATTCCGTTCTTTTCTCATATTAACTCAGATTCTGACGTTCTGTATATGGAAATTCACCGGAAAATTACCACGGACGCAATAGTGCAACTCCCGTGACTCAATTCTGATAATTTAACAAAGTCATTTTATTATTTAATTAATTGACGAATTAATTACTACGGGTTAAATTTTAGGTTGTTACAATATACAAATTAAAATACTAAAATTATTATGGTTCGCAAAACTAAGTTAATTTTGAATTATAAATAATTTTTAATAATTGTTCTCTCTCTTTCTATGTGTATATATATATATATATAAATGGTTTATGTTCATTTATTATAGATAATATATTTTATCTATACATATGTGTGTGTGCGTGTTTCTTGTAACACATATACATGCATATATTTGGACAACATACATGACATTCAAAATGACCTAATACGTCTGTTGCGATGTAAATCCCAACATCTACATATGAGCATATTATACCTTTCATGGATAATTATGTTACACATGCACTCACACATATATGTATATGATACATTTATGTATAAACTAAATCAAATAAAATCAATTTCATATCTTAATATATTTGAATTTAAATAAAATAAATGATTTTATTTAAATGAAATTTAGAAATGTTCTAATTCAATTAGACTTCATAGTCCCAATAAAAATCCAATAGAGTAAAAAGATTGAAATTCACCTATAACTTCCGCTACGGGCTGGTTTAGTTCCAACAATGGTTTAGAGCCCAATAACCTATGGGGTCTAAATTAGTCATATTATGGCTAACTAATTAAGCTTGCCCAATTAGTACAGTGTCCAGATAGGTAATATCTAGGATTGGAATTGGGTAATCAAGTACCCTATCCTACCTGGTTAACGGCTTGGCCCGAAAGGTGAAGTGAGCCCAAAGGTCGCTCCTAATAGAAAAGGCCCAAATTAGTTTGGGCCTTGGGCTAATTTTCAAAATTGTTTTGAAAATTAATGTTAAAGCTTTTAAACTTAATAGTTAAATTTAAAATAAAACATGTTTACTATAAAAAGTATAATAATACATAAGTTTTCAAAATGTTTGAAAGGAAATTGATATTTTCAAAATGTTTGAAAATATTTATATAATAATTTCAAATTTTAAAATTATTAATAAGATTAGTAAAATAAATTAATTAAATATGTTAATTAATCAATGCATATATGCATATATTACATATGTTGATGTATGTTATGTTATTTTAAAATGTTTAAGTTAACATAAGTATACATGTGTGCATACAAGATAAATTTTAAAATTAATAAATTTTAATAAAAATTGCTTAATTGAATAAATTAATTAAAGGCTAATTAATTAAATAAAACACACACACACATACATATATGATATATGTGTGTTACACTATAAAGGCTATAGTATACACTATAAATGTTATAGTAAATGTGTATAATATAGAAGTTATATTGGAATACTAATTTAAAATTAATTAAAGAGTTAATTGATTAAATTAATTAAATAAGATTTGATTAATGATATATTATCCGTAAGACTATCATATAAGTAATATGAAATATAAAAGTTATATAACAATAAAACTTATATGATATGTGTATAAACTAAATATGGAACATTAAAGAAACCCAAATAGATTTGAGAAATAAATACATATGTAAATGTACATATACTGTGATTTTTTATTTGTCTGACACTTGAATCGCTAGGGTATTTCATAAGAAATATATTATTCTATAAGTCGATATCACTCAATATATATATTGAAGATTATGAATCTTCAATATAATATTGTCCTCTACCATATGTATATATATATATATTAATAAATTACTTACATACTCCTTAGTTGTTGAGCAAACTCAAGTTAGGGATGTTATGTGCAGTATTATTAATATAGGTAAGATAACTATATGTATTTGTTGAGCAAACTCAAGGTACATATACTATACTTAGGCCATCACGTTATGGTAGGTATGAGTAAATAATATTTTTCGATTTGTTGAGAAAACTTAAGGTCGAAATGAGATTAGAATAAGGAAAAATGGGTTAGGAGTTGTATATGATACAACAGATAAGGAAATATCTATCGTTTGTGGAGCTACGATTTTTTAAACAAACTCAAGGCTAGAGTACCAAAACAAATGAGTTCTAACACCCACTAGTGAAGTTGTAAGACTTCTATGTTTCATCTTAGGTTTAGGAGAAATATAAAAGACTAGTGGGAGCCTTGTTAGAAAAATGAAATGGTAACATTTAACATCTCTAATATTGTAAGAATATATGTTATACAAGATTATATTTATCTACAATGATAAATCTATGCATTTAATATGATTGATAAAACATTTTCTGATTAACATCTATAAACAAACTGAATTGAAAGTTGACAAATAAAGTTATAATATATATACTTACTAATAATTCTAATTGCATGTTGTATAATGTATCTATACCCATGCAAGTGCCCAATTTCAACTACTTAATACATTCGTAAGTTGGTCACTTATATGTTTATTTGGTTTAGACCGTGTATTCCATTTTATGAGTTTTTGAACTCTAAATGTAATTCAAGGCTATGGATATTTGATCCATGTACTTTCACATATGAATGTTATATGGTGAATAGTCATAGTTTATGGGGTACAATATTTTGATGAAGTTAGTTCATTCGAAGTAAGCTAATATATAGTATTTTAAGATCATGTATTCAACTTGAATGATTTCAAAAGGATCATATTGTGTTAATGTAGCACAAGGCCATAAACTATGAGATACATCAAAGAACTCGATCGTTGAAATGTCATCTTGATCGGTTTACATAAAGTGCAACATATTTGATGTCTTAAATGTTAAGAATAATCGAATGCGCTTTTGTAAAAGGTTTGTTATGATATCATAGTAAGGTTTTCTTTTGAATAGTTTGACCATTTAAAAGAAAAATGAATGTATAAGAATAGATGTTATTTAAGGTAAAGTTGGAATGAAAAGAATGAATAGTCACTTCTACTTCATAGAGAAACATAGAAAACAAGAATTGTAATAATAACTGATACTTAATATTGGAATATGAAATACGATTGTTATTCTGAAATGTATTTTCATATAGAAAATTGTTTTCTATAACATTTATTTCTTCGAGTTCAAGATATTTGATCAAAGAACTCTCCTCTGTAAACTAGTTGCAGCATATGAAATAAGTAAACAATATTAACAATATTAAGTGAATGGTGGACCTCTAAATTTTGTACAATGTTATAGTAATGGCGGAAATAGTGGGAGCATCGCATGTAGTACCTAATGATATACATCAAATCACGAAAATTGTTTTCGTAAAATATACCGAACATTATTTGTGAAATAATTTTTATTTTTTGTATTGACTGAAAAATAGATATAACTATATTTCAATATGAGTGTTATGAATATTCACTATGAAATAGAACTGTATTATGGAATTTATTTTCATAGTAAAAGTGATGCAACAAAAATACATATGTATCTAATATTATTTATAGTTGTTTTGGAATTATAAACTAAGATGTAGTTTTGAGAAATAATTTTACTATATTATTATGAATCATACTATATGGGTTAATTATATGTTAAACAATTAATGGCAATGCACCCATTCGGTGGGAGCATCCTAAGAGTTGATGAACTCTTTGAATTAATACATATTGATTTATGCAATAACAAGTCTATTAATACCAAAAGGGTTTCACATACTTTGTTATATTCATCAATGATTTGTTACCGACATGAACATGCGTATTAGACATACATGTAGTAAGCTTATGATAAAATCATAGAATATAAAAAGAAAAGTAAATAAAATACAATGCAATAGAATAAAATGATTTGATTTCGTCGAATAAGTGAGTATATTGGAAAGAGTTCCAAATGTACCTAAAAATGAATATAGATTTAATCTCAAAATCACTCCTCCATATGATACATAATGATGCATCGATAAAGAGTAATCAGACATTGTTGGACAATTTAATTAATTATGAGTGAAGTTGAGTTGGCTTCTTTCTATTAGGTCATGTACTTAAGATTAGGACACAAGGTTGATATTATTTCATCTAAACAACAGTTTACAAAATCATACAAGAAAAGGTTTCGTAAGAAATCCCCACCTATCCTAGGCCAAGGAGTTGGCCGGTTGTGCGAGTCGAAAGATCGCACGTAATAATTGTTTATAATGGATCTTGTATGAATCTCCCAAAGATTTTTTAGAAAGGTCTGTCATCAATTGACATATTTATGTTTTGAATATAATTTTTATAAACTAAAATCAGTTTTATAAATAAAAAGGTTCATAGAGTGTTTATGAATCCCTATTCTATTTGTACTAAGAAATAATTGTTGTTTGAAGTTAATAAACTTCATTGTGAAGGAATTTCTTTGAGAAATTTCTGGTAGTTAAATGGGATTGGATCCCATCAATAGATAGAACTGATTATATGAGATAAAGTGAAATTAACTAACCTAAATGAACATATAGTTTTAGAATGTCTAATAAGAGTTCTCGTGCATTGAAGAGTAAATGTCGAAAATATACATTACCCTCGGTTGTTCAATTAAATCATTAAGATGGTTGACTCTATATGGTATGGTGCGCAAATATGAATGAATTCCAAGTATGCTATCAAAACATGATTTTAGTGGTCATAACCAAAGAGATGTGATCCATTGGCTGGGATTGTGTCTTTATCGGAAAGACTAATGTGGTTGGAATTAAATAAGCAATGTTGATAAGAATAATATCGCAAATTTCAATTGTTGAAATTAGCATAACAGATTCGGTATTCAACATGCTCAAGTTAATTCAGATTTACTCATAAAATTATTGCTCGATTAGACTTAGTGTTTGGTACGTACATATTGAAATAGAAAATTCTAAATAATGATTTAGAGTAAGCCATTTACACATCTTAACAAAAAATGCCTCGAGGTCAGTGGGAGCGATATTGGCTTGCGAGTCTTTGGATATGATCCAAGAAATGATACGAATGTATCATTTTATAAGCATCAAGATTAAATAAGTATTTTGATAAAAATATCAAATAGTTTGATTTTCAATCAAAGTGCAGTGGAAGCGTGTGTTCATAAGAAAGAATCTTAAAAGGTATATTGATATTTCTAAACTATAAGTAAACAACACGTTGTTAATTTTAATAATATGTTATTACTAAAATCAACTTTAGTTGTTTCAATACTCAATTTTGGATTGTAAATGATGTCTTTTATGGCGAGTATAAAAGATATAGGGATTGTCCTAAAATGATATACACGAGCACCCTATAAGAACATGTAAGTTGGATTCCTTATGCATTTGCAATAGGAATTATCATACAGGTTATGTTGTGTATGATATTGTGTTTTGTTTATGTATTTGATCCATGGAGCAAATGTAAAATCTAAATTGATATCACTAAATGATTGTAAGGATCGTGATTTTTCGACGCTCGAAAACCGACATCAATACGTACACTGTATCGAATGCCGAGCAATGCCGGAAAACCGATTAGGGTTTAAGAAGAAAAAAAAAGATAGAAGAAGAGAGAAAAAGATAGAACTGAACAGAAAGAAACAACAGAACAATATCAGAATCTCACAATCGCAGTGGAACAACATATAATAGATAAATGAATAATCTTTAAACGAAGAACTATATCAGTTATTACATTACATCACACTACTTTACATTACATCATCAGAGTGTACAACAACAAAACAGCGGAAAAGAAATACTATATACTAGTAATACGCTATGCCATCCAGCTTGCCTCTAGATCTCTACAGCAACTCTTGAATTCCAGAATATCCTGATAACCTAACTCTAGACTGCCCATGTGGAAATTGGTGGGCACCCAGAGTTTAGGAAGGGAACAATAAACTCCAGGTCAGTCATGGGACTGGTGTAACGACCCGCTATTTTGGACCATTCAAATCGACAATAAAACCATACATATCTGACTTGAATAATTCAAAATACTGAATTGTTAATTTAAATTTGGAAAAACTTAAAATATACATTAAATAAATCAATCACAGATCACAAAATAATATAGTGCAGCGGAATAGATAAAGAATCGTAGTTCATGAAGCTACTATATATCAGAGTTAGAAAAATACAATCGAATAGTTCAAACGCAGTGAAGTCTCCAATGCAACAGATGACTTCTCTGAACCAATCAACTGAAAAGGCTGGAATCCGAATCGATAGTTAGATTTCCAAACGAAGCTCCGAACTCCAAAGGTGAGTCTCAAATGCTGTATCACTCAGTCTGACCCGAGCGTAAAGCAAAACACAAAACACTCGAGCCAGGATTAACATTCTTATATCAATAAATCCAACTCAAGTGAAATACGAATAACTTAAAGGATGTTTGGGATAACCATCCTCTAAGGGTCCATGGAACTTTCTACAAGGTAGAAATATACACTATAACACCGTGGTCATTTCAGCTTAATTTATACTTCAAAACCAAATCTCATTTTCACTTCAAATATCTCTATATTTCCCAAAATAGTATTTATATATATTAAATAATTTATACAGTAAAGTATTTTAAATTTCCTCAACTTAACAAATCGTTCCAACATCAACCCGACCTTCCCATTCAAATTAAATTCAATCTCAATTTATCAATTTAAATTCAACTCAATTTCTAAAATAACCACTTAAATTTTATCGATCTAAAATTAGGATTTATAATCACAAATACCCCTTTATATTTCCATATATTTCAAAACTTTAAGTATTCAACGTTTCATCTAAATTTTCATTCAATTTAGTTTTCTAAATAATAAATTTAAATTTAGTTCAACCTAAATTTTCATTTTAATTCAATTTAGTTGCTAAATAACAAATTCAACTACGTTGATTTCAAATACAGATCTGAATCTCAACATAAACCATTTAAATTCCAATATAGTTCAAGGCTTTAATATTTAAATGTTCTATATAACAGTTTCATGTAGATCTCGATTTAACCTCATTATTATTTAGTCTTGAAACACTCCCTTATTAGATTCAATATCATTTAAGTAACCTTAAATTACATTTTACTCAATATTTTCTTTAATTTATTTACACGTGAAATATTCATTAAATAACTTAAATCAAAAATCCAGTTATAAAATCATACCCTTTAAATTTCCCATTCAAAAATTTCAAATCGATTTAATTAAATAAATCTTTATTTAAATACCCTTTTTATAAACCCATATTTATCTCCCAATCTTAATTATTCAATTTATTACAAGAGAATCTATTTGAAATATAGATTTACATAAATACTTAACCATATTATATGTATTAAATCAATCTAATTTAAGTCAAATATTACTACTATATCTATATATACAATTTTCATTTATATAATATCTTAAGAATCAAATTTATTAAACCATATATTTCTTTCCAAAATTATAGAAATTATTTTCAAAATATTTATATGGACCAACGGTGTCTGTATATATTTCCTATCATATAGTCAAGTGTTACGGGTATTTATCATTTCAATCCGTATACTAAATATATACGAGTGGATATCATTTCAACCCATAATCCCAAATTCAATTAAATGAAAATCGCTTGGGTTTATCATTTCAACCCATAAAGATTTTCTCCTATTCTAAAGTCTGTTCGGGTATGTATCATTTCAACCCATAGTGATTTCTAAACTACAGGGAACTTGCAGAGTGATAACAGAAAATACAATAAAATAACAGGCATGTATCATCAATACAATATAATATAAACAACAGGATATGGTGTCATATCCCGTAGGTGAACAATTACAGATAATAGCATATATAACAAATTTAAATAACTACAGCAGCATATTTCAATTGTCGTTTCAATTGAAATCAAATTTAATGAATAAAAGAATGTTAATCGTGAGTGATTGCCCACATTTCGAGGCTAGAGAATATAGAAGGAGACACGGATACGCACACTGATACAGACACTGAAATTAAATTTCAAATCCAAGCAAAGCAAAATCGGCACGAATTCAACGATCAAAGCTGATTGGCTCGAATTGATGAAATGGATCAGATCAGAACTGGAACGATGAAGATAAATGGTATAAGCGAACTTTTATAACCACCTATAACTATATATACACATATGAAATTTATATTCTAAGTTCAAACATCACAAATTTAATTTACATGTTTTTCAAACGTATAAATAAATAAATAAATCAAGCTTACTTTTTTTTAAATCAACATACACTTAAAAAAAAAAATATACTAACACCTTTATACCAAACTTATATAACTAGTTTATATATATTCTCAAACAGATAAAATAAATGTTTAAATACGGATACCTAAAAGAAAACTTTTTTATATATATAACTATTTCTATATATATTAAATGTTATATATATATATAATTTAAATCCATCCATATTTTTACATTCAATAACATATTATATTCAACCTATATAAATTTCCAAATTATATATGTGTATTAAAATAATTTATAAAGTAGAGTATTTATAGAATCATCTTAAATCCAAAATAGTATAAATATAATACTGTACATAACCTATATCAACCAAAAAGAACAAAAGTTGACTATTGTTTCTAAAATATGGGCATAAACACAAACTGCTCATGTATAAACTGAACTAACTCTTATATAACCAGAAACATATTATAGTTATAAATATACATATATATTCATACGTGCTTAAAAAAATTCAAAACGTCAATAAAACTAACTACTGACTCACAACATCCTATACAACCAGTTGTATAACAAATATATGATATATACTCATCTTAAAATAGTAAAATATAGAATGACAAAACAAAGCAGCCTGGATATAATATATATATATGTGTGTGTGTGTGTGTGTGTGACACACCGGATGTTCAAAATACAGCTATCTTAAACTCATATAATATAAACTTTACATATATAATAACTCGTATTAACATATATCATAAAATTTTATATAAACCTTATAGTATATAAATAACTTACTTTATATACTAAATAGAACCTATGCAAGTTAAAATATGTAAGCTAATATAGGCTGCGGCCATTTTAAAAAAATAAATCAAATACATTATATACTTAAACAACAATAAATTATGTACACAGTACATATTAAAAATTAACTTAGTCTTACTATACATATCATATAATAATAATATACATATATAAAACAAAATCCGATTTATATAAACAGACATATTGAAGAATAACATATCAAACTTATGTAAACTTTATATATACACAAAATGTCATTTCTACTAACATATATACACTGTCAAACTCATATATTACTAACCTTTACATTGGAAAACTGACATAAACCATTTATACCAAAAATCCTTTTTTTCATAACATATTTTCTAAACATAACATACCAAGCTGTTAACAAAACATATTTTGTATAAATATATACTCTGCCAAAATATATAATAATACTATAAAAGCTATATATTTTATATGCAGAAACCATATAGCCTGGATATACCTAACACAAACAACTAATATATATAATAATTTGTACAACATAAACTTATCCAAATATGCAGAAATCATATATACATACCCAAAAATAAATATGAGTTATGAAAATCTATTTCATACTTATAAATAAAAACTTAAAATAACCAAGCAGATTATATATATACGCTCTAAAACCAACTCACCAGGATACTTGAAATCTTGTATAAAATAAAATATACATATAAATCTATGTTTTAACAAACCTTTCGTATGCTTGAATATATATAAAGCTGCAAGTATAAGAAATAGATATAATATATAAAGAAATACTTACATATAAAGAATGAAAGAAGAGAGGAAACGGTTGTGGGTAATCGAGCATGCGGTGAACGCGTGGAGCAAAGAGGAATGAGGGGAAGAGTTTTTTGCAGAGAATGAAAAGAAGAAGGAGAGATATGCTTATCATGGGCAATATATATATAAGTTGTTCTTATATTTTTTTTCATATAGTTAGTACAAGATACACTAAATTTATACAAAAGTAACGTATCTAAATTTATACGTTACTTATTTATTCTCTACCTATTAATTTATATGTTACTTATTTATTCTCTAACTATTAATTTATACTATTTATTCTCTACCTATTAATTTATACTATTTATTCTCTACCTATTAATTTATACGTTACTTATTTATTCTCAACCTATTAATTTATATTATTTATTCTCTACCTATTAATTTATACGCTTTATTCTCTATCTATTAATTTTTACATTTTATTCTCTACCTATTAATTTATACGTTTTATTCTCTACCTATTAATTTATACTATTTATTCTCTACCTATTAATTTATTAAAAATTATTAAAATTTTATGGGTCGTTACAACTGATGTGAGAACTTAAAACAGTTTAGCTTTAGAAACAACAAAGAAATATTTTTAAATTTGATTCGCAATGCTTAAATGAGACTACCATAAGGCCTCCCACACACACACAATGCAAACGCAGAATCGGAGGAGATTTCTCCTTATGATAGTCAAAGATGCTTGATACGCATTAAAAAGAAACATTTGATATTATTACTAGTGCATAGTGTAGAAAACATTTCGAAAGTATAATATAAATCTTAGCCAACATACGACCATTATCGTATGCCTACTATAGCTACCATGTTCAATAGCAGGTTACCGCCGCATTCCATGGCAGCTTATGCAACTAAAACCGTACAAGGATCGTATTGTTTCTTTGGATTTCCAACAAATGGTCAGACCAAGGAACTTCTCATTGCCACATGGGTACGCCTCTGGAATGACGCCCCGAGAACCTAACCGGATCTCTGCCAACACAAGGTCGGGTTACCCCTTAACTGGGTAACTACTGTCACGAATATGCCATCCCTCGGTTGTAACCGAACTTCATCCGAGGATCCTCTATTCCAACAACCACAAAGTAATAAATTTGCAGCAACAACATAGGTTAAGTATCTGGGATCCATACCATGATACCACCTCTATCCAGAAGGAATGACATACACTAAAAGGGCGCTACCCCCTAATAACCTTGATGCATCCTTCCTGTTTTGACCATTTTCGGGGTGTGAGGTCCGACGAAGTTTCGTCCACAAAGCTACGCTTTATACAAAAGCTGTGCTTTGATCATCAAATGCTCAACGGCACTTCGTATGCCACATTACCAATTTTTGGGATGTATCACTAGTAACCATCAACTACATAACCTCTAAGGGTGTTAAGCTAAGAGAATAAATTCTTCGCCACCAACGGAAACATATTTGATAGAAACCAACTTTACATCTCAAATTGTAACATCAGACACACATCCATACAAGTCCGTTCCAGGATCGAACGGAACCGAAGGCACTTCCAAAGAAGTCCTTGCAATCCGGATATTCACTAATCACGACCGGACTTCCCATCACAAATGGTAATAAATTTCTATATCGGAGATCAGCCGATGCAGAAACATTCGACGGTAATCCTTCCGTTTTCATAAATATTCGGTCTTCAACACCGGTCATCAATGTTATCCATTACGACGTATCACTATTCGGAATGGGTTATACGACTCAGAGGTCCTTTCCCCGCTAACCCGAATAATGAGTGCTTATTTTAGAAATAAGTGTAGCATTCAAATTCAAGCAAATCACAACAAATACCTATTTAAAGGTAAATATTGATAGTCGCTTATTTAACTATCAATAAATATGCACAACATCACCAAGTTCCAAATAATTTCCCAAATTATTTATTTTCCAAAAATATCTTTACAAGATATATATTTTCCACACTTCAACATTTGAAAACAAATTTTCAATTATTTTCCTTACGCGGAAATACTTTCATTTCAAAATGGTTCATTTAAACTAATTAAATAAATCCTTACCGATTTACTTTAAATTTACGTTCCAAATCTGTAAAATTCATTTCCCTTTCTTTTATAAATTACATAGTGAATTTACATTTCCAAAATACCTATGAATATACGATTTTCAAATCGATTTCTAATATTCATTTCAATTTATCTTTAAAGGATGTAATCTCAAACATTTCACTTCATATTGGAAAACATTTCCATACTTATTTAATAATAAGTAATTCACAAATCTATTTATTTTCAACATTTAGAAAATATTAATATACTTAAATCACAATTAAATATATATTTTATTCTTTAAGGAAAACATTCTCTTAACACATTTATTCGTTTATAAACATTCATTTCGGAAATTATTTACTATAACAACAGTGTTATAGTCCACCATTTCCTTATTTCTTGAAAACGTCTATTTCAACGATAAATGTTGAAATCTATGGTTTCGATAGTTAATACATTTTAAAACATCTTTAAATCGTTTTAATTCTATTTAAAATATCACTTCCCCAAAACACTTCTTTAATATATTATTCACTGTCCAAAATCGTGAATATACTTCGTTAACCAAATTCAACATTTCTACATATTTTATTTAAAGGATTATCCACTGTCCAAAATCGTGAATATAACTCCCAACCAACTCTTTATTATTACACATATTATATAAAGGATAATTCGCTATCCAAAACCGCGAATATATCTCCTTTACTAAACTTCTATATTTGATTTATCAAATTCAATTAATTTCGGATTTATAAAACAATGTTTATAAATTCCATTTCTATTTATAAAAAACTTCGATTTACAAATCTCCTTTATTTACCAATTCAATTTTAACTCAATTTTATTCCCAAAATCTAATTTATAAGTTAATTACTTATAAATCTTTTATTTACAAAATCGTTCTTTTAAACTTCATAAATTATAAATCTTATTACTTATAAGATTCATTTATAACTCCCTTTTTACATTTATAAAAACTCCATTAAAATTCCATTATTCTGATTTATAAAAAATTCAATTTTATAAATCTTGTATATATACCTTTTATAATAAATTCAAAAGTCTCTATTTAAACTGTTTTTTATAAAATCACTAACTCCATATTTCAAAAATCAAATTTTCAACTATATTTCTTAAAAATCATATTTTTATATAACATTAAAATTATAACGTTTATTTTTTTAAAATGAATTAATTCCAAAATTTTAATAAAACGTAGACTTTCCAAAAATCACTTTAAAAATCCTTTTAAATTCAAAATCGTTACTTTAACCTTTTTAAAACTCCAAAATAGGCCCAATGATGCAACAGCACCAAATAATCAATCACGGCATCCAAACATCATATATCATCATATGATAATCAACAAATATCTCAACATCTGTAATCGAATAAATATTAGTGAGGAATCCAGTTGGATCCCTCCAACCTGTTTCCCTGCATCCACAGACGTTAGCACAATACCAATTCCGTTCCAATACGACTATCACGGTATATGGGATTTATAAAATATTATCCGCTATTATGCGGTGCAATAGGGTCTCATTTGCTATATAATGCGGGAAATCAACTCCAAGTACATATATAATACCAATTCCAATCAAGATGGAATTATCGCGGTATATGTTTTTAATAAATAACATCCGCTTAATATATGGCATATAGGGTCTATTACTATACAGCAGATAATAATTTATCATTCAATCATATAATCCAGAAATTTTAAATCTAACTATTTAAAATTTAAATTGAAACAATTTCGATTGAGTGAGAAGTTCTCACATTGGTTTCAATAACAGTTTCAGTGTTTGTTCCGAATAAAATTAAACGCGCGTTTAATTCTACCCAAAAATTTCCCTTGCTCCAAACCAGCTCCATCGCGTAGTATTCGTCAATACGAACCCGATGCAATTTTTTTCTTGCATTTTCGACCTCGTATGAAAAAGTTACAACATTTTAAAGTTTACACGAATTTAAAATATATAATAACTTACAATTTTAAACCCTACTGCAAATCTCAGCCGTCCCTCTCAACAGATCAAATCGTGGTCGCACGTTGTTTCTTCCCCATCATCAGTAATGCACGCGTGCCCTAACCCAAAGCCGCCACTATTCCCTAATTCACGCGACCACATACGACGTCGAGAAGTTGATCAGCAACCTCCATCTTATAGCCCATCTCGAGAGATACCTACGGCCCCAAGGAAGTGGAGCTCGGCCACCCTCCAACCTCTGAAAACGTGCACGAACTGACCACGTTTCAACCCCTTTTGCCATCAATCCACTCAACTATATCCGATCATAGCCGTTGGATATGTCGATCTCTTCGTCCTCTACCATTTTGCAGTTGAAAACTTTTTGAATCGTTTAGTAGATTTGAAGAAAATTAATGGAGAAGGAATTGAAATTTCGGCCATTGATGTAAATAGAAGCGGCGGCCTGAAGCTATTTAGGGTTAGGTTTTCTTTTTGTTGCAAATTGTGAAAGTTGAGGTGCTTTTATAGAAAATTGCCCAAAACACTATTCATCCAAAATTTTCTAAACTCCAAACGAATCATGCCGGCTGGCGTTTCTAAGGTTTATCCAGCATTCCGAACATAATGAAACGTGTCTCGGAGGCTAATTCCATCGTATGTGCGAGTTACGGAAATAAACGATCAGATTCAAATTAATTCGATTTAAACCAATTTCTATGCGTTTTGACTTACCCCGGACAAAAGGTAAATCTGATTGGCACGAAATTTGAAACCTTACAGTAATATCACATTACGGATCCGATGAAACCGGTTTCATCAAAATCCGAGACTGTTTGAAAAATGGCTATTTTAACTCGTCAATTAAATATTAAAATATTCAATTTTCACAAATTAACTTTAAATTCGATTTTAAAAGTTCTATAAATTTATTCTAACTCCAATATGATTTAATACAACTTTAAAAATCAAATTTAATCTCGTTAAACCTAATTTCCAATTATTTCTGTATTTTCAAATATTAAATTATCGATTTAATTATCCAATTAAATCTAGATATTCAAAATAAAATTTATTCGACTTAAAAATTTTACTTGTTAATATTTAAAATCAATTAAATATACGAATTTCAAATGAAAGAAATTCTGGTTCGTTACAAACTTCCCCCTTAAAAGAATTTCGTGCTCGAAATTACCAAGTAAGAAAAAGTTACAGAATCCATTAACTTTGCTAAAATCCGTAGTTAAACTTCTTATAATAATTTTACTAAGTTTTCAAATCATACTTAGTTATCCTTTCAAAACCAACTATATCGTTTAACTTTTCAACTCAAAAATCAAAACTATAGTTATCAAAAGTTTTTCAATTTTTCTCAAAAATATTCTAACGCCTTAAATTTTCAGAAAATTTCGCCATAGTCTCCTTTGTGCGGCTCGATCCGGAAAAAAATGACAATATATATATATATATCACAAATATACATCTCATCAAGTAATGAGGCATCCTCAGGGAAAAAAGTGTAAAAGTATGATATGTAATCCGAAATATGTACCTTATATATTATTAGCGAGCATATACGGCTAATATAGCGCGAAAGCGAGCTCCAAATGCGAAGCAAGCACCATCTGCACCTACTAAAACACTCAATAATTACATGAGAAACATGTATATAGAAAGTAATATCAATATACAACATATAGCAACATAACAACTACATGTGCCAACATAGCAATTGCAACAAAACAACAAATGCAACCACCAAACAACTAGCATTCATTCATATTCAATTTCAATTAGTTTACATTCACTAATTTCACATTCAATTTAGTTCACTTCCAAATCAAATTCAATTCTATTCATGTTCATTTTCTTCCAATTTGAATTCAATTACATTGCTTTCAATTTTATCAATTCAACTTCATTTACACTTAATGAAATATACACAATTAATTAACAATCAAATAACAACCAATGTATATTCAACATAACCAAATTATTTAATTTACATTCAATTTGGTCCAACACTTTTAATTCCAATTGGTCTATATTAAATTGATTTTCATTCAATTATTCAACTTCCAATAACATTATCTTTTAATGAATTAACACTTACATTCATTATTTCATATCAACTTATTTACATTCGATTGATTAACATTCAATCCATTTATTAATTCAATTGCTAATTCATTTTACAAATAAAGTTGAATTTCATTTATATAGTCAAGTTCACATTCACAACTTCATTTCATTAGTTCACTTTGTTATTTTACTTCGATACCAGAATCAACTTCATTTAACATCACTTAAGTTATATTCCATTAAACATCATTTGTTTAACTTAACTTAAATTTCCACTTATAAATACAATTGGGACTTCAATTTTAAAGTAAATTCTATTTAACTTTATCAAAGCTAAAATCTTTATTATTTCATATTATAAGTTCAAAACTCGTTTCACTTATATTCAACAATTGCAGCTTGGATTTTTAATTGATTCACTTATACTTACTTTAATTTAACTCCATCCTTTAAGTTAAATTTATCCAACTTAATCCCAAATCAAATCTCATTTCAACTTATAAAACTCATTTATACATTCACATTACCAATTTCATTCCATTAATGAATTTTATTCCAACTTATAAATATTTTCAATTCCCATTTGTATATGAATACATTCCTTTATCCTTTGGTTATTATTTCAATTTCCATTTTAATAATGATAATATCTCAATATCATCACTTCCAAACAACCAAGCAACCATATATTATAAACGTTTACAGAAAATTTATTTCTTTTAATATACGAAAATAGTTTGGGTAAAATTATTTCATTTACCCAATTTCAAAACAATACTGCGTCAGTTTATCTTGTTTAAGAGTTTAGAAACCCCTATCGATCACGGTTGTACTTCCCATACCGACCAGAATTCATAAACAATCAACCGATAAGTCAACACAATACAAAACAATTTATATTCACTAACAAATACACGCTCATAGCTATTATTACACTCAAACTCATTCTAGAGTACTACTGACTCTATCTCTAATGAGTAACACCCAACAGAGCCATGGTCGTCGCTTAACCATATGCTCTGATACCACCTGTAAGGATCGCGATTTTTCGACGCTCGAAAACCGACATCAATACGTACACTGTATCGAATGTCGAGCAATCGAATGCCGGAAAACCGAATTCTTAGGTTTAAGAAGAAGGAAAAAAAAGATAGAAGAAGAGAGAAGAAGATAGAGCAGAACAGAAAGAAACAAAAGAACAATATCATAATCTCACAATCGCAGCGGAGCAACATATAATAGATAAATGAATAATCTTTAAACGAAGTACTATATTAGTTATTACATTACATCACATTACATTACATTACATCATCAGAGTGTACAACAACAAAACAGCGGAAAAGAAATACTATATACTAGTAATACGCCATGTCATCCAGCTTGCCTCCAGATCTCTATAGCAACTCCTGAATTCCAGAATATCCTAATAACCTAACTCTAGACTGCCCGTGTGGAAATTGGTGGGCACCCAGAGTTTAGGAAGGGAACAATAAACTCCAGGTTAGTCATGGGACTGGTGTGAGAACTTAAAATAGTTTAGCTTTAAAAACAACAAAGAAATATTTTTAAATTTGATTCGCAATGCTTTTTAGAAAATGAGACTACCATAAGGCCTCTCGCACACACACACAATGCAAATGCAGAATCGGAGGAGATTTCTCCTTATGATAGTCAAAGATGCTTGATACGCATTAAAAAGAAACATTTGATATTATTACTAGTGCATAGTGTAGAAAACATTTCGAAAGTATAATATAAATCTTACCCAACATACGACCATTATCGTATGCCAACTATAGCTACCATGTTCAATAGCAGCTTACCGCCTCATTCCATGGCGGGTTATACAACTAAAACCGTACAAGGATCGTATTGTTTCTTTGGATTTCCAACAAATGGTCAGGCCAAGGAACTTTCCATTGCCACATGGGTACGCCTGTGGAAAGACGTCCCGAGAACCTAACCGGATCTCTGCCAACACAAGGCCGGGTTACCCCTTGACTGTGTAACTACTGACACGAATATGCCATCCCCGGGTCGTAACCGACCTTCCTCCGAGGATCCTCTATTCCAACAACCACAAAGTAATAAATTTGCAGCAGCAACATAGGTTAAGTATCTGGGCTCCATATCATGATACCACCTCTATCCAGAAGGAATGACATACACTAAAGGGGCGCTACCCCCTAATAACCTTGCTGCATCCTTCCTGTTTTGACCATTTTCGGGGTGTGAGGTCCGACGAAGTCTCGTCCACAAAGCTACGCTTTATACAAAAGTTGTGCTTTGATCATCAAATGCTCAACAGCACTTCGTATGCCACATTACCAATTTTGGGAATGTATCACTATTTAACCATCAACTACATAACCTCTAAGGGTGTTAAGCTAAGAGAATAAATTCTCCGCCACCAACGGGAACATATTTGATAGAAACCAGCTTTACATCTCAAATTGTAACGTCAGACACACATCCATACAAGTCCGTTCCGGGATCGAACGGAACCGAATGCACTTCCAAAGAAGTCCTTGCAATACGGATATTCACTCATCACGACCGGACTTCCCATCACAAAGGGAAATAAATTTCTATAACGAAGATCAGCCGATGCAGAAACATTCGACGGTAATCCTTCTGTTTTCATAAATATCCGGTCTTCAACACTGGTCATCAATGCTATCCATTACGACATACCACTATTCGGAATGTGTTATATGACTCAAAGGTCCTTTCTCGGCTAACCCGAATAATAAGCGCTTATTTTAAAAATAAGTGTAGCATTCAAATTCAAGCAAATCACAACAAATACCTATTTAAAGGTAAATATTGATAGTCAGTTATTTAACTATCAATAGATATACACAACATCACCAAGTCCAAATAATTTCCCAAATTATTTATTTTCCAAAAATATCTTTACAAGATATATATTTTGCACACTTCAACATTTGAAAACAAATTTTCAATTATTTTCCTTACGCGGAAATACTTTCATTTCAAAATGGTTCATTTAAACCAATTAAATAAATCCTTACCGATTTACTTTAAATTTACGTTCCAAATCCGTAAAATTCATTTCCCTTTCTTTTATAAATTCCATAGTGAATTTACATTTCCAAAATATCTATGAATATATGATTTTCAAATCGAGTTCTAATATTAAATTTCAATATATCTTTAAAAGATGTAAACTCAAACATTTCACTTCATATTGGAAAACATTTCCATACTTATTTAATAATAAGTAATTCACAAATCTATTTATTTTCAACATTTAGAAAATATTCAATATACTTAAATCACAATTAAGTATATATTTTATTCTTTAAGGAAAACATTCTTTTAACACATTTATTTGGGTCAAAACGAATGTTGCGTAAAACAACGTTACGACAACCCAAGATCACTAGTATAGGGATTCGAACTTAAAATAGATATATGAATCCCAATACTATATAAAAATTTCCTTTCGGAAATTATTTACTATAACAACAGTGTTATAGTCCACCATTTCCTTATTTCTTGGAAACGTCTATTTCAATAATAAATGTTGAAATCTATGGTTTCGATAGTTAATACATTTTAAAATATCTTTAAATCATTTTAATTCTATTTAAAATATCACTTTCCCAAAAAACTTCTTTATTATATTATTCACTCTTTAAAATCGTGAATATACTTCGTTAACCAAATTCAACATTTCTACATATTTTATTGGAAGGATTATCCACTGTCCAAAATCGTGAATATAACTCCCAACCAACTCTTTACTATTACACATATTATATAAAGGATAATTTGCTATCCAAAATCGCGAATATATCTCCTTTACTAAACTTCTATATTTAATTTATCAAATTCAATTAATTTCGATTTTATAAAACAATGTTTATAAATTCCATTTCTATTTATAAAAAACTTCGATTTACAAATCTCCTTTATTTACCAATTCAATTTATAACTCAATTTTATTCCCAAATCTAATTTATAAGTTAATTACTTATAAATCTTTTATTTACAAAATCGTTCTTTTAAACTTCACAAATTATAAATCTTATTACTTATAAGATTCATTTATAACTCCCTTTTTACATTTATAAAAACTCCATTAAAATTCCATTATTCTGATTTAAAAAAAATCAATTTTATAAATCTTGTATATATAACTTTTATAATAAATTCAAAAGTCTCTATTTAAACTATTTTTTTATAAAATCACTAACTCCATATTTCAAAAATCAAATTTTCAACTATATTTCTTAAAAATCATATTTTTATATAACATTAAAATTATAACGTTTATTTATTTAAAATTAATTAATTCCAAAATTTTAATAAAACATATACTTTCCAAAAATCACTTTAAAAATCCTTTTAAATTCAAAATCGTTACTTTAACATTTTTAAAACTCCAAAATAGGCCCAATGATGCAACAGCACCAAATAATCAATCACGGCATTCAAACATCATATATCATCATATGATAATCAAAAAATATCACAATATCTGTAATCAAATAAATATTGGTGAGGAATCCAGTTGGATCCCTCCAACCTGTTTCCCTGCATGCACAGACGTTAGCACAATACCAATTCCGTTCCAATACGGACTATCGCGGTATATGGGATTTATAAAATATTATCCGCTATTATGCGGCGCAATAGGGTCTCATCCGCTATATAATGCGGGATATCAACTCCAAGTATATATATAGTACCAATTCCATTCAAGATGGAATTATCGCGGTATATGTTTTTAATAAATAGCATCCGCTTAATATACGGCGTATAGGGTCTATTACTATACAATAGATAATAATTTATCATTCAATCATATAACTAGAAATTTTAAATCTAACAATTTAAAATTTAAATCAAAACAATTTCGATTGAGTGAGAAGTTCTCACCTTGGTTTCAATAACAGTTTCAGTGTTTGTTCCGAATAAAATTAAATGCGCGTTTAATTTTACTCAAAAATTTCACTAGCTCCAAACAAATCCAAACTAGCTCCATCGCGTAGTATTAGTCAATATGAACCCGACGCAATTCGTTTTGTGCGTTTTCGACCTCGTATGAAAAAGTTACAACATTTTAAAGTTTACATGAATTTAAAATATATAATAATTTACAATTTTAAACCCTACTGCAAATCTCAGCCGTCCCTCTCCCCAGATCAAATCGTGGCCGCACGTTGTTGCTTCCCCATCATCAGTAACGCACGCGTGCCCTAACCCAAAGCCGCCACTATGCCCTAATTCACGCGACCACATACGACATCGAGAAGTTGATCAGCAACCTCCATCTTGTAGCCCATCTCGAGAGCTAGCTACGGCCCCAAGGAAGTGGAGCTCGGCCCCCCTCCAACCTCTGAAAACATGCACAAACTGACCACATTTCAACCCCTTTTTCCATCAATCCACTCAACTATATCTGATCATAGCCGTTGGATATGTCGATCTCTTCGTCCTCTACCATTTTGCAGTTGAAAACTTTTTCAATCGTTTAGTAGATTTGAAGAAAATTGAGGGAGAAGGAATTGAAATTTTGGCCATTGATGTAAATATAAGCGGCGGCATGAAGCTATTTAGGGTTAGGTTTTCTTTTTGTTGCAAATTGTGAAAGTTGAGGTGCTTTTATAGAAAATTGCCCAAAACACCATACATCCGAAATTTTCCGAACTCCAAATGAAGCGTGCCGGCTGGCGTTTCTATGGTTTACCCCACGTTCCGAACACAATGGAGCATGTTTCGGAGGCTAATTCCATCGTATGTGCGAGTTACGGAAATAAACGATCGGATTTAAATTAAATCGATTTAAACCAATTTTATGCGTTTTGGCTTGCCCCGGACAAACGGTAAATCCGATTGACACAAAATTTGAAATATTACAATAATATCACATTACGAATCCGATGAAACTAGTTTCGTCAAAATCCGAGGCTGTTTGAAAAATGGCTATTTTAACTCGTCAATTAAATATTAAAATATTCAATTTTCACAAATTCACTTTAAATTCAATTTTAAAAGTTCTATAACATCATTCTAACTCCAATATGATATAATACAACTTTAAAAATCAATTTTAATCTCATTAAACCCAATTTCCAATTATTTTTGTATTTTCAAATTTTAAATTATCGATTTAATTATCCAATTAAATCTGGATATTCAAAATAAAATTTATTCGACTTACAAATTTTATTGTTAATATTTAAAATAAATTAAATATACGAATTTCAAATGACAGAAATTTTGGGTCGTTACAATGGTTGTTTGAGGTGTTCACGCGTATTTATGAAATACTAGAGAATTATTTATAGAAACAATGAATTCGTTATAATGGAACGTTTGGACACAAACTTTAATAAGTGATATTAAGTATAACATGTCAATGATAAAATTCAAGTTAAAACCTATAATTTGAATATGTTTCAAAATAAAAGTGATTGTGGTAGATTCAACCTAATATTGGGAACATTAACATGAATAGCACTACAATAAACCAATGTATATAGATATAAATGCACAAATTTATAATTGAGCCAAAGGTTATTTCAAATGTTGAGAATCCCGTAATATTGTTATAAGATAACAATGTCATGAAATCGGTCATTATAGAATTTAAAGCTCACTAGAAGTCGAAAGACATAATTCGAATCGTTCCACATGATAAAGGCAGTTTATCCGTGTTAGAAAGAGTTAATTGATAAACTAGATAATTAAAGCGTAATAGCATAGCATTGACAAAGGGACTGACCTAATTGGTTTTGAGAAAACTAATTGAAGAAGTTGGAATTAGATTCCATAATTGACCCCAAGTGCAAATGGGAGATTGATAGAGTTAGGCGTACGCCCTACGGCCAATTATGTAATTTGTTACATATATCTAACTCGTTGACCAATCTTATTCGAAATAAAAAGTATTTTCTTCGTATTATATACTTAATATAATGTGATTATATTAATTAATTAACTTAAGTAAAAGTATATCTAATAGAAAAATCCATAAATGGCATATTTTTGTGATAGTGGTTATAAAGTGTTGTAACCGTGAGTAATTTATCACAACAAAACAAATATGCTATTTTAAATGTTCATAGCCAAGATGCATCGAGACTGGATATCGATGTATCCGTTAAGACTGGAGTACGTAACGCTCCCCAAATATTGGGTGATGTATTACTCATGACTGCTCAAGGTACCTAGGGGTTGCGTACTAATAGTTATTGGATAACTATGGAACGACGCACTCGATAGTTTTCTGTTGGTTAATACAACTAAGGTCAACCAAAAAATATCGATGTGACAAATTTACATAGTTCTCTTGACCTGAGAATAGCTCTGTTTTGATTATAGCCAAATCATGGCATGGCGTCCATCGAGTGACTATAGTTGGGTCGAGTAGAAGTATTGGAAGTGAAGCACTATTTAAGAGAGGATTCGTCTCCTCGGCTATATGTGGTTAGTATCACAATCAACTCAAGTTAACTCAAATTCAAAGTCTGTGGCTAGAGCATTTCGGTTAATAATTATTATAATTATCGAACTAAGGACTTTGTATTTAGCCTATAAAGTTGAATGTGGATGAGATTGGAATTTTGACCATTACCAAATTCCATAAGTCCAAAGTGATATAGTTTTGACGAAGAAAATTGGTGTAAAAAAATGTCACAACTGGGTAATGCTTATTAAATTAAATTGGATTTTGTTGAAAATGAGTAAGTGATAAATTTGGACATAATGTCACGCCACCTGCTAAGTGACGTGTGAACGTTAACATTAGAGTAGTTCGATGTTAATCGCTGACCAAATTTACACCCAAGAGTTACACAGCCGAAATGATGAATTCCCTTAAGACCGAACGATTTAATTAGTTTATAATTTTTATAAATGAATTAATATTATGAAATATTAATTATAATATTTGAATATGATTTGAGAAATAAATAATGATACATACATTTATAACAGTTATAAATATATCGATCGATATACAATATCGACAAGCGATTAAATTTGTTTACTGTACAAAGTCAATTTTTCTCATTAATAATTGTTTTATATATATTTATTAATAAATTCATATGTGTGTGTATGTAAATATATTACTGTATGCTTCTCTCTTATAATAGCATATATGCATATAAGATGTGTGTATATATATATGATTTAAAAAATTTAGTACGCTTATTTATATATAATATGAATTTACAAATTTGAAAATTAATTATCATACATATGTTCATATTTTAAAATAATATTTATTGAATTGTGAATTGTTTATTATATATAAAATAATTATTACATTAAAAATTAAGTTTTATATTTAATAAATATATTATATCATTCCAGAAATATATAGAAAAAATTTAGGATTTTTTAATAAATTTTATTATTTCTAATAATTAGTATTATTTTGAAAATTGTTTATGATTTATTAAAAATAATATTTAATTGAAAATTGTTGAATATGCGAGTATATGATTTTTGTTTGATGATAATAAACATATATCTATATTCATTTAAATGTATTTGTTAATGTACTATTTTATTTTTCACATGATTAAATAAATATTTGCTGAATAAAATAAATAACACAGAGTTTAAATTCAAACGGTCACTTTTATTCAAACAAATATTTGTTACAATTTTGAATAGTACAAATTCAAGCTCTCACTATATATATATATATATATATATATATATATATGTATGTATGTATGTATATATACACAATTTCAATTATAATACAGATTTGATTACATCACAATTTCTAAATTACAAATGCACCTCACTACAATTCACTCATTCACTCGTGTTTTATCTTCAACTTGAATCCAGCATCTGAGCAATCTGCAAAAATAAATACTAAAGCAGTAAAATTGAAAAGGAAATATTTTTGCAGTATAAAATAAAATGTGATTTTGAAAATATTATTTACCATAGTTATTTGGGTTGTTCGTCATCATTTAAATTTGAATTCATCATACACGAACAGCTTGTGACATGCACAGTGTATCACTGTACATGCTACAAGGTCGTGCACACCGATATAAACACTTGATAAAATTACAGGGACAGGTGAGCATAGGTCAAACCCAAAACACCGAGTTCAACTCAACTGTAATAAAAATAATGTCACAATATTAGCACAAGGTCAAATGCAAGCTTTAAGCTGGATTCAACTCAGGTGCAATACAAAATTGTTAGGTACAAGTGAAAATGCTCGAACAAATCAACACGACCTCAACAATACAATGGGCATGTTCAAAACAACACCAAAAATGGAAACAAAAGCCCCAAACAAAATGAACAAATTATCAATATTGCATCTATGCAATTTCAAATAAGAATCCTAGACCAGAGAATACAACTAGCGCAGCAAGTGGTCAAACCAGGCTATACAATGAACACAACCACTTGAATATGCAACAGGGATGCAACATACATATGCACAATGATATTTGATATGGATTGATACAAGTAGTGACTCGGTGCAAGTCATCACAAACATGTACATATATGCAGCCTCGACTAAAGTTCGAGTCATACACATGAAAACGACTCAAATGAACAAAGTGCAAACCCAGACCAACATACCAAATGAAGACTTGAACAAAAGCAATACTCGAGTACAAATAATGAAAATATAAAGGTGCACATAGCAGCTTCAATGAGAAACTGTACAAGACAGGTTAACATGAAACTAATATCAATGGCAACAAAGATCAGGCAACAAGACAACACAATACATCATAGCAGTATGGAAGCAAGACTACATCAATCAACACTTCAACCTGAACCAGACACAGTGCAGACACAAGTGATATAAGACCGAACCAAACACAATACAGCTGAAATGCAAACTATCTCAAACATGATACAGTGACAATATGGATGCAAGCAAATACAACTGATTCAAGTGAATACAAGTACAACTAGCAAAACCAAAATGGAGAGCAGCTACAACACATCAAATGAAACAGTACCATCATAAGCAAGTGACACGGCTAGTTCGAACAAAGACAGAGGTGATTTGAAACTGCAATTCAATCCGTGCCGAAGTCAAGTAAATGACAAGATTAAAGTCAAGGCCGATGTCAACAGTTAATGGCCAAAGTTGAGCACATAAACGAAATCAACATCATCGTCAAAGACTTCGACATATGATCAGTATGCAAATACACAGTGGAAAAGATGAATGCATATACAGATTCAGACATGCCAGAGCTTTTATGAAGCCGAAAATGAACAAAGTGCCAAAATAGTTTCAAGTTAAACAAGTTAATGCCGAAGGCATTATCAAGTCATGGAATCGCATAAACAAAGTTAAGTGGCCAAAGTCAATAGAAATCGAAGTCGTGGTGGCCACAAAAGAAATCAACATCATTAAATAAAGTCAAATGTAACAGTTTCAAACCAAAACCGTGGTGGCCAAGAAATCGAACCAAGTCAGAAATCAACACCGTGTTATTCAAGTGAATTGAAAAAGTCAGTAATCATCTCAAGCATCCAAACGAAGATCATTGGCCAACGCAAAGTAATTGACGAATTCAAATAAATATATATGGACGAAAATATAGGGGTTCGAACCCTATATAAAGAAGCAACATCATCAGCAAAATGCATCGAGTTCAAGTAAGCAAAAACAGTAACGCAAAATAACAAATTACATATCGGAGCAAGATCGAACTCGATCAAAATTGAAGGAGCCATGTTCAAAGAGAAGAGAGTGTCGATCGACGAAGTAGGGACGAAAATAATCATTCGATCGAACTAATTAAAGTCGGCTTCTTTGATTTTCTCCAAAGCCCTAATTCATCAGAATAAGGAAGAAGCAACGAGCCGCCATTATACAGAGCAAAGAGGAGAGATTGAAAAGAAGAAAAGAGCCGGTACATTTTATTGATAATTATTTTGGGCCTGTTTTATTAAGAGCTTTTGGGCTTAACCTTTTAAATTAGGGTTTTCTGTTATTTACATTGTTTTTAAATTGTATTTTTCTTTTTAAAATTGTGTATTTACTAATCGTGTGACTAAGGGACAAACTACGTGGCGTAGTTTGAGAATTCGCAACTCAGTGGCTGAGTTATGGTAGGGTTTGGAGCATAGAGTTAAGGCTAGTGGATAGCGAGTGTCGCGAGTTTACGTGTGTAAGCGTCTGATTGCTTAATTTCTAGTAGAAACCTTAGGGGCAGCATGTAAACAGGGTTTGGCCGAAGCTGGGTAAATTCTGTGTCGTTATATTTCTGCCTTTATTATTCTGCTATTATATGTGCTGCTATTTTGATATATCTGTGTTGAAATAATTTTATACAAACTTCCACAATAATTTTTATAATTGATAGTGTCACCCTATTCACCACCCCCCTCTAGGGTGAAATCGATCCTACAAGTGGTATCAGAGATCGGTACAAAAGCCATTTTTGCTTTTTAAAAAATTGATTTTTCAAAAACCAATTTTTTAAATTCGAATTTTTAAAATGGAATCTTTTAATAATGCTTTTGCAGAGGGTCAGTCCATAGTTAGACCACCAAAGTTCAATGGTGAATATGCTTACTGGTAAAATAGGATGGAAATTTTTCTGAAAACCATTAACGCTTGGGATATTGTTGAGACAGGATATAGAGCACCAGCTACGATTATAAATAATCAGAAAATAAATAAACCGAAGGATCAATGGACAGATCTAGAAAATAAGTTATAGAATACTAATGCCAAAGCTATGAAATCGATTATTTGTTCATTAGATTAGTTTTAATTTAATCGTGTCTCACATTGTCTAACTGCGCAGGAAATATGGCACACACTAGTAGTGATTGACGAAGGAACATCTCAAGTCAAGGAATCTCGCTTTGCCATACTGAGTAGTGAACACAAGAATTTTACAATGGCCAAGGAAGAAAATGTTAAAGAGATGTACGGACGGCTTTCCAACATCATATACAAATCAAAAGCTCTCGGAAAATCATACACGGAATTGGAAATAGTTCGAAAAATCCTCAGAGTCCTTCCATGAAGTTTTGAAGCAAAAGTGACTGCCATTCAAGAATCAAAAGATTTAAAACAAATCAAAGTTGAAGAACTCATCGAAAATCTCACCACTTATGAGCTAGAAATGAAATTCAAGGAAGAGGGTGAAGGAGGAGATACTCGAAAGAAACCAATGGCTCTCAAAGGAATAACTGAAAGTGATGATGATGACGATGATGATAGAGAGCAGAGTTGGAAATGGTAATAAAGAGATTAAAAAAGTGGAATCGCAAATACGGAAATCCAGCTCTAAATCAATAATTAAAAAGCAGAATAATCAAAGTTTTAGATAACACAAACAGCGAAAAATTATTTGTCATAAGTACAACCAACCCGGACACATCAAGCCCAATTGTCCTCGACTTCAACACGGCCAAGAAAAGAAGTCAAAAAGGAAAATTTTTGTAGCCACGTGGAATACAAGTGATGAAGATAATAAAAGTACAAGCAGTGAGAGTGAGAAAGCAGATTTGTGCCTTTAAGGTAATATAACTGATAGCGACGATAACGAGCCAAGTGAGATATCAAAACTCACTCACTCTGAATTACTTATATATTTCCATGAAGTAAATGGCTGTTTTGAACGACTTAGGGAGAAATATGCTAAAATTGAATCACAAAGAGATAGTTTGATAGAAGTAAATGAACAGCTTGAACAATTGGTTAAAAACTATCAAAACAAGTGCCCTAAGTGTGATAAGTGTCCAACGTTCGAAGAAGAGATTAAAAAATCAGAAAACAAAATTAAATCGCTTGAAAATGAAATTCTGATTTTGAAAGAGTGTGAAAATACAAGGAGAGAAAATTCTATTAAAGGGTACACACAATTGTTAAACGAAAATGAATCTCTCAAAACACAAGTCCAACAACTATCAACGACTTTAGATAAATTTTTCAAAAGTGAAAAATCATTGAATATGCTCTTAGGGAAACAAACTGTTAATACAGTCAAACAAGGACTTGGGTATAATCAATCTAAAAATGTTAGAAATGAGATTAATCAAGTAAATTCAATATGCACAATTTGTAGAAAATTTGGATACAATCAAAATATTTGTTGGTATAGACCCAAACACGTGAAAACTATACCAATTTGGGTTCCAAAAGGCGCAAATATAAAACTCTTAAAGTTAAACAAATCTGGGTGCCGAAAGGAACATACATAAATAGCTTTGGGTCTCCACAAAATTATTTTCCAAAATATTATGCCACTAACAGTCATGGACCTATAAAAACAAATAAGTCACAAAAATCTTCCATCATATAGGTGTGGTGGCAGGCTAAGGAACAACAACAACGTTATCTGGATTCTGGCTGCTCCAGAAACACAAAGGGCGACAAAGCAAAGTTCCTTAGCCTAGTACAAAGGTGACAGAATCACAACAAGCGACAATGAAAAATAATCGTAAAGGTAAAACAGGTAATGGTACATTGAACGATATATTAAATGTGATAATCTACACTGTAATCTAAATTAAATTAGCCAGTAATGTGATGATGAAATAAACGATGATTTTGATTCTAACTTATTCAAAATAGTTGTCCAATTATATTCTTATGCTAAGAACACTGTAAAATTCTCTAGAATCTTTGTACTACTTCATATATATTAGTTTAGATTGATAATATGTTTTATTGGTTGATGATAATACATTTGATTATTTTACGGCTGACTCTATATTCACGGTTTTTGATTATTTACACGGCTTCAATTCAAATTCAAGAGAAATTCATTTAAAAAGTTGTTAAAAATGATTTTGAGATATTTTGTTGCATAACTCATGATCTGGTATGTAACATTTAATTAATAATAAGTTTGAGTGAAAAGAAATTCAGATGCAGATTACACTAGTAATCTAGTTGATAGAAAAATTACTAGTGGAACGTGATATATGATGAGACATTTAGTAACTGCATCATTTTTCAAAGAAAATATCTGCATATTTTAACTTCAAATAATTTTCAAATTGCAGACATTTTTTTATAAAACCCCTTCTAGAAAATCATTTTTGACCTTGTTTCAGATTAGTCATTTTGGAAATTTTGGTTTTATAATTATTTTTGAATACAATTTTAAATGATTACATTGACTAATCTGACTCCCTACTAATTATCGAAAAGATAAATGTGTTTAAAAAAGTGATGAGTGTTGATATTTATCATATATTATAACTCGAGACGGTATAATTAGTAAATTTCTTTAGAAATTTAAACAAGAATTATAAAACTTTTTGTTGGTAAAAATTCCATGACCGTTTCTATTTCTATCATATTTCTATCAACCATCACTCATAAAAATCCATTATAGTATGTCAATATATGGTGATTTAAGCAGGACTAATTCGTATTTCATTTTATATTTTTAAAAAAAATAAAGTATTCACTCTCATTTAAAAGTCCTCACGGTTATGCATGGGTGAATTACTTGGAATTTGTTATGTGCTTCCATGCTCATTTAAAAGTCCTCACGGTTATGCATGAATGGAACGCATATCAAAATTAATTAATTAAATAAACAAGTTGATTCTAATCCCATTTAAAAGTCCTCACGGTTATGCGTGTTTAGAAGATACTTGAGTTCATTTTTTAAATAAAATTGGAATACTACTAATCCCATTTAAAAGTCCTAACGGTTATGCATGGTTGGTAGATATTCAAATTCCTGATATAAATATACCACACATAGGCAAAACTGTATGGTTTTATATGATGACATCATTCCCATCATGCTAAAAGTGGAATAGCCTAACAGAGTATTTATGATTTTTGTTTGATTTTTTATTGAAATTTAATATTTATATTCGATTGAGTTTTAATGTTGTATTAATATCGATCACTTTATCTCTATTTTTCAAACACTGTTACTCTTTTGCTGATAACAAAAGGGGGAGATAAAAGTTAAGATTTTGTCAAATAAAAGCAGGTAAAGGTCAAATATTTTCTATTTGCATCTAGGATTATTTGCATATTTTTAATTGTATGCATATATGAAGGGGGCTTTGTGTAGAGAGGAAGCATTCAAATAGGGGGAGCAAATTGAATGTTCAAATACATTTAACAAATTCAAAATCTTAAATATATGTTTGTTATCATCAAAAGGGGGAGATTGTTGAATATGCGAGTATATGATTTTTGTTTGATGACAATAAACATATATATATATATATATTCATTAAAATTTATTTGTTAATGTACTATTTTATTTTTCACATGATTAAATAAATATTTGCTGAATAAAATAAATAACACAGAGTTTAAAATCAAACGGATATTTTATTCAAATAAATATTTGTTACAATTTTGAATAGTACAAATTCAAGCTCTCACTATATATATATATATATATATATACACACAATTTCAATTATAATACAAATTTGATTACATCACAATTTCTAAATTACAAATGCACCTCACTACAATTCACTCATTCACTCGTGTTTTATCTTCAACTTGAATCCAGCATCTGAGCAATCTGCAAAAATAAATACTAACGCTGTAAAATTGAAAAGGAAATATTTTTGCAGTGTAAAATAAAATGTGATTTTGCAAATATTATTTGCCTCAGTTATTTGGGTTTTTCGTCATCATTTAAATTTGAAGTCATCATACATGAACGGCTTGTGACATGCACAGTGTATCACTGTACATGCCACAAGGCCATGCACATCGATATATACACTTGATAAAATTACAGGGACATGTGAGCACAAGTCAAACCCAAAACGTGGGTTCAACTCAAGTGCAATAAAAATAATGTCACGATATCAGCACAAGGTCAAAACCGGGCTTTAAGCTGGATTCAACTCTGGTGCAATACAAAATTGTAAAGTACAAGTGAAAATGCTCGAACAAAGCAACACGGCCTCAACAATGCAATGGCCATGTTCAAAGCAACACCAAAATTGGAAACAAAAGCCCCAAACATAATGAACAAATTATCAATATTGCATCTATGCAATTTCAAATAAGAATCCTAGACCAGAGAATACAACTAGTGCAGCAAGTGGTCAAACCAGGCTATACAATGAACACCACCACTTGAACATGCAACAGCGATGCAACATACATATGTACAATGATATATGATATGGATTGATACAAGTAGTGACTCGGTGCAACTCATCACAAGCATGTACATATATGCAGCCTCGACTAAAGTTCGAGTCATACACATGAAAACGACTCAAATGAACAAAGTGCAAACCCAGACCAACATACCAAATGAAGACTTGAACAAATGCAATACTCGAGTATAAATAATAAAAATATACAGGTGCACACAGCAGCTCCAATGAGGAACTGCACAAGACAGGTTTACATGAAAGTAATATCAAAGGCAATAAAGATCAGGCAACAGGATAACACAATACATCATAGCAGTATGGAAGCAAGACTACATCAATCAACACTTCAACCTGAGCCAGACATAGTGCAGACACAAGTGATACAAGACCGAACCAAACACAGTACAACTGAAATGCAAACTTTCTCAAACATGATACAGTGACAATACGGATGCAAGCAAATACAACTGATTCAAGTGAATACAAGTACAACTAGCAAAACCAAAATGGGCAGTAGCTACAACACATCAAATGAAACAGTACCAGCATAAGCAAGTGACACGGCTGTTCGAACAAAGACAGAGGAGATTTGAAACTGCAATTTAACCAGTGCCGAAGTCAAGTAAATGACAAGATTAAAGTCAAGGCCGATGTCAACAGTTAATAGCCAAAGTCGAGCACATAACCGAAATCAACATCATCGTCAAAGACTTCAACATATGATCAGTATGCAAATACACAGTGGAAAAGATGAATGCATATACAGATGTAGACATGCTAGAGTTTTTATGAAGGCGAAAATGAACAAAGTGCCAAAATAGTTTCAAGTTGAACAAGTTAATGCCGAAGACATTATCAAGTCATGGAATCGCATAAACAAAGTCAAGTGACCGAAGTCAACAGAAATCGAAGTCGTGGTGGCCACAAAAGAAATCAACATCGTCAAATAAAGTCAAATGTAACAGTTTCAAACCAAAACCGTGGTGGCCAAGAAATCGAACCAAGTTAGAAATCAACACCGTGTTATTCAAGTAAATTGAAAAAGTCAATAATCATCTCAAGCGTCCAAACGAAGATCAATGGACAACGCAAAGTAATTGACGAATTCAAATGAATATATACGAACGAAAATATAGGGGTTCGAACCCTATATAAACAAGCAACATCATCGGAAAAAAGCATCGAGTTCAACTAAGCAAAAACAGTAAAGCAAAATAACAAATTACATACCAGAGCAAGATCGAACTCGATCAAAATTGAAGGAGCCGTGTGCAAAGAGAAGAGAGTATCGATCGACGAAGCAGGACGAAAATAATTATTCGATCGAACTAATTAAAGTCGGCTCCTTCGATTTTCTCCAAAGCCCTAATTCATCAAAGAAAATCGAATAAGGAAGTAGCAATGAGCCGCCATTATACAGAGCATAGAGGAAAGAACGAAAAGAAGAAAAGGGCCGGCATATTTTGTTGATAATTATTTTGGGCCGGTTTTATTGAGAGCTTTTAGGCTTAAACTTTTAAACTAGGGTTTTGTTTTATTTAAATTATTTTTAAATTGTATTTTTCTTTTGAAAATTGTGTATTTACTAGTCGTGTGACTAGGAGACAAGCTACATGGCATACTTTGAGAATTCGCAACTCAGTGGCTGAGTTGTGGCAGGGTTTTGAGCGTAGAGTTAAGGCAAATCGATAGCGGGTGTCGCGAGTTTACGTATGTAAGCGTCTGACTGCTTAATTTCTAGTAGAAACCTTGAAGGCAGCACGTAGGCAGGGTTTTGCCGAAGCTGGGTAAATTCTGTGTCGTTCTATTTCTGCATTTATTGTTCTGCTATTATCTGTGCTGCTATTTTGATATATCTGTGTTGAAATAATTTTATACAACCTTCCGCAATAATTTTTATAATTGATAGTATCACCCTATTCACCCCCCCACTCTATGGTGAAATCGATCCTACAAAAATTTCTTTAAAGATTTTCGTAACTTTTCATTCATGATCCAAGAATTTCTAAAATTTTGAATTTTGAATTTTTAATAGTATATTATTTTATATTAAATAATTATTGTCAAAATCAATGTATTTGTTTTTAAAAAAAATATTTCAACTTTGAAAAATCTTCAGATTTTTTCCAAGTTCTATTTTATGATCCTAGATTTTCTAAAATTATAAAATTTGAATTTTCATTAGTAAATTATTTATGTTAATAATTTATTCATGAAAACATTATTTTATCATAATACATATTAAAATACTAAATTATTATATTTGCAAAACTAAGTTAATTTTGAATTATAAATAATTTTTAATAATTATTCTCTCTCTTTCTATATATATTCATATATATTTAATGCTTTATTTCATATATCATATATATTATATTTATACATACATATGTGTGTGTGTATTTTGTAACACGTATACATGCATATATTTGAACAACATACATGACATACAAAATGAGCTAATATGTCTGTTGCGATGTAAATTATAACATTTGCATATGGGCATATTATACCTTTCACGGATTATTATGTTACAAATTCACTCACATATATACGTATATGATACATTTATGTATAAACTAAATCAAATAAAATTAATTTCATATCTTAATATATTTGAACTTGAATAAAATTAATGATTTTATTTAAATTAAATTTAGAAATGTTCTGATTCAGTTAGACTTCGTAGGCCCAATAAAGATCCAATAGGGTAATTTTTTTGAAATTCACCTATAACTTCCGCTGCGGGCCGGTCTTTTTCCAACCAGGGAATGTTACAACCTGGTATTAGGGCATTGGTTTATGAAAACTTAAAATGATTTTTGAAAACATACTCCTAAGGAATTAGAAAAAAGATTAAGGTATGAGATAACTGTATAGTAACGTACTTGTATTTGTTATATATAAGTATACACTTTATCTCTATTCTCCCATCTCTCTTAGACCGTTCTTTTATATCTCACTAAGGCTGATATATAGATTTACGAGAAAGGAAGATAAGGAGGTAGGAAGCGGAAGAGAAAATCTAGGTGGAGGAAGCATCACAATTAATGGAAATGCTCGACCTAGTACTAGAAGGACTCCATATCGACAGGCAAATGCTAATCCAAATGCAAATGCCAATGCAGGTGCCGGAACCCTATTATTAGATATAGGGGTGATGTATCAGTTCTTCGTCAATCTGATACAACCTGGAGCAGCCGCAGGAGTAGCTGAGGGTAATGCTGTGAATGTTGGAGGAGCTAATCCTATGGGCCCAGTTGGCAATATCTATGCCAAGCTGAGCAGGGATTATACCGATCTTGGTGGGAAACTGTTCTTGGGAACAGATGATGGTGTTGTAGTAGAAAACTGGTTATTGCACTGTAAAAGAATTTTTACCGACTTAGGATTAGATGATGAGCAAAAGAGGATACTTGCTTCGCAACAGTTGTATGGAGCAGCACTTTATTGGTGGAATGGTATTACTTTGGGAGTTCCGAGGAAGATTTGACTTGGGCAGAGTTTCAAAGTGAAGTTCTCGTCTGAAGTTGCCAAGTCAGTATTGCTAAGAAACTTCATGGACTTAGTTCAATGTGAGATGTCGGTGATTGAGTATGCTACAAAGTTTAATGAGTTTCTCAGATATCGATATGCTACCATTAACACCATCACTAAAAGGAACAAGAAGTTTATTCGAGGGTTGAGAACTCACATACCTTGTTACTTCCTTGAGGGTTGCGAATCTGATAGGAGGGTACGTAACTTTGAGGATGAGATGTAACTAGTTAGAACTTGAATTATTAGGTCATAATTTTGCATGTAATTTGTATGTTTTTGATTTCGTAGGCTTCAGGATCATTTTGGTTATGAATTGGTTAGATAAATATGATGTTAGAATATTTTTTCCAGGATAGGAATATATCGTAAAGACACCCCAATAGTCTTGACTGAATTATACACTCGGTGGAGATGTCAAATTCAAGCGCTTGGGCTTTGTTGAATGCAATGGAAGTTAAAGAAGAGTTGAATCAGGTTTTGGTAGCAAGAGAGTTTGTAGATGTTTTTGAGCCAGTTACAGGACTACCACCGGAGCAAGCAATTGAATTTTGGATAGATCTTGTGCCAGGAGCAGAACCTGTAAGTTGACCACCTATCAAAATAACACCTATCGAGATGAAGGAGTTATATGTGCAGTTGGTGGATATAGAAGGTAAGAATTTTATCAGACCAAGCAGTTCGCCTTGGGGAGCAGCCGCATTGTTTGCAAGGAAACTAGACAGATCGTTAGGGTTGTGCGTTGATTATCGTAAGCCGAATAAGAGGATGATAAAGAACCGATATCCATTGCCTAGGATTGACGATTGGTTTGACCAATTGAGCGCAGCCAAAGTATTTCCTCGGTTGGATTTGGCAACAAGGTTCTATTAGCTTAGAGTAGTAGAGGATAGTATTCCTTTAACGGTGTTTAGGACTAGGCATGGTTCATACAAGTGGTTAGTGATGTCATTCGGGTTAACGAATGCACAAGCTTTCTATGTGGACTTGATGAACAGAATCTTCCGAGAACATCTGGATAGATTCATGTTAGTATTCACAGACGACATTTTGATATACTCTAAGTGTAATGACCCGTATTTTTAGCTATTTTAAATTATTAAATTTAATAGGGTTATTGAATAAAAATGGTTAAAAATAAATATTTAATTTTTATTAGTGTAATTTTTTGAATAATTTAATTGTTTAAATTTATTATGGGAAATTATTTGAATAATTAAATTCTAGATTTTATGTGAATGAAAATGATGTCAAAAGTTGATCTAAATTTTATTTAAATATGAATGAAGATCGTTTACTTTTAAAATTGAATTTAAAAGTGAATAATTAGAAATTGAAATTTTTATATTTTAACTGATGAGTTAAAATAGCCATTTTGGCCACTCTCTCGAATTAATGACGAAACTAGTTTCATAGGATCCATAATAGTGAGTTATTGTAGGATTTTAAGTTTCGTAGCGATCGGACATATCATTTGGTCGTGCGAGCTTGAAATGCATAGAATTTTATTTCAAAATTAAATTAAAATTAATTGATTTTGAAAAGCTATCTTCTGAATACGATCAAATTAGGCCTCGGGACTAGTTCCATTGAATTCGGAACGGACGTAAACATTATAAATGTCAGGCGGGACGCTTCGTTTAGAGCTCGAGAATTTCAGGTGTTTATAGTCGAGATATTTTCAAATTAAAATAATATTTATTTCCTACCTAGACTATTCGTACCCCAAGGCCCAATCTCATCTACTCGAACGCTTTCCTTCCCCCTCTCTTTTCGAATCGCGGCCGTATATATCTCCCAGTCTCTCTTTCGAAATAAATCAAGGAAAAAAAAAAGACTGCCGATTAAAAAAATGGAATGATGGTCGCGATCGAGGGTTGCGAGCGCGAGGGCAACCAGCGCGATGGGGAGGAGTGCAGCACGGCGAGGCAGTAGCGACTAGTGGGGCAGCACACGTGATGGAGGCGCAGACAAGATGACGATGGCGGCTCATCTGTGATAGGCGCGATTTTATATATAAAAAAGGAGAGGAGAAAAGCAACCTGAGCGATTGAGGAAGAAGAATGGATCGCATGTAGGCAAGCTAGAACGAGTAGTGATGAGGAAGGAAACGTAAATAATTTATATTAGTTTATTTTTGGTGTTAATTAAATTTAATTATCGTTATGCTAATTTATTAATAACCTTTTCATATGAGACCCGGTTCGAGCGAAACAAGTGGCGTTGGATCGTATCGACGTCGTCAATAGCTTGGCATTGGATCGGCATTTATTTGAAGCTGTAATACGCCCACAATTGACTGAAATAATTTTTATGTTGGTTTAATTTTTATCGTGAAGCGATTTAAATTTATTGGTAGTTATTTTATAAATTTAATTGGTATTTAAATTAACATCTGAATAAAATGATAGAAGTTGAATCAACAGTTAAATTGAATTAGGACTAAACTGCTAGTAAAAATCCTCGATTATTGTTAATTGGTTGATTGTTGTGATTTTTGACTGTTTGGATGTTGTTTGTGATGGATGAAAATTTGATTGATATTTTGGATGATTTGGATGTTTATTTATTTTGATACATCATGTTATCATCCGGTAAATTGTTCACAGTATATAATACTGTAAATTGAATTATTTCGAATAATTAAAAAAATAGGTTGAAATGATATATACCTATGACATTTATTTTTGATTGAAATGATAGGTATCCATCCTTGGAATTAAACTGAAATAATTGATTCACTTGGCTATAGGATAGAAAATTATATACGGACACCAGATGGGTTAAATTAAATAATTTTAAAATTTTGATTTGAAACTAATTAAAATGATTTGATTTAAAGAAATAAAAATCGAATTTATGGAAATCGGATTATTTTTGAATTTGAGCTGGGAATGTTGAAATTTAAATTTGATAACAGGAATTATTTTAAATAATTGAAGTTGAGTTTTTTAAATTATAATCGAATATGATTTGAATTTTAGAAATTGATTTGTTTTAACGATTGGATTTTTATTCGAACTTTGAATATTGCCTAGTAAAACTGGTATATAACGATATGTCGAAATTGAGCTCGGAATTGAATTATACTAGAAGATATGGGTTTTAAATTGGATATTGAAGGTAAATTTGATTTAAGTGTTTTGAATCGATATTTTGAAAACCGAAGTCGAAATTGATATAAATCGAAATGGTTTGAATTTGAGAATTGAGCTGAAATTAATTTGAAATTGAAATTGAAATTATTTTGAAATTGGAATTGAAATTAATTTGAAATTGGAAGTGAAATTAATTTGAAAATCGAAGTAAAAATTCGACTTGAAATTGGAATCGAATCAATTAAATCAAAATGGAAATTTAAGTGATTTGAATTGGGAAATTTGGAATTGAATCAGTTTGACATTGAAACTATTTTCAAATAAATTACATTAGCATAAACTATTTAAAATCTATCTTTAAAAATATTCATATTATTTTGTTTTTCCAAATTATTTTACTCTATAAACCATTTTTAATACTCAAACTATTTTCTATTAAACTATTTAAGTATTTTAAAAACTATTCAAACTATTTTCTCAAAATTCAAACTGGTCAAAGGGTGGAATGTTTATATTTAAATCGTGGATTTAAATGCAAATGAGGTTAAAATGAAGTTATAATCTGAAATAAATTCGAAACAGTTTTGGAAATGAAATCGAGATACTAAGGCAAAAATGGATATGGTATATTTTTGAGTAAGTATGATGATTTCGAAATGGATTTGATTTTGAAGCGAGTATGATATTTTGATATCAAGTAGAACTGTTTTCAAAATGTAAAAGAACCAACCGATGTGTGAAAAGACATTTGGTTATTAAAGAGACCGGGCCTCTTATTAGCATACTCTCTATCAATATTGGAACCATTTTGACAACCGTGTACGCGGTGGATGATATCCAAAATGTAGTGGTTAAATTAGCGAATGTTTACTGGATTGAAGTAAGAGAATGATGATGGATAGTTTTGACACTTGTGTCATAATTAAAATGACTAAAATAGAAGCATATGTTTGTCCAATGAGGTTAACTACCTCTAGCTACATTGATCATTTGTATTACTATCATGATTTTGTACTCGATGGATGCACCCTTTTGTTCGGATTGATTGTCGCGGTCAGCCATAGATGGATTACGACTAGCCAGAAAGGGTAAACTGGTAGAATCCTACCTTGGACATTGCCTCACGTGCCTTGTCATATTTATCCTTATATGAGTCTGTTACGACTTCGGTTTAGTATTGTACCTATAGGAGACTCACTGGCTACCGACGTTAATGGTTGTGTTCCAAGACTTGCATAGACTACATGCTAATAAAATGTGTTAAGGTGGATCAATGTAAAGCCTTAGCGCTATTTTGATACTTATTTGTACTGATAGACATTACATATTATAGTGTATACTATTATATATAAATAGTTTAACGGATCCTTAAGTGACGGAAAATCCCGTAACATCTCTTAAGTTATTGCACGCACGTTATACACTGGATAGGAGATATAAATCCTGTAAACATCTCTGATGCCATGACACTCGTATTATTCGCAATATCGATTTGACTTACATAAGAGTATTTTAGTCCTGACTCGAGTGTTTTGTCTTTTCATTACGCTCGGGTTAGTCTTGAGATTTTTAATGTATTGAAGATTATTCTTTGGAGGATGAAAACGAAGATTTGGTATATTACTATTTTTATTATTCCCTACATCATGTTATTCTTCTGCATTGATTATTTATCACTGATATATTTATATAACTCTGATAAATGTTGTATAAATTATAATCAAATGTATAGTAAACATCTTCATGAATTGTTTATTTGACTATTATATTTTATCATTCCAATGTGAGATTCTATGTTTTTTTTTTCTTTCCTTATTTTTCTTAATTATCCTCATTGATTTTTTATGTTTCAGATTGTTTAAGGTTGACACGTGTGAATTATTGTCGATTTAAACCTTCCAAAATGTGGGTTGTTGCACTAAGGATGAAAGAGAGCATGAAGTTCATCATAGAGTGATGCTTGAGACACAGAGGCAGCATTACCTGAAAGTGAAATTTTCAAAGGTTCATTTCTAGAAGAAAGAAGTAAATTTTCTTGATCACGTAGTTTCAAAGAAAGTGTTGTTAGTATATCTAGCTGAGATCGAGGCAGTGAATAGTTGGAAGAGACCTGAGACAATGACCGAGATAAAGAGTTTTCTTGGATTAGCTAGGTATTATCAGAGACTCATTGAGGATTTTTCACGGATAGCGGCACCGTTGACTAAGCAAACTCGGATAGATGTGAAATTTGTTTGGATCGATAAGTATAAGGAGGCATTCCAGAAACTAAAATATTTGTTGACTAATGCACCTGTGTTAGTTGTTCCAGAAGGGAATCAGGACTTGGTGGTGTACACAGACGCAAGTGGAACAGGGTTCGGAGGTGTGTTAATGCAGAAAGGTAAAGTAATCGCCAATGTTTCTCGACAACTCATACCACATGAAGTTGGATATCCGATTCATGATTTGGAATTAGCAAGGGTAATTTTCACCTTGAAAGTTTGGAGACATTACTTTTTGGGAGAAAGATTTGAGTTGTATGAGGATCATAAGTCACTGAGATATTTATTCTCTCAGAAGGAGTTGAATATAAGACAACATAGGTGGTTAGTGTTTTTATCCGCTTATGACTTTGGTATTGAATATGCATCGATAAAAAGGAATAAGGTTGCAGATGCACTTATCAGAAAATACCAGAATGCAGTATTGGAAATAATAGCTAAGTGGAAAGATTTAGAAGCGTTAACCGCATGCGTAGTATAATAGAGAACTAGGAGCATTTCTAGTCAAGAAACTACTATGTTCTCGTGTTTAGAAGTTCGACCGATAATGATCGAAAGAATTTCTTCTAAATAAGGAGAGGATCCATTATTAGCCAAATGGATAAAAAAGTTAAGATATGGAACAGAGAACGATGACTTGAAAATTTTCAGCCTTGACTAGAATGGGTGGTTGAGGAAGAAAGGACGACTATGTGTTCCAAGTGTGGAAAACATTAGGAAGGAAGTTCTTAGAGAATGCCATCATTCGAAGTTCACTATTCATCTAGGAGGAACTAAGATGTATCAGTATATGAAAAGGAGTTTCTTTTGATAAGGCATAAGGAGAGACGTAGGCTTATGGATGAGGAAATATTTAAACTGTCAACAGTAAAAGTCAAATATCAAAAACTGAGTGGGTTACTTCAGCCTTTGGATGTTCTAGTCTAGAAATGGGATTCAATCTTAATGGATTTCATATATGGGTTGCCAAGTCCGAATAGAGGAAATGAGAGTATATGGGTTATAGTGGACAGATTGACCAAGAGTGCACACTTTATACCCATTAAGTCGACTAAGAAAGCGCCAGATTTAGCTAAGTTATTCATGAGAAATATAGACCGCATTGAATTCCTAGTAGTATAGTAAGTGATTGAGATTCCTTATTTACTAGTGAGTTCTAGAAGAGTCTACAAACTCAAAATGAGTACCACTTACCATCCGCAGACAGATGGGCAAATGAAGAGAGTTAACAAAGCTTTAGAAGGTTTGTTAAGAGCTTGTGTACTAGATTTCATAGGATCCTAGAAAGACCATCTACATTTAGTTGAGTTCTCATATAACAACAGTTATTAGACTAGTATTAGGATGACACCATTTGAATCTTTGTACGGAAGGCCATGCAAGTCTCCTATTTGTTGGTTAGACACTGGGGATAGACTAATTCTTGGACCAGATTTGGTTAAAGATGCTGTAGAAAAGATTGAGCAATTCGATCTAGGATGAAGGAAGCTCCATCTAGGCAAAAGAGTTATACTGATAAAAGATGGAAAGGCTTAGTGTTCTCGCTTGGAGATCATGTTTTCGTCAAGGTGTCACCGATGAAAGATGTAATCAAATTTGGAAAATCAGGAAAATTGGCACCAAGATTCGTTGGACCATTTCCTATTATAGAAAGGATCAGGAAACTCACGTATAGAGTAGAGTTATCGAATAGTTTGGTAGGAGTCCACAATGTTTTTCATATTTCACATCTAAGGAAGTGTATTCGAGATTCAAATATACCAATTATGTTAGTGGATTTAGTGGTGGAATCGAATATGACTATAGTTAGAAAATCAGTTCGTATAGTTGCTAGAAACGAGATGAGACTAAGGAAAAGATAGTCAGATTAATCAAAGTCCAATGGAGTAACAACGAGAGAGATTGTACTTGGAATACCAAGAGCAGGATTAGAAATACTTATCCTGACTTGTTTGAAGGTATGTTCTAACTTTATGTTTGATTGTTGTGAGTACTTTATTATAATTTCGAGGAAGAAATTCTACAAGGAGGGTACTTTGTAATGATTCTAATTTTGGCTAATATTATTTAGAATATTTAATTGGATAAATTAAATGAAATAATGTAAATAGTTAAGAGACTGAGACTTGTTAGTTAAGGAGTTGTGCCTTAATGAATGTATTAGCTAAAGAGAATTAAAAAAAAGAAAGAAGGAGAAATATAGTAAGGGTAAAATAGAAATAGCCTTTATTTCAATTCCTTAAAACCTTCCATTCTCCATTCCTTATTCATTTTAACTTTCAAAAAAAAAAAATTAAACCTTAAGCAAACTGGTCGGTCGCCGTTAAAGGGATTCAAAGAGAAGAAAAGCTAGGATTCAAGTAGAAAGCTTAACCAAATCAATCTGAGGACAAATCTCAATCTTCTTAACACAAAGCCAAGGTGAATAATTAGTTTACATCTCTATTTCTCATGAATGGTTTCGGTTTAAAGAGTAAACCATTTTTTTGCAAGTATATGCCATATTATAGTGATTTAATGATTATACGTTGTAGTTGATGATTTATATGGTTTCATATCAATTCTATGATATGTTTAGATTAGAAAACCTATTGAATAACATCCAAATGAGTTGCGTTTTTGATATATGGTCAAGAACATTATTTTTGAAGTGGGTTTTAAATTTCATAATTTTCTAAGTGATTGTAGATTTATTGTGAATTTTTTATGAGAGAAAATAGTTAATGTTGGGTTTAAATTATTTAAGGCAATTAAACATTGTTTTTGGGTCTGAAATTTGTATATGTTACAAAGCATATTTAAATTGAATTACAATGATTTTTGGGGATTTTCCTAAGTTTTTTACTATGTTTATTAAATTATTTAAGTTAAAGGACTTAAATGTTTTTTGTTAAGGGGAAGAGCTTATTTGTTAAAATGATTTCAATTATTAATTATTGAATTCAGCAAACTTTTTAGAAGAATTTTGATAAAAAATTGGCAACCAATCATATTTTGACAAATTAGACAAGTTAGGTAAATAGGAATTACTTTGGAAGGCAAAAATTCATTTTTGTTTCAAATTACAACTTCACCGCTTCCATTGCTTGCTTCCATCACTATGCCCAGTAGGTCTTTTGTAACCATTCGAAACCAATGCACATGGTATCAAGCAACTGATACTTAATGTATTAGAGAAAGACGGAATGGACCGTGTCGAAAGCATGCTTTTGAAGGGGTTGCCCTTGTTGGCTTTCGAACCCATTAACCTATCTTTGATCTAAAAAGAAGCTTTCGAGAGAGCTACCGCTTATCTTTGTTTTTAAAAGAAGATTTCGAAAGAGTTGACGCTTTTCCTTGTTTTTAAAAGGAACTTTTGAAGGAGTTGTCGGTTTTGAATCTATTCGACACCCTAGCTGCCGCGTTCATACCTTTCGAATTAGTTAAGGGCCATTTTTCTTTATAGCCTTTTAACAATGTGTTCGAAAGGAAGGCTTTCGTTTTTGAAGACGCCTTCCCAATGCTTTCGAAGAGTTGTTTTAGCTGCTTTTAATAATGGTTTTGGAGGCAATCATTTCGAAAGGATGTTTTTCAAGTTATCCTCTTCTTCCGTTCTTTTACTTGGGGTTATGCTTTCGAAAGTAATGCTTTCGCCTTTTCTCTTTGACCCTATAGTTATATTAAACATTAAACCTAATGGTTTCGAAAGGAATACTTTTAATTGGTTTCGAAAACTATGTTTCCACAAACTCTTCCTTGAACCCAATGCTTTCCAAAGTATGTTTTAAGTGTTTCAAAGGAAAAGTTTCCAATGCTTTCGAAAGGTATACTTTGAGTGTTTTGAAAAGAATATTTCTAGGAGCTCCGAAAGATATGTTTAAATGGTTTTAAAAGAGGATGTCTAAGGGATTAAGCCGAAAAGGATACTTTCAATGGTTTCGAAAGGGACACTTTCAATGATTTCAAAAGGGATTGTTTAAGGTTATAAACAATGGTTTTGAAGGTGTTGTTTTGGCTTTATAGCCTAAAGTTTTCTAAGTTAAAAAGGGCTTTAACTCATTTCGATAACCTTATTGATTTAGATTTCATCAACATTGTGTTATGTAAGACGTATACATTGGCACTGATATTATGAGTAAAGCAAAGAAAATATTTTCCTTGTTTAAGTATGTTTTAAAAGGGGTAAATTAGTTTAAATGAAAGGTTGGATAGATAGTCCATTGATGAAATGTTTTTAAGGAATATTTAATGGGGAACTTAACCCTAAGTTTATGACTCAGATATTAGAAGACCAGATGAGACTAGTGTAGGGTCGTGCCCTATACTTTAGCTAGTAGCCCATAGCTAGTAGAAGTCCAAAATTCCAGTATGTAGGGCTTTATCATAGACGGGACAAAAATGATGTACACAGAGAAGGAAATATATAGAGTAAAGATAGGTTTTTGATGAGGCTGCAAAACCATTAGGATCACTTGATCCCAAAAGAAGATAATTAGGGAAGACAGCCCAATATTGTGTCTAAGAGAAGTTAGATTATTGATTATGCATGGTAGTCCTGAATCAGCAATGGTTAATAGTTAGCCAGATAAAACTATAATATGGACAGGTAGTTCACTGATTACCTTATTGTTATGCATGGCTATTGTCGTTATATTCAATTTGATTTTAGGATTTTGATTTGCAAAAGATATGTTTTTAAAAGGATATTAGTGAGAGGAAACCTATTCCGCTAAGCGGCATGGTCTCATTAAATATCAGTAAACCAAGATGTAATTCTATTATTCACACCAGACTTTATGTCTGACTCGAAGTTTATGTTTTTCTCATAAACTCTCGGGTGCTAAAAATTTGATTTGAGTATATTGAGAGTTAAGGACTTTTTAGGTTTAGTAGGTTGGACAAATAAGTTTTTCGAAGACGTGCAGGTGGCAAAGCTAGCTATGTAAGAGTTATTTAGTATTAGTTCCACCATAATGTGTTTATGACTGATATGTCTATCTATCTGGTACTCTGATTATCCAAGGGGTCATTTTCATATGTCGCTCTTGGCATAATTTGTAATAATTATATTTGATCAATACCAGGGAATAGTTTTCGGATTATGTAATTGAATATGAGATATTAATTTGAAATGTAATCAGTTTTGAATTATATGATGATTTTATTTCATATTCATGTGCTTCTGATATTATGGATACCATTAACATTACCGTATTTCACCACCGAAAGTTAAACACTAAAGATGACTGCAGCATCTATAGCACTTTACTTTGGGCCTCGAGATAGAGGATGTTACAATCCCATAAGATGCATCCTCGAAGCTAGCCATCTTAGCCAATGAATCAGCCTTTGTGTTCTCCCCTCTAGCAATGTGAGCTATCATGTAGTACTCGATATAATTTAGTAGTTCCAAAACCTTCGTTGAGTAAAGGGGTAATCTTGCAGCCTTATTCTGGAATTCCTTTTTCACCTAAAAGACCATCAATAGAGGGTACCACTGTATATATGTGACGTTTTGACTCCCAATTCTTTCGATATCTTAAGGCTTACGATTAGTGCTTCATACCCAACTTTATTGTGGGGAAACTCGAGCTTCAAGGCATAACAGATCATACATTCCTCTAAGGTTACTAAGATCACTCCAGCCCCAGAGTTGGGTTCAATGGATGTGTAATGACCTGGTAATTTTAACGGTTTTAATAATGTAATTAACTAAATTTTCCATGAAAAATAAACAACAAAATTTAGCAATGAGAATTTGATATTTGAAATATGTCTTTTTAAACATAGAAAATGGTATATTTTTATTAGAAAATATATAAGTTAATTCTGTTATGTAATTTTCAATTTCAATTTAAAATCAGTTAAATTGATGAAATTTAAATATTTTCGAAATCTGAATATTTTTATATCATAAAAATGTAAATCATTTTCCGAGTGAGACGTCGTATATCGTTTTGCCAAATTTGGACTGCTCTAGCTCCATTTATATAATTTTCAACAGTTTAGCAGCAGTTTCGATAGCGAATATCGACTTTTGATAGGATGATTGTATTGCTGATATTTGTGTACCATTCTGTTCGTCTCATCGTGTTGATCCCTGTAGTATATTCATTTGTGTATTTCGGTGTTTGGTATGCGGCGAAAGTTTGCGAAACTTTTTAACGTATCGGTACCCATTTTGGAATCTTTTTAGTTTCCTTATGCCTTTCCATTTTCCACCATGTAAACCAATAGCCAATAGTCATTAATATTATCAAAACTCAACGGGCATGACTCTTGGTTGTTCCCTATTTCAATATATTTTGGTTGGTTCATTTCTTTCTCCTTCTCTGAGTTTCTGAGCATACTTTTCTTTTGAATTTTTTTTTATTAATATAATATAAGTTATATATATTAGTGCATTGATCTTCTCGCCTCCCTACTTTTACCATTTTATCTTCGTTTGCAACCCACCATTTTGTTACCTGCTTCGTCCAACCTCTTTCATCGCCACTTCCACCTCCGCCCTATATTAGCTCCACTACGAACCATTACCATACAACCTCCACCCCCTTTCAATCGTGCAGCCACAAATCAGCCGCACGTTCAACCGTCTACTCTGCTTCCTTGACCTGCACAGGCAGCCCTGCCATCATCGCATGAACTGCCATCTAACCCGGCCTCAACCTTGACGACCACTGATGCGAACACCTCCGCCCTCTGCTCAAGACTGCGACCGCAACCACTAAAAGCCATGCTCCACTCACACCGCAACAACCACATCCGACTTTCCCTTCCACCCTTCCCTTTGTTTCAGCTGCTACCATGTCCACGCCATCACTGAAACGCGCAGCTCACCTCCACCACATGGTTGTTACCTCCCCTTCACAGCCATTGCCGAGCACACACCACCCAGATCAACCTTCTTTACCATCTTTGCTCACCAAACCTCGCCCTGCTTCTCCAACCGATCAGCTACCCTCCCCATCATCCTTCTCATCCCTCTCTGCCATCTCATCTCCACCACACAAGCCTTGGGTCAAATCTTCGATCACTCTCCATCTGACCAACCTCCTAAAGTCCATACACGCAGGCGATGGCAGCACCATCCCCCTCCTCTTCTTTGCCTTCAGGCTGTTTATTTCACGCATATATTAATTTTTAATTATATACACAATATATAATGATTTTAGTTTATTGTGTGTTAAAAATTAAATGATGATTTTAAAATATGTATATATAGAGATATTATTTTAAAATGTGTTGTTTTAAAAAAAAAATATAAAGATTTTATTTTGATATGTTTTTAATTAAATGTTGACTTTAAAATACATATACGTGTATATATATATATATATATATATTTCCTACAAATATGCATACATTTTGTTTCCCATCGAATTCAAGTGGTTCGCTTGCTTGCTTCGTCGAGGTCCAATTTGTTGTTTAGTTCGTCGCTGTTAAGAAATCTCAGCAGCCTTTGATTTGCTTTGCTCGTGTCCGTATCCGTGTGCGTGTCCATGTCACTATCTTCGCCATCATTTTTCTCTAGCCCCAAAATGTGAGCGATCACTCACGATTAACATTCTTATATTTAATAAATTCAATTCACATAAAATGACAATTGAAATATGTTGTTAAAAATTGAATTTGTTAGTAATTAAATCGTTTAAATATGATATGTTATGATTTGCATTTGTTCACCTATTATAATTGACATTATTGATACCAAAAATCTGTTAGTACGTTTATATCATATTTAATTTGACAATTTTGATCATATTTTCCATTGATATGCTATGTCATTTTATATTATTATTTTATTGTTCTCACTCTGCAAGTTCCTAATAATTAGGAATTCCCTAAGGTTTGAAATGATACATAACTGAGTGATATTATAGATTAGGGAAAAATCATTATGAGTTGAGATGATAAACACAAGTGATTTTATTGATTTTGAATTTTGGGATTGCGGGTTGAAATGATATATACATGTAAATATTTAATAATTACGGATTGAAATGATAAATATTCGCATCACTTGACCATATGATAGAAAACTATATACAGATGTCGTTGGTCTACTCAAGAAAGAGAAATATATGGGTTTTTAATAATATTGATTATTAAATATAATTTAAAGATTTATTTTAATACATGTGAAATTTGAGATTTTAAATTATATATTTGGAATTTTTAAATTTATAAGTCAGTTTTGAAATTATAAATTTTAAGATTTTACTTATAGTTTATTATTTTTAAATATATATATAAAATAAGGTTTGATATAAAATAAATTAGTATAATAAAATTTAATAAAATAATTTAATTTAATTTGTATATATAATATGTTCAAGTATTTATATTTCAAAAATAGATTTTTTTTTAATAATTTTAGTAAATGGAGGTTGGGAAGATAAATTAAACAAGAATTGAGTTGTAATTTAATTTATTAAGAATTGAATTTAAATAAGAACTTTTTATAATTGAATTTATTTAGAATTGAATTTAAATAAGGTGTGATTTGAACTTATTGATTTTGAGATTTCGAAAGGTATGATTTTATAACTTGATTTGTTAAAAAAGTGATTAAATGAATATTTTCAACTTTAGGTAAAATTGAAATTGAAATTGAATATTTAAATTAAATTGTAATATGAGTTTTATTTAAATATTACTAAAGATGATTAAGTGAATAATTTGAATATAAATGAAATTTATGAAATTGAGCTATTGTAAATTGTTTGAATATCGAAACCTATTGAATTGGAAGTGGATTAAATTTGTTGTTCAAACCTAAATTTGAAATCGATATAAATTAAAATGGTTTAAATGAGAATTTGAATTGAACCTTTAACCTTTAAATTTGAAAATTTTCGAAGTGAGACTTTTATTTAAATTGAATTGTGGAACTAAAGTGATTTGAATTGTTTTGTGAAATTGGAAGAAACAATTCTAATTATAAACTATTTTGATATATATAAACTATTTTTAATATATAAACTATTTTAATATATAAAGTATTTTTAATTTATAACTATTCAATATATATATAAACTATTTTCAATATTTAAACTAACTAAGTTGGGACTGTTATGATTTAGATTTACTGGATTTAAAAGCGAATATTTAATATGATGGTTTAACATATTTCATGATTATTATTTTGGAAGAGAATTATAATTTAAAGTGAATTTTAAATTAAAGTGAGTATGATTTCGAAAGTGATAGGATTTCGAAAGTGTATATGATTTCGAAAGTGATGTGCTTTTGAAATGAATATGATGTTTGATATGAATTATGAATTTTTTAAAATATAAACGACCAGGGTGTGAAACAAACGTTTGGTTGTTAAAGAAACTGGGATCGGATATTTTCATACTCTTTGCCCATACCAAAAACCATTTTAACAACTGTGTATGTGGTGGAGATTCCAGAACGAAGTAGGATGGTTTGGCGAATGATTCTATATGAGGTATTAACACAGCCCTGATTCCCGCAAGTCAGCTTGATGCGGCTAAAACAAGAGCCATGCCAGGCCAAGTGAGGTCGCACCTTCGATAAGGCACATTCCTTTGATACCATTCTATTGCTTTGTGAATTGTTTGGATGCACCTTTGATTATGGGAGTGTGTCGCAAGGTGGCTAGTAATAGCTACTATGCATTACCACCAGTCTGAATCTGCAAAATCGTAGTATCCTAATTGGCATTGCCTCGCGTTCCTTGTCACATGCCTTATCATGCCTTCTACAAGTTTGATTTGTACCGTACCTATGAAGTCCCCTTTGATAGTCCTCAGTTTACGGAGGAATTACGGTACCGTATAGACTACGGGAATACATATAAATATGTTAAGGGGGATACGGGTAATGCCTTAACGCTATTTTAATAGTTTATTTTACTGTAGACATTATCTATGTAGCGTATTATACCATGTATGTAGATAGTTTAACGGAACCTTAAAGGATGGAATCCAAATATTCTTTAAGTTATTTGCATTTCGTTTGGACATTTCACTTGAGTTAATTTACTAGTACAAGAATTTTAATCCTCACTCGAGTGTTTTGTATTTTGTTTTATGCTCGGATCAGATTGAGTATCACGGCTTTTGAGACTCACATTTGGAGCATGGATCTTTGCTTAATGATCTGTCTTATATCTATCCAGCTTTCAGTTATTTCAGTTGTTTTCAGTTTGTGTTCAGACTTGTCATTAGTTTTGTGTATTAGTGACTTCTTTGTCTTCGGATTTTCAATTGTATTTGTTTTAGACTCTGATGTTTATTATAGTAGCTACATGAACTACTATTTATCTATTCCGCTGCTTATTATTATTACTCTACATCTGTGATTCTGTGGTTGACTTATTTACTGTATATGCTAAATTTTGCCAATATAAATTAACAATCTATTATTTTGAGCAATTTAGGTCTGACGTGAGTGGATGATTGGTGATTTGAATAGTTCGAAATAGCGGGTCGTCACAGGATGCTCCATCCATATAAAATTTCCATCGAGCAAGTCGCTCCACATCTTCCTCCGCCTCTCCATCCCGAGTGGAAATTCGATAATGAAATCGACATATGCGTGTCTTTGCATCTCCCTCCTAGGATGGTAGTTGCATCATACTTGCTCAAATTAATGTTCCACTTCGATAGCCTTCCTGAAGTTTGTGTTGGTGCAACACTTGTCTCAAAAATTGATCGGTTAACACTTTAATTCGAAGAGCTTAGAAGTAGGGTTGTAACTTCCTTGAGGTGATCAACAAGCAATAAGCTAGATTTTCTAACTTTGGACAATTCTTCTTTGCTCTAGTGAATCGCTTGCTGGTGTAATACACAGACCTTTGGATTATGGATTCTTTATGTACCAAGGCAATACTTATCAAATGAACAAATACTACCAAATAAACAAATAAGTCATTTCCTTCCAAAGGATTTGATAAGGTCGATGGTCTCTCTGTATGATCTAGTAAGGCTTGGAAAGCTTTCTGAAACTCCTCTGTCAAGGAAAACTTCCCTATCCTCTTTGAGGCGTCATAGAATGACACACAATTATCTAGTACTTTTGAGATGAACCAACTCAACATAGTGATGTTCAAGCTTTGCATTTCCTCCTTATTTTTAGGGCTTTGACATGACTCAAACGCCTTAGTCTACCCCGAATTAGTTTATATGGCCCTTGAGTTCACTATGAAACACAAAAATTTACCTCATGTGACTTTAAAGGAGCATTTCAATGGATTGAGCTTCATCCCGTATCTCCGAAGTACATTAAAAATCTTTGAGAGGTCTCTCGTATGTTTTCTTGATTGTTGTGACTTCACTAGCATATCATCCACATAAACCTCTATTGTACGACCCATCTAATTTTTGAACGTTGAATTTACCAATCTTTGGTATGTAGCTCTTACATTCTTCAGACTGATTGACGTAACATGGTAATAATACAGCCCAAGGTCAGCAACAAAACTTGTGTCTCTTGGTCTTGAACGTGCATTGGTATCTAATTGTAGCTAGAATAAGCATCCATTAAGGATAACAACTGATGTTCAGTGGTTGGGTCCACTAGTTGGTCACCATTTGATAAAGGTAAGCTATCTTTTAGGCATTCCTTATTCAAATCTGAATGGTTGATGCATGTCCATCATTTTCTATTAGTCTTCTTGATTAGCATTCGATTCGATTCCCATTCGAGATATAAAACATCGCAGATTGAGACGTTGGCATTCAGCTTATCCAGCTCCTCTTACGACGCAGTAGATTTCTACAGACTTAGGCTGTGTCTTTTTTCCTTTACAGGAGGACATATGGGTTTCACATTCAATGTATGGCACTCTATCTTCGACAATATTCCATACATATCAAAAAGTGTCCAGTAAACACATTCAGATTTGCCCATAGAAATGCAACTTCTTCTTAATCTTCACGCTAAGTTAAGACCCAATCTTTAGGACCAGAATAGGGTCATCATGATCAACTAGGATGTTAATCGCCAGCTCAGTTAGGGCCGCCCTTGTATCCTTTAGCTCCTTCCTTAGATACATAGATTTTTAGAATTTACTATATCGTCCATACTATGACTTAGGCAGTGGATGCAATGCATCAATCGATTTGAGGCAAAGATCTCCTCTGCATCCTTTCCTTTCTTACATTGCTTTGCCTTTCTGGGCTCTACGCTGCAACATCTATGTCTCATACTCTGATATCCTTAGATGGATACCACCCTATTCTCAATCAAGTATTTCATCATCACGCACCAAGGGGCTAAGGCCACTCTGAAATTGGCAAGGGCCGATCGGCCTAAGAAAGCATTATAAGTGGAGCATGTTTCTATCATAATGAAGGTATAAACCCACACTGTCTTGTGGTGAACTTCACCAAGTACCACCAGTAAATCAACATACACAATAGGCTCCATAGCCTCTTCGATAAATCCTTGAATGCGGGATTCCTTGAATGTAGGATTTACATGGCTTTAGATCCTGTCCATCAATCCTCATCTGGTCATAAGTTTTCTTAAACAAAATATTGATTGAGCTCTCACAATCAATTGGAACTCGTTTCACAGTCTCAGGCCCAATCATGGTCGTAATCACCAGGGGGTCAAACATTGGTACTCTACCTCATCTGCATTGCGATTTCTGAACATGACATCACTAGTCATCAACATTAACTACTTTGTTGGAGATCCGTCTTCTATAGCAAAGCAGCTCTCCTACGCAATATGCTTCAGTGAACTCCCATATATTTCCATCCCATTCTAGTTTTTCTCAACTGGATGAGGTCTCTGCTATGGTATCAATCATAAATCTTTATTCAAGCGGCTTAGTTCCATCCTTACTAAGCCCAGCCTGCCCCATTGAGCTATCTTCCCCTAGGGTCGATTGTTTTCTTACTCGTCATCATGCCGGTCTTTCACGTATGGATGAAACATTTTCTTCCTGATTAGGTCCTTAATCACATCCTACAAGTGTTGACATTCATTAATTTTATGCTTATGGGTTTCATGGAAGTGATAATACTTCCAAAACATCTTCTCTCTTTATGTTGATTCCCTCTGAGCCGGCTTCATATAGTTCTCCGTTCCTTGCATGGAAAAGTGATTATTCTCTACATTGTCGGTTAGCGAGGTGTAATTTTCATTTTTAAAATACTTCAGACGCTTCTTAAAGTCTGGATTCCTAATTTTGGTAACCTAAATTCCTTTTTTTGAGTGTTATTTTTATTCCCAACACTGGTAGCAATATTCTCGGCACTCTCATCGGTTTGCTTCAGAACGACATTACTCTACACTACCTTAGTAGATGGTCTTCCACTAACTTTTCCAATGACCATATCTTCCCCTTCCAACTATTGATACCAGGTTGCTTTTCAACTACACTCCTCTACGGTTGGAGGTGGCTTCATCTTAAGCCACTTACCCAAATCAATTTCTAACTGGATTCCTCTAATCTGTGTTATCAACACAATGTCCTCTTTTGCATTACTTACCTCAGTCACAGCTGTATTGAATCTACTTAAGTAATTTTTCAAAGACTCTTGGGACTCTGAAAAATGTTAGATAAAGACATCATGACCTTAGGACGAGAAACATGCAACATGAGCCACTCTACAAGCTTTCTTACCAACCGATCAAATGATGATATGGACCTTCATGGGAGCTGAATGAACAGCACCATAGCAGCACCTTCGAGAAATATCAAGAAAATTCTACACCTGACAATGTCTGCTTCCATAGCATAACCCATATGCCACTTGTACTTCATAAGATGTTATCCCGGATTAGTCGTTAGGTTGTAAGGTGGCATTGTAGGCATCACGAATATATTAGGATACTCTTCTTGTGAACTCTCATCGATGAATAGGTTTTTATGAGGCAAAGAACCCCAAATCATTGTTATTTCTATTCTGGTTCTCATTTAACAACTTCCTCACCATATCAGCTAATAGTTCCGGTTCAACTGAATCGACCGGACGACGATTATCAACACCTACTCCAAGTGTTGGCTCCGCAAATGGTCTTGGATAGTTCCAAGATATCTAGGTACTCCCGTCTCTAAGAGAACCATTCGTTGGGTAATTTGACTTCTAAACTCTTTATGTGATGGCTTATCAGTATTAATTTGAACTCTACCCTTGTTGAACTTGGATCTATACAAATTTGTCAAGTAGGATCTGTTTTGATCGACCCTTGTTGACTTGAACTTTTTCAGTTTGAACTTTTGAGGTTCCAACTTCCCATCTTTCATTTTCTGTTTTCCATCTCTATGGTTTCTATCCGACGAGGAACAACTTTCTTCCTTCGAATCAAAAGGCATCAATTCCTTTATACTTCTCCTATGCCTTTAGGATAGCTGGATTAACAAATCCGTTTTCTCCTTCATTTGCTTCATCATAGAATTTGTTTCTCTAATAAATTTTGTTCATTTCCATCATCATCCTATCCAAATCAACATTAGTTACCGTTTTAGACACACTTTGAATTTGTGCTACAATACGTCGATTGTTCCCTTCTTCGTGTTGAGAGCCTGCATTCTCTCATCATTGGTGGGTCTAGAAGTAGTGGACTTCTCTTTGGGATTTCTAGGTGCCAAAGCTTTCTTAGATCCAATGATATCTGAAGGAAATATAAGTAATTAAGGATCCTCCAACAACAAATTTTAGATCTAACTCGTGGATTATAATAATCCAAAGGTTCAAGATAGATCAAAATAGAGAGAATTTTGAATTCTCTTAGTGAAAGCACCCAAATTTTTGTGCCAAAAGTGGAATAAACATCGATTAGATTACAAAAAGAGATTGATATAGAAATTAAATGGAAAATGAAGTAAATAACACACAAGGATTCATAATGGTTCGACAAATGCTGTAACCTACGTTCATTTAAACTTTATTAATGATTTTGAAATTATTTATAGTTATAATTTTACATCTCGGTTGCTTACATGTCAGTAAGGATCCGATGAAGCCTCGTGGTAAAATCAAAAAATTCAAAAATTAAAGAAAATATCTCATTTTGGTACTCCTCTCCTCCTATTTATAGACGTAGACCAGTGAAATAAGCTCTAATATTTGTTATCAACATTCTACATGTTCAGAAGGAGGTTCAGGAAGGAGATCATGGCCACTTCTTTGAAGGGGAATGACTTTCTCGATGAATAATCAAAAGTTGCTTTGAAAAGCTGTATTCGTCGAGAAAGTCATTCCTCTTCGAAGAAGAAGCATTAAACAATCGTAAATCTTCAAAGTGTTGTTTCAGAAAGTTTTCGTTACTGTTCATTCACTGGACTAGGAATGGTTACAAGTCTATTAAATATGAAAATCAAATACGGCATAGAGGAAGATAACAATTAGAAGACTAAAGAGCATTTGTAGTTGACTTGCTCAAGTCAATTCAGTTGACTGGCCTCAGTCAACTGAATTTATATTCAATCGACATAGCCTATGTAATTTTATTTTTATGTAAGCAACTCTGTAAAACCTTGTTGTAAATACTTTTGGCTTTATTGGAAACCTCGTTTGTAGGTATAAGCAATATCTAGGAGATTGTATGATTTAAATCAAATAAAATACATACTCTTGACTTTGATTTGTAGACGATCATCACTTTGCCTCTTTTTTCTTGTCTTCTCGAATCATCTTTATTCTTCAAATTCCTGTATAAAATAGTATACGAGGTATGTTTATAGATATAGTTGTCATCATTAAAATAATCATACTAAAATGGTTCTAACATTCTTCTTTTTTTGATGATGACAACTATATATATGAGTTGAATGCATGTATTACAATCTCTCCCTTAGTAAGTGTTCCCCCTTTCATCATACTTTCTTCCCCTTTGTCATCAATAAAAAGAAGCCAAAGTGTTATGAAAGCAAGGAAAATATGGACACAAACAACTAAAGTAACAAAAAAGATAGGATGCATAAGACATTTTTAAAGTGCAAAGATAAGTGAAGTGCAAACAACTGAAACTCGTACAATCACCATAAAAACACAAAAAACGAAGTTCAAACAACTAAAATTTAAACAATACCAGCACAAAACAAGCAAATAGTTCAAATATGATCCAGACATAAATGCAACAAACAAATAGACAACATAGTTTAGATACAAACAGGACAATGTCTAGATGAACAACAAATAAGTAGAATTAAAAGTCATTCTTCATCATGGTCCGAGGAAGCATGAGATTAGGACGGTGAAGTAGAACGCAAACAAGAAGAATCTTATTCCAAATATTCTTGAGAAAGCTCATCATGTTTTTCTTGAATGTCTTCATCCATGTACCAAGTTTTTGTTGTTGTTTGAAGAGAATCTTTAATTCTTGAAGATTGTAGCTTGAGTAGAGATGGTTTTAGATGGACGAACCAAAGAAATATCCTTATCGTCGTCCATCATCCAGGATTCTTCTACAATTTCATGTTTCAATTGTGACTGAGATAGCATTCCAATGTTTCATGAACCAACTTTGAAAGATAAACATTATAAGGTAGAAGTGGTTCCATTATTGGTGGAAGCTTTAAAGTTATCGATTGTTTGTGTTGTAAATCAGGCAATGTATCGATATTAATACCAAAATAAACAAAAATATTTGTCAAGAATGCACTGTGGAAGTTAGTGTGATAAGAACGGATGTTGAAACTCTTTATTTCATCATGTTTGAATTTGGCCCAATTTATTTTTATGTTAGAATAAATTGCATAAAAGGATCTATATTTATTGTCATACATATTATTATAACTACCCGTTCTTGGTAGAATCGCACAAAGAATCATTTTATTAATTATATGAGCTTGTGGGCATGAATTAATGGAAACATTGCTAGTACATTCTATTCTAAAATGGTAGCTCGTAGCATTGTACGCAAAATTCTCATGATCAATATCATCTAATTCTTTTCCTATCGATGAACATTGTAACGACCCTGAATTTCCGACCCAATGTAAAATTTTAAATCCATTATTTAATATAAAAATTTTAAATTTATATACGTTTTCAATTAACGTCCAAACTTCGTATATAAGATGCATCGTTAGTTATGGATATAGGAAAAGTTTCGTCGCAAAATATCGCAGTAAATTTCGTTCGCATTTTTATTGTATATCAGTTCATTTTAAGGTGCGTAAATTTTATCTTCTGAATCTAAATATTTTTACACAGTAATGTTGTAAAAATTTATCTGATCAAGACATCGCATTTTCTTTCGTCTAATTCCGTCGTCGCCTATTTCATTTAAATTGTTTTGTCAAACAAACAATTTAACCGGCGTAAATTTGGAATCTGGATAAAACTGTCGTATCGCCAATATCTATGTACCGTTGGAAGCGCCTCGTCGCGCCGATCAAAATGGTATATTCATTTGTACAAATCGGAGTTCGATGTAAAATGTCACGCTGATTTAACCGTTCCAAACGGACATGTTAAATAATATTCAGCCTAATAAAAGCCCGTATATACTCAAATTTTGAAAAATAAAATATCAGCTGATGAGAATTAATGTGGGTTAGTTGGCAGATAGTAGTTTGCTTGGGAAATAGGGTGGCGTTTCGAAATTCAAAATAACATTACTGCAACTAATTATAAAAATTGAAAAGAAAAACAAACCTACCCATTCATTTACAAACGTCTACAGGTACGAAACCATCTCTTCCCTCTTTCTTCATCTCTTCTCTTCCTCCTCTTTTTTTTTGTCCACTGTAAATTTTCAAAAGAAATTATATTGAGAAAACAAACTTCACCCAGACCACCCCACTTCTCTTCTCCAGCTACCGAAGTCGCCGTCGCACCATCGACCGCGCCACCCATCCTCAGCCGACCTCCAAATCGCGCACGTGTCGTTCACCGACCTCCAGCCATCTCCCCTCCTTCGGCCTACTGCGCCACAACCTTTCCACCGTGCGCACGCTGTTCACCACATCCTCTCACCGCCCAGTCGCACACGCTGCGACCACCGCCCCTCTGGCCGTCGCGCCTCCCAGTGTGCATGCCTCTCCTCCATGTGGGATCTAGATTAACCCTAGAGGGGGGTGAATAGGGTTATAGCAAATTTTCTCAAGTTAAACGCAAAAACAAACTGCAGAGAAATAAATATGCTGAAAAGTAAATCACACATAAAATTTACCCAACTTCGGCAACCCCTGCCTACTGCTGCATTCCCAGATTTCTATTAGAATTAAACAGTCTCCCGCTTATAAACACTTTAACAGACTCGCACACCCTGCTACTGCCTATAGAGTTTTGCAAACTCGCACATCCTGCTCACTGAACTAATTCTAACTAGACAATCTGACACAACCTAAAACCTAGGTGGTGATTTACCAAGATTTGAACCTTAAAAGAGAATTTAAAACAAACTTAAAAACAATTTAAAACTAAAACCCTAATTGCAAAATAAACTAAAGCCCCTTTTATATTAAAACAAGGCGGGCCCAATTCAATTCTTTCACCCAATCCTCTTTTCTATGGCTTGTGAAGAGAATGGCGGCCGATCCTCTTTCTGAAATTAGGGCTTCGGCTCTTTTATTCCTTGCTTCCAAAATTTGGGCTTTGAAGCTGCGCCTTTTTGTTGATCGATACAGTGGTTATTCGTGTGCTTCGTTCTCGTTTGTTTTGCTTTTGGCCGCTTCTATTTGATCGAGTTCACTGTTGCTTCGGTATGTAATTTCCCATTTTGTGATTTTATTATTTTCATATTCGAACTCGATGGATTAATTTGCCGATTGTAACGACCCAGAATTTTAATTAATTAAAATTTGAATATTTAATTTATTTTAAATATTAATAAGTGAAATTTATAAGTCGAATAAATTTTTATTTGAATTATTGGATTTAATTGAATAATTAAATCGATAATTTAATATGTTAAATTATGGAAATAATTGAAAATTGGGTTAAATATGATTGAAAATGATTTTTAAAATTTTATTTTATCATATGGGAGTTAGAATGATATTTTAGAACTTTTAAAATCGAATTAAAAGTTAATTTGTGAAAATTGAATATTTTAATATTAAATCGACTAGTGAAAATAGTCAATTTTTGAACAGTCTCAGAATTGAACGAAACTAGTTCCATTGGATCCGTAATAGTTAGTTATTACCGGATTTCAATTTTCGTGTCAATCGGAGTTGTCGTTTGATCGTGGCAGCTCGAAACGCATCGAATTATTTTTAATTTTAATTTGGCGAGTTAAAATAGCCATTTTTCAAAAAGTCTCGGATTTCGACGAAACCAGTTTCATCGGATCCGTAATGTGATATTATTGTAAGGTTTCAATTTTCAAGTCAATTGGATTTACCTTTTGTCCGGTACAAATTAAAACGCCTAGAAAATCGATTAAATCGGTTTAATTTAAATTGAGCGTTTACAGCCATAACTCGCACAGATGTCCGAATTAGCTTTCGAAACCTGTTCCATTGTGTCCGGAACGCGGGATAAACCCTAGGAACGTCAGTTTCGGCGCGTAAATCGGAGTTCGAAATTTCCGAAATGAATAGTGTTTACGTTTGATTTTCTATAAAAGGAGACCCTTGCCTTCATAAATAAAAAAAAAATATCTAAACCTAACCCTAGCCGCCATATACTAAACCTAAGGCCAGAAATATTCGACCCTTCTTCCATTAATTTTTCTAAATCCGTGAATCGATTCTTGAAACACTCAACTGCAAAGTAGAAGAGGATCGAGAGATCTATGGATCTATAAGGTGATGATCGGATTTGGGGCGTTGTGGGGGTCGTGGAGGGGGTGCGTTCGGCTATAATTGCGCACGACTTTCCACGTGCTAGAGGTGGCCGAGCTCAGTGTCTTTGGGGCCGAGCATAGAGTGGAGCAAGGCGAGCAAGATGGTGGTAGTTGATCGAGTAGTAGTGGGTTGTATTGGGCACGATTTGAAACCCTAGTTGAGTTTCATGGGTTTGTTTGTGCGGCTATGGCTTGTAGCGTGAAACGTGGGGAAGATGATAGTAAGGGACGGTCCAGATGAGGAGATGCAGGATCCAATGGCCAGAAGCTAGTGTAGGTTAATAAAAGGAAATTATGTTGTAATTGTTTTTATAAAATCGTGTACAAACTTGTAAAATACATAACTTTTTCATACGAGGTCGAAAATGCGCGAATCCAGTCGTGTTGGAATCGTATCGTCGAGCACTACGCGATGAAATTGGATTGGAGTCGTTTGGAGTTAGTGAGAATTTTGGGTAAAATTAAACGTCCGTTTAATTTTATTCGAAATAAATCGCTAAACCGAAATTGAAATCAAGGTGAGAACTTCTCACTCAATCGAATCAGTTTCGATTTTATTTTAAATAGTTAGATTTAAAATATTTGAATGCATGTTTGAATGATGATTGTTATGTATTGATTGTTAAAATAGACATTATACGCCGTTAGTAAGCGGATGTTATTTAATAAAAACATATACCGCGAATATTTCATAAACAGTGAAATTGGTATTATATATAGTAGCAATATATATATATATATTGGCATATGTATATATTGGAGTTGTTGATTTCCCGCATTTTTTGTTTAGCGGATGAGACCCTATTGCGCCGTCTATTAAGCGGATAATATTTTAAATCCCATATACCGCGATAATTTCATACTGGAGCGAAATTGGTATTGTGCTAATGTTTGTGGATGCAGGAAAACAGGTTGGAGGGATCCAACTGGATTCCTCAACAGTTTTTATTTAATTTCAGATATTTTGATATTTGATGGATTATCATATCGATATATGATATCGTTGTTGTCGTGATTGACTATTTGGTATGTAGCATCATTGGACCAAGTTTTGGAATTTTAAAATAATTTATAAAGTGATTTTTGAAAATATACTATATGTTTGGAATTTGATCTATTTTTAATAAATAAACGTTATAATTTTTAAAGTTATAAAAATTATGATTTTTAAGAAATATAGTAAAAAAAACTGATTTTTGAGAATATGATGCTAATGATTTTATAAAATGATTAAATCAGGATTTTTGAATTTATTATAAAAGTTGAAAATATAGGATTTATAAAATTTGATTATTTATAAATCAAGAGAATGGTGAAATTATAAAGGAGATTAAATATGTTTTAAAGAATAATATAAATTGACTTATATTAAGAGATTTATAAATGGATATTTATAAATTGAAATATTGACATTATAAAACGAGTTTTTATAAGTGTTTGAATGAAGTGAAAATGAATTTTGTAAATGAATGGAATTTATAAAATTAAAAATGGTGAAGTTATAAATGAAATTTATAAATAGTATGATTTATAAATTTTATAAAGTTATTAAAAGAATAGTTTTGAATAAATCATTGAATCTTATAAGTTATAAGATTTATAATTATGAAGTTTAAAAGAACGATTTTGTAAAATAATCGTTTTATAAGCATTTAACTTATAATATGGACTTTTAGTTCATAATTGGGATATAAATCAAATAGGTTAATAAAGGAGATTTATAAAGGAAGTTGTTATAAAATAAATAGAAATGGAATTTATAAACGTTGTTTTATAAATCCGCAAACGACTTATTTTGATAAGTAAATTGTTGAAACCTATTAATGGAGTTATATTCACATTTTTGACCGTGAATAATCCTTCGAAATAAAATGTATAAAAGGATGAAATTTTGTTAACATAGTATATTCACGTTTTTGAATAGTGAATAATATGTTAAAGAAAATGTTTAGAATGTGATATTTAAACAGAATTAAAACGATCTAACGATGTTTTAAAATGTGTTGAGATTCGAAACCATAGATTTCAACATTTATTGTTGAAATAGACGTTTTCGAGAAATAAAAGGAAATAGTGGACTATAGCACTATTGTTATAGTAAATAATTTTCGAAAGGGAATGTTTTGTATAGTATTGGGATTTATATATCTAGTTAAACTTCGAATCCCTATACTAGTAATTTTGGGTTGTCGTAACGATGTTTTACGCAACATTCGTTTTGGCCCAAATAAATATGTTTAAGAGAATGATTTCCTTAAAGAATGAAATATATACTTAATTTTGATTTAAGTATATTGAATATTTTCTAAGTGTTGAAAATAAATAAAATCTGTGAATTACTTATGAATAAATAAGTATGGAAATGTTTTTCTAATATAAAGTGAATATTAGAGAATTTATCTTTTTGAAGATAAATTGAAATGGATAATTGAAATCGAATATTCATAGATATTTTGGATTATAAATTCACTAAGGAATTTATAAAGGAAAAGGAAATTTGTTTAAAAATAAATATTGATTTATTTTTGAAGTGTTGAAATTTTATATCTTGTGAAGATATTTTGGAAAATAAATAATTTGGAAAATTATTTGGGAACTGGTGATGTGTGCATATCCATTGATAGTTCAATAACCGACTATCAATATTTCCCTTTAAATGGGTAATTGATGTGATTTGTTTGAATGTGAATGCCACACTTATTTTTGAATAAGCGCTCACTATTCGAGTTAACCGGGAAAGGACCATGGGGTCGTATAACCCATTCCGAATATGTGATACGTCGTTGTGAATTGCATTGAAGATCGGTGTTGAAGACCCGGTATTTGCGAGAGCGATAGGATGACCTGTCGATTGACTCTGCACCGAGTTGCTCCGGTATTGAGTTCTCCATATGTGATGGTGAATCCGATCAGGATCGTGAATATCCGGATTGCAAGGACTTCTTTGTAAGTGCCTTCGGTTTTGTTCGAGCCCGGAACAGACTTGTATGGATTGTATGTCTGACATTACAAGTTGAGATATAAAGCCGATTTCTTTCAAATATATTTCTGTTGGTGGCGGAGAATTTATTCTTTTAGCTTAACACCCTTCTCTGAGACGTACGAGCCCAGAGGTTATGTAGTTGAAGGTTATCAGCGATATATTCCCAATTTGGTAATGTGACATGCTGAGTGATGCTGAAATGATCATTGTGTTGATTATTTGTGATAGGATCGTTTATTTGATCGTCTATCTTTGTGATCATCTCTATGATCATTTGTGACCCAAAGCATGGCTTTTGTATAAAGTATGTTTTTGTGGACGTGACTTCGTCGAGCCTCACACCCCGGAATGGTCAAAACAGGAAAGAAGCAGCAAGGTTATGAGGGGTAGCGCCCTTTAGGATGTGTGCATTTCCTTCTGGAAAAGGGTGGTATCATGGTATGGAGCCCAGATACTTACTCATGTTGAAAACACTTTGTTATGATTGTGTGAATTGATTACGAGCGCTCGGTGAAAGGTCCCAAAGGACCGGGGAATGGCATATTCGGTCAGTTGTTACTCAGTTAGGGGTAACCCAGCCTTGTGTTGGTAGAGATCCGGTTTGGTTCTCAGGGATGTCCATCCAGAGGCATTCTCATGTGGCAATGGGAAGTTCCTTGGCCTGATCATTCGTTGGAAATCCAAAGAAACAATACGTGACTTGTACGGTTTTAGTTGTAGAACCTGCCATCTAATATGGTAGCTATTAGTAGGCATAATATAATGGTACCTATGCTGGCTAAGATTTATATTCTACTTTCGAAATGAATTTTTCCTACACTATGCACTAATAATAATATCAAATGCTCTTTTTTAAATGCGTATCAAGCATCTTTGACTATCATAAGGAGAAATCTTCTCCAAGTCTGTGTTTGCATTGTGTGTGTGGCAGGAGGTCTTATGGTAGTCTCATTTTTAAAAAGCATTGCGAATTGACTTTAAAAATATTCCTCTATTTTGATTTTAAAGATAAATAAACTGTTTTGAGTTCTCACACCAGTCACATGACTGACTCGGAGTTTATTGTTTTCCATCCTAAACTCCGGGTGCCCACCAATTTTCACACGGGCAGTCAAGAGTAAAGTTTATCAGGATATTCTGGATATTCTGGAGTTGCTGGAAGTAAGCTGGATGGCATGGCGTATTACTTGTATATAGTATTTCTTTTTCCGCTGCACTGTTTGTTGTTGTATGATGTTGTACACTCTGATGATATGATGTAATGAAATGTGATGAAATGTAATAACTGATATAGTTCTTTGTTTAAAGATTATTCATTTATTATTATATGTTGTTCCGCTGCGAATTGTGAGATTATGATGTTGTTCTGTTGTTTTCTGTTCCGTTCTATGTTCTCTATTTTCTTTTTCTTCTATTTGAAAAAAATTTCTATTTTTCTGTTTTCTTTCTGTTCTATCTTCTATTTTCTTTTCTCTCTCTATCTTTTCTATTCTCTCTATTTTCTGTTTCTTCCCTCTTTTCTCTCTTTTTCTTTTCTTAAATTCTTTTTAAAAACCCTAACTATTCGGTTTTTCGGCAACGAAAAATCGACATGTTACACCGATGATGATTGATATTTATAGGAGTCGAATTCCTAAATTTACATCGTATATTTCTTACTTGAATTCGTCACTTTCCTATTTTTGGATTGCCTGATATTTGTGACTTGATGCACACGGTCTTGATTTTGTTCGATTTACCTTGAGTCATACGGCAAAAAAACTTTCCTGTTTTATTTGGATTGACTATTTCAAAGATACCACTTGAATTTTTTTCAGTATACATTCACGAATCCCTTGTTGACTTCTGTATGCTTCCATGATTTCGACTTGGACTTGAGATCATTTCTGCACTGTTGAATTTCGTTTATCCACTGTGGCTTTCGACTTTACATTCTTTGAACTTTGATACATTTTTTCTCTTCATTGTATATTGGTTTATTCACTACTGGTCTCTGTTCATGTTGGCACAGGATTTTGCTGCAATCTTCACTTTGAGTTACATACTCCTTGCAGTCTATTTGATCACTGCAGTTGCATTCACTTCATGTTTGCATTGTCATATTGTATACTTGGGCTTCACTGAATTTGTTATTGCATTCATGTTGTTGTCTGGACATTTGCCTGAGTCTCTGTTGCATGCATTGTTGTTAGGTTGTTGTTTGGTCTTGCATTTGGTCTGGAGTTGTTTCTTTGATAGTTACACTCTGGTTGTCATGCATATGAAGCAGTTTGCATTCTGGACATTTGCTGTAGTCTTCATTATTGTGTCTGCATTGTGTATATTCATGATGCTTTGATTTTCATTTGGCTTCACTTGTGTACACTGTGTCATTTGAGTTGCTGTGTTGATCTTGTCACTATATCATGTTCGATACAGTTTGCATTTCAGTTATTTGGTTGACGCACTTGAACTATACATTCGAGTCTGAATTTTTAATCTTCTGTTATCCTCGACTTCACTGTGAATTACGGCTTTGATTTTCTGGCCATCTTTGTTATTGATACATGTTTGAACTGACTTGTATTCTTTGCATTGAGTACAGAATTTTCATTCACTTGTGTATATGAGCATATTGAAGTTGTTGACTACATGTTGCACTGATTTTCATTGTTGCTGTTATCTTGTACAACTTGTATTTGCACTTGCTTTATTTGTAGTCTCTGGTATTCTTGTTGCTTCCCTGACCTTGTAGTTGTTCAATTGTCTTCTGTTCACCTGCATGTAGTTGTTTGTTTGTATGTTGGCACTTGTATTTGTGCTGCAGGTTTCATTAAGCTTGACCTCTGTTGCATTGAATTGCTGGTTTCTTTGGGATTGAATTTGAGCTTTGTACTGTTGATTGTTGCACTTGTGTTGCTCACCATGTTGCATTGTTGTTCACCTATCTTGTATCATTGGTGTTTCTGTGTTCATGCTTGTGATATTCATGTTGCCATTGGTTTGGACCTGATTTTGTTTTAGCATACTTGGTGGTCATTTTGTACTTCTGGTCTTTATTTGGTTCTTGATCATTTCATGTTGATTTTTGAAATTTCTCTTGAGTTGAATCCAGTTTCAAAACTCGGGTTTGACCTTGTGCTCGTGACGAAATTTTAAATATATTGCACCTGAATTGAACCTGTCTTTATATTTGGGTTTGACCTTGTGCTCACCTGTCCCTGTAGCATTATCAAGTGTATATCGGTGTGCACGGCCTTATGGCATGTACAGTGATACACTGTGCATGTCACATTGTTCGTGTATGATGAATTCAAATGTAAATGATGACGAACAACCCAAATAACCGAGGAAAATAATATTTTCAAAATCCATATTTTATTTTATATTGCAAAAATATTTCTTTTTCAATTTTACTGCTTTAGTGAATATTTTTGCAGATTGCTCAGATACTGGATTCTAACTGGAATGAAGTTGAAGATAAACTATGAGTGTGAGCGATATCTAGTGAGGAATTTATGTAAATTTAATTGTGATGTAATTAAAATCAAAATTGTATATGTATAGTGAGAGCTTGAATTTGTACTATTCAAAATTGTAATAAATATTTGTTTGAATAAAATTTCTGTTTCAATTCAAATTCTGTGTAATTTATTTTATTCAACAAATATTTATTTATCTATGAAAAATAAAATAGTACATTAACAAATACATTTAAATGAATATATATATATATGTTTATTATCATAAAAAAATCATATAAGCGCATATTCAACAATCTCCCTCTTTTGATGATAACAAACATATATTTAAAATTTTGAATGTGTTAAATGTATTTGATCAATGATATACTCTAATTGCTCCCCCTATTTAAATGCTTCCTCTCTACACGATGCTCCCCCTACATATATGCATACAAATAAAAATGTGCAAATGAACCTAGATGCAAATGGAAAATTATTTGACCTTTGCTTGATTTTATTTGGCAAAATCTTAACTTTTCTCTCCCCCTTTAGTCATCAGCAAAGGAATAATAGTATTAGAGAAAATAGAGATAAAGTGATCGATATTAATCCAACATTAAAACTCAATTTGAATATAAATATTAAACTTCAATAAAAATCAAACAAAAATCATAACTACCCCTATTAGGCGTATATTCCACTTTTAGAATGATGGGAAGTATTTCATCAAATAAAACCATATAGTTTTGTCTAATTGTGGTATATTTATTTCAGGAAATTTGAATATCTACTAACCATGCATAACCGTTAGGACTTTTAAATGAGATTAGTAGTATTCTATAATATTTTTATTTAAAAATGAAATCAAGTATCTTCTAACCATACATAACCTTGAGGACTTTTAAATGGGATTAGAATCAACTTGTCTATTTAATCAATCAATTTTGATATGCCTTCCATACATGCATAACCGTGAGGACTTTTAAATGAGCATGGAAGCACATAATCAAAAATCCAAGTCATTCACCGATGCATAACCGTGAGGACTTTTAAATGAGAGTGAATATTTTGGATATTTATTTTTTATTGCTAAAAATATAATAAATTGAAGCACAAATAATTTCCCGTTTAAAATACCTCATATTGACCTACTATATGGGATTTTGATGAATGATGGTTGATAGAAATATGATAGACATAGAAATGGTTATGGAATCTTTACCCAACAAAAAGTTTTATAACTCTTGTTTGAATTTCTAAAGAAATTTTCCAAATATACTGTCTTGAGTAATGTATGTTAAATATCAACACTTATCACCTTTTCAATCACTATTTATCTTTTTGATAATTAGTAGGGAGTCGGATTAGTCAAAATTTATCATTTAAAATCAAATAATTTTTTTTTCAAAATGACTAATCTAAAATAGGGTCAAAAAATGATTTTCTCGAAGGGTTATATGAGAAAATTTTCTTCTATTTGAAAATTATTTGAAATGAAAAATATGCAGATATTTTCTTTGAAAAACGATGCAGTTACTAAATGTCTCAAAAATCACATTCAACTAGTAATTTTTCTATCAACTAGATTACCAGTGTAATCTGCATCTGAATTTCTCTTTCACTTCAAAACATCACTAAATAAATTTGATAGACCAGACCATGAAGTGTGCATAAAAGCTCAAACAGCATTTTAAATGGCATTCTCTTGAATTTGGATTGAAGCCGTGTAAATAATCAGAAAACCGTGAATATAGAGTTAGCCGTATTATAACCAAAAATATTATCATCCAACAAAACACTATTTTTAATCCAAACTAATATATATGAAGTAAATCCAAGAATCTAGAGAATATAATTGGCCAACTATGTTGAACAAGTCAGAATCAAAATCATCATCTTTACAACATCTTAATATTGGCTGATTTCATTCAGAATACGGTGCAGATTATCACATTTAATATATTGATCAAATAAATATACCTTCACCTGTTTTACCTTTACGATAATTTTTCGTGGTTGCCTATTGTGATTCTATCACCTTTGTACTAGGCTAAGGAACTTTACTTTGTTGCCCGTTGTGTTTCTGGAACAGCCAAAATCCAGAGAACACTGTTGTTGTTCCTTAGCGTGCCACCATACCTCACTAGATTCCTCTGAGCTTGCTTCTGAATCTGATTTTGCCACAAGACCCAAGTTAGCCTCCTCTGAGCTATTATTCGAAACTTCCTCTCCTTCTTCATCATCCCAAGTCGCTACAAAGGCCTTCTTCTTCTTTTTCTTTCCTTTGTTGTTTTTGAGAAGTGGGCATTCTTGTTTGAAGTGGCCAGGTTTCTTGCAGTTAAAGCACGTCAGTTCATTATCGGAATTGTCAGAATCTTTTGGCCTATTACCACTTGTTTTCTTCTTGCGTGGCCTGAATCTTGACCATTTTCTAAGATTATTGACAGCCAGTGCAAGCTCTTCAATTGGATCTTCTTCTTCTTCATCGCTCTCTTATTTGCTCTTTAAGGAAAACGTCTTCTTCTTTGATTCGGAGTTGTTGCGTTCCTCCTTTGCTTTTTGCTCAAGCTCATATGTCATCAAGTTGCTGATCAACTCCTCCATGCTTAGTTTACTCAGATTTTTTGATTCTTGTATTGCCATGACTTTTGCCTCAAAGCTCATCGGTAAGACTCGTAGCACCTTCCTTACAAGCTCTACCTCAATGAATACCTTCCCAAGCGCTCTAGCATTGTACACCAAAGCTGAAAAGCGTCCAAACATGTCTTTTATGCTCTCGTCTTTGTCCATCACAAAGTTCTCGTATTCATTGCTGAATAGGGCTAGACGAGACTCCTTGACTTGAGAAGTTCCTTCATGTGTCACCTCCAAAGTATGCTAAATTTCCTGTGCAGTTTTACAATGAGAAATTCTATTAAATTCAGTCTTATCAAGAGCACTGATCAAAGCATTCATGGCTTTAGCATTTGTAGTTTTTAATTTCTTATCGTTAGCATCCCGCCTATCCTTAGGTTTAGGAATCTCAGTATCACCAACAGTTATAGTGGGAGATTTATAGCCAGTTTCAATAATGTCCCAAACATCATAATCAACAGAACTAAGATAAATACCCATCCTAACTTTCCAATAAGAATAATCATTCCCATTAAACATGGGTGGCCTAGCAATAGATTGCCCCTCAGAAAAAACATTATTTGGTAGATTCATGACTCTAGAGTTAAAGAAAAATACCGTGCTCTGATACCACTTGTAGGATCTAGATTAACCCTAGAGGGGGGTGAATAGGGTTATAGCAAATTTTATCGAGTTAAACGCAAAAACAAACTACAGAGAAATAAATATGCTGAAAAGTAAATCACACAAAAAATTTACCTAGCTTCGGCAACCCCTGCCTACTGCTGCATTCCCAGATTTCTATTAGAATTAAACAGTCTCCTGCTTACAAACACTCTAACAGACTCGCACACCCTGCTACCGTCTATAGAGTTTTGCAAACTCGCACACCCTGCTCACTGAACTAATTCTAACTAGACAATCTGACACAACCTAAAACCTAGGTGGTGATTTACCAAGATTTGAACCTTAAAAGAGAATTTAAAACAAACTTAAAAACAATTTAAAACTAAAACCCTAATTGCAAAATAAACTAAAGCCCCTTTTATATTAAAACAAGGCCGGCTCAATTCTATTCTTTCACCCGATCCTCTTTTCTCTGGCTCGTGAAGAGAATGGCGGCTGATCCTCTTTCTGAAATTAGGGCTTCGGCTCTTTTATTCCTTGCTTCCAAAATTAGGGCTTTGAAGCTGCGCCTTTTTGTTGATCGATACAGTGGTTATTCGTGTGCTTCGTTCTCGTTTGTTTTGCTCTTGGCCACTTCTATTTGATCGAGTTCACTGTTGCTTCGGTATGTAATTTCCCTTTTTGTGCTTTTATGATTTTCGTATTCGAACTCGATGGATTAATTTGCCGATGATGATTGATATTTATAGGAGTCGAATTCCTAAATATACATCGTATTTTCTTATTTGAATTCGTCATTTTCCTATTTTTGGATTGCCTGATATTTGTGACTTGATGCACACGGTCTTGATTTTGTTCGATTTACCTTGAGTCATACGGCAAAAAAACTTTCCTGTTTTATTTGGATTGACTATTTCAAAGATACGCACTTGAATTTTTTTTCAGTATACATTCACGAATTCCCTTGTTGACTTCTGTATGCTTCCATGATTTCGACTTGGACTTGAGATCATTTCTGCACTGTTGAATTTCGTTCATCCACTGTGGCTTTCGACTTTACATTCTCTGATCTTTGATACATTGTTTCTCTTCATTGTATATTGGTTTATTCACTACTGGTCTCTGTTCATGTTGGCACAGGATTTTGCTGCAATCTTCACTTCGAGTTACATACTCCTTGCAGTCTATTTGATCACTGCAGTTGCATTCACTTCATGTTTGCATTATCATATTGTATACTTGGGCTTCACTGAATTTGTTATTGCATTCATGTTGTTGTCTGGACATTTGCCTGAGTCTCTGTTGCATGCATTGCTGTTGGGTTGTTGTTTGGTCTTGCATTTGGTCTGGAGTTGTTTCTTTGATAGTTACACTCTGGTTGTCATGCATATGAAGCAGTTTGCATTCTGGACATTTGCTGTAGTCTTCATTATTGTGTCTGCATTGAGTATATTCATGATGCTTTGATTTTCATTTGGCTTCACTTGTGTACACTGTGTCATTTGAGTTGCTGTGTTGATCTTGTCACTATATCATGTTCGATACAGTTTGCATTTCAGTTGTTTAGTTGACGCACTTAAACTATACATTCGAGTCTGCATTTTTAATCTTCTGTTATCTTCGACTTCACTGTGAATTAAGGCTTTGATTTTCTGGCCATCTTTGTTATTGATGCATGTTTGAACTGACTTGTATTCTTTGCATTGAGTACAGAATTTTCATTCACTTGTGTATATGAGCATATTGAAGTTGCTGACTACATGTTGCACTGATTTTCATTATTGCTGTTATCTTGTACAACTTGTATTTGCACTTGCTTTATTTGTAGTCTCTGGTATTCTTGTTGCTTCCCTGACCTTGTAGTTGTTCAATTGTCTTCTGTTCACCTGCATGTAGTTGGTTGTTTGTATGTTAGCAACTTGTATTTGTGCTGCCTGTTTCATTAAGCTTGATCTATGTTTCCTTGAATTGCTGGTTGCTTTGGGATTGAATTTGAGCTTTGTATTGTTGATTGTTGCACTTGTGTTGCTCACCATGTTGCATTGTTGTTCACCTCTCTTGTATCATTGGTGTTTCTGTGTTCATGCTTGTGATATTCATGTTGCCATTGGTTTGGACCTGATTTTGTTTTAGCATACTTGGTGGTCATTTTGTACTTCTGGTCTTTGTTTGGTTCTTGATCATTTCATGTTGATTTTGAAATTTCACTTGAGTTGAATCTAGTTTCAAAACTCGGGTTTGACCTTGTGCTCGTGATGAAATTTTAAATATATTGCACCTGAGTTGAACCTGTCTTTATATTTGGGTTTGACCTTGTGCTCACATGTCCCTGTAACATTATCAATTGTATATCGGTGTGCACGGCCTTGTGGCATGTACAGTGATACACTGTGCATGTCACATTGTTCGTGTATGATGAATTCAAATGTAAATGATGACGAACAACCCAAATAACTGAGGCAAATAATATTTTCAAAATCCATATTTTATTTTATATTGCAAAAATATTTCTTTTTCAATTTTACTGCTTTAGTGAATATTTTTGCAGATTGCTCAGATGCTGGATTCTAACTGGAATGAAGTTGAAGATAAACTACGAGTGTGAGCGATATGTAGTGAGGAATTTATGTAAATTTAATTGTGATATAATTAAAATCAAAATTGTATATGTATAGTGAGAGCTTGAATTTGTACTATTCAAAATTGTGATAAATATTTGTTTGAATAAAATTTCTGTTTGAATTCAAATTCTGTGTAATTTATTTTATTCAACAAATATTTATTTATCTATGAAAAATAAAATAGTACATTAACAAATACATTTAAATGAATATATATATATATGTTTATTATCATCAAACAAAAATCATATAAGCGCATATTCAACACTCCAGTCGTGCGCGCACACGCAACGATCCAGCCCACCGCCCCTCTTCCAGATTGTGCACATCACCTTCGCTCCTCTCTGAACCACGACCCAGCCCACCGCCCTCCTTCGTGCGCACGCGCAACCATCCCCAGGCCGTTGCACCTCCCAGACCGAAGTTCCCCTCTCCAGTCGCTTCACACCCCGACCAAACCACTTGAACAGCTCCACCTTCCCCGACCGCGCGCACCACCGGCCGTGACCCACTCCAGCTGCTCTCCCCTCTAGTTACAACTGCCACTCTCTAGCCGTGAGCCCTTCACCACACCCGAGAATGGATCACCTCTCGTGCATGTGTATGCATGCCGTGTGTATGCAATGAAGGCTTGCGTCCATTTGTAGGAAATGATGAGTTCTGTTTTCTAAAAAAAAGTAACAGTTTTTTGCTTTTAAAAAAAAGAAACATTGTTATTTTATAAAGAAAATGGAAGTGAACAGTTTGTTGCTTTATGAAGAAAATTTTGAAATGTCACTGTTGTTTTAAATAATTGCTTAAAGAATATGAACAAAGTGTATATATTTAGTTACTGAATAGTAACCCACTTCTTTCTGTTGTTGTACAACTACCAATTGAAGTTTCCACTTTGCAGCGGCACCCAAATTCTCAGCTTTTCTTATTTCTTCGTTGTTTGGTAAGTGCATATATATGGTTTTATAAAAATATATATGAACATCCATATTGAAATTTATACCATTCTTTTCTTGTCAATGGTTGCGGTTATTAGATTGTTCGTGTTTGAGTTGTGTTGAACCAATTCCATTCGTGCCTCTTCGTGCTTCGTTGTTCATTTTCTCTAACCACGAAAGGTGAATAAATTTCATAACTTATATTCTTATACGATGATAATCAATTTTGGTTGATAATATGGTTGATTGTTGGATGTTGATATTGGACATTAAAAATTGCTAATACATAAAGTTATAAATAATATACACTTGTATTTGACGTAGGATAGTTCACAATTTGAAATTGATATATGTGTTGAATTTGATTAAATAAATTTGTATAACATGACCCTTTAAATGTATAATTAATTGACACGCAGAAATATGGTTAATTACACCTTGAACCATTTTATGTTGTTTAAATTGATGAAGTATGAAATTGAATGTAGTAGATATCAAGTGTAGAACCGTATAAAATAATAGCGTAATAATGTTTAATCTACATGGAATGATAGTGTAGATTCTAGAAATAATTTTATTAATTTACATAAAATTATAATGTAAATTAATATGATTATTTCGGGATTATTTAAATTAATTATTGGATTGTTATTGATTGTTGTTGTTGCTTGTTTATTTACTTTGACACCATCCCAGTTATGACACTGCAAGTTCCCTTTACTAAGTTTTGATTTTTGAATTGAAATGGAATTAGGTTGAAATGATAAATACCCAAATAAAATAATTGACCTAGGATAGATAATTAAATTAAAACCCGATTGGTCAAATAATTCGATTTAAATAATTAATAAAATAAATATTTTATTAAAATAAAATAATGAAGGGTTTTAAATGAAATTTGGAATTTAAATTCTAGTAAAATTTTAAAATGTTAATATTTAATAATTTGAAACAATTATTAACAAAATGTTTGATGAAAGAATGTTGTTTTGAATTTTAGTAAATTATTGAATTAAGTTTTGAAATTTATTTAATAACTAAACAAAATTTGAACTTGGAATGTTTTGTGATTATTTAATTAGTTAAGTAAATAAGTGAATTGAATTTCTTTAATAAGAAATAAAATGTGATTTATTAATCGAAATTAATATAAGACTTATAATTCAAAGAATTGAACACTATAACAAAACAACCATTTTACAACGGGCAATGCTTGTTGTAATATGGATTTCGCAACGAGCATGAGCCCGTTGTATTAGGCCTCGTTGTAATAGGTCGACCATATTTTACAACGGAAAATGCCCATTGTAATACACCTTTTTACAACATGCAATGTCCGTTGTAATACACCTTTTTAAAACGGGAAATACCCGTTGTAATACATGAAATTGCAACGGTTTCTGATCGTTGCAAAATAAATGCAAATTTTCAAAAAAATTACAGCAGCATCCATGCAGTACATCCATACCAATAATGAATAATTTAACGAGTAATAAATATTATCATAAAACAACCAAAATCACATACGAAAAGACTAAAAGCTAGAGTCATAAAATTCCAACACATTCCAAAACGTAAGATAAGTTTACATTGACATAGTTCTAATATAAACATGATGACTAGTTTCATAACAACCGTTGAGAATTTCAGCTGTCAACCTACACTGAGTTTTGAAAATATCATGTGTAACATGAGTTAAACATAATTCTTCTTTTTTAACATTCAAAAACTGTTGCAATGTGCAATAACCCCTGCCTGAACTTCATACTGCTACCAATTCCTCCTCCCCTGTATACAATTTCCTCTTCAACTTGCTGTCATCACATCACCACCGAAACACTGCACAAACCTCTTCGGACAACTACCACAAGAACACCAACCACTTCACCAAACAAACATTTTCCTCAACTTCCTCAAACATTTACCACAAGCACACCACTGTTAACATACACATCACCCCCAGTTTCACAATCACCAATCCTCAACTACTCTTCATTTGCATTCGTTTGCATAATCACCAGTTCCATAATCAAAGATTCATTTGTATCCCCTTCATCCCAAACTGATACAACATAGTCCAAATATTCAACCATCAGCCACCCTCTTCTCTGACCGCCAGCACTTCATTTCTAACCACACAGTGCCAAAACACCAAGCTTCTAACCGTCCCCTTCTCCTGCATATCACACCACTACTACATCAACTACCCATTGCCACTGCACTTCAACTACACCACCCTATAGCTGCACTTTATCAACAACAGCCTCCCACTAACCAACAGTTATCTCTTCCACCACTCTGTCACCTAATCTACTTTCAACTGCGTCCACTTACAACTGCACTGCCATGAACCCCTGCATATACCTCTACCTTACAACATTTCCACAAAAATATAACAGAACCCACCATACTACGGCTACCATCATCTGCTGCACACTTCAACAACCATCTCGAACATCATCATTGATAAACAACAGACATAAACATCTGCTCTATTGCTTCAAATCAAACCACCCTCCTCACAACCCCTGCCATTATCTCAATCACTACCAATCTATGCAACCACCGTTCGATACATTCACTGACCATTTCCTCCCCTTCATCAAACTCCCAATACAATTTCTTCATCCAAAACTCCACCATTCAAAATGGTATGCTACACTTCAACATAACAGCAACACCCCTTCCCAAAAACACTCTGCATGCGCGGACCACAACTCCGCCAATCCAAGCTTCAAGGCATCGCGCAACAGTCGCCTACACTACTGCCATGCATTCGCCTGCCCCAAATTCAACTGCAAATTGAAACTGTTGCCCCCAAAACCCGCGACCCCTAAGCCAACAGCCTCGTGTCCGAGCATATTATTGCTTTTCCAAACTGAACCATGTACATAAATAACCTCAAACAATGAATTCATCATCACGTCAAACAAATCGAAACTGCAAGGGTTTTGATTTCTTCTGCAAAAATAAGTCGAATAATTTTCAGAAGAAGTAGAACGCTGGCAAAAGTGAGGTTAAATAAATGACACAGACTAAAGAAGCGCTACGCGCACACTTTGATACTCATACACATGTATATGTATGTTTTTATAATTTACACCATCAATCAGTGCTCCCTCAAGTCAACAATTGATCATCATGCACATATCACTCTTTATCGTGTACAACAACATCTCAACAAGCACTGCGACCACAAATATACAAACAAAAAATACAAAACCTACATATGCAGTGAACATTCAATAATTAGGCTGAAAGCATCAGGATATCATATAATAGCTTCAAAGATAAGTAATTTCAACACACACGCTTTCTAATACCAGACTCTTTCAAGGACTACAAGGATGAATCTGGATATCATATAATAGCTACATTCTCTTTTCTTCTGTGCACAGTACTAACAAATGAGTATATCTATTTTTTGCACCATCAGATTTTCAAATCTTCCCAGAGCAGATCACCGATTATATGATCAAATACACAATTGATATTCACTTATGATTTTTAAGCAGTTTTTTTAAAAATTTGGAAACAGGTAATGAAAATGCAAATAAAAACATGCGTGCTCTTCATTCAAGGCACAAATTTGCTATTAAGATAGCTGAATTGATTACAGAAGCTAGCATATCACAAACATGCAAAAGAAATAAAGGATAATTCACACAGTGTAAATATGTTAAATTCCCTCCTTACTGGTTTTTGAATATTTTCCACGATATTCAGCCTATGTACTTCTTAGTTCAGTAAATGGATGTCTTTCTAACACTAAATGATTGATATGACAATATTTTAAAAGAAATGATGTAGTCTTTTATCTAAAAGATTAACATTTTTACTTTTATTTAAAGATGTAATGATATTATACATTTCATCAGAAATATAAATAAGAAGTGAGAAAAAATGTTAGATAAGAAAACAAACAAAAATATCGTGCTTGTTTAGACCCTGGTAACATTGTGGGAATTGAACAAAAGAAAGTTTGTTCTCTATTTTTGGGTCTAAAATGTAGCATAGTGCACGTAGGGGAGTCTGGGGATCATTTGAGTACATATCACAGTCTAATATTAGAATGATTGGTGCATTTGTCATCGTATTTGATATCCTGAGCTTAATAGAAAACAAACAAAAAAAATAGCTTTTTACAAGTTATAAGTATATATTGTTATGTCAAAAATTGCATGTACTAACCAGAGCATTGAGGGCTCCGGCTTTGAAATGATGATGATGCGTTGGTCTTTTTTCTCGTGATATATATATATATATATATATATATATATATATATATATATGTATGTATGTATACAAGGTTTGGTATTGCATTATTTGAATCTTTATTGCTTTCTGCCAAAACCTGTTATATTTAATTCAGCTTACTACTGAAAACGAATAGTATAGTGTGATTCGTTAAGAACATAGATCTTCACTAACTACTGAAACTGAGTATGTAGTGTGGTTCAGTAGAAACAAAAAAAAAACTTAAGATAATTTGATGCTTTCAAAATTGTTACAAACACATGCACACATGTACCTATACAATGGAGGGGTGGTCACGCTTTGTATAATCCTTCCATTTCTTGAAGATCTTGTACTCTTCAGAGCCGGTAGCTGAAAAATCATCACTGACATAGCCTTTTATCATATTACTTTCAATCCTCTCTTTCATTCTGTTGTACATCATCTGGAATGTATCAAACAAGAATATGTTTCTGAAAATCTTTATATATGATTATGGTAAATTAATTTGTTATACTACGGTGAGTAAATCTTCCAAGCCTAATATGCAACAGTTTGCATCACGTTGAATGCCATATTGCTTAATTATTCATGTTATAACGCATATTTTGTCTTAAATCCTTTTCTACAGAATTAAAACAATATATGTGTGCAATATCAAAATTATACTTTAGTGATCTTAGTGAATTTTAATCGTCTCTTAACATAGTTATGTTGTTTTTGTTTTCCTCTTGATATTGTCTACCAAATATATACGCACTTTCGGAGAAAAAATGTTAATATTGTGTTCAACTTTTATAGTTCAATTCTTTTTCGAAGTTTATGCTTGTTAGTGAAAATTATATGTTGCTAGATAAACTGGACGAAATAATAGTGGTTTGAAAATGAAGAACCACAGACAAATTATAGCGTGCTTCAAGGAAATACAGACAAACTGGGCTATTCAATGTCTATTAGAACATCGATGGATTGGCTTCCCATTTGTTTCATGCATCCCCAATTATAACTAAAGACAAATACTTTGAGCTGATGCTTATGGTTCAGCGAAAATTGACAACTCAGTCCATACCTCAGTGCGTCGTTCACTTTTATTTATTATTTTCCGTAAACTGCAAGTTGCTGAATTGCCCTGGCAATAATTGTAAGAGCATCTTCAAAAATTTCATGATTAGTCTGTGGCTTATTATTGTTTACGCAACTCGTTGAATGACGCCTCTTACTTAAAGGTAGCATTTGCAACATATTTTGAACTAGAGTATCTGGAATGCTGCAAAAAAAATTTGGATTTTTAATCTATATTTTGATATTATTTTTCAAAAAATGAGATTGTTTAGAAATATTTACCTCTTCTAAATTATAACCAAACATTGATTAACAAATTTGTTTAAACTTCTAATTTTTAAACAGCAAAATCAAATTTATTTAAACTTCTAATTTTTAAACATCAAATTTTCTATTTAGTGTATTTAAATGAATTTGAGTTTTTAGGCTATATTTGGGAGTTTTAGCCAATGTAACTACTTTGAACTAATCAATAGGCGACCACTCACCAGTTTCATTAACCTTGTTCTTGGATTTCTTGATAACAAGCATAGAGCATTCAATTACAATAATGCTTGGAAGTATCAATATGGATACCATGAAGCAGTTCAGAGAAGAATCTTTACTAGAGGAAATGTATAAATTAATTACCTAATCATCGACTCGTTCTTGCTATCACCACTTTCCAGAGCGCGACTTCCTATTCGCGATTTGCTATCACCATATCCTACAAATCAACTCCACAAGTCTACCTCAACCACTGCTTAAATCACTGCAACATCTCCCACCATTTCATCCCCACCTTGCTAAAATACCACCATCATCTACGTCCTTACCACCTCCACTATCTACTTTCAACAAACTTTCACTCCAACAACTTCAAGCTACAAAACTTCGCAACTGCTTGCCTTCGGTTCACCTGAAACAACAACAAACCCCGCTCACCGCATCATCACTGCTCTGACAACTTACTTGCTGCCTACGAACGCTGCTTTCAACACATCTTCACCCTCCTGCATCACCAACCACAAACTGCAATCACAAAATAAGAAATCGAACAAAATCTCCCCAACACTGAGGCGAACCAAGCACCCCTTTGATTATCGAACAACCTGCTCCTCTAACCGCGGCCTTCAAGAACTCAATCGACCCACTGAATACCACCACAATCAAACGCCTAAATCACCGTAATTGCCAACTAAATCGTGAACTCCTAACCTCTTATTCGTCCATTCACCACCAAGATTCGTACCACCGCGACCAAGTCAGCTTCATCATCATCCCCACATCGTTGAACCACTGCGACTTTCAACGCCTGCAACCAACCACTCGCGAAAATTTTCAATCTCAATCTTCGCTAATTCGATTGTGGTCTGCTTATAAGAACTTCCTCAAATTCACAGCTGAATCTTACTTTGTTTCGTGTCGTGGCCTCTTACAAGAACTTATTTGACTTCGGCTTGAAATTTTCTTTTGTGAATGCGAATTTGAGATTTTTTTTTCTTTGGAATTAAATTCAAGGGAAAAACTGTTGCGAATGATTTTGGGGGCGACTTGTACGAGAAAAAAGGGTTTTGATTTTACATTGGCCATCAAAGGACCGTTGTAAAATTGGCATCTATTACAACGGGCATGAAAGGACTGTTGTAATAACATTCTATTACAACGGACATTCATTGTCTGTTGTAAAAAAGGCGTTGTATAGGGCATTTTTTACAACGGGCCTGAATGGACCGTTGTAATAGCCTTCTATTACAACGGGCAGCCAACGCCCGTTGTAAAAAGTGCGCTGTAATAGAGTATTTTTGTTGTAGTAGAATTTGACGAATTTAATTTAATTTAATTTAATTTAATTAGATTTATAAGTTTGGTTATAATGTAGGAAGCTTAAGTGAATGATTTAATTTATTGGAAATTTAATTGAAATTGTTTTGAAAGTTAAGTTAACTCAATTTATATGATTATTGAATAAAATCCATCTATGAATTTAAATCAATATTATGTTAAGTTAATTTAATTTAAATGATTATGGAATGAAACCTATATATGAATTTAAATCAATATTTGAATTGTTTTAAATAAAAGTGAAGTTGAATTATAGAATTTTTAAATTAGAAATTTGGAAGTTTTGAAACGTAAATTTTTGGAAATTGATATAGAAAGAAAAATGAACTGTTGACTTTCAAATTTTAAGTGAAACTAATTTGGTTTTGAAATTTATTAAATGACCAATCAGTGTAATAATTACAAAAGTTATTAAAGAGATCGGAATCCGTTAGGGACATACTCACTGTCTAAACCGAATACCACTTTAATAACTATACGCGAAGTGTGATCCAGAATGAAGTGGTTGGAATGATGTACGTTGATGACTGAAGAGAGAGAACGATAATGGATGGCCCTGATACTTGTGTCAAATTGGAAATGACTAAAACAGGAGTCGTGCCGGGCCAATGAGGTTAACTACCTCGAGCGGACACACTTCTTCGTAAACTACTCATTACTTGTTTTTTATTGGTGCGCACCCTTGAATTTGAAGTGTTGTTTCATGGCGTTGCGATCGTTGCGGCGATGCATTCTCACCAGTCCGGATCAGGCAAGCGGTAGTTTCACTACCTTGGGTATTGCCTCATGTGCCTTGTCATATTTGTATCCTTATAAGCGACCACTACGTTTTGTTTTGTATTATACCTATGGAGTACTCCCTGGTATCCCACTAGTTTACGGTGGAGTTTACAGTGCTGTATAGACTATGATACTATATAAATGTGTTAAGGGGAAAAATGGTAATGCCTTAACACTATTTTGATACTTTATTTTACCGTTAGACATTATCTACTTAGCATACACTACTATATATATATATATATATATATATATAGTTTAACGGATCCTGAAAGATGTTATTCCATTCATCTTTGAGTTAATGTTATTTCAAAATTTGAACCATATTATCTATATAAGAATATATGTCCTGACTCGAGTGTTTGTTTATGCTTATGCTCGGGTCAGTCTGAGGGTTTCTGTTGTTGTGCTGCTTGAAAGCTGAAGACTTTGAAGACTATCATTTATCTTTATCTTTATCAGTATTGCTCTATTCTATTTGATATTATCGGACATCTATGTATTTCTATTTCACTATTTTCTTGAGACATTGTTGTATTTACTTGATAGCTTCATGAACTACTATTATGACATTGTTGTAATTCCGCTGCATTATTCTGTTATCATATCTATCTGTGATTCTATGATGATTCTCATTATATACATATACTCCATTAATGATTCATGTTTTGTACTATTTAAGTTGACATGTGTGAATTATTGTCAATTTAAATGGTCCAAATGTATGGGTTGCTACAAACATCCTAATATATTTCCCAAATCTCTTACAAATAGACAAATATCAACATCATTCTTTTGAATTTACATTTAGTCTTAGAGCCATTTTTAATTTTTTTGAAGTCTGTTAGATCTAGATTTTGAGTTTGAAAGTTAAACAGCCATATGGAAGTGAAAAGAACCCTTTTTTGAATGAAAAGGCATGACTTTTTAAAAACAAATAACTAAAGATTCAGTTGACTGGGATAGGGGTAGTCGACTAAATGCAAAGGAATTTCGTTTCTAAGAGAAATGCGTAATTTGGTCAACTAAAATGGAAAAGTTAGTGAAATGAATTCTCAAAGTTCAGTCCACTGGGAGAGGAGAATGGTTGACTGAAATGAACTAAAATGCCTTCCCAAGACTAAATTCTTATTTAGTCGACCAAATTTTGTTAGTCAATCGACTAAAGTTATTTTCAATTGTTTTTAAAAATATAAGACTTTCAGTTTCTTTCCATAAAACATTTCATAATAAATGTTTTTAGTCGATTATATTAGTACATAGCAAGCAGTAGCAATGGCTACGGCCCAAAAACTCTTTGGTAAGTTACTACTACTTAGCAATATTCCTACACATTCTTGTAAGGTACGATTCTTCCTTTCACTACACCATTTTGTTGTAATGTTCGTGGAAAAGATAAATTATGACCAATATCCTTCTTATTACAAAAATCTTTAAATACTTCATGTTCAAATTCTCCTCCATGATCACTTTAAATATTATTTATTTTTTTAAATTTTGAATTCTTTTACCAAACATTTTGAATATTTCAAAATTATCACTTATTTATTTCAAAAATAAAGTCCGAGTAAAACAAAAATAATCGTCAACAATCAGAAAAAAGTATTTATTATGATTTATTGATCTCACTTGAGTAGGACCGAATAAATCAAAATGTAGTAGTTCTAGTGGTTGTTTTGTTGATATTTTCCCTTTTAGATTCAAATGAAGTTTTCTTTAATTTTCTGTATTGGCAAACATCACGTAACTTATTAATTTTAAAATTATTTTGATAAACCTCTTGTTAATTCATTTTAGCGAGTGTATGAAGATATTTAAAATTAACATGACAAAAACGTTAATGCTATAGGTTGTTATGATTTTCAACTAAACACATCGTTTTTGTGATTAAAATTCATATTTTAAACATAAATATTTCATTTTCTTACTCCTTCAAAAATTAAAATTTTATTCTGATAAAAAATATTGCATTTATCCTTTTAATTGACTTATACTTAAATGATTATGTTTTAAATTATCTACTTATAATACATTTGTAATCAAAGTAGAGTTAGATATACCGACATTGATGACATCTCCAATTCTAATTCAATTCTAATTATGAATCCTTTTGAGTTGTCTCCGAATGACACGGTCCCTCCATCAATATTTTTATGTAAGTTAACTTTTTTGCATTGCCCATCATATGCTTGAAGCATCCACAATTGAGTATCCATTTCTCCTTTTTGTTATGGGTACCAGCAAAAGAATAATTTTTTATTGGTGCCAACTTTCTACGATAGGGTCCTATGTATTAGTAGAAGAAGATAGCCAAACCCATAAGGGTTTGGGACTTTTTTAAATATAATGAGAACTACGATAAACATCTTTTAGAAAGTTATTTATATTTTTTGTCGAATTAGTTTGTTATTCATTTTAGGAATCTAAAATTTTAAATCTTTAGAATTTGAAACATTTTTTTAGCACTATCTTTAGATTTTCTAGATTTCGTGTACAAAATGCTATATTTCTTATTACTACTTTTTCCTTTATTAAAGCCAAGTCCATTTTATTAATAGATGTTTTTGAAATTTTAATCAAATTTTCTAAGCATTGTTTTCCTTGATTAAGTTTTGAAACATTATTTGTAATTTGCTTCAATTTTTGCTTTAATTCAAAAACTTCTTTTCTTGAAAAACTAAATTGGGTTTTAGTTCAGAAACTTCTTCGCTAAGTTTATCATTCTTAGTTTTACTTGCTTTAATTTCATCAATTAAAGCAGTATTTTGAGAATTTAAAATTTCACAAGATTTTTGTGAATTTTCTAATTCTTCTTCTAAAATAAATTTTTCATCTTTATGCATGCTAATTTCTAATTCCACTCTATTTAATTTGCCTATATTTTATTTAAATAATTTCCTTAAATTTCTTCGTTTATCATCAAGTTCAATACTAATTTCAAGAATGTCACTATCGAAGCGATCAGAATTCACGTCATTAGTGGCCATGAAATTGTTTAATTTTTCCATGTCACTATCACTTTCACTCTCTGAAGAAGACGAATTCAAGCGATACCATGTAACTTGAAAAGCTTTTCTTTTCTTCTTAAACTTCTCAAATTTGTTTTTCTTTTTATACTTGTTTAGCCGTGGACAATCCTTCTTCATGTGCCTAAAATTTTCACAGTCACGGCACTTAATTGAAGTTGAGTTTCCATCATTTTGTGATTTCATGAATTTCCTGAATTTCTTAAATTTTTTGTAGTTTTTGGCGATGAACAAAATCTCACCTTCATCTAAGTCGGAATCTTTACCGCTGGCTTGAAAAGTTATGTTCTTCTTCTCTTGATTTTGTTCTTCTCTTACCTGCAAGTTTGCTTCATACGACATCAAATTTTCAATTAATTCTTCAACTTTGAGTCAAGAAAGATCATCGACTTCTTCAGTTGCAAGTACTTTTATTTTACACTCAATTGTTAAAGGATTTAAAATACATGTAATAAGGTCAAATTCAATAATGTAACTCCTAATGCCATGAGATCATGTTGTATGGTTTTGAATCTTGCATACTTGATGGATTTATTAGTTTTCCTTTTATATATTTGAAAATTATTTTGAAGAATATAAATTTTAGTTTGTTTAGCTTTTTTAGCCCCTTCATGTGTAGTTGAAGCATACATCAAATATCATATACAGGTTTGCACATCATAACTCTAGAAAATTCATTTTTGTCAAGTGAACAAAACAATAAATCCATGTTTTTTTGCACTGTTGGTTGCCGTGGTTTTTAAGCATCTAACCAAGTACTCATTTCAGTAGTAGGTGCTTTATACTTAGTTTGAGTAGCTTTCCAAATCTTAACACCATTAGCTTTCATAAAATTTCTCATACGTGTAGACCAATATGTATAATTAGACCCGGTGAAAAGTGAAGGACATACGGTTGATTGTCCTTCTAGAAAAATATTTACCATATTTTTAATTTTTCAAAAACTTTATTAGGTTAATGAAAATACCTTGCTTTGATACCAAATAAAAGTGCACAAGGATCTATAGTAATATGGCTAACCGATGTATACGAGAATATATGCGATATCAAGGTATATAAGAAAATGGTAAAGTAAAATAAGTAGCAATCACACTAGGGTTTTTATACTGGTTCGGACCTCCCGTCCTATGTCCAGTTTTGAAGTTCCCCTTTAGATTTTCCACTAACTAAAAATACCTTCATTTAGCCCAAAGGAATAGGATTTTTTTTTTTCTGACTTGACAATCTTGTGTTCTATCAACATGAATTTTGACTTGTAGTATAAAGCTTCCGATAATCACCTTGATGATTCATCGATGCATGCAATATGATTAAGGAAGTGTATGGAGTAATTTTTAAGTGAACGTACAATATTGATTTTCAAAAAAAATAATCACAAGAGAGTTAAAAATCAAGATGGCAAGTTAACTCTTGACTTCTCGTCTGAAGCTCTATTTATAATAATCAAAAGTATGCTTAGAAAAGTTTATTCATTCGGAAAGCCATTCCTCTTTGAAGAATAAAAATTAGACAGTCGTAATTGTTTGAAATGTTGTTTTAGAAAGTAGCTATTATTATTCATTTAATCGATTGGGAATGGTCGTAAGTCTACAGGATATGAACATCAAATATTGCAGAGAGGAAGATAAAATTTAGAAGGCTGAAGTGCATTTGTAGTTAACTAGTACAAGTCGACCGAATATAAATTCAGTCGACTACCCTCGGTCGATTGAATTTATATTTAGTCAACTGAGCCTATGTAATTTTATTTTTATATAAGAAACCATGTGAAATCTTGTTTCTAAATACTTTTGGCTTTTGTATTGAAAATCTTATGTGCTAGTGCTATGTGTATATGCATATGAATCATCTAGGAGATTTTACAATTTAAATCTAAAGGAAAATACATACTCTTGACTTTGATTTGTAGACGATCATCACTTTGCTTCTTTTCTTCTTATCTCCTTGAATCATCTTTGTTTTCAAATTCATGTGTAAAATAGTATACGAGATATATTTATAGATATAGTTGTCATCATTAAAATAATCATAGAAATAGGATTATAATAGGTTCATGTGGAGATTAGCAAGGTGTCTTCATATATCAAGTAAAGTTCTACATTAATCTTTTGAATTTGATTGGATTCGGGTCTCTAAAGTTAGAATTCAGGATTTCTGGTTTACCTACGATCATTCATTTATTCTTCTTCATCCAGATATAGCTTGGTTTAAAAGCCGGATAACAACTACAATTCTCATGTACTTACTACCTAAATAAAAATCACATTTTTAACACTATTATTTCATTTTAACTTCACTTATATGTTTGTTAATGACAACTATAGTCATCCCATAAGCAATTGAGTTCCTAAATACTTAATTTATTTCTAACTCCCATAAAAGCCAGAATCTTGTCATTAATACAACATGAAGTGTTTCCCTTTTTCTTGCATATCCATCCCCATGCCAAATCAATCCAACTTAAATGAAAACTCAATATCAAGCATTCATTACTAAATTCATTCAAAATATATACCTTTATATAACTACAAACTAAAATTTTATTATCCACTCACCTATTAATCATTCATAACCCTAAAGCAACTTGAAACCCATTTCCTAGCCCTTCTTCTCTTCATGGCTAAAAATTAAATCATCTCCAAAAGCTCCAATATTAATTGAGAATGTAGAGGAAGACAAGAGAAGAATTTAGGCGATTTTAGTTCGATTTTGGAGAATTAATTTCGTGGGTTTTATTGGATCTAGGATGGCAGCTTTAGGTTTAAAAGAGAGCAAAGTAGGATAGAAGGTACAGGAATGAAAATGGGAAGAGGGTTGTGGCCATTATAGAGAAATAAAATAGGCCTTGGGCCCAACTCTACCTCCTTTAATCAACAACAAATTTATCCCCTTCATAATTCAAAATACACAACTCTAAACATCTTAATATGTATAATCAAAAGAATTGAAAACATCATTCTGGACAAGATAGAAGTTGCCTTAAGCACTACTTCCATCATATGTAAAAGTAAGCTTTTAAGGTCATTTATCAATTGACTTCCAATGTTTTACTAAAAAACTACTATTCCAAACATATCGATGTTTTTACTCAAAGTGATCGGAAATGACATTCCAGAAGCAATGGAAGTAGTTTCATACCTTGATTCCATTATCTTCAAAGTTTGAATTTCTAAGTCATCAATCTTATTAATTTTTAATATTCAAATCAATCATATATATATATATATATATAGGAATTCAAAAATATGGGTTTTTACAGTTGTAACGGCTGGTTTCCATATCACGGTTTGTAACTATGAGCCACCTCAAGTGTATTTTGTTGTAATCTTGATGGTCGTTTCCTCTACGACTACCCACGTTGCGAGAGTTGTGTTTGCCTCTTTGTATGTCATCTTCATCGCTATAGGACAGGTTTACTTCTTCCACCCCCATGATACCATTGACCCTTCAAAAGATGTCGACCAAGGAAGAAGTGGTCCGCTTTCACAATTCTCTCCAGCTTTTAGAGCAGTACCTCATCCTAAAGAAGTAGGTGACCACCAAACTATTCTTGTCTGCTCTATTGAATCAGGGCATTGACAGCAAAGTAAAAGAGAGAAATTTAAAAAAATATTTTATTAATTTAGACTAGATCTTATTTTGTGTTTAGATGAATAATATTTTATACTAAATCATATTTAATATTGATTAATGAAAGAGTTTATAAATATGATTTTAATTAATTAAGTTTGTAATATAAGTTGTAACCTTATATGTGTTAGTCCATGAGATGATGGTTTTGATGACAACAATCTTAAAATAGATTATAAAATATAAATACTTATAAGTTTAGATATATATATATATGTATATGCAGGATTTAACCATGCAGGTACTAAGAATGAAGATTGTACAGTATAGAGATTCAAGATATCAAGATAAAATATCAAGATAGAAGACTCATGAGTGTTGAGACTATCAAGAGTTCAAGATTTCAAGGATAAGTATTTTTTATTATTATTAGGAATTTTTGTTAAAACTCGTAGAAAAGCATTGGCATCTTAAAATCCAATTTATTCGCGGAATGGAATCCACTTCGAGCCCGTTAAAGGGATGGAACCCTAAGTAGGATGGAACCTATAAAAAATCTAGTGGAACATTATTTTGTATCTGCTAACTTTTATTCAAAATGATTTTTCAAAATTATATCCTGTTTTCAAAATGTTTTTAAAACTTTTCTTTTAAAAGATTCAAAACCCTCGATCCTGATTTTAAATAATTTTAGCCTAAAAAACATCTTTATTTTCAAAGTCAAATTACTCCTGATTTTAAACTATCTTTTCAAATAATATATTTAACTTTTAAATATTTATACTTAGATTTAAATATAAAATTATAGTTAAAATCTATATATATATTATTCTTTATATTTACTTATGAATTTTAACTATAGTCAAGTATATTTATAAAGTTTAAAATAGTTTTTATATAAGATAAAGGTTATTTTCAAAGAAAATCAAAAACACCAAAAAATCCTTTGGGATGTCGACATGCCTAGCATGACCATGTCGATATGGTGACAGTTTGATTCAAAAATTCAAATTTCAAAAGAAGTGTCTATTCGCCATAACTTTTCATGAATGGTCATGGGTGTTGTTCTTCTATAAATAGGGGTCAGTTTCAACGAATTTTCAATCATAATTTTCTGGTTTTCACTCCTCCTCCTCTTCCTCATTTCTTAATACATATTCCTATCATTACTCTGCCGAAATAAACATTGAATCATACTTGATTACTTCTAGTTTGATTCTCTATCACTATCTCTACATGATTCTCAGTGCTATTCGGTGTTATAGACTTCTTTGTAATCTATTAAGCGAGAAAAGATGTGATTGTAGCCTTGGAAATCAATCAAAAGAGAAAAGGTGTGATTGTAGCCTTAGAAATCAATCAAAAGGGAAAAAATGTGATTGTAGCCTTGGAAATCAATCAAAAGAGAAAAGGTGTGATTGTAGCCTTAGAAATCAATCAAAAGGGAAAAAATGTGATTGTAGCCTTGGTAAATCAATTGGGTAAACTTGTGGCCCGGAAATCAAGTATCTCTACCTAGAGGATCGAAATTCTGGAGGGTGTACCTCGTAGCCTTGAAACCGAGGGTGTAATTGTACAATTGCTTTTGAAAGGAAATCCGTACTTGTGTTGCGGGACTAGATGTAGGGTAACTCCGAACCAGTATAAAATCCGGTGTGTTCTTTCCTTTACAGCTTTTATTCTATTTCTACATCTGTGATTGTTTCTGTGATCATATCTGTGTCTGTATATTACATACTTTTGTGTCTAAATTAACATAAGTTAAAAAGATTTAGTAATTCTTTATTAACACTATTCACCCCCCCTCCCCGCCTCTAGTGTTAATCTTAGCCTTAAGATCCATAATCCGCATTTCTCACAATTGGTATCAGAGCCAGGTTTTCAAAGTTTCATAATCTGATTTTTGAAAAGTTTTTAAAATGGCTATACTCATCAATACTAATTTAGAAGTATTCAAATCATCATTGTTTCGTAAGTCTGCATATAATCAATATTCAAATTCAAGTTATCTACCAAAATCGTTTGATGTGTAGGAATCATGCTTTATGGGTGTTGAGGAATCAATCCACAACAGATAAATTGTACAGATCGGAAAGAACAAATGGATACTTGATAGTGGATGTTCTAGACACATGACTGGCAATCCAGATATACTGAATGATATAATATACAAAGACGGAGGATTGGTTAACTTTGGAGACAATTCAAAAGGATATGTGATTGGCATCGGCAAAGTCGGTAATTCTGAAACTCCTACTATTACTAATGTTTGGTTAGCTAAGAATCTGAAATATAATCTGCTAAGTATAAGTCAACTATGTGATAAAGGTTATAAAATTAAATTTAAAAAAGATAAATGTCACATTGAAGATAATAATTCAACCATTATATTTGAGGGAGTCAGGAAAAGGAATATATATTCTTAGTATGAAAGTTTCAAATGATAACATGTGTTTGTTGGCAAATACAAGTGACCCTTGGATTTGGCACAAGAGATTTGGGCATTTGAATTTCAAACTCCTATCTAGACTGTCAAAACATGATCTAGTAAGAGGTCTCCATAAAATGAATTTTAAAGTAGATAGTTTATGTGATGCTTGTCAATTAGGAAAACTTAGAAAAAATTCTTTTAAGTTAAAAGATATGATTTCAACTTCAAAACCTCTTGAATTACTTCATCTTGATTTATTTGGTCCATCTCAAATTTTATCAATAAATCATATTAGATATGTCTTTGTAATTGTAGATGATTATTATAGATTTATGTGGACAATATTTTTGAAACACAAAAGTGATACTTTTGAATGTTTTAAGACATTCTCAAAAAGAATTCAAAATCAATTTACTCTAAAAATTACAACTATTCGAAGTGACCACGGTGGTGAATTTGAAAATGAAAGGTTTGAGGAATTCTGCAATAAAAAGGGAATAACTCACAATTTTTCATTTTCGAGAACTCCACAACAAAACGGAGTAGTAGAACATAAAAATAGGATGATTTAAGAGTGTGTGAGAACTATGCTTACATATAGTAATTTACCAAAGAATTTTTGGGCAGAAGCAGTTGCTACCGCCTGTTATATTTTGAATAGAACTTTAATTAGACCTCTAACTGATAAGACATCTTATGAACTTCTTTATCCAAAGAAACCTAAGGTATCTTATTTCAGAATTTTTGGAAGTAAATGCTTTATTTTAAATACAAAAGATAATTTAGATAAATTTGATCCTAAATCCGACAAAGGTATCTTTATCGGATATTCTAATAGAAGTAAAGCGTACAAAGTGTTTAATTTAAAAGCTAATACCATTGAATAAACAATGCATGTTTCATTTGATGAAAATTTCAAAATTTTTGAAGATACAAATGATGAAGAGGATTTAATCACTCAAAATCAAGAACCTATTGAAACTAATAATGAAATTGATCATCCTAATAAAAGGACAAAACTTTTGAAAGATCACCCTATAGAAAATATACTGGGAGATATGCAATCTGCTGTTAAAACTAGAAATCAACTAAGTCAAATGAGTAATATAGCTTTTATATCAACTATTGAACCCAAAAATCCAATAGAAGCATCAACTGATGATTCATGGATTTTGGATATGCAAGAAGAATTAAATCAATTTACTAGAAATGACGTTTGGGAACTTGTTCCTAGACCAGAAAATAAAATTATAATTGGAACTAAATGGATTTATTAAAATAAAATGTGAACAAGGAGAGATAGTTAGAAATAAAGCTCGTTTAGTCGCTCAAGGTTATTGTCAAGAAGAAGGAATAATTTTGATGAAACCTTTGCTCCCGTAGCAAGATTAGAAGCCATTAGGATTCTACTTGCTTTCGCAAATCATAATAATTTCAAATTATTTCAAATGGATGTTAAAAGCGCCTTTTTAAATGGATCTGTAAAAGAAGAAGTATATGTCGAACAACCACCACTTTTTGAAAATGATAATTTACCAAATCATGTTTACAAACTTAAAAAAGCACTATATGGTCTAAAACAAGCTCCTAGAGCCTGGTATGATAGACTAAGATCTTATCTATTGCAATCTAATTTTGAAATTGGTAAAGTAGATAATACTTTTTTTATTAAAAGAAATAAAAATGAAATTCAACTTGTACAAGTTTACGTAGATGATATCATTTTTGGTTCAACTAATTTTGAAATGAATAAAGAATTTTCTGAATTAATGAAAAAAGAATTTGAGATGAGTCATATGGGTGAATTAAATTTCTTTTTAAGATTACAAATAAAACAATTAGATAATGGTATCTTTATTAGTCAATAAAAATATGCTAAAGACCTAATTAGTAAATTTGGTTTGACCACTGCGAGTGGAAAACCCACTCCCATGGCAACCAATAAGTACCTTAGTAAAGAAGATCTCTCGAAAGATGTGGATCAAAAATTATATGGAGGAATGATTGGCTCATTACTCTATATTACTGCTAGTAGACCTTATATCATGCATAGTGTCTGTCTCCGTGCCAGACATCAATCCCAACCTAAAGAGACTCACTTAAAAGCCGTGAAACGAATCATAAGATATGTTAAACACACGTATGATTATGGTTTATTCTACCCTAAAAATGATTCTTTTGACTTAATATCTTACTGTGATGTTGACTATGCTGGTTGTAAATCATACCGAAAAAGTACAAGCGGGACTTGTCACTTTTTGGGGCATTCTCTGGTTTCTTGGCTTAGTAAAAAGCAAAACACAGTTTCTTTATCAACAACTGAAGCAGAGTATATTTCTGGTGCTTTGGCTTGTTCTCAAGTAATATATATGCAACAAACCTTAAAAGATTTTGGTTTAAATTTCTCAAAATCTCCAATTTATTGTGACAATACGAGTGCGATAAATTTATCCAAAAACACTACTCAACATGCTTGAACTAAACATATTGATATCATACATCATTTTCTCAGAGATGATATAAGCAAGGAAGTAGTCACTCCCGATTATATCAATTCTTAAAAGCAAATTGCTGATATCTTAACGAAACCTTTAAATGAATCAATATTTACTAAATTAAGAAGAGAATTAGGAATTTGTTCTATAACTGAAATATAAAATATAAATAACAAGTATAATTAAAAATTGGTATCAAAATAAATCAAAGAGTTAAATTTTAAAAAGACCGTGTCGACATCCCCTAGGTATACATGTCGACATATAACGTTTTTGATTTTTTTTTTTAATTTTCCCACCAAAATTCAAAAATTTAGTTATATATTCTTCTCAATTTCGACTTTCATTCATTCTCTCTGTCTTCTCTTCATTCTCTCTTCTGAAATAAATAAAATCATGGCTTCATCCTCAAAATGAACATAAAATCAATTTTCTCATTTTCCTCTCCTACTTCTGATCCATTCCAATGCACTACTCTTGCTCGTGTAACAAAAATAGAGGAGTCTATGATTGATGTACTTCAGATGTTAACTGAAATTCAAGTAACTCAACTTCGTATGGCAAAGGAACAGGAAAGGCAAGGCAAGATTTTTAGGAATTTGCAAAAATTCCTAATGAACAACCAGGCCAACCTTATCTTTATCGATGAAGACTCTTCACTCAATCAAGAACAAGAGGCCAACGACGAAGAAGAAGAAGAACCCATGGAAGAAGCACACGAGGAAGAGGATGACCAAGTAGTGTGTGTTGGAGAAGTGTGTTTCGACAAAAATGGGAACCTTGTCGAACAACGTGGTCACTATCCAAACTGTTCGATTCATAGATCTCCTATGTTCAAAAACACACATTAGTTTCTTCTCTTTCCTTCCGTTGTTATTTGTGTTTTTATGTTTTCCAAACGCAAATATAAATACAACCATATACGTAATAAATAACTCGTGTTCTTATATGTGTTTTAATTATTGTGAATTCTTAGTTAGGATAGTTAATAGTTTAGGAGTATGTTTTAGTATTAGACTTAAGTGTTGATTATTTATGATAACACTATCATTATAATCACATGTCATAGAGTAATAGTTTTAGGGGGAGTTATATAGTTTGGAGTTATCTAGTTTAGATAAAGTTTTTGTTGATGACAAAGGGGGAGAAGTATAAAATAGGATAGTTAGGTATAGATTAAGGGGGAGTTGTTAGTTTTAGGGGGAGTTATTACGATAGAAATAATATTTTATAAAGAAAGATTGTCATCATTAAAAAGGGGGAGATTGTTAGTCCGTGGGATGATGGTTTTGATGACAACAACCTTAAAATAGATTATAAAATATAAATACTAAATTTATAAATTTAGATATATATATATGTATATGCAGGATTTAACCATGCAGGTACTAAGAATGAAGACTGTACAGTATAGAGATTCAAGATATCAAGATAAAATATCAAGATAGAAGACTCATGAGTATCGAGACTATCAAGAGTTCAAGATTTCAAGGATAAGTATTTTTTATTATTATTAGGAATTTTTGTTAAAACTCGTAGAAAAGCACTGGCATCTTAAAATCCAATTTATTTGTGGAATGGAATCCACTTCGATCCCGTTAAAGGGATGGAACCCTAAGTAGGATGGAACCTACGAAAAATCTAGTGAAACATTATTTTGTATCCGCTAACTTTTATTCAAAATGATTTTTCAAAATTATATCCTGTTTTCAAAACTTTCCTTTTAAAAGATTCAAAACCCTCGATCCTGATTTTAAATAATTTTAGCCTCAAAAACATCTTTATTTTCAAAGTCAAATTACTCCTGATTTTAAACTATCTTTTTAAATAATATATTTAACTTTTAAATATTTATACTTAAATTTAAATATAAAATTATATTTAAAATCTATATATATTATTCTTTATATTTACTTATGAATTTTAACTATAGTCAGGTATATTTATAAAGTTTAAAATAGATTTATATAAGATAAAGGTTATTTTCAAAGAAAATCAAAAACACCAAAAAATCCATTGAGATGTCGACATGCCTAGCATGACCATGTCGACATGGTGACAGTTTGATTCAAAAATTCAAATTTCAAAAGAAGTGTCTATTCGCCATAACTCTTCATGAATGGTCATGGTTGTTGTTCTTCTATAAATAGGGGTTAGTTTCAACGAATTTTCAATCATAATTTTCTGGTTTTCACTCCACTTCTTCTTCCTCATTTCTTAATACATATTCTTATCATTACTCTGCCGAAATCAACATTGAATCATACTCGATTACTTCTAGTTTGATTCTCTATCACTATCTCTACAAGATTCTCAGTGCTATTCAAAGTTATAGACTTCTTTGTAATCTATTAAGCGAGAAAATGTGTGATTGTGGCCTTGTAAATCAATCAAAAGGGAAAAGGTATGATTGTAGCCTTGGAAATCAATCAAAAGGGAAAAGGTGTGATTGTAGCCTTGGTAAATCAATTGGGTAAACTTGTGGCCCGGAAATCAAGTATCTCTACCCAAAGGATCGAAATTCTGGATGGTGTACCTCGTAGCCTTGAAACCGAGGGTGTAATTGTACAATTGCTTTTGAAAGGAAATCCGTACTTGTGTTGCGGGACTGGATGTAGGATAATTCCAATAAATAGGAAGCTTACACACTAATAAAAAGGGCCTTCAACCACACAACATTACTACAAAGTTAACTAACAACATTCAACCACACAACATTAAAGACATAGAACTTAATTAAACATAATAATGAACAATGCTGGAACCTTCTAGGGACCTTGCTAAGTTCTTCCAGTCTCCTCATTATAAAATCCAGCGTGTTCTTTCCTTTACTGCTTTTATTCTATTTCTGCATCTGTGATTGTTTCTGTGATCATATCTGTGTCTGTATATTACATACTTTTGTGTCTAAATTAACATAAGTTAAAAAGATTTAGTAATTCTTTATTAACACTATTCATCCCCCCTCTAGTGTTAATCTTCGCCTTAAAATCCGTCATCCGCATTTCTCACAATATGTTTTTATTTAGTACACTTCCCATGGTGCCTAATCTTTTTGTAGAAATCATACAAGCAATCTTAAAAGTGTACTTAAAATGTGGCCTCAATAAAGCAGTGGGCGTTTAGTGCGCTTCACATATGCCATTTTGTATCATCTGAAACATCGGTTTTTGGCTTCAAAAGTGGAGGCAAGTTTGAATTAAGTAGGTATGAAAAGCTAAGCATAATAAGTGGATATATCATGTCATCCTGCCAATGGATAAAAATGTTTTCATCGAATTGATCAAGTTGGATCATGCCTTGGTTAATGATTTTGATTGAAGCATATTTGTTTTAATTTCTACAATGCTAAAGTAACTTTTTAAATTATTGATATTGGTGTTGACAAAGAAGACAGTAAGCGAAATGACTTTGAGGCATATTAGCGAACCAATACTTTTAAAAAAAGTTATCTACCTCCATTTGAAAAAAGTATGCTCATTGATTCGAAATAAATAATATCCGCATGATACAATTAAACCTAGAAAGAAGAATGTAGACGAATATTTTAGGTTCCTCAAAATGGATATTTTTATGTTTGACCAAGTTTTGTTTTTAAAAGAAGAAGAGGGTCTATTGATAGATATTGAAATGTCAAAAACGAATTTTGAAAATTTAGAACTAAGGTAAAGATCATCTCTACCACGTAATGCGCAGTAGGTAAGTTTGTCATCCACTTTCACTCATGCACTAGACCACACTACCCATATCAACCTATGCCTTTAGTTTTGTTCATTTAACAGCCAATGTAAGCAATTTAAAACACACATACAGAGACACATTTTCCTTAATTGAAAATAGATGTTATTAGGCTAAGGCTGCTACCGCATATACCCTCTCTTTTCTTATTCACCAGTATTTTATATAATATTCTTCCACCCTTATACGCCCATCTTTCATTTTCTTAATTTTTTTTAAAGAAAACAAGCATAAATTCTATTAGCTTCTTTAAAATATATATGTAAACAATAATCACGAATCCATCTCATCAACTTCAATCCTTTTATACACAAAATTCTATAAATTCGAATGTTGATTAGAAACTTGTTCTTGATTTTATGATTTTTAAACCTTAATATACTAGGATATTAGACGATTTTATTTTAAATATCTTTTTAAACGATAAAAATGATAATATATGAAGAACGGTTGTAATGAAGCAATTGATCAAGTTGATACATAAATTTTGGAGTGAGATTCTATGCAAAGTTTGTAGAAATTTAAATCGTTTACATTAACAATAACGGTGGGTGTTTGTAGCGGTTTTTCTTAATTCTTTTTATTATATCTTTAAGTAACATTAATAAGTGTATTAATGGGTGTATATAATAGCACCCTTGAACTATGATAAAACAACAATGGAATAACATTGGTCAATTAAATACGACACATGAAATATGGAAAAGGAAACTTGATATATGACACAAATGTACCAAGAGAAAGAAATTGCGTTGGAATAAGGTAAGCAAGGGAAGCAGATAATAGCCTATTCGATCCCCAGTTATTAGGGCTGTAAATTTTGTACTATTGTCTGGGGTCCGGCTTGGTCCGAGGTTGTAAGTCTTTTGGGTCGCGTACGTAAGATTCTCATTTAGGACACGAATTATGACAAAAAAATGTACGAAAATATGTTCTTTTGAAAATGTCCGATATTTTTTATTGTCCGAACATTGTCTGTCGGCTCATACGACTGTGTTAGCCGAATCTCTTGCAAGACAGGACTAAGACACACATTCATTCGGTCTGGTCCGATCAGTTTAGTTTATTAATGAGGAGAAGGTCATTTGCTAAAATTACACACATATTCAGATGATAAGTAAAATTAAATAATGTTTGAGCAAGCTTATGATTTAAAGAAACTGTAGGTGTACTTGCTCTCTGGAAATCACCGGATCCCAACTTAAGATCATTAATTGCAAAATGGAAAGTGGTCATCTTACACGATTGTCTTGTCTCCGTCCAGACATATGTTCTCGGTTCAAGCGCCCTTCTTAAATGCTTTCTTTAAATCGAATTCATCATCAACCACCTACTGCACTCATAAACAATAACTGGTCCTATTTTGTCATAAGTTCATTGATTCTCAGTTTTTTCTCTTTATGTTAATGTCTCAATAACGTAAATAAAAAATGCAGAGGAAAGCACTCAAAATTTTCATTGTTCTCCAAGTATTTTGTGCATCACTTTCCTCTGATCTCTCCTTAGATTTTTACTCGGCGTCATGTCCGGACGTTGAAATCCTTGTAAGAAACTCAATCAGCTTTGCCTCCTCTATGGACCCTACGCTGCCTGGAAAGCTTCTTCGACTACTCTTTCATGACTGCATTGTCCAGGTAAGAAACACGAAATTTCATCCCTTTATTATTTGCAACGCCTACCCTCCAGTTTTCTTATGTAAAAGTACAGGTAGGGCATGGTGTACAGTACAGTATGTTTTTCCAGCTGCAATTTATATAAAATTAAGATTGGCATAATTACTTCCGAAAAGGTTTGATAAGTTAAGGTGCTAAAAACGACAAGATCTTTTTGTATCTGAGCAAAAGCCTTTCTCTAATGTCAAAGTTTTATATCAAACATTTCAAAATTTGTTAATTTTTTTTTTAAGTAAAGCTGTTATAAATTAGTGTTGGATAAATTTAATAAAGTGTTATGCATGGATGCCAGTTTATTTTGGTTTGAATTGTGAAAAATATCCATTATTGAACAAATGTGCTGTTGGAGCAACCAATTCTTGGGAAGAAGACATGCACGAGTGACACTATGCAGTGTTGTGCTTGTGCTCAGTATAATTTTGGACAAAATTTAGGATTATTTTTCAATTTGAGTCACATTTAGTCACACCTTAATACAGTCCACTTTCAAAACTAATTTCACACTTAGGCCACTTTTGCCATTTCGGCAATAAATCAGTTTGTATTGTTGCAATCTCAAATTGCATCAATGCAAACTATGTTTCAATTGACTTTATACTAGGGTTTCTTGAAATTGTGCCGGGGAGTTTTTGTAGAGTAAAATTGCATTGGTGAGATATGAGATTGTGCCAATACAAAATGCAGATTTGGTGTCAATGCAGGAAAAAATTTCTCATGTTTATAATAAGTTTTGAAAACACAAGGTATATGCGAACAGTTTCTAAAAGTAGCTTAAATTGATAAAATAATCATAAAATTTCAATATATGATAAAATTGATAAAATTTAGGATTGAAGTACTACCTTCCTCAAATGTGCCCATCAACCACCTAATGAACTAGCTCCAACACAATTTCCATATAGGATCTCCTACTTACCCTACCCATAAGGTAAAGTAGATAAATCATTTCAGAAAGAAATAAACATACTTTCATAAACATATCCATGAATATTAATGATGTGTGTATCTAGTACGTACACAGTTCTGCATGCTTTTATGCTAATTTAAATAATGAAAACATGACGTTACAAAAATTCAAAGAATTTTGAATTGCACAAATGTAAAATTCTGATGTTGGATTGAACTTTCTCGTTCAAGGAGTAAAATATTTCCACTCAGAATCTTTACTGAATCAACAATGGATTGGTTATTAGTTATTCAATGCTGCTGTTCTCCTAATAGCATAATATTTCTGGAGTATGATCATATACGCTGCAAATTTGTAGTGTATATCCCTATTCTTAGAGCATAGCGAGCTCCACATTTGATGCATTTTACCAAAATGTGCACATTTTAATTTTAATATGCGGACCTCCTACACTCTAAAAGTAGGGATACACAACATTTTTGAAAAGTAGGGATGGACAACATTTTGAAAAGTAGAGGATCCTATTCAATTATTCTTTGAATGCTAAGGTAACACTTCTTATCAAGAGTGTAAGGAAACAAATTCCTCTTCTTCTTCTTCTTCCTCCCTTTTTTGTTTTATTTAATTTTATTTTCATTTTGATGATAGAACAATATTCTGTTGATGTATAAACAATGACAAAGTGACGAGTTTCATTATATCCACCAACAGAAATGAATGCACTGTCTAACACTATTGTCAAGAGTGTGTGAGGTTAGCATTTTTTCCTATTACTAGTTGTACTTGTTATATCTTGTACTCAATTGGTTTAACCTTATCTAATGGACATTAGTCCTACTAAAATTGATCCTCCTTCAAATTGGATTTATCACTGCCGCGATTTTTGTGTTATTTTTTCATCATCTAACATTTAACTGATTTTGAAGGGGTGTGATGGTTCAGTGTTACTACAAGGAAATGGAACTGAAAGAAATGATCCAGCCAATAGATCACTTGGCGGTTTTGAAGCAATTGAAAGTGCGAAGAGGCTTCTTGAAGTTTTGTGCCCAGGGGTTGTTTCTTGTGCTGATATACTGGTTCTTGCTGCAAGAGATTCTGTACAAATTGTAAGTCGTTTTCATAATCTTATATAATACGTATTAGTAAGTTCATTTTCTTTTTAAGTATTATGAAAACTTGTTAAGCATGGCGCTAAAGAATATGGAATTAGCAAATTTGGCAACTTTCTTAGCTATACTTTTATTTGTCAAGATTTTATTTGTCTATCATATTCTATGGAGATCATTTACGAAAAAAAATTAAGCTTTGAGCATGCAAGAAAATATGGATTTAAGACGAGTCATACTATTTAGACTGCATTTGGTGCTTTGTTAACCATCCATTGTGTTACCCATTAAACTTTAGTTTATACTCAATATATTACCCACCAGCTGCAATCAATTTACAATCCGTGTAGCAGAATTTTTAAAGTGGATATAATCTATCATATTGACTTCAGTTATATCAATGAAGAACTACAACGGATATCTTGTTTTTATCAAATGTTCATAATTCTATATTGTGCCACTCCGAGAGCTCTAACATAATTATTCAAACTCCGTACATTTAAACACAAGTGACAAAATCCAGTAAATTACAATATTAGATAATTGTATAAAAACATGAAATTCCGTACGAGAGAATTATATATTTTTAAACAAATTGTAATCACCCATTTACTTTTAATTCTTCCTTAATTATATCTAAGTTCTTTAAAGTGGATGCACTTAATCACATCTACCGTGCAGTCTCTTCATTTTGTTGTATTTCTTATTCATTTAATATGTTAGTATTGGTTGTTTTTTTTTTTTTTTTTTTTTCCCATTTTCTTGATATTCCACTGTGATGGTTTTGATACATTCAGTTTGTACACATTTTGAATTGAGACTAGAATGAATGATGCTATACATAACTGTTCTGTTGCTCGAAACCTAGTGTTTTCTGTGTATTCATAATCAATTTGATTTTTACAAATGAAGACCGGAGGTCCACTTGTTCGGGTTCCTCTTGGAAGAAAAGATAGTCGTATCTCTTTGGAATCAAATGTCCGACCAAACATGGTAGACACAAGCTTCTCCGTAGACGAAATGAATCATATATTCTCATCCAAAGGTTTATCATTTAGCGACTTAGTCGTCCTTTCAGGTAACTTACCATACATACACATACATATGCACACTCAATAGGAACATGAATAAAACTGTTGGTAACCAATTCTAGGTTATATAACTGATGTGTTAAAAATTTGTAGGAACCCATACAATTGGAAAATCTCACTGCAACTCATTCAGTGAACGGTTTCGGCTAGATAAAGAAGGAAACCTTGAACTTATAGACACTGAAATGGACAAAGATTATGCAAATGAGCTAATGAAAATTTGCCCAGTAAACGCAGATAGTAATACTACAGTTAACAATGATCCGGTGAGTGCTAATGTATTTGATAACCAGTATTATCAAAATTTAATGAATGGAAAAGGTTTATTCAGATCAGATTCAGTTCTTTTTAGTGATGATAGAAGTAGAACAATGGTTGAGGGGTTTTCTGAAGATCAGAGTGGTTTTTTTGCAAAGTGGTCTGAGTCATTTGTTAAGCTTGCTGGCGTTGGTGTGAAGACTAATGAACAGAGTGAGATCAGAGAATTTTGTACGAAATCAAATGGTTAGTAAATATTTATAAAAGGATTAAAAGAATCTGAATCTAATAGTATTACTGATCATTATAATTTTTGGCATGTTATTCTTTTATCTCGTTTATGTTTTTAAATGACACTTAAATACACTGGAGCCGATTACTACTGGGCAATGTGTTAAGGTTTAAGAGTGAGGATGAGTTTCATAGCGTGTAGTGTCTTATGTTTTTCTTTTCCATGACAATGCTTGAGCATGTGTTTGCCAAAATGAAGATTTTTTTGGTCTAGCTTGACGACGGTAGGTAGTGAGGATTGAATAAATAATAATCAAGCAACAGAAGTTAGTGAGACTAACAGAAATTAGAGTTTGTTAAGAGGTTGTTAGTAATATGATTAGATGTTTGTTTGGACTTTGGTTAAGTGTATGTACAATAGTTAAGATGAGTTGTACGTTAGGCTGGTGATTCTTTATATATATACAGGCTCTACATGTACAGTAAGGTGGAATAATACAAAAAATCAGATTCTTCAAATCTCCGTTTCCTCTCTCCTCCTCGTTTCATGATATCAGAGCCCTAATGTCGTTCAATTCTTCTTCATCAGATATTCCTTCCCAAAATATAAATTCAAATGCGATCCCTAATCTTTCATCCATCAATTCTTTAGTTGTCATGAAATTACCAATATCAACCAAGTTAAATCGGAACAACTTCTTAGCGTGGAAATCTCAGATTGTTCCAGCTCTTCATGGCCATGACCTCCACAAATACCTTGATAAAAATCCTCCACCAAAAACCATCACAATCGAAGGATCTGAACAAATCAACCCAGATTATTACCATTGGCACAAACAAGATCAGCTCCTTATTAGCTGGATTCGATCCTCACTGTCTGAATCAATTTTAGGCCAAGTCGTCTCTTACTCCACCACTGCTAGTCTTTGGAAATCGCTTCAACGGCCTTCTCTGCTTCTTCTTGAGCTAGATTGTTAGAACTTCGCCGATCGCTCCAAACCACTACTAAAGGAGGCTCCAGCTGTGCAGATTATTGCCAAAAGATGCGAGCAATTGCAGATGAACTTGCTTTTATCGGATTTCCGGTGACTGATGAAGATCTGGTGATATACGCTCTTGGAGGTTTGGGTGCTGATTTTAACTCATTTGTTGCTGCTGTCAATACGAAGGATAGTCTAACTTTTTCCGAACTTCAAGCGATGCTTATGAGTCATGAGTCATTGCTCCAGTCACAGATCGGAGGTAACAACACTCTTCCCTCTTTGCAGAACCCTACTGCTTTTCTTTCTAATCCAAGATCAGGTTTTAGACCCGGTAAGACTTTTAGATCACCTGGTTTTAATCAAAATAGACCACCTCTTCTTCCAAATCCGTACCCAAGGCCCAATTTCTTTAGACATGCTTATCCTACTAACCTTAGGCCTCCCTCCAATCAAGCCACTACTCCTGTGCAGACTCCAAATGAAGGCAACAGAAATGTATTGAGTCAAATTTGCACAAAAAGGGGCCATAATGCTCGAAATTGTTGGTTCAGAACTGATTTAGTAAACTATCCAGACTCAGCCAAATCAATATATCAAGCACACCTTGCACAGCCAACAGTTGGCAATTTTCAAGCAAATAATGCACAATCCTCCTCTTTGTCTTCAGTATATGAATGGTATCTCGACTCCGGAGCCACTCACCATGTCACTAATGATCTCAACAATCTTTCTTCTTACCTACCATATGAAGGTCCTGACACTCTCCACATTGGTGATGGTCATGGTACGGAAATTAGTCATATTGGTTCTTCCAAGTTAATCTTTTCAAATTGCAATTTCTTGTTACAAGATATTTTATATGTGCCTTCGTTTTCCAAAAACCTTATAAGCCTCTCCAAACTTTTACTTGATAACTCGATTCTTATTGAATTTTCTTCTCATTTTTGTGTTATAAAGGATCGTCACACTTTGAAGCATCTTCTTCAAGCCAAACTTCTTAGTGGACTCTACGCGCTACCACCTCAAATAAACACTCCTCAAGCCTTCTTTGGTGCAATAGCATCGGCTGACCGTTGGCATGCTCGGTTTGGCCATCCCTCCTCAACTACAACTCAACAAATGTTAATTTCTTATACTTTACCTTGTACAAATAATAAGATGTCTTTATGTCATGGTTGTTGTGTGGCAAAAGCACATCGTTTACCTTTTTCTTCTAGTTCTTCTTTTCCTCTTGAAATTGTACACTCAGATGTATGAGGTCCTGCTCCAATAATGTCAAATAATGGTTTTCGTTACTATGTTGTATTCATTGACGATTTTTCTCGTTATACTTGGATTTATTTTTTGCGCTCTAAAGATGAGGTTGTGCATGTGTTTACCTTGTTCAAAGCTCAAACCGAAAATCTTCTACAAAGTTCTATTAAAATTCTTAGAACGGATGGAGGTACTGAATACAGACCAATTACTCGATCTTTTCCTTCCATAATTCATCAAACTACTTGCCCTTATACTCCACAACAAAATGGAGTTTCCGAACGTAAACATCGACATATAGTGAAACTTGCTCTAGCTAGTATGGCTCATTCCTCCATTCCGGAACGATATTGGGATGATGTATTCTCAAGTGTCATTTACTTAATTAATCGTCAACCTTCCACAAACAACTCTTTTTCACCTTTTTGCACACTTTTTCAGAAGCAGACCGATTATTCATTTTTACGGGTTTTGGGATGTTTGTGTTTTCCATATACTAGACCTTATAATGATCATAAACTTCAAACCAGATCTAAGCCTTGTGTGTTTCTTGGTTATTCCTTAAATCAAAAAGGATACAAGTGTTTAAACATTGACAGCGGGCAAATTTTTGTATCAAGACACGTTTTATTTGATGAGAAGCGTTTTCCATTCAAAGAAATTGCTCCAACAACAGGCACTGTTCCAGATTCACCCTCCACAGACTCAACTTGGTTGACAATATTACCTGCTACTCAATCATAATCTGCAACAGCAAGTCCGGAGATTTCTTCAACCAGTCAACCAATTGAATATGGCTCAACCAATCAACCTGGTTCTTCATCAACAACTCCTCTTAATGTTTCAGATTCATCTCCAGCTGCAGTAAACCCTATCCCTTCTCAAACTGTACAGAACTCTTTCACTCATCCTATGATCACTAGAAAACGTGATAACACACGTAAGTCCAAAAATTTTCCTGATCATGTTGCATTAACAGCTGAAACCAGCCTCTATATCGAGCCTAAAACTTATAACCAAGCAAAGATACACTCTCATTGGGTCGAGGCTATGAACAAAGAATGCAACGCTCTTCTAGCCAATCACACTTGGATGCTTGTTCCTTCCTCCCCTGATCAAAATGTTGTAGGTTGCAAATGGGTTTTCAAAATCAAGAGGCGTGCAGATGGATCACTAGAACGGTACAAAGCCCAACTCGTAGCCAAAGGCTTTCATCAACAAGAGGGAATTGATTTTTTTGAAACTTATAGCCCGGTTGTTCGACCTACAACAATCCGAGTTGTGCTTACTATCGCTCTTACCTATAATTGGCCAATTCGTCAACTTGATGTACAAAATGCATTTTTACATGGTGATCTTAAAGAAATTGTGTATATGCAACAACCGCCGGGTTTTGTGGATCCAAGCAAACCGAATCATGTATGTCTCCTCTCAAAAGCCATATATGGACTTAAACAAAGTCCCCGTGCTTGGTTTCATGCCTTAAGTTCAGCTCTTCTCACCCAAGGTTTCAAAGCATCTAGTTATGATCCATCTCTCTTTATTTTATCTTCTCAAAGTACTACTATTATAGTTCTTGTCTATGTTGATGATATAATAGTAACTGGGACTAGTTTTGATCTCATTCAAGCTCTTGTTAAGTCTCTGCAACAAAAATTTGCTATTAAGGATCTTGGTAGACTACATTTCTTTCTTGGAATTGAGGTCAAACCAACCACTCAAGGCATTCACCTCTCACAATCTAAATACATCAAAGATGTCCTGGCTCGAGCTAACATGCAAAACTCAAACCATTTTCCCTCTCCAATGATCCCAAATATCACACTCTCTCGGTTTAACGGTGATCCCTTCGATGATCCTCAACTATACCGTTCAATTGTAGGTGATTTACAATATGCAACAATCACTCGTCCCGACATTGCCTTTGCAGTGAATAAAGTTTCTCAATTCATGCATTCTCCTACAACACTTCATTGGACAGCAGTTAAACGTATTTTACGTTACCTCCAAGGCACTATTTCTCATGGCATTGCACTTCAACCGGCCTCATCTTTTTCCCTTAATGCTTATTGTGATGCTGATTGGGCTGGATCACTTGATGATCGCAAATCAACATCCGGATTTTGTGTTTATCTTGGACCGAATATCATCTCATGGGGATCGAAGAAACAACCAACAGTGGCAAGATCAAGCACCGAGGCCGAGTACAAATCTCTAGCTACTACGAGTTCTGAACTACTATGGTTACAGTACCTCTTGGCTGAATTACAGGTCACCTTATTAGGTCCACCGATTCTTTGGTGCGACAACATAGGCGCAACTTTCTTGGCTTCTAATCCAGTGTTTCATGCACGTACCAAATACGTGGAGATTGATTATCATTTTGTGAGAGAACGAGTTGCTAACAAATCCTTACAAATTCGATTTATCAGTTCGAAGGATCAAATCGCAGACATTTTCACCAAGCCTCTTGCATCGCCTCGATTCATCCAGCTTTCTTCAAAGCTCACTGTTTATGCATCGGCTTGCGGGGGGCCTAATAATCAAGCAACAGAAGTTAGTGAGACTAACAGAAATTAGAGTTTGTTAAGAGGTTGTTAGTAATATGATTAGATGTGTGTTTGGACTTTGGTTAAGTGTATGTACAATAGTTAAGATGAGCTGTACGTTAGGCTGGTGATTCTTTATATATATACAGGCTGTACATGTACAGTAAGGTGGAATAATACAAAAAATCAGATTTTTCAAATCTCTGTTTCCTCTCTCCTCCTCGTTTCAATAAATAACAATTTCACATACAAAAATTTAATAGAATTATCATAACATGTTTCCGGACATGGGGGTATGTAACGTAACACAGCATGGTTCAGCGGCCCCTATGGTTCTAGTCAAGTTTCTAGGTTAATTGAAAAGTTGCTATCATGTTCCTTTTAAGCAATGAATAAAAGATCCCACTACTAAAACTAAAAGTATAACCAACTTCTGTTTTATTGAGGCTGAGTTGTTGTGAACTGAGTGGGTTTGCCAGACTTTTGTCTAATCCTACGAGAGAACCTTGTATGCCTATATGTATGGAACAGATTGCTATAAATTGTACGAAGCAACAGTTCCAAATCTCCGCGATTCTTCTCAAGTTTCCTCCTCCTTTAGTTTCTGCGCTCCTCTAATTTTGATATAATAGTCATCAACATTTTTAGAAGCATGAAAGCCTGTTAAGTTAATAAGGTTTTGATTATAGTTGAAGCTCATGGTGAGCTTTTTATGGTCCATTATGACTGGACCCATGCAAGCCATTGGACTCCCATTACCAGATCAAGCTAGAGTAAAATTTCAATAAGTGAAAATCCACGAAGAATGGATTATTTTGGATCTGTGCTTCAGCATTTCGTAGCACTCTCGTACTCCATATATTTTCATCATTTCCCACAGTGACATTAAATTTGCTCGAGTCATTGGATTGAAGTTTGAGAAAACAACCGACTTGTGGATTCATGCAATTATGGGTGCTACCAGTATGGATGAGTGCAAGTACTGGTTTGTCATTGACTAATGCTGAAAGTTGGAGTACTTTAGGGTTTACCATACCAATTAGGGCATCATGATTCATCTACAGCTTTGCAAACCCTTGTTGTTTGATTCAGAATTTTGAAGAAGAGACGAGTTTCCTAACCTATTATCATGTTTATTTCAGCCATTAATATGAATATGATATATTTTAAAGTTCCGAATTTATTGTAAAGGAAATCTGATTATCTATAATATACATAAGTTTGATTTTATATGGAACATGTATATAAAAGAATTTTTTTCTCAAATAGATCTGACTATATATATACAACATGTATATAAAAAGGAATTTACATAAATATATTTGTTTATAGATTCAGTATAATAGTTCAAAGTCTTATTTGTACAATTGCAGGTTTGTTTTGATGTTCAATGTGTTATTTATACAATTGCATATTTGTTTAGAAGAACAATGTGTTATTTATACAGTTGCATATTTGTTTAGAGTTTTATATAAAAGAAATCTTTATTAAAATGCATACATGTGTGTATGTTAACGCCAAAAGTTGAGCAGACACCCGATCAAATTATAAGAAGAGATTAAATGAAGAAATAAATGGAAAATAAAGTAAATAACATACAAAAGTTTATAGTAATTAGGCAAATGTTCTGACTACGTGATCCACTTAAACTTGGTTAATGATTTCTGATGTTCTTTACAAATGTGATTTTACAACTCGGTTGCTTACAAGTCAGTGAAAATCCAACATATCATCGGGGTAAAATCAATAAATTCAAAAGGTGAAGAAAAGATCTCTTTCGTGTGCTCCTCTCCTATTTATAAACGTAGATCAGCCAACCTGGCTCGGATAATTGCTATCCACGTTTTCCACATTCATAACGGGTTCAGAAGGGAAATTGCAGCCAAATCGGCATGTGCAGAGTCAACTCGGCGTATGGTTGTGCCTCACAACTTAATGTTGAGTCTTAAGTACTTTTGCTGTTCTACGTATCGCTAACTTATTCTCTTTAATGGAATGCTTTTGGTCCATCTTTCTAAACTTTGCATGTTGCTTTGCCTTTAGTTAGGCCTGGCTCTGGGCATAGACCACTTAGGTGGTGTTCAAGGCCCCCCAATCTTTGGCGGCCCCAAATTTAAAATTTGTTCTATGTATGAAGTATGTCGTGTATTGATATTAAAAAGTGTTCGTGTTTTAGTGTAAATACTGTCGTTATTTACTCTACAAGCCTAGGTCTCTCCTGTTACAGCATATCACGGAAGCTTTTTTCAAATTTTTTTAGCTGTTCGTTTTTTCGTTGTACCTATTTTTCTTGTATCATTGTACTAAAATAAAAAATTAGCCTACGGCCTCAACCTCTACAGGGCCGGGCCTGCCTTTAGCTCATTCCTCGATCTTCTCAAAGCAGCTGTTCTGGATCGATTTCATGACTCGGTACCTAAGTTAAGAAGGTCAATTCAGTACGGACTTGAGAGTAGAAATTGTTATTTGCAATTTTGGCTTTTACCACTAGATTCATCTAAAAGTGACATGGAGCCTTCAAGTGACAATCAAAGTTCTGCACCAATCATTGGACTTTAATTGAATTCTGATTTTCAGAGTTAGGTTTCAGGTTTGCTACTTTGCTTTCTGATCATTCAATGGTTCTCTCTTGTCCTGATATGATTTGATTCAAAAGCAGAATAACACTAAGTATACTGGCATTAACAAGGTATGTTTTAGATCAAGACAATCCATCGACTTCAAACTCTACTCTGAAGGGATATTTTATTTCTCTGAACTGTTTTCATAAAACAGTACGTCTTCTCTGGATCATCACATCACTTTGAACAGTTACTGTAACAACCCACACTGCAGTGGGTCCAAAATTTTCGCTAACCCAAAAACTCAAATCCATCAAAATATGGATCATTGGCTTGATATCCTGCAAAGATAAATCATATCATAGCACTAATGGTAATAACTCACAGTGGAAATAAGTAAATATAATAAATATAATTACTAACCAAAAATCGACATCTTAAATGTCAAGAGCATCATCCAGACAACTGCTTCCATTCAATACTAGTTCTCACCCTTCTAATCATGTGGTTGTGATGAGAAGGGGGTCAGAATAATATTCTGGTGAATGATAAATTATACATCTTATACATGACACTAGTTTATAACGATTGTTTACCATTTCTTGTTATGTTAGATTTATCTTTTGTAACGACTCGAAAATTTTGATAATTTTATAATATATTTAATTGAAAATTTTATGAATTTTTTTATAATTGAACTTTGAAATGAAAATTTTATATTTGAAATACGTATATTGCAACATAGCAAATAGTAAACTTTCATCAGAAAATATGAAAGTTTATTTTATTGTGTAATTTTATTTAAATTCAAATCAATTAATATTTGACGATGATAAAATATTTTTCAAAACCTGAATATTTTTATATAGTAAATTTGTAAATCTTCTTCTGAGTGAGACGTCATATTTCGTTTCTCCAAATTTGAACTGCTATTGCTCCGTTTATCTTAGTTCTGGCTAATTTGCAGCATTTTCAGTACCGATTAGCGACTTTTGATAGGATGATCGTTCCACTAATATTTGTATACCATTTTGATCGTCTCATCGTGCTGGTCTCTGCGGTATATTCAATTATGTGTTTTGAAGTCCGGTACGCGGTGACAGCGGCAATCGGTAGCCGTATCGATAATCGTTTCAGTCTTTTGTTATTATGTGCCTTTCCATTTTCCAATGTATTAACTTGATAGCCTATAGCCTTTTCCAATTTTCAGAATTCAAGCTGTGATTTATCTTTTTCCTATGTCATTTATTCCTTGGTTCATTCATCTTCTTTGGCCCTTCATTTCGTTTCTATTCATAGAAATAATATTTATGTTATATTAGAGTTTTGTTGCTTGTCCTCTTTCGTTCATCTTCCGTAAATTGCTTGTCCTCTTTTCAAAGCAACCTCTAACCTGCTCATCCAAAACCTTCCACCTCACGGCCGAAGTCAAGTGCCTCCATAGCAGCCTCACGTCAACTTCCCCTTCATCCCACCTCCGCCACCGCAAGCTCACGCCCTTTCCCTCCCCTCCGCTGCTGCCCAGAAGCCACCACCTTCCTCCATTTCTTTTGTAAACGAGATCCCCTCACCGTGAGCAGGTCGTGCTTTTCCCCTCCGCTGAACATCTCCACCCACGTTCTTCCTTCTCTCCCCTCTTCTCCCTGTCGCCTGAGCACGCCAAGCCGCACGTGCCACTCCTGTGCACCAGTTCTCCTCCATTTTAGCCGAGGTATATTCATGTATGCATTAGTTTTATATTTTTGTGAATAACCTGTTGTAAGAATATATGCATTGGTTTGAAATATAATACGTTTACTGTATATCTATATATGTTTACTATATTATGTTACAAAGGAAGTTATGTACGGTTACTAAAGGACCTGTTGAAAATTTTCAAAGAGAGTCTTTGGGGTTTGGGTTTTTTGTATTTGAAGAGTAGAAGAAAAGAAAGAAGAAGAAAGAAGAGTTTAGTCCCACATTCTAGAGCTTTATACAAGAATCTTGTATAAGTATAGCTCTCTCAAGTGGATGTTGGGACCTTGGAGCTCCCACATGTTTGTTTTGTTGTGAGGAGAGAAGTCATGCAACACCACACGCGCGTCGCCGCCGTCCGTACGACCGGGTTTCGGGTTCGGATCCAAAAATATTTTTGGATCAAAATATGAACAGTAACGGGCCAGATTTCAGCCCGTTAAGGACCCAGAACCGGAATTCAGAATTTGAATGATGGCGGGAATTTGTAACGTTTTCTGAACGTTACAAATGCGAATGGACACGACGTTTGGTTTTTGAATCCATTCGTAACGGTTGCGAACCGTTGCTAACGGTCGCGACGTTTCGCGAATGGACACCTCTTCAACACTATAAATAGCAATGCCCAGAATTCATTTCGCAACAGTTTTAATTCTTCTTCTTCTTCCCAAACGGTTCTACAACGCCATTAATCCGCTGCTCTGCTTTGTGACGCCTCCAAGGTATTGCAAATTCAGAAACCGTTGCAGAATTGTTCTCTTCTTCCTCTTCATTCTTTTTCTACACATTGCATCATCAGAAACCGTTCTAAAGTGTTCTTGGTCGGATCAAAGTTGTACAAACTTTGAATTCGATTACGCTGTTATAGGGCTTCATTGAATCCTAAAAGTCGATAGTTCGATAACCCGTTTGTACCTGGTGGGTTGAACTATTATTTGAAAGAATCTATTCCATAGATCCTTGATGTCGGAAGTACAACATTGTCTTCATCACTATCGCCATCAAATCCGTCTCGAATCGCAAAATTCCCAACAAAATTTTCAGACAATATTCTTCAACATGGAAGGTTCGAGCGCTCTACAAGTTATGAATCAGCATCTAACTCGATTGGAGCGTTTTAATGGCGACAATTTCACTCGTTGGCAAGAGACGATGAAATTTTTTCTGGTCACTGTCAAGTTGTTCTACATCTTGGAAGATGACTTGGAAAAAATTCCGGAGGAAACCGATAAGGATGATGCTGCTCTAAAGGCTAAACGTGCAAAGCGCAAAGAGGACGATTTCCTATGCAGAGGCCATATTTTGAATGCGCTATCTACCACAGTCTACAATGCCCATAGTACCTTGGAAACAACGAAGGCACTCTGGACTGCTTTGGAGAATAAGTACCGCATATCCGAGGCAAGTAATAAAAAGTTTCTTATTTCTAATTTTATGGATTTCAAAATGGTCACCAATAAGTCCATAATTGGACAAGTAAGCGAAATCTTACTGTTGGTGAATCAACTTAAAGATGCTGGAATTGATCTCCCTGAATCTTTTGTTGTTGGAGTTATAATTTCTAGACTTCCGCATAGTTGGTATGATTATAAGAAAAAGATGAAGCATGCGGAAACGGATTATAATTTAGACGATTTATAGCGTCATCTTCGTATTGAAGAAGACTCTCGCAAACGCGATCTAGATGATAATCCGCAAACTGAGTCCCATTCTAAGGCAAATAATGTTGAAATTACTGATAAATTAAAGCCAAAGAATGAGACACGGTTTAAGAAAAATCATTCCAAAACTAACAACAAAAAGAAAGGTGCTGCTTATTTTTGTAACAAGCCCGGCCACTATGCCCGAGACTGCCGTCTGCGGAAGAAACAATAAAAAGTGAATGTGGTCGAAGACTCGCTTGTGGCTGTAGTGCAAGAGGCAAATTCCGTTAGTGGCAATGATAATGATTGGTGGTTCGATACTGGAGCAACCATTTACATTTGCAAAGACCGTAATATGTTCAAGAGTTACGAAGAAAATAAAGGAGAAGCCGACGAAATTACTGGAGCAAATAAGGTTCCAAGCAAAGTTCTGGGAAAAGGCACTATAGAACTTCTTCTCACCTCTGGAAAAGTTCTTACATTAGTCAATGTATTCTACGTACCCGATATGTGTAAGAATTTGGTCTCTGGATACCTTCTTAACAAAGGAGGATTCAAGATGGTGTATGAGTCTGATAAGCTAGTGTTGTCTAAGAATGGTAAATTCATTGGACAGGGATACTCTTGTAACGGCATGATTAAGTTGAATCTAATAAAGAAATCTTCTGTTTATATTGTTGATTCTATTAATTTATGGCATGGTAGATTAGGACATGTTAATTATAATTCCATTAGGAATATGAATAAATTAGGATTAATTTCTGATTGTGATTTCGATACCATCTCTAAATGTGAAATATGCGTTCAAGCAAAATACACCGGAAATCCTTTAAATCCGTAGAAAGGAAAACTGGTTTGCTTGATTTGGTATATAGTGATGTAGGTGACTTAAAAAGTCATATCACCTATGGTGGTAACCAATACTATATAACATTCATTGATGATTATACTAGATATGCATATGTATATCTAATGAAAACTAAAGATGAGGCTTTTGATAAATTCAAAATTTACAAAGCAGAGGTCAAAACACAATTAGGAGTTAAAATTAAAATATTACATTCAGATCGTGGTGGTGAATATTTCTCAAATGAATTCACCTTGTTTTGTAAACAACAAGGTATAATTCACCAATGTACTGCCCCATATACACCACAACAAAATGGTGTTGCTGAAAGGAAGAATAGAACTTTAGTAGAAATGGTTAATTCCATGCTCATAAGTTCTAATTTACCTTATAACCTATGGGGTGATGTTATGTTATCTGCATGTTATATTTTAAATAGAGTACCACTTAAAAAGAATAATATTTCCCCTTATGAATCATGGTTTAATAGGAAGCCTAACCAAACTAGACTTAAATTTTGGGGTTGCTTGGCTTATGTTAGAAAACCAGACCCTAAACGACCAAAGTTAGGAAATAGAGCATTTAAATGTGTTTTCATAGGATATTCACTTAATAGTATAACTTATAGATTTCTTATTATTGACACCCTAAAAGTTATAGAATCTGTAGATGTAGAATTTTTTGAAAATCAAACTGTTGAGATCCCATTGAGATCATCTAGTCCAGAACGTAGTATGACTAATGATATCAATGACGATGATTATGCTCCTGCTCAAAACTGCAAGTAAGTGTTAGTACCAGATAATAGTACTGAACAACGGAGAAGTAAAAGAGCGAGCATAGAGAAGGACTATGGTCCTGGCTTCATTACATATCTTGTAGAAGGCAGTAAGGATGAAGTCCTTAATGTGACTAAATATGTAATGAACGTTGATGATGATCCCAAAACTTATTATGAAGCTATGAGTTCCAGAGATTCAAATTTCTGGAAAGAAGCTATCAATGATGAAATGAATTCCATAATGTTAAACCAAACTTGAGTTTTAACTGATTTACCTCCTGGTGCTAAACCTATAGGATGTAAATGGATATTCAAGAAAAAGTTGAATACAAATGGATCCATTGGTAAGTTTAAAGCCAGATTAGTTGCTAAGGGATATAAGCAAAGACATGGAGTATATTATTTTGATACATATGCTCCAGTTGCTCGCATATCTTCTATACGCTGTTTAATTGCACTTGCATCAATTCATAAATTAGTCATACATCAAATGGATGTAAAGACTGCTTTTCTAAATGGAGATTTAGAAGAAGAGATATATATGGAACAACCTGAAGGTTTCAAAACCCCATGCCAAGAAAAGAAAGTTTGCAAATTAGTAAAATCTCTTTATGGCCTGAAGCAAGCTCCCATGCAATGACATGAGAAGTTTGATAAAGTTGCACTATCATATGGATTCATTGTTAATGATGCTGATAAATGTATTTATAGCAAATCAGATAACAACGGTATTGTTACAATATGTTTATACGTTGATGACATGCTAATATTTGATTCCAATATATCATGTGTGAACGAAACTAAAAAGTTTCTGTCTTCTAAATTCGATATGAAAGATCTAGGAGAGGCTGATGTAATTCTGGGAATTAAAATTGTTAGGAAAGAGGGGGAGTTATTACTAACTCAATCCCATTACATAGAGAAATTCCTACAAAAGTATGGTCATTACGATGACAAACCAGCACCAACTCCTTTAGATCATAGTATTAAATTAGAAAAGAACACTGAACGTACTATCTCTCAACTAGAGTATTCCAGTGTTATTGGGAGTCTTATGTATGCTATGCATTGCACTAGACCAGACATCGCGCATGCTATAAGTATATTGTGTCGATTTACGAGTAATCCAGGTTTCGAACATTAGAAAGCCATTTCCAGAGTTTTAGCTTATTTGAAAGGACCATTGAATATGGTTTATCTTATAAAGGATATCCTGCTGTAATAGAAGGATATAGTGATTGTAACGTCTCGGGTTTTTGCCCGCTCGAAAATCGACATCCATACTTCAAATCGTATTCGAATGCCGTAGATTCGACTGTTCAAATCCGATTCGCCGGAGCTTATAACCACATTAAGTAAATAACACAGCGGAATAAAAAGAATAATACATTGATATACAGCTTTGATACAATATCTGACACAACAGATGATCCAATAGATATCAATATACATCAGAGATACAAGAAAATAGCAGCGGAAAGAAAATAGATAACACTAGCAGCGGGACAAAATAACTCTAAGATAGTCTTCAACGAAGAACTCCAAATCTGAACTCCATCTCCAAGAACTAATCCACCAATAGCTCGAACTCCCCATAACAATGCACCAAGCTAGGCAAGACTGGTGCGAACCAAAGACTGAACTAACTCCAGATAATCCACTGGACCTAACTATCTGAAGAACCAAACTCTAGACTGCTCGTGTAGAAAATAATGAGCACCCAGAGTTTAGGAAAGGAACAATAAACTCCGGATCAGTCATGGGACTGGTGTGAGCAACAAAAACAGTTTATCTTTTAATTCAATCAATAAAAGAATTTTTAAAGTAAATTCGCAATGCTTTTTGAAAGAAACTACCATAAGACCTCCCGCCACACACACAATGCAAACGCAGACTTGGAGGTGATTTCTTCTTATGATAGTCAAACATGCTTAATACGCAGAAAATTTCTTTGATATTATTATTATAAGTGCACGGTGCAGAAAAACATTTCGAAAGTAGAATATAAATCTTAGCCAGCATAGACATTTCGAACTATGCCTACTATAGCTACCATCCAAACAGTGGGGCGCCACCATAAGTGAATGGCAGGTTCTACAACTAATACCGTACAAGGCTCGTATTGTTTCTTTGGATTTCCAACAAATGATCAGGCCAAGGAACTTCCCATTGCCACATGGAAACGCCTCTGGAAGGACGTCCCGAGAACCTAACCGGTCTCTGCCAACACAAGGCCGGTTTACCCCTAACTGGGTAACAACTGACACGAGTATGCCATCCCCCGGTCCTTTGGGACCTTTAACCGAGCGCTCATCACCATCATCACATAATCATAACAAAGTGTTTCAACATGAGTAAGTATCTGGGCTCCATACCATGATACCACCCTTTTCCAGAAGGAAATGAACATACCCTAAAGTGAGCTACCCCTCATAACCTTGCTGCATCTTTCCTGTTTTGACCATTCCGGGGTGTGAGGCTCGACGAAGTCACGTCCACAAAAACACGCTTTATACAAAGTCATGCTTTGGGTCAACAAATGATCATAGAAATGATCACCAAGATAGACGATCAAACAAATGATCCTATCACAAATAATCAACACAATGATCATTTCACAGCAACACTCAGTATGTCACATTACCAAATTGGGAATATATTGCTGATAACCTTCAACTACATAACCTCTGAGCTCGTACGTCTCAGAGAAGGGTGTTAAGCTAAAAGAATAAATTCTCCGCCACCAACAGAAATATATTTGAAAGAAATCGGCTTTATATCTCAATTTGTAATGTCAGACATACTATCCATACAAGTCTGTTCCGGGCTCGAACAGAACCGAAGGCACTTACAAAGAAGTCCTTACAATCCGGATAATCTCTAATCACGTCCGAATTTCCCATCACATATGGAGATCTCTATACCGGGGATCAGCCAGTGCAGAGACAATCAACAAGAAACCCTTTCGTTTTCGAAAATATCCGGTCTTCAACACCGGTCTTCAAATGCAATTCATAACGTCGTATCACATATTCGGAATGGGTTATACGACCCCAAGGTCCTTTCCCGGTTAACCCGAATAGTGAGCGCTTATTTTAACAAATAAAATAAGTGTGGCATTCAATTTCAAGCAAATCACAACAAATACCTATTTAAAGGTAAATATTGATAGTCGGTTATTGAACTATCAATAGATATGCACAATCATCACCAGATTCCAAATAATTTTCCAAATTATTTATTTTCCAAAAATATCTTTACAAGATATATATATTCTTTTCATTCTTCAAAAATAAATCAATATTTATTTTTAAACCCATTTTCCAAATTTCATTTATAAATTCCATATTGAATTTACATTCCAAAATATTTATGAATATACAATTTCCATTCGATTTCTAACATTCATTTTCAATTTATCTTCAAAAAGATAAATTCTCTATATTCATTTCACATTGGAAAAACATTTCCATATTTATTTATAAGTAATTCGCAAGTCTTTTTATTTTCTATACTTGGAAAATATTCAATATACTCTAATCGAAATTAAGTATATATTTCATTCTTTAAGGAAATCATTCTCTTAAACATATTTATTTGGGCCAAAACGAATGTTGCGTAAAACATCGTCACGACAACCCAAAATCACCAGTATAGGGATTCGAAATTAAATAGATATATAAATCTCAATACTATACAAAACATTTCCTTTCGGAAATCATTTATTATAACAACAGTGTTATAATCTACTATTTCCTTCTATTTCTCGAAAACGTCTATTTCAACAATGAATGTTGAAATCTATGGTTTCGATCTTAACACATTTAAAAATATCGTTAGATCGTTTTAATTCTATTTAAAACATCACATTCAAAACCATTTCTTTAACATATTATTCGCTATTCAAAAACGTGAATACACTTCGTTAACAAATTTCATCATTTCTATACCTTTCATTTTAAAGGATTATTCACTGTCTAAAATGTGAATATAACTCCATAAATAAGTTACAACAATTTATTTATCAAAATAAGTAGTTGCGGATTTATAAAACAATGTTTATAAATTCCATTTCTATTTATTTTATAACAACTTCCTTTTACAAATTTCCTTTATTAACATATTCGATTTATAACTCCATTATATACCGAAAGTTCATATTATAAGTTAAATACTTATAATTTATTTGTTTACAAAAACATTCTTTTAAACTTCATACTTATAAATCTTATAACTTATAAGATTCATTTATTTATCCAAATCTATTCTTTTAAATAACTTTTCAAATTTTATAAACCTACTGTTTATAAAATTCCATTTATAACTTCACCGTTATAATCCTATAAATTTCATTCATTTATGAAATTCATTCACAATTCATTCTAACACTTATAAAAGCTCGTTTTATAATTCAAGATATTCTAAATTTATAAATATCAATTTATAAATCTTTTATATGGATCAATTTATATTATTCTTTTAAAACGTCTTTCAACTCCTTTATAATTTCATCATTTTTGATTTATAAAATAATCAAATTTCATAAATCCTATTTTTAAACTTTTTATAATAAATTCAGAAATCTCAGTTTAAACTATTTTATAAAATTATTAATCCCATATTTTTAAAAATCAACTTTTAACTGTATTTCTCAAAAATCATAATTTTTTTTATAATATTAAAATTATAACGTTTATTTATTTAAGATGAATCAATTCCAAAAATATTTTATAAACGTATACTTTCCAAAAATCACTTTAGAAATCCCTTAAAAATCAAAATCGTTATTTTTAAACTTCAAAATTGGATTCGATGATGCAACACATCAAATAGTCAATCACGACTTTCAAACATCATATATCGATATGATAAACAATCAAATATCACAATATCTAAAATCAAATAAATATTTGTGAGGAATCCAGTTGGATCCCTCCAACCTGTTTCCCTACATCCACAGACATTAGCACAATACCCATTCCACTTCTAGGTGGAATATCGCGGTATATGGGATTTTATAAAATATTATCCGCTTAATAGGCGGCGCAATAGGGTCTCATCCGCTATACAATGCGGGAAATCAATCAACTGCAATATATACATATGCCAATATATATATATATATATATTGCTATATATATAAATATATCCTACTATATCTAATATCACAATCAACAACAATCAATAATAACTACAAATCCAACTTATAAATTTATTTGAGTGAGAAGTTCTCACCTTTGCTTTTATTAGCAATCCATTTCCAATTCAACTTGTTTTCTTCACTATTTTTGAACCTTGTATAAATATTATACACATTCATTAATATTCAAACAGATTGAATAATAAATTTTCGTTCTTGATTGTTTAATTAATCAATAGTTTTATTTAAACCAATTTCTTCTTAAATAAATTTATTTAACTAAAATTTAAATTTCCTTTTAAATCAAATTTATTTAACCAAGATTTTATTTTAACTAAAAATTTAATTTAATTAACCAAACTCTCTTTTAATAACTTAATCAATTATAAATTCAATTTTAACTAAAAATTTCTTTTTAGTAACTAAAATAGATAAAACAAATTAATTATCGTAGCTATTGTTTATAACAACTTGACTAATCATTTTACTTTAAATTAATATCCTTATATCAATTTCTTTTAAATAATTTTATTAAAAGTTAAATTTTTAAATCTTAATTCCTTTTAAAATCCTTCTTTAACAAATTTTAATATCTAAAAAAATTTGGATAAACTAGTTAAACATTTTTTTCTTTTTCTACCAAATCCATTATTTTAATTTCAAAAACTTTTAATATTTTCTATTTTCCTGTAATTGACAACAGCAACCCATATAAAGTTTAAAAACTACATATATATATTATTATTATTATTCTGTTTTTAACTTTTAAAACTTTAAATATATTTATTATTATTATTTATAAATACTATATCTATAACTTACTGCATTTTCTGTTTTCTATTTTTTTTTCTTTATTTTATGAAACCTAGGTATAAATCAAATTAAATTCAAAACAATATTGCTTAAACTTATGAATCCTATCAGTATCAGTATATAAATTCGAAACAAGATAGCATACCCAACATCGAGCCAGACATCGCCATACGAACCCCCCTACCATCGCGAACGCCAGTAGCCGCCGCGCCTCCACTGCATCGCGAGTCGCATTCGTCCCCACCGCCGCCAGGTCGCAACCCATATCAGCTACCACTGCCCTGACTTCGGCCTACGCGCGCGCCTCCAAATTTCTCTTGAACTCGCGCGTGCCCCTTCACCTATCAGCGTCGGCCAAGTCTCGAACGCTGCCACCATCATCGCGTGCCTTGTCGTCGCCGCCATCACATCCCCTCGCGACATGGCCTCGTGCGAACCCTAACTCCATCGTCCCTCCAACCTCGAATCGCGCGCCTTGCTTGGAAGCCTCGCCTCCCTATCGCGACCTCGCCCCCACGCCTGCGCACGCGCGATTTTGATTCTTTTTTTTTTTTTTATCAGCCGAACTAAAGAGGCTTCGGCCATGATTTGAATTCGAAGAGGGAGAGGATGTGAATTGAACTAAAGGGGAGGAGATTGCGATTTACTGAAGGGAAAAGGGATAGATTTTAAGGTATCGGCCATTAATGTTTTGAGGTTTTTCTTCTGCGTTGCTCGTGTTTTAAAAAGAAGAGGGAGGGGACAAGAGATCGTGTCTTTGCAGAGGAAAAATCGTGCTTACCTGTTCGTGATCTGCTGCGTGATTTTTGGCGTGAGTTTAGGCATAATGTTAGGGAGATAATACGTTGATATTTAACTAATTATATTTAAATTTCAAATTGAATTCAATTTGATTTCGACGCGTTTACTCACCGTTTGCACACATATCAACTCAGAAAAATACGAAATTTGAAATCCGAGAATAATTCAATATTACGGACCCAATGGAACTGGTTTCGTCGAATTCCGAGACTGTGCCTCGGAAGGCTATTTTTAAATATCGATTCAAACGATTAAAATTTCAAAACTGAACAATTCACTTTCAAATTAAATTCTGAAGCTTCTATTATCTTCAGTATTATCAATATGAATTTTACAAGCCTTTAAAATATTTTTAATTGGCTTAAAATTGAAGATTCAAATTTTTATTCAATTTCAATAGATTAAATTCTATAATTTAATCGCCAAATTCAAAGTTATATTTAAAATTCAATCCAAACCATCATTCAAATATTTAAAATAAATTAAATATTTTCAGATTAAATTGTTCTAAATTCTGGGTCGTTACAGTGATGCAACCTGGAACAATGTAGAATCCAAATCCAAGTCTACGACTGGATGGATCTTTACACTAGGAGGCGCTGCTGTGTCTTGGGCTTCTAAGAAGCAGACCTGTATTTCTGACTCAACAATGTTGTCAGAATTGATTGCATTAGCAGATGCATGTAAAGAAGCGGAATGGCTTAGGAATTTATTAATGAAAATCCCTTTGTGGAAGAAGCCATCTCCAGTAGTCTTGATTAACTGTGACAATCAAGCAACAATATACAATGTGTCTAATAAGACATATAATGGAAAGTCTAGACATGTGATTCTAAGACATCAAATGGTGAGACAGTTACTCAAAAGAGGAGTTATAACTGTTGACTACATAGAAACGAAGAAAAACTTGGCTGACCCACTTACAAAAGGTCTTCCAAAGGCAATGGTTTCTATAAAGTCACAAGAAATGGGACTAAGGTCTGTGAATGAAGGTTGATCATCCTTAACAGAAACCCAACTTATGTCTTGAAAAGGATAGACAAAGTTCAATGGGTACCAACAAGTTAAGAGAATGATTATGGAACACTAAATTGATAATCCCATAATATTTAGTGTTGGATTCTGCAAGAACAAAGGATGAATATATATCCTTAATAAGTCTAGAAACCTTAAAAGGTGTATCGCAGAAACACCTTAAAAGACTTACCTATATGAGTATGGAAATCAGGCTGTTTCCTAGGAAAGTAAGACCGCTTTCTAAGTAGACTCATGAACCAGGATTTAAGCACATGACCATTAACGTGCTGAGCAATACAGAACACTTTACCTAAGGAAATCAACATGTGTGATTGTTTCGGTTTTATCATTAGGAATACTTGGTTCAAGATTCGTTCACCATAGAATCTCGATAAGGCTTTGAATGGTTTACACTAAGTAAAGGTTCAAATCCAAAAGATACCTTTTATTTATGTGTTGGTTTTCACGATGATGCAAAACTTGATCTTAGAACTACATAGGCTTGATCCCACTTGGGTATGTAGGAAGTCACTCTAGTGATTCAGCCATCCTATTTATTTATTTTCTTCTTTTGAAAATTGGGGGAGATTGTTGAAAATTTTCAAAGAGAGTCTTTGGGGTTTGGGTTTTTTGTATTTGAAGAGTAGAAGAAAAGAAAGAAGAAGAAAGAAGAGTTTAGTCCCACATTCTAGAGCTTTATACAAGAATCTTGTCTAAGTATAGCTCTCTCAAGTGGATGTTGGGGCCTTAGGGCTCCCACATGTTTGCTTTGTTGTGAGGAGAGAAGTCATGCAACACCACACGCACGCCGCCGCCGTCCGTCCGACCGAACCGGGCCGGGTCGGGTACGGGTACGGGTTTCGGGTTCGGATCCGAAAATATTTTTGGATCAAAAATAAACAGTAACGGGCCAGATTTCAGCCCGTTAAGGACCCAGAATCGGAATTCAGAATTTGAATGATGGAGGGAATTTGTAACGTTTTCTGAACGTTACAAATGCGAATGGACGCGACGTTTGGTTTTTGAATCCATTCGTAACGGTTGCGAACCGTTGCTAACGGTCGCGACGTTTCGCGAATGGACACCTCTTCAACACTATAAATAGCAACCCCCAGAATTCATTTCGCAACAGTTTTAATTCTTCTTCTTCTTCCCAAACGGTTCTGCGACGCCATTAATCCGCTGCTCTGCTTTGTGACGCCTCCAAGGTGTTGCAAACTCAGAAACCGTTGCAGAATTGTTCTCTTCTTCCTCTTCATTCTTTTTCTACAAATTGCATCATCAGAAGCCGTTCTAAAGTGTTCTTGGTCGGATCAAAGTTGTACAAACTTTGAATTCGATTACGTTGTTATAGGGCTTCATTGAATCCTGAAAGTCGATAGTTCGATAACCCGTTTGTACCTGGTGGGTTGAACTATTGTCTGAAAGAATCTATTCCATAAATCCTTGAAGTCGGAAGTACAACATTGTCTTCATCACTATCGCCATCAAATCCGTCTCGAATCGCAAAATTCCCAACAGGACCGTGTATTATTATAAAGTAATATATTTTTCTATATATGTTACGTGAGTTGTTTTCCATATGTATACTTTATAAAATAGTTGTTTTATTTATATATATATATATATATATATATATATGTTTCCTGATTTTTTTTATACTCACAGCTTATATATTGGTTTATTTTTTTAGTACAAGTATATATATTTAGTTCTCTATGTTTTCGCATATATATATTTATAAAATATCTTACGTATGTTATATAAGGTTAGATAAATAATGCATCACCTATGTATTTCGGTGTGTGTGTGTATGTGTGTATGTATGTATATATATAAGTTGTTTTGCCTACTCGTTTCGTTTTCATTTTTTTTCATTTGCTTTTGAAATGGGTCTAGTTAAGTTGCTTTATTAGGTAGTTTTGTCAATCAGTCCATTTATATACTTTTCTGTTATATATATTACATCTACATATACATATACATACATACATACATATATATATATATATATAGGTCGGCAAATCTGTTAGTTATAGTATGTATATATGTTAGTTGTTATAGTTTTTAGCGTGAAAGATATATATATATATATCTAGGTATATATATATATATATAATTTATTACTTACGTATGAAAACCTATGAGTTATATAAAATTGTTAGTTCGCATATTTATATTGGTGTTTGCACTAGCTGATGTGTAAAGTTGATATATATGTTTGAGTTTTATGCGTTATGTGCTGTTATATTTTAGTACCGTGTATTATAATTTAAAAGTAATATATATTATATGATATATATGTCTTGTTTATAATATAAATGTCTTTCCGTGTATTATAATTTAAAAGTAATATATATTATATGATATATATGACTTGTTTATAATATAAATGTCTTTGTTGTATATGATTTCTAATTTATAATATAAATCTCTAACATGCTTTGCTTATATATGATTTGTTATACACATAGTTATGAAGTTGTTTATAATGCGAAATTTTTTTTATACAAAAACATGCGGTCTGTGTGCATGCCTTTACTGTACGTGTGTATATATATGTGTGTATATATATATATATATATTAGATTTTATATGGTATATTGGATATAAAAGCTTATACAGTTTATATATTTTAAACTATAAAACTTGTATGTAAGTGTGTGTGTATGTTTATGTACGTTAGTCTATATGTAAGTATATGTGAATTTGATTTTTCAAAAATATATGGATATTTTATGTGTTAGGGATTTAGTATTGATTTGAAAATAATAATAATAATAATAATAACATATTTAGTTCAATTTATATCAACTGATTCTAGTTGTTTCATCGATTCCTATCTATTAGCTTATCCGTCTAATTCGAGTTCAATCTTGCTTTGCTTTGGGAATTCATGCCTGGATTCGTAACTCAACCCAATTGTCTATCCTCTCTAGCCTCGAAAGGTGAGCAATCACTTGCGATTAATATTCTTGTATTTATTAAATTTGATTTCAATCGAAACGACAATTGAAATATGCTGCTATTAGTTAGTTACATTGCTATATATATGCTTTTATCTGTATCTGTTCACCTGTGACATCTGACACCATTATCTGTTATTTATATTGATGATATATACCTATTATATTATTACCACATCTATTATCACTCTGCAAGTTTCCTGTCAGTATAGAATTCCCTATGGGTTGAAATGATACATGCCCAAACGATCTGTAGAATAGGAGAAAATCATTATGGGTTGAAATGATAAACCCAAACGATTTTCATTGAATTAAATTTGGGATTACGGGTTGAAATGATATATACCCGCATATATTTAAATTGCGGATTGAAATGATAAATTTCCGTATCACTTGACCCATAGGATAGAAAATTATATAAAGACGCCGTTGGTCTATATATAAATATTTTGAAAATGATTTCTATGGCTTTGGAAAGAAGTATATGGTTTATTAAATATTGATTTTTAAGATATTATATATAAATGTATTTTATAAAGTTAAAAATTTAGATTTTCTAAAATTATATGTTTTGAAAGTTGTATAGTTATAAGTTAATTTTGAAATTATAAATTTTAATAATTTAGAAATCTTATTTTTAAAATATATATGTAGATTAATGTTTAATATTGTTAAGTATTTATTTAAAATTTATATTTTCAAATATAGAGTTTATAATAAATTTTAATAAATACAGGTTGGAAATTAGTTTGAATTTGTATTTATTTAAGAATTATACTTAAATAAGTTTCATTCAAAGTTTATTAAATTTGAAATTTTAAAGATACGATTTTATAACTTGAAATTGATTAAAAGTGACTTAAATGAATATTTCAAATTTACACAAATTGAAATGGGATATTTTTTTTATTTAAATTTGTAATTTGAAGTTGTATTGATGTTATTGAAATGATTAAGTAAATATTTCAAAACAAAATAATAGTAAAGTGAATTTGATACACACACACACACACACACGGAATTATTAAATCCAGTTTTGAGATGTTTGAATATTTAAAGCTTTGAAAATATTGAAATTGAAATGATTTATTTTGTGGTTAAAAAATCTGTATTTGAAATCGATATAATTTGAATGGTTTATTTAAAAACTGAAATAAATTGGAATTGATGATTTGAGATTTGATTAAATTTGAATTTTGGAATTCGAGTTGATTTGGAATTGATTTGTGAAATTAGAGGAAAACTATTTTATTATATAAAGTATTTTTAAATTATATTTAAAAATATTTTATATTTTACTTTATAAATTATTTTAATATAAACTACTTTAATGTAAATCATTTTTAATGTAAACTATTTTTAATATAAACTATTTTAATATACTAACTATTTTAATATAAACTATTTTAACTTATTACTCTTTTATATAAACTATTTTACTTTATAAGCTATTTCTTCTATATACTATTTAAATATCTAAACCGTTTAAGTGGTGGAAGGTATGTTTTCAAAGTATTGAATTTCAAAGTATTATGTTTTGAAAGTGTTATAATTTCAAGTGTTTGGTTTCGAAATTGTTATAATTTTGAAAGCGCTATGATTTTTGAAAAAGGACAATACTGAAATGGAAATGATATCGTATTTGGTTTTAAAATGGAAATGACATCGTATTGGTTTGGTTTTGAAATGGAAATGATATTTTGGTTTTGAAGTATAAAATATTTTGAAATGACCGCGGTGTTATAATAACGTTTGGTTGTTAAAGAGACCGAGATCAGAAGTTGTCATACTCTCTGCCAACTCTGAAAACCACTTTAACAACCATGTACACGGTGGAGATTCCAGAATGAAGTAGGATGGTGGCGACGATCCTATATGTGTTATATACGTGAACCTAACTCCCGTGAGTTGGCAAAAGCCGGCTAAAACAAGATCAATCGACGAGCCAAGTGTGGTAGCTCCTCCGATCGGACACACTCCTTCGTATTCCATTCTGTTACTTCGGATTTTTGGGAGTGTGGCTCGAGGTGGGCGGTAGTGGCTGCTATGCGTTACCACCAGCCCGGAAGTGTAATTGGTATATCTACCCTGGCATTGTCTAGTTATGCCGTGTCACCTCCCCTAGCGCGCCTTATACGAGTTTGATTTGTGTCGTACCTATGGAGTATCCTCTGGTAGCCTCCCGATCTGGAGGTATTACGGTACTGTATAGGCTATTGGTACTATAAAATGTGTTAAGAGGGATATGGGTAATGCCTTAACGCTATTTTAATAGTTTGCTTTACTTTAGACATTATTGTAATAGTGTATATTACCACATAGTAGATAGTTTAACGGATCCTTAAAGGATGGTTATCCCAAACATCCTTTGAGTTACTTGTATTTCAGTTGTTATTTCACTTGAGATGGATTTTTTTTCATATAAGAATGTTAATCCTGACTTGAGAGTTTTGTGTATTTGCTTTACCCTCGGGTCAGACTGAGTGGTACAGCTTTTGAGACTCGCCTTTAGAGTTGGAGCTTCGTTTGGAGATCCATCTACATCTTTTCAGTTTGCAGTTATTCAGTTGATTCCTGTGATGTATTCTAATCTTGTATTTGACTATATTGTATTTGAGGCTTCTGTTGTATCTTACTTAACTCTGTTATATATATATATATATATATATATATATATATATATAGTAGCTTCATGAACTACTATTGTTTTGTTTCCGCTGCATATTGTATATTACTCTGTGTTTGTGATTCTGTGATTTATTTATTTACTGTATATGATGAGTTTTGCAAAATATAAATTAACAATCTAGTGTTTTAAGCAATTCAAATTCGGCATGTGTGGATGCGAATGGATGAAAATATCAGGATGTTACATCTTTAGTCGTTATGACTTCATCATTGCGTACGAACCATTCCCATCTACACCATGTGTGTGTGTGTGTATAGACACACCAAGTCGTCCACTAATGGACTTAGATACTATCTCCACTGGTGTTTATCGCTCAGCACCTCTTAAGGATTCAGCATCTCGCTGCATCATGTTCGTTGAACTCGAGGAAACCGTATAGTAAATCTCCAATTCATAAGATCTTATATTCTTCGAGAATTTTCACCTTTGTTTGCTTCATATATCATGTATTTTCGGCACCACACGCCTCCACCCCGTCCGTATTTTTTAAGGAATCTCTGATATGTGTAAACTAACCTTACCCTATCAAATGGACTAACAAACAACTGCAGCGGTACATAACCCAACTGAATCAATCCTGGTAGGTGACTGTAACAACTCTGTATTTTGTGATTATTTTAATTGCATATTTTAATTATTGTAATTAAATTTTGATTTAAAAAACTTATTTTATTTATTTAGAATGATTAAATTTTGTTACTTTAAATATATATTTTGATTTATATGTGAATTTTGATTTTACTTTATTTTATTTAGATAATTTTTTTATTTTAAAATATAAACTTTGATTTTGATGTGAATTAGAATTCCAAACATGATTAAAAAGAATATTCTCCAAAAAAGTGAATTTTGATCAATATGCTCAAATTTTGGCTTTTAAATTTAAAGTTTGAAAGTTTGAAAGTTTGAAAACTTTAATTTTATCTTTTATTATGAAAGTAAATAAAATTTTAAGAACACTGCTTTTCGTTTCGTTGAAATCTGATTTATATTGTGAAAGTTATTCCCTTTTAACTATTGAATGAAATTTGATGTATTTAACAAAACTGTTTATTTTAAATTATATAAATAATAATTTATTTGGTCATGTAATGTTCTAATTTATGTTTATATGGGTAAATAACATGTATTGTATATATTTTGGTTTTAAAACATTTTTGAAAGTGTAATTGACATTTTCCGGTGTCAGTTGTATTTTGTTTAAAATTTCTAATTTCTAGTTTCAATTAATTAAAGAAATTCTTAATTTATTTTTCTATTTTCGCAAGATCTTATTTTATTCTCATTCCCACTTTATTTTTTTCCTCATTTATTTTATTTATTTGACATTTTATTTGTTTTAAAGTGAAATAAAAAATTTCTAGAGCTAATGGTATTTTTTTTGTAATTTTCATGTCCTGTTTCCAATTTTTAAAAAATTACTTTAATTACTTTCTATTTTCTCTAAATTTAATTATTTATTTCACTTTGAATATGTTAAAAAAATTATTTTATTTCAAAATTTTGTTTTAGAATATTTTTAAATGAAGTAGATATTTTTCCAACCTAGTGATGTTTTATTTGAAATTTTTGAACCCTATTTTGAATTTTAATCAATTTCTTTAATTCTTTTTCCATTTTCTTTAAAATTTATTATTTATTTTTATTTTATATTACTTTGTTTCGGTTTTTAAAGTCAAATTTCTGAATTTTTTATTTTATTTTATTAGAAGAAAGTGAAAATTTGAAAGGACTTAACCTTTAAATTTTATGACTTTTCATCTGCTAGACTCTTCATTTCCATAACCTTTCATTTATTCTTGTTTGGTCGTGTATTTTATTTTCTTGGCCGTGAATTCTATTTCTCATTTCACGTGAAAAATACTCCATCTCATCTTCCATTCATGGCTAAGAAAAAATTTCCTTGGTAATATCTTCTTCTTTCTGCTCCTTTCTTTTTAATTTTCATATGTTTTTGCCTTGTTCTCTTGCTTGTTTTGCTCGGCCACCACTAGCTAGCCTTAGCCACCACCTCCACTACCTCCTCCTCATCACCATTAACCACCTAACCCTCTGATGTGAGCAGGCCGCACCACCCATATGACCAAAACTCCTCAAAAATGCAACAAATTCCTTGAAAACATGCATTACCAAGCCACTTTTGCTTCCACGTCTTCAACCACCACCTTGGCCATCACCTCTAACCGCCGCCACCACCTTGTTACCACCACTACACATCATCCTAGCCTCTGTCCAGATCTGAAGCCTGAAGGCCGAGCCCATTCCTCCCTTGGCCGAGCCAATATATTCATCCAAACTCCACTTTAAAGCCTTGCCTCCTTGCCTTCTTGTGTTATAACTCCTACCACCTCCTATTCTCCATGCTAGCTAGGAGTTATGATTCAAACCTGATCCATCTCAACTTGAAAGCATGTGTAGCCGAGCCTACACCATGTTGTGGCCTAGCATATGTGAGCTATGGTCTAGCAAAATTGGTTTAAAAGCTAGGTGATGCTCTTTGTTGCTTTGATTCTCACTTTGTTTCAATAACTTTGGTATTGTATTTATATTTATATTTGGTTTTGTTTATGGGTTGTGACAAGATCATCAACTTGATTCTCATCCACTTGAGTCCATCGTTGTGTCATCGTGCTTTCTGGTATCAGTATGTGTCATTTGTATTCATATTTCCAGCACAAGAGGTGAGTAAATCTCACACAACACTATATACTTATGCAATTGTGAAGCAACAACATTTGCATGTGTAGAATTATAAATGATGCTATAACTGCTTATGATTATTTATTTATGATGCTAAACTTGTTAAATTACATGTCATCTCATCTATTACTGTTATATGTTGTTAACTGTTCATTTATAGTTGTTTATCATACTGCAAGTTCCCTATAGATTAGGTTCACTATGGGTTTAAATGATACATACCCGAATGGACTTTAGAATAGGGAAAAATCATTATGGGATGAAATGATAGGCCTGAACGATTTTTATTTATTTTGTTTTAACTTGGGATTACGGGTTTGAAATGATAGAACCCGGATTTTCCTTTTTAAACTGCGGATTGAAATGGCATATATCCGTATCACTTGACCTAGGTTAGAAAACTATATACAGGCCTGTGGTTATTTTATAAAGTGTTTTGGATATTTTTAAGCATTTTAAAATATAAATTTATGAAATTTGATTTAAATAGATTTTTGAAATGTTTTAAAATAAAGAAATATGATTTTTCTATGAGTTAAAATGTAATTAATGAATGATTAAATTGAATTTTTAAATATAACTTAAATCTGGAAATTTGTACTTTGGTTTTTAGAATGGCCTTTTAGTTATACAAATAAAATTTTAAGTGGTTTAAAATGTAAATTTATGATAATTTGATTTAAATAGATTTTAAAGTGTTTTAAATAAAGGATTTATGATTTTTCTACAAGGGGAAATGTTAAATAAATAAATGGTTAAATTGGATTATTGAAATATAACTTAAGTTTGGAATTTTGGAATTTTGGTTAAAAATGATATTTAAGTTATATAAATAAAATGGAAATTTAATTATATTTAAGTTGACCCGATTAAGGTTGCCCGCGATTTACTTAAGCTTACCCATCTCCCTACTCGGTTATTTAATCATCTTGTCTTTTGTCCGCAATCTATTCTTCCAAACATTTTGAATTGTACTTGTAAATCTATGTTTTGTTTTATATATTGTGTTGTTTGAGTTGTTTATGTTGATTTGGGTTTCCGATCGATTCGTCTGATCAACGCTATCGATAGGATTTCTAAAACACTTTCACAGAACAAACTAACACAATATTATTTTAAAATTTGGATAATGAAATAAATTTTGATGTATAAGTAAATTTATGGAACTTAATAAACTGATTTAAATTGATTATTTGAAATGATAATACTTGATTTATCATTTATTATTCTATAAATGAATTTATAAATAGTTGTTTATAAATTGATTTAGGAACTGAAATGAATTTAAAACAAGAAATTTGAGAATTTAATTTTCGATGGTTTCAAACCTCGTGTTTAAGTTTTAAAGTATATTATTTAAAGTATTGAATAAGAATATGTTTCCAAAGAATTTTAAAGTTTAAAAATCAGTGCTCTTCTCTTTGTTGCTAGGAAATAATTTCGGTGATGACTGCAGCATCATCGACATTCATTTTTGAGTTTCGAAGTGAAGAGACCGCTCTTAGTCTTGCTACAGCTTTGTTTTGGGAAATCAAATTGATTTGAATTTCTAAAATATGACTTGATTTATAATATATATATATATATATATATATATATATATATAAAATTTAAAATTTGATTTGAAAAATTATGTACATACATTTATTTATCTCTAAATGGTTTGAAGAATTCGGAAATTTAATTCTTAAATTTTATTCCAAAGAATAATTTCAATTATAAAAAGAAAATCAAAATTTTGGATGAATATTCAAGCATGAAATGATTTAATTGGAAAGTATAATACAATTGCATTCAAATATAACTTACCTTGATTTCAGAAGTTAACAATGTGATTGGATAATATACAATATAAAAAGATTTTATAAATAAAATTTGAGTTGTTATAATAAATGTTATACACTTAAATTTTGGTTATAAAATGATTAACAGAGGTAAATATAATAAAGGGTAATTGAATAACTTACAATAAAATAATGTTAAAAGAACTAAAAATAAAATAAAGCAATTATAATAAGTGTAAGTATATTTAACATAAGTGATAAATATATTGAGAGAAATAAATTTAAATTTTATTAGGAACAAAGAAGAATAAATTTATTAAGTACATTATAAGTATAATAAATGATTATTTTTCAAACCCATGGTTTTAAAATTGTTAATTTAAGATGATTGGATAATAGGATAATGAAATTTGAGATAGTTAAGATATATTCAACTTGTGTAAAAATTTATTTTTTATTTAAGGTTAAATTTTCATGGTTTCAAATTTATTTCCTTATTTTGTTTTTCAAACTATCTTTTGGTTGTCCTTATTATCCTTATCTTGCTACAGACTCTATGGGCATCTTTCTATAATCTTTCTGCTTAGAAATTTTCTATAATCTTTGATAATCTTTGGTACTCATTTTGAATCCACCTTTTCGTGCTTGTGTTCTTGATTTTGGAGGATCTTGGAAAGATCATCTCCACCTTGTTAAACTTACCTATAACAACAGTATCAGGTATAATCTCAATCTTCTTGTCACCTTGTCTTAATGTGATTTCATTTCTATCTTCTCCGTGCTTTTCCGTACCTCATTCCTTTTCGGGGACGAAAAGTTTTGAGTGGGAGAGAGTGTAACAACCATGTATTGTGTGATTATTTTAATTATTTTACTTAAATTTTGATTTTTAAAAAAAGCTTATTTTATTTATTTGGAATGATTAAATTTCGTTACTTTAAATATATATTTTGATTTATATGTAAATTTTGATTTTACTTTATTTTATTTATTTAATTTAGATAAATTTTGTTATTTTAAAATATAAACTTTGATTCTGATGTGAATTAGAATTCCAAGCATGATTAAAAAGAATATTCTCCAAAAGAGTGAATTTTGGTCAATATGGTCAAACTTTGACTTTTAAATTTAAAATTTGAAAGTTTGAAAATTTTAATTTAATCTTTTATTACGAAAGTATATAAAATTTTAAGAACAATGCTTTTCGTTTCGTTGAAATCTGATTTATATTGTGAAAGTTATGCCCTTTCAACTATTGAATGAAATTTGTTGTATTTAACAAAACTGTTTATTTTAAATTATATAAATAATATTTTATTTAGTCATGTAATGTTCTAATTTATGTTTTCATGGGTAATAACATGTATTGTATATATTTTGGTTTTAAAACATTTTTGAAAGTGTAATTGACATTTTCCGGTGTCAGTTGTATTTTGTTTAAAATTTCTAATTTCCAGTTTCAATTAATTAAAGAAATTCTTTATTTATTTTTCTATTTTCTCAAGATCTTATTTCATTCTCATTCCCACTTTATTTTGTTCCTCATTTGTTATATTTGTTTGACTTTTTATTAGTTTTAAAGTGAAATAGAAATTTTCTAGAGCCAATGGTATTTCTTTTGTAATTTTCCTGTCCTATTTCCAATTTTTAAACAATTTCTTTAATTATTTTTTATTTTCTCTAAATTTAATTATTTATTTCACTTTAAATATGTTAAAAAAATATTTTATTTCAAAAATTTTCATTAGAATATTTTTAAAATGAAGTAGATATTTTTCCAAAGCCAGTGATGTTTTATTTGAAATTTTTGAATCCTGTTTTGAATTTTAAGCAATTTCTTTAATTATTTTTCCATTTTCTTTAAAATTTATTATTTATTTTTATTTATATTACTTTGTTTCGGTTTTTAAAGTCAAATTTCTGAAATTTTATTTGTTTTCATTTTATTAAAAGAAAGTGGAAATTTGAAAGGACTTATGCTTTAAATTTTGTGACTTTTCATCTGCTAGACTCTTCATTTCCATAACCTTTCATTTATTCTTGTTTGGCCGTGTATTTTTTTTGCTTGGCCGTGAATTCGATTTCTCATTTCACGTGAAAAATACTCCATCTCATCGTCCATTCACGGCTAAGAAAAATTTCCTTCGTAATATCTTCTTCTTTCTCCTCCATTCTTTTCAATTTTCATATGTTTTTGCCTTGTTCTCTTGCTTGTTTTGCTCGATCACTACTAGCTAGCCTTGGCCATCACCTCCACTTCCTCCTCCTCATCACCATCAACCACCTACCCCTTTGGTGTGACCAGGCCGCACCACCCATATGACCAAAACTCCTAAAATGCAACAAATTCCTTGAAAACATGCATAACCAACCCACTTTTGCTTCCACACCTTCAACCACCACCTTGGCCACCACCTCTAGCCGCCGCCACCACCTTGCTACCACCACTACACATCATCCTAGCCTCTGTCCAGATCTGAAGCCTGAAGGCCGAACCCATTCCTCCCTTGGCCGAGCCAATATATTGATCCAAACTCCACTTTAAAGTCTCGCCTCCTTGCCTTCTTGTGTTATAACTCCTACCACCTCTTATTCTCCATGCTAGCTGTGAGTTATGATTCAAACCTGATCCATCTCAACTTGAAAGCATGTGTGGCTGAGCCTACACCATGTTGTGGCCAAGCATATGTGAGCTATGGTCAAGCAAAATTTGTTTAAAAGCTAGGTGATGCTTCTTGTTGCTTTGATTCCCACTTTGTTTCAATAACTTTGGTATTGTACTTATATTTATATTTGGTTTTATTTATGGGTTGTGACAAGATCATCAACTTGGTTCTCATCCACTTGAGTCCATCGTTGTGTCATCGTGCTTTCTGGTATCAGTCTGTGTCATTTGTATTCATATTTCCAGCACAAGAGGTGAGTAAATCTCACACGACACTATATACTTATGCAATTGTGAAGCGATAATATTTGAATGTGTAGAATTATAAATGATGCTATAACTGCTTGTGATTATTTATGTATGACGTTAAACCTGTTAATTACATGTCATCTCATTTATTACTGTTATATGTTGTTAACTGTTCATTTATAGCTGTTTATCACACTGCAAGTTCTCTGTAGATTAGGTTCACTATGGGTTGAAATGATACATACCCGAATGGACTTTAGAATAGAGAAAAATCATTATGGGGTGAAATGGTAGGCCTGAACGATTTTTATTTATTTTGTTTTAACTTGGGATTGTGGGTTTTAAATGATAGAACCCGGATTTTTCTTTTTAAACTGCGGATTGAAATGGTACATATCTGTATCACTTGACCTAGGTTAGAAAACTATATATAGGCCCGTGGTTATTTTATAAAGTGTTTTGGATATTTTAAAGCATTTTAAAATATAAATTTATGAAATTTGTTTTAAATAGATTTTTGAAATGTTTTAAAATAATGAAATTATGATTTTTCTATGAGTTAAAAATGTAATTAATGAATGATTAAATTGAATTTTTAAATATAACTTAAATCTGAAAATTTGGACTTTGGTTTTTAAAATGACCTTTAAGTTATACGAATAAAATTTTAAGTGGTTTAAAATGTAAATTTATGATAATTTGATTTAAATAGATTTCAAAGTGTTTTAAATAAAGGATTTATGATTTTTTATAAGGGCAAATGTTAAATAAATAAATGGTTAAATTGGATTATTGAAATATAACTTAAGTTTGGAAATTTGGAATTTTGGTTAAAAATGATATTTAAGTTATGTAAATAAAATGGAAATTTAATTATATTTAGAAAATGGTAAGCATGATAATTTTATTTAAATTTGAATTGAAATGATTTAATAAAGTATTATTGATTTTTCTATGAATTAAAATGGTGAAATAAATGAATGCTTAAAAGTGAAATTTTAAAAAATAACTTGACTTGGAAATGTGAAATTTAGGGTATTAATTAAAGATTTAAGTTAATTAAATAAAATTGAAAATTTAGTTAAATTTGTGAAATGGTAATTTAAAGTTTAAGTGTTAAGTTTATTTGTTGAAAAGTGAAGAAAAGGAAATTATACACTTGAATTTGTTAAGTGAAATTATTGAAAATTTGGATTTTTCTGTAAAGGTTACTTTATAAAATCATAAGTTGAAAGAGTATTTTTAATGAACATTTTTGAATGCAAAAAATATGAATTTTATAATTTTTAAAGGGTTTAAAATGAAGTTTACTAATTGCTGGAAATACACTAAAATCTGAAAATCACTTTTAATAGCATTCAGAGGTGCTATGGTTTCCGAAAATGAACTAAAAGAGCTATTATAGCATTTCTGAAATGCTGTAGTTGCTGTAGTTGAACTAATAGGTTAAAACTTAACTCAGGTCTATTGTAGCATTTCTGTAAATGCTGTAGTGGGTTGCTGTCTTTGCTGAAATGAATAAAAAACTTTGTTTTGAAACCTGAGCTATTGCAGCATTTCTAGAAATTCTGTCTTTGCTGTTTGAACTAAAATTTAACTAAAACTGAGTTTTAACAGCAGTTTTTAAGTGCTATCTTTATTGAATTAAAATGTTTTCAAGTGTAACTTATAACAGCTTTTTCTAAATGCTGCGAAAGGCTGAAATTTTCAATGTTTATGGTTTTTAACTAAGTAAATGAGCTCAGAATGGTTTGAAACTTTAAAAATTAAATAATTGACTTGAAAGAATAATAACTTCACTTTTAAATGATTTAAATGAATAAATTTAATTGGAAAATAAATCATTTTAAAGGTGATTTGAAAGGATAATAAATGAATGTTATCTTGAATTTAGAAGGAATTTAAAGTTGAATATTTGGATTTGAACTTATATGATGATTTGAAAATAAAGTTTTTGAAAGATATGATATTTTGATATTAAATGATTTGAAAATGAAGTTCTAAAAGATATGATATTTTGATATTAAAATGATTTGAAAATGATGTTCTGATTGATATGATATTTTGATAATAAAATGACTTGAAAATGAAGTTTTGAAAGGATATGATATTTTAATGTATTAAAATGATTTGGAAATGAAGTTTTGAAAGGATATGATATTTTAATGTATTAAAATGATTTGAAAGGAAGTTTTGAAAGGATATGACAATTTAATATATTGAAATGGTTGGAAATGACTTGATATTTATTTTGATAAATATTTGAATTTGAAAGATATGGTATGTTGATATATTGAAATGGTTTGGAAATGATTTAATCTTTATTTTGATAAAGATTTGGATTGAAATAATATTTTATTTTGAAGTATAAAATTTTATTTTAAAGTTATAACCACGGGTTATAATAACGATTGGTTGGCAAAGAGACCGGGATCGGATATGGGCATACTCTCCGTCGATACCGAAAACCACTTTGACAACCATGTACGTGGTGGAGATTCCAGAATGAAGTAGGATGGTGGCAACGTTCTTGAGGTATATAACGTGGACCCAACTCCCATGAGTTGGCATAAGGTGGCTAAAACAGGAGCGATCTCGGGCCAAAAGGGGTAGCTCCTCTGGTCGGACACATTTCTTCGATACCATTCTATTGCTTTTGTGATTGTTTGGACGCCCCTTCAATTTTGGGAATGTGTTCCGAGGTGGGCGTATGTGGCTGCTGTGTTACCACCGGCCCGTGTGCAAATTGGTATACCTACCCTGGCATTGCCTTGTGTGCCATTTCACCTACCCTATCGAGCCTTTACTACGAGTTTGGTTTTCTCCCGTAGCCCATGCGTATCTTCTCGTAGTCTCTCGATCAAGAGATATTCAGATATTGGATGGACTACTGGGACTATTACATGTCTGGGGCTATATGGGTAACCCCGTGATGCTATTTTAAAGTAAGTTTATTTTACTATAGACATTATTATAATAGCACAATATTACTACATAGTAAATAGTTTAACGAATCCTTAGAGGATGGACGGTCTCAAACATCCTTTAAGTTACTTGTACTTTTACTACAGTTCACTTGAGTTGGTTTACATTGTATAAGTATGTATGTCCTGACTCGAGTGTTTGTACTTTTATTTACGCTCGGGTCATCCTGAGTATTCACAGATTGGGATTCCACTTTCTGGAGATTTGGAATCGCTGGAGATTATCTGCTTGTCTAGTTTTATCTATTTCACTTCCAGTTATCCTGTTGATCCCAGTATTGTATTAATTTTGTACTTGGTTATCATCTTGAGACTTCTTTTGTACTTTATTTCTTCTGTTGTATCTTATGTAACTCTGATATATTTACATAGTAGCTTCATGAACTACTATTTCTTTTACTTCCGCTGCACTATTATTACTCTGTTTTCGTGATCTGTGATTTTTATTTACTGTATATTCTGAGATTTATCAAATTTTATTTACAACGCGGTATTTTGCAATTCAAGTCGTTACAGTGACAAAGACTAGTTAGGTGTAACCCTGTCCTTCTCGTTGACCGCAATGGACCAATGATGAGCTCGCTAAATATGCAACTCCTACCCTTGGTTTTGGTACCCACATACGCCATTTGCGCACCCCGTTGCAACTCATTTGGTACACATGCCAGCCTTTTGCGCGTCATGTTCCATAAGTCCGATCTCACCCATCGTCCATTTAGATTGCCTAGTGCAATCAAGGCAATACCATCCTCAGGCAAATTTAAAAACAAACCACTAGTGCTTGTACAGTCTCACTATTCGTAAAAGATCCGTTCGATGCCTGCAATTACAAAGGTTCCAATCCAAGTACACATAACCAAAGGACATCTCTTCTGCTATACGCAAGCGTATACTCTCCATGGGTCCTATTGGTTCGATATGCTTTTAGCGTCCCAACCCAGTCTAACAACCTTCACTCATTTATTCTTTATGATTATAACAGATAATTTATAATTGTTCACATCCGTCATAAACGCATATCTTAGGCTATGTATATACATATTTCAAACTCACGTATATTTTTTCTTCTTTCATTTTCTTTATTGCCTCACAACTTTTATGTCTGGCTCTAAGTCTTTATTCTTACCAGTACGTTAGGCACGTCCGTCAAACATGTGTAAAGAAAATGGAGAGCAAATTTATTTATCATGAATTAATGATCATATGCATAAATAAAAGTCTCCTAGCCTATAGATATTTGTAGTCATAATTCGATAAATTAGATCTTATCTATTTTCCTAATGAGCAATTTTAAATTTAGGAACATTTGTAAAAATACCCTCCTCAAGTTTTAAAATACCAAACATATTATAAAAAAACTCGTATTTTTAAGTTCTCTCCAAATAATTGTAGAGAAATCTATAAATTTTTAAATATTCTGGATCATAAATATATTTGCAAAGTAAAACTACATTTAAAGGTATTCCCATTATACATAAGTACAATGGCACATCCTATGGACATGTGCATAGAAAACAGTTAGCAGAATCTTGATTATTTCAAAAGATTTCATGTATCACTATGAGTACCGAATTATGTGAGGCCATAAAACTATTAAATAATGCTTCTAGATATGTAACATACACTGTGAAATATATACTGAAAGCTTGATGTATAATGATAATAATAAGCTCAAACAAAAGAAAATACACAAATATGCAACGGCAAGAAAATCCAACACTAATGCAAAATTTTCACATGTGAGCAAACGGATAAATGGTAAGAAGACCTAATATCAAACAAAAATTGCAACAAAAATTCACTCAATCATTCGATAAGTGTGCATCATTATTGAGGTAAAACCTTTGATATAATAAATTTACGTGAAACTATTTTAACTCCAATGCGTTTGGAACTGTAACTTAATGCATTTGGAACTGATCTGACATAGCATACAGCAACATGAAGCTCTTCTTTCCATGGTTGTTGCCATCTTAGCAGCTCATGCTCATTTATAGAATTTTTTCATGCCCTGTATTGATAACTACAACGGGGCTTTCCTACAATGCACTTGCTTTAAGCATACAAATTTTGTTCTATCACATCCTTCATAGCATTGCCTACATGAAATGACGTTGTTTTTGATGAGAATAAGATAATGCTACTTTTGATTGGCAAGCACTTGCAACAATAGAATATCTAAAGAAAGAGCTATCCACGGTAGAACATAATATTTTCAGAATTTCTCAGGAAAGGGAAGAACTTGAGAATACAGTAGAAAAATTGATGGAAGTCACCTCAATGCAGGACATAAAATTTGAAGATGCCAATGCGACTATAAGATCATTAGAAGATCAACTTGCTAAATTAAAAGAACTTGAAAACTTGAAAGAAGAGAGATCTTTATACATCAGCAGATTGGAAGATTCTTTCATAGTAATAAATACATTGGAAGATGCATTGGCCCAGTCTTTAAAAAGTGCATCTAATGTTGAAGCTAAAAAAAATTGAGATAAAAGTAAACATGCAACAGCAGTTGGATGCACTAAATGAAGAGTTCTTTACCGAGTTTAAGCATCTTTATATGATTATCCATGATGAAGGTCTATTTTTTCTAATGGCTGAAGAATTGAGGAAAAAGATTATGGTTTTAAGCAATAAATGAGTCCAATTCAGATCTACACAATCAGCTCATTGCAAATGGGCTGCATTATCAAGCCGATTTCGAGGTATTTATTCCTATTTTAACTTTTAATATACTTTTTTTAAAAAAAATTGCGTTTGTATAATTTGATGTTGTTTTTCAGAAAATATACATACCATTATTTTTTCCATGCTTACTCATATCTCAATATAAAAATGAATACATTTAAATTTTTGGGGTTCTCTTTTAATTAGCTCCAAAGAAATGTATTTTTCTCTACCCTTTTAAGTTTCTAATGTGTACCTACTGTAAAAAGAATTTTATATCTGTACCTTATTACTTGTGAGGCATGTAAAATAGGACATTGATCAGATTTTACAAATAAATGATGCATGATTTAGATTATATATATACACATATACTTAATTACAAAAATACCATACATCCACACATACTATATATTGATGATGTGTGAATTCTTCAATTATCTATACATATGTACACATATATCCTAATTGTAACACATTAATTATATTATTTAAACAAATACACATAGACGCTTAGTATAGAAGCAGCAACATTTGTAAAACTGCCAATTAAAGTTTGGTTCAAAATGACATGAGTGTATTTACACATGCAATTGCAATAACAACTTTAAAAATTATAGGATATGTGCAATGCAAAAATGGAAGAATAAGCATATAATTTTGATTAGTGGCATAATGAGTGAGTTCTGGACAATAATTAATTATTAAGCAATGTACTTATACACATCAGTAAATTATACACTGCCAAGATTAATTGATCTTCATGTAGCGTAAGCCATCGTTCTGCACAATAAGTAATTATTGAGCAATGTATTTATACACATCAGTAATTGCCATATGATTAATTTCTAAAAGAGATGGTGTATATATGAATGTAAATGTCATTATTCAATTAATACTTTGGTCCAAAAAGAGTTACGGTAAAAATTGTAATTATCATGTACGGAGCTTGAGAGAAACAAAAATCATAAATTACTTATTAATTGCGAAAAAGAGAATGGATAAGCAAATATAGTGATAATAGTGACGAAAATGAAAAAATAGTGTACATATAAAGTTAAATTTCTTAATTGGAATAATATACCTCGAAAGTTATAAACACGGTATTAGCATTTTCAAGTTTATCGTGAACTCCAAAGGCTACATGCAAAATGCATGAATGAGAAGCATGTATATAAGGACATAGCTAGGTGTAAAATGATATTGCACCAAACCCTTCAATTTTAACATGCAACCAATTTTCCTTCTTTCTACCTTAGCTCTGCCAATATATCCAACTCTCATTATCACTGAGTTCAGTCTATTATTCTTAGCCTTTTATATCTGGTAAAATAGGAATGATATAATATCGATTCAACTATTTAATATATTCTTATAATGAGTTTCAACTATATACAAAATAGTTGGGTTGAGACATAAGAGAATAACAAAATTTTAGTGAGGCATGTAAAATAGGATATTGATCAGATTTTACAAATAAATGATGCATGATTTAGATTATACACACACACACACACATACTTAATTACAAAAATACCATGCATCCACACATACTATATATTGATGATGTGTGAATTCTTCGATTATCTATACATATGTACACATATATCCTAATAGTAACACATTAATTATATTGTTTAAACAAATACACACAGACACTTAGTATGGAAGCAGCAACATTTGTAAAACTGCCAATGAAAATTTGGTTCAAAAATGACATGAGTGTATTTACACATGCAATTGAAATAGCAATTTTAAAAATTATAGGATATGTGCAATGCAAAAATGGAAGAATAAACAAATAATTTTGATTAGTGGCATAATGAGTGAGTTTTGGACAATAATTAATTATTAAGCAATGTACTAATACACATTAGTAAATTATACACTGCCAAGATTAATTGATCTTCATGTAGCGTAAGCCATCGTCCTAGACAATAAGTAATTATTGAGCAATGTATTTATACACATCAGTAATTACCATATGATTAATTTCTAAAAGAAATGGTGTATATATGAATGTAAATGTCATTATTCAATTAATACTTTGGTCCAAAAAGAGTTACGGTAAAAAAAATGTAATTATCATGTACGGAGCTTGAGAGAAACAAAAATCATAAATTACTTATTAATTGCGAAAAAGAGAATGGATAAGCGAATATAGTGATAATAGTGACGAAAATGAAAAAATAGTGTACATATAAAGTTAAATTTCTTAACTGGAATAATATACCCCGAAAGTTATAAACACGGTATTAGCATTTTCAAGTTTATCGTGAACTCCAAAGGCTACATGCAAAATGCATGAATGAGAAGCATGTATATAAAGACATAGCTAAGTGTAAAATGATATTGCACCAAACCCTTCAATTTTAACATGCAACCAATTTTCCTTCATTCTACCTTAGCTCTGCCAATATATCCAACTCTCATTATCATTGAGTTCAGTCAATTATTCTTAGTCTTTTATATCTGGTAAAAATGGAACAATATAATATCGATTCAACTGTCTAATATATTCTTATAATGAGTTTCAACTATAAACAAAATAGATGAGTTGGGACATAAGAGAATAACACAATTTTAGGATTCTTATTAGGATTTACTTTTCGGAAACCAATGTAGGCGTTGTCTTGCAAAAACGATCATCGATCCTTGTAAAAAAACCTAACTAATTTTATCAGGTTGTTCTAATTAAAACAAAAAAATTTCCACTTTAAACTTCAAAAAATATATATTCTAATGTGTAAACAAATGGCGTTTTATTTGCTTTCCTTCTTATTCTTTCTAAAACATGTGAATAAAACAGCGTGATATTAGTCGATGTTCATCAGAAACTGAAAAATGCCTAAATAATTGAGTATAAGGCTGTGTGAGGAATTATATCGAATGTTACATGGGGGTATTATAAATCCAATCCATATTATAACTAAACCACTTCAACAAAATAATCAAATCTGCAATATGATAGATGGGAATTTGCATAATAATATCTAAGTTAAAAGTTGAAGTCTAAGCACCATCGGTAATAGTAGATCTGTAACAGTAGTGCTTGTCAAACAGATGAAAAATAGCAATAAACCAATAACGTAGAAAGATTTGCATAAAACCTGAGCATGGGTTCAACCTTAGCCGCCTAGAAGTTTATGCCATCTCCATCTGCTTGAGTAGTTCTTTCAAGATGCATGCGGTGGGTCGTCGAGGAGCAACGGCGGTTGGGAGGGCCATCGTGCTAGTTACGGAAGTTATTTGCAATCGGAAGATGGTTTCCATCATTTTTTATTGAATTATTTATATTGATTAGGGAGTAATTATAACATGGAAGATGATGATAAATTGGAATGTAAAAAAGAGAAAAATTAGAAAATTAGAAGCTGTGATGGATGTGCTTTAGGAACGTGGGAATGGTCTTGTATAATTACTAAAACAACCACTTTAATATGAGTGTAATTTCCCTCTAAGGGATATTTTCGTAATTACAAAAGCTTCATTTGACAGTATTCTCATTATAATATAGATTATGCTTTTGTCTTCTATTTCATCAAATTTATTTATCGCCTCTCATTTTCATTCATCAATATCGTTACTACTACATTCATTAGTTCAACTTTTGATTTCTATTTCAATTCATTTAATTACCTAGACATCTTTAAATTTACATATTTAAGCAAATTAATCAATTTTATCCTATTATCAGACTTAATCCAGACATCAATTTCACTTCCCAGCTTCTTTTTCTTGCCTATCACTCGAACTTCTTTTTTTCATTGGTTTCCATTTTATCTACCTTTTGGTTTCAGTCTTTCTTAATATTCCATTTTTAGAATTTACTACAATTTGATAAATTGGAATTTAAACTTTAACAGTTAATTGTTACAGAGTAAATTTTCATATCTGGTCCAAAAGAGGTGATTTATGCGATGTTTGTAATTACAAGAAATTCTCCTTTTATTTATTTAAATAGACAATACAAAATACAACATCTATCTTTATTTTGCACATCTCTTTCATTTAAAGGCACATATATGCTCCTTGTTATTTCAAACATTAAACTTTTACTAAATTTAAACTTGACAATATATGGCAATCCACTTATAATAATACACATTCCAATAAATTAAAATGTCACTAAAATTCCAAAAGTCTAAATAACTTTATTTTCAGTCTCATCCATCAATATCAAATAAAATGGAATTTCAATTCATTATGTTGCAGTTAATTAACCTGACGTAGAACTGATAATTAAATATCATTTCGTATTTACATAATTAAATCTAATCATTACGCCTTTGTATCTATCAATACAAATTTGTCGCCAGGTTTACGGTCTTCAACATTTCATACATGTGAATTTATTGCAATATAAATTCAATTCTCAGAGAATAAATCTGCAACTATAAAATCCAGTATTATATAAACATATATAATATTCCTAATCACCTTTAGTTAGTGCTTTCAAATCTCTAGATCGAATCTAGATCTAACCATGTTATCTGTATTCTCCACTTTTGACTCTCTATTTGGATCAACGGACAATATTTATACTTCGTCATTAGAAATTGGATTAGGAAAAAAGATTTAGATTTAAATTTATTAATTAGAACCAGATATAAAAGTTTACATTTGATGTTGCAATCTGATTTGAACCTATTCCTATTCTCTGTTCTTTTCTATCATTCTCCAAAGTGTATCCGTGCTATCTAGATCTATTTCTGTGTATTTAGAAATTTTTGAGGAGAAATAAAAATGGCAGAGCTTTCACACTTATTAGAAAAATAATTAGTTGGAAGTGAAGTCCTAGGTCCTAATTTATAGAGGTCCAAATTAGCGCTAACCGTCAGATTATTAGATCCGGATCACACAAACAATTGTTCATTGCTGCTAAAAAGCCCTTCGGGTCGATCGCTCCATGACCTAGGTCGACCGCTCATGGTCGACTTAAGACCCCAATGGGTCGACCTGGTTAGTGCAATTTTGAGCACTTTTGATCGTTTCTAATTCTAATTTATTTATTTACTTAGTTGTCTAATTAATATTAGTTAGCATTACCTTCTTAACTTAATTATATTTCTTAAATGTTAAGCTCTCTGTTAAATTTAATGGGGTTACTCAATTATTAATTAACTTCAAATGATTTCCTTAATTGCACATATAAATATTACTAATTACGAAAATTTAAATGCTGAAAACTTTTTTGTTTGAACTCCGATTGAAAAAGTTTATATATGAAAATTGATCTGAAAATCACCACGAATCCAATGATGTAAGTTTCGTGGCCAAATTTCAACATGTATACAAATTACTTTTTGCATCGTTTATCATTTATTAATTAATTTCTATTTTAATTAGTTAATGTAAAAACGTAGGGTGTTCCAGCTGAAGTCTGTTGTCTGCATTTGCCATTCGGATTCTGGAAATTTTAGTTCTTTCTTTTAGTCAGTCAAATTACACGACTTCACTTTGATTGCCTTCATATTTGTTTTTATTAATCATCAATTCCATTTTCCTTTCATTTTCCTTTTCTCTTTTTCTATAAGTCATTACTGGTCCGTGAATCATGACTCGATACCATATTTTATGGCGAGTTCCATGTTAACGAGTATTACATAAGTATTTTCATCCCTTCTTCCTTCTCATTTTACTTTAACATGTTCATTTGATTTGGAGATTTTGGAAATTGAATTCATCACCAACTTCGGGAATTGACTTCTACGTCCACAGCCACCGATCTAAGGACCCCGTCACCGCCTCGAAGCCTCGTTGTCGTCATAATTTGTCTTATTGAGACCTAATTCATACAAACCCACTCCTCAAATTGATTTCGAATCGAATTTAATATTCCTTGCTTTTAACACCCCCGCCTTCATCACTTTTTGATTGTGGGAAGGCTGCGGCACTGCCATGGTGGTCGTCAATGCCGACAGTAAGTGTCAACTATACTCAACCATGAGTGGATCTCATCTTCTCCATTTGACTCAAACATGGATTTACCAAAACTTAAACATTGGTTTAGCCTTGAAAACTCGAAGGTAACCTGGAGTTTCCTCTTGGATTCCCTAGGCATGACCCAGGTCACTACCCTTTGATGCATGCTTCGGGTCAGCTATGAGTTATGCCTAGGTTAGGCTCAGGTTTTTGTAAAGTTGTGGATTCTTGAAGATGTGACCAAAATTTTCTAAGTATAAGGGATGGAATGAAATATTTGAGTTATTTTTGGTCGAGTATGAGTTAATGGTTGAAATCTGATGGGACGGTTTCAAATAACGATCATACAAACGCGCGTCGACATTCGAACGGAATTTTTTATCACAGCTTTAATCAAACACATCACTCTGATATCCCTTAAAAGAGAAATCGCATGCCACCCTATACAATGCTTCTGTTATTGTAAATCGTATGATAATGAGTAAAATCCAACACATAGTTTTGTTGTGCGACCTGCTCATTTGCCAACATAAGCGAGCAATCTACATAGTGTGTTTGAATTCACCGTACTATGGACATCGGACACACACTACATAGATTGAATTGCATATTATTGCCTCCAATCGATGTATAAGTGCCGACTGGTCAGTACACATTGACATCCATTGGGCCTTATACAATGACCAAACCAAGTTTTATTTCAGCATGAAGATTAAAATTAAATGCAACCTGACCTTGCTTATCTATGAAGTTTTCCCATAGCTATGGATCATGGATGTTCTTCTCATATCTCCACAATCGGTGCAGGTCCATGGACATCATAATCAGTTTTATCTGCGATAGATTCGGATTTTACTATGACATCTTCTATACTATTTATTTCATTGTCTTCCTGGCCTCAATCACCTCATTGTCTGACAAGGCAGTCTTTAGAGGTCATTCCTTCTGTGATTGCGAACGAGGCATTCGTGAGGGTTGCCCTAACATCGATATTTGGGATGTTATAATCCTACATAACCTTTCGAATTCTCCTGCATCCAGACTTGATGAAGCCAGTTTTAAAAAAATTTATGAAAGGTACGACATCCCTTTCAAAGACGTTCTTCTTCCCAAGCCCTTTCACTGGGTCTAAAATCCACCCGAGGGCTATACTGCAGTTGGTATATGTGTCTATCTAGACGTGTCACTCCTTTTAATCAATTCGTCTGACTCATGCTCTAGTTTATGAAGCTCGTATTAGCTAGCTTCATCCAAATAGTTATGCTTCATTACACAACATGTATATGGTCTTTCTTAATTATTTGGGTAGGGTGCTAATACTTGAGGAGATTCGTTATTTATATGCCTTCAAAAGGCTGAAAGAAAGTATTTCTCTCACTTATCTGGAGCCATCTAAGGGTTGTCATATCACCATTAGTCTTTAGAACAAGGTCAGCTTTTTCAAAGACAAGTACTTCTTTATGCACTACCCTCCTTGCTTTAATCAAAAGTGGCAGTCATGATGTAAGTTCTACTATAATACTTTATTTCAATGGTGTTAATCCATCTAGATCACTAATCTCTTCATAAATTTTTAGATATTTTGAAGAGGCCTAGTAACGCAGCCTTGGAAAAACTATCTAAGGTTTGCACGCTGTTCCCATAAAAGAATGGGAAATGAGAATTATTTTAACAGATGAAAGGATGTAGCATTTCAATATTTTGGATAACATTCGCAACTTAGGCCTATGCTAATAGTTGAAGAAGGTGCCCAATCCGCTGAAGAGGTTGAAGAGAATCTAGAAACTCCCCCCGTTCAAGATCCTCATGTTAATTGAAAGAGAATATGGAAGGAGATGGAAATGATGACATCGTCGAAGGAGGAGTAAAAGGGTGATGATGAAGATGGGGGTAATGGTGAGGATGTGAACCTCGGTCATGAATTTTCCGACGAGATGGGTGGTGATAATCAAATACCACATATTCCTCGTTCGAAGGTGAAGATTATTTAACCTAGTCCAATCCCACAACCACATTAAACTCCAGTCTAGGAAGAAACACCAACTCCTCTGAATGGACATACATGGTTCATTTCGGAGCATACCAGACAAATCCCTTCGTACGACCTTGATATAATCAGCCTTGTTAATATTGGCGCTTGCTTATTGATGTGCCAACGACTACTATAGGGGAGATAACCCCTATTAGTAAAATTCAAGAGCATGGTCCCATGAGGGGAGTGGGGAGGGGTATTATGACACATTAACACCACATGTTTATACTTCATGTGTTACCTATAGATTTCTAGGTCCTAAATTGGCTGTTTTTTATTTTCAGGTTCAATGGAACATTAATATCTCTTCGATGATCTCCAAAGCTATGGTGCAGATTATCATCGACCCAAATCTACGCATTGACACCATAAGTCATCTCATTAATCTGATTCAAGTAGGCATCATAGAAGAGGGCATGAAAGGTGAGACAGAGATTATAAACATCACAATGACCGTCATAGAGGGTTGTGTAGGACTTCTCCTACTCAGCATAGGCACGTTCTCATTCGCCCATACCTATGGATCGATACTCGATGAGACCTGATCCTGTTCCTTCAATCCAAATCCCAAACGTGCCTAGTTCGATGCCAGCTACACATAGCCAATGAAATCTACTCATAAATCCAAGCGGCCTATTCAACCATTCAGGTCCGCATCTTCTGATCCCTCCAGATGAAAACATGGCAACGACCAAGTTATTGTTCCAACTTCCATAAAAGATATTGAATCTGTTTCAAATCCATAACTCGCCGCGATGCAATGGGCAATCGCCAAGATATGTTATGATGAGATTTGATTTGTCTATAGTCTAAAGGATATTCCTCATAATGTAGGCCCAAAGGTCATGGCTTATGTAGGTGACCTGTATGATTAATATTACATGTGGAGGAGGCTTGCGGAAGTTCTTTCAGATATTAATAGAGAAATAATTGTGGAATTTCAAGGGAAGAAGTTGATAGAGCAAGATAATAAGCACATTTTTTATAATTTGGATAGAGAAGTTGAGGAGCTTAAGAAATCTCTGGCATCTACGGGGAAGAAATCGAAAGAAGAAAGATATATTTCATAGAAAAGTCTCAACTGTAGCAAAATTAGGTTAAAGCCGCACATCATATGGGTCATACTCTTTCTTTGGGAAATGAGAAGCTTCAAAATAATGTTGATGAGCAAAGCTTTAGTACTACTAATTTGAAGGCCACCTTAGAGGTTGAGATGAAAGAGAAAGATGATACCATTATCTATGCCCAAGAGTATGTGAAACAACTGGTGGATGCTTAATGACCACCAAAGGAAGAAGAGCTTCAAGTGAATACCGTCGAGGATCAGACCAAGTTCCAAATAGAGCCTACATTAGTTTGCTTCTATGTGAACATCATTAAGTCTGGGAATTTGAGGTGGCTTGATAAGGGAAATCCCAAGGCCTTAGCTATCGCTTGGGAAGAAATAATTAAGTAAGAATAAGAATGCTTAGATGATGTTGAGGTTGATGAAGAATTGTTAAAACATAACCTCTTAGATGACAAAGATTAGGAAGCACTTTTGGCAAAGCCATGTTAGAATCTAAGTCAGTGTGCCCGCTTGGGTCCCTCATGGATCTGGCTTTAGAGATTGTGGTGAAAGTTCTATTCCTACATCTAAAGGATTCCCCATGAAGACTTTGATATTGACAGTGGCTACTTCTAGTGTCATCACTTCTTTCATATCAGGGCCCCTCCTTACTGAATCTATCATTTCTTCTTCTGGTATTACGAAAATTGCAACTACTGTGGATATTTTGGGATGATCTATTAGTTTGACACCTTTAGCTAAAGTTCCATATAATCCCAAAGAGCTCGGTTACACGCAGCCAGAGTCCATTGCAAAATTGCCCGTTTAATCTTTGATTATGAAGCGGAATTCTATAGGAACTCCTTCACAAGTGACCTCAGCTTCTCCTTGAGGTATATCATCAACTTCTCCTATGTTGGAGAAGGATCAAATGAATCTCATTAATGCCTCTAATCATTATTTTTCACCTTCCAGTTTCAAGTCCACCTGCTTTTCCCCCATTATCAGAATGAGATCTGACTTTGGGAACCTAGACTTCGACGATAGAATCAATTATCATGTTTTTTCCAACACACTTCCTAACCTCTTCAGCTGGTCGATGATACATGCTTTAAATAAAGAGGCTATAGATGGTCCTAACGTAACGCAGGGCAATAAAGACATAATCATTACATGAGCCACTGAGCATAAGTTTAGGTCATCAATGTAGCAGGAAAAAACCTTACAAGTTAAGAAGGTCAGAGAAATTAAGGAGGAAAAGCTTGATGATGTTTCTTCTCCTCTTTCATTTTCCCAGCCTATACCACTAGCCGTCATTCCTATTTCTGCATCTACAATAGCTAAGATGATGCCCCTGAGTCCCCAAGGAGCAATTACGACTAGAACAAAGAAACTAAGGACAAAAAGTCATAGATCTAGAAAAGGCATGTCATAGTTTATCCTAAGCGTAAGAGGAAGAAGAAGCTTACTTAACTGTCATTTCTTTAATTTACAGTTTGTTTGTTTTAGCCTTTTTCTATGTATACAGGCTGTTATTGTGTGAGTACGACCCTTTCTTTTGATTATAAAGTCTTTCAGTTGTTAATAAAATAGTTTTTCTTTCAAATTTCTGTCTTGTTCTCACCTATATACTTAGTTTAGTTATATTTATTGCGACTATGCCTGATTTGGATCAATGTTATTATTCTCCATAACTCTATTTGTATGAATGACTCCTCATCGTTACTTGGTGTATTTCATTACCTCATTTTATTCATTGCTACCGAAAAATTTCTTTGTTGACTAGTAGGGTTATGATCGTTTCGCTAACACTATAGCCTACTTGACTTATTTTCTGTTTCATTTGACCAAAGATGAGTTTGGACTTCTACATTGTTCCTTAACTCCACGAAGTGACAGACATCTAACTTTGGACATCTACCCTCAATCTCGTTTGTCTTTGGACATTAATTGTATTGTTTATTAGAAATGATGTTTTGGACATCTATCTTTGGATGTCTATATTCGATCTCGCCTATCTTGGGTGTTGATCGATCATACTAGGAAAGGGAGATACAATCTTTTATTTGGTCCTATCTCTAGGACCTAATGTTTAAGATGCCTATATCTAGGCATCATAATTAGACCATGCCTATATCCGGGCAATGGTCAAAGGTTAAAGACATATGGCGGATCATCACCACCGACCCTATTGTGATAATATTCATGCAATCTAATCATAAATTGAAGGAGTTAGTTGATAACTATCTCTGCACTCAAATGATTATAATCTCGTGATTCAATTATGGATCGAAGGGGTATGTCGGCACCTACTCTATACCTAGATATATGAATTTTTAAAGCATAAATACTTAGTTTCATTGTTATCCGAAGTGTAGAGTTAGGTTATTGAGAATACAATTCCATCGATCGCCTAGCCAATTCCTTTTATATACATAAGAATGGAAAACTCTGTCTTATTACATCGAAGCCTAGTCAGATATTTACAAAGATGCATTTAAGTGAAATAGCATCGTAGATGATCGTTATTCAATGCCCTTGGAAGTGATAATCCATTGATAGTTTCTAGCTTGAACGTTTGATCGCCAACTTCTATTCAATTGCGTACAGACCTTCTAAATTCAGGACCAAAGCTGCTGGACCAGGGAAAATTCATTTTAGAACGAGATCGTCAATCTCAAAGGTCCGATTCCTGACCTTTGCATTGAATTTCCATGTTACTCATTTCTGATGACCAATGACCCTTAAATCGGCCTTTTCACACATCACATTGATCATATCATGGGACCCAAGCAAGTGTTCCTCATTCATTTTAGGATCGCAGTGAATCTTTCAATTAAAAGTTACTTCCAATTCAATTGGAATCATGGCCCATGATCTTTAGGCCAGAGCGAATGGAGTGTGGTCAGTCCCAAACTTATGAGTCGTTATATAAGCATATAAAGCTAGGGGTAATTCATTGACCCACTTGCCCTTGGCCTTTGTCAGTCTTTCCTTTATGATTGATTTGATGATCTTATTCACCGCCTCAACTTGTCCATTCATTTGTATGTGTGTGCTACAGCCGCAAATCTATTTTCAATCTGGTACTTGTTGTAGAAGTCATTAAATTTAACATTGTCAAATTGGGTCCCATTGTCAGAGATGATTATCGGTGGAATTCCAAATCGAAAGTAGTTTTCTTCACTAAGAAGTTAATCACCTTCTTTGTAGTGATAATGGCTAGCGGTTCCGCTTTGGCCCACTTCATGAAATAGTCAACATTTGATAATGGCGTATTTCCATCTTTTGAAATTGGTAGCATATTGATGATATCAATTCCTCGACTATAAATGGCCATGGGCTGACCATTTGTACAATCTATATGGATGAGACTCTAGGAATCTTCGTAAACCTTTGGCACCTATCGCATTTCCCTTTCTAATTAGTCGTATCCCAGTTGATTGTTGGCCAAAAGTATCTGTAGCAAAGAACCTTCATTGTCCAAGTTTGTCCCTGATGTGATCACCACAAGCTTCATCGTGTACATTCACAAGGATCTTCCTAACTTTCTCGTTGGCAATACATTTTAGTAAAGGAGCAGAGAATCCTCTCTTAGCACTCCTTTCTAAATGATGAATCGCGGTACTTTGCGTAGGAGTTTCCTTCACTCATTTCTTCCATTCGGGAGAGTTCCTATTATCCGACATTCTACCGGCAATATTGAATTGATTACACAAGTTAGATTCTATTGCCATCAAGGTCGATGACTCAAGAATGATGATTGCGGGGCACAGAAGTCAAAGATAATATGAAGGCAGGGTTGAGTGTAACCGATAGATGTGCAAGGATGAATGTGCGAAGTATGGAATATGGTTCAATGCATAGGAGGGATTGGTATAAAATCCAACAAGAGGGATCAGCACGTTTCAAGGCATGAGAGCATTCTTATAGAAAATAATCAATATCTCAAGATTTGAAAGTCCAATGCATATGAAACTTGGAGAGCAAGACATAGGGAAACTAAGGAACCTACAATAAGGATCGCACCTCAAAAAGACCAATTTGGAGGGATTGGTATACTTTCCTAAGAAGGGATCGGTAGAAAGTTGCACGTATGCCATGTTGAATCAAAGATCAAGCAATAACTCGAGCTACGCTGATCCAAATGACATGAAATTTGGAGACTAAACATATTTTGCATGAAGAACCCACCGTAGGGACCGCTTCTCAAAATTCAACCAAAGAAGGGATCAGTACATCCCTCCTCTTTTGGAATTAGGCATAGCAATCCCTCTTATAGGCCCATATGGTTATAAGGGTTTTCCAACCGAGTTTCCAAAGAGATAATTGGTGACCTTCATCTATAAATACTAGCTTGAAGAGTCATCTTCAGGACTTTTGGATATTGCTATTTACTTTGTTTCTTGTTAACTAAGGATTTTGATCCTATCTCTCTTGTACTCAGATTATAAAGGAATTAATAAAGCAATCTATCTAAAAGTGGACATAGGAAAACAATGTCGAACAACTATAAATCATGTATGCGTGTTTTTTCTTTCAGTTTATTGCTATTTCTTTGTTATTATCCAATATATCCATTTTATTCTTCATTTAATTATCTTCAAAAAGTTTCTATTGGGTGTTTGTGCTAATTTCTGATGCAAACCGTTCCCTTGGGAAAATATTCTTTGATTAGAGTAATTCATGACTCCTTCTCCACTTTGGGCTCCAAGGTCCAGTGGATGTCCATCTAGTCGAGGTTCGAAGCCGATAAAACATCCACTGGAACCAATCCCATTTGTGCATCCATGAAGCTGGCCAGCTTGGACAAAAATCAGCCTTCGTATTCTTCTCTCTTGGAACATGCATTGTTGTGTAGTATTGAATTTCATTTAGCAGTTCTAGAACCTTTTTCAAGTAAGGGGAAAGTCTTACGCCCTTAGCCAGAAATTCCTTCTTCACCAACAGACCACCAATTGAGAGTCAATGTATACGTGCAGCGTCTTGACCCCCAATTCTTTTGATGTCTTGAGCCTCACGATCAACGCTTCATACTTCATTATTCATTATGAGAAACTCAAGCTTTAAGGTGTAACAGATTTCCCGTTCTTATGAGGTTACTAAAATCACTCTTGCCCCAAAGCAGCATTCATTGGACAGTCCATTCGTGTATAGTTTCCATCGAACAAGTCATTCCATATCTTCATCCATTTCCTCATCCCGAGTGGTAAATTCGATAATGAAATCAGCCAATGCCTATAGTCATGTCATCCTCCTAGGATGGTAGGTTATATCGTACTGGTTCAGTTAGATGTTCCATATCAATAACCTTCTCGAAGTCTCGGGTCGATGTAGAACTTGTCTCAAAGGTTGATCAGTCGACAGTTTAATCGAATGAGCCTGGAAGTAGGGTTCAAACTTCCTCGAAGCAAACAACAAGAAATAAGATAGTTTCTTTAAATTTGGATAATTCTTCTCTACTCCAGTGAATTTCTTGTTCATGTAATACACAAGCCTTTGGATTTTAGACTCTTTATGTACCAAGGCAATGCTCAACACATGAATAGATACTCCCAAATAAATAAGTAAGTCCTTTCCTTCCAAAAGCTTGGATAGGACTGGTGGTATCTCTATGTGATTGAGTAAGGCTTGTAAAGCTTTCTAACATTCCTATGCCCAAACAAACTTCTCTTTCTCCTTTTTAGGGCATCAAAGCTTGACACATATCTGTCGCTTTTGAGATTAATCGACTCAAAGCATTATCATTTCCATTCAAGCTCTGTATTCCCTCCTTGTTCTCAAGGATTGGACATCTCTCAATGATTTAATCTACTTTGAATTAGCTTCTATGCACCTTGAGTTCACTATGAAACCCAAAAACTTGTATGATGCAACTATGATGGAACATTTCAATGGATTGAGCTTTATCCCATACCTCCGAAGTACATCAAACATCTCCGAGAGGTCTCCTATATAGTTCATCGATCGTTGACTTCACTAGCATATCATCCACATAAACCTCCACTGTATGTCTAATCTGATCTCTAAGCACTGAATTTACCGGTCATTGGTATGTAGCTCCTGCACTCTTTAGATCGAATGGCATGACATTGTAACAATAAAATCCTAAACAGTCGTAAAACTGGTGTGCTCTTGGTTTAGGACGTAGCACTCCGTAAACTTGCACTAGGTTACCTAGTTATGCTCCAAAATTGGAGTTTTTGCAAACGATGGAATTTGTCTACGAAACTTATGCTATTGCGTTTGCAGTGAAATCTTGAGAAACTTTCATATATGGAGCTTCATGATCGGAGTTCAAATGAAGAAGTTACAGATGATAAACGATTTTGAAACAAAAATAATTAATAAAACAAAAATAACGTTTATAATTAATTATTGGGACTGCCAGATTGACTTCCATTATTGGGCAGGTCGACGTGGAGAGGTCGAACCTTATACAGGGAGCGGTCGATCGGTCCAAGGGGTGACGACTAGGATTTGCCTTGGCCTAACAGCTTGGATTTAATATATTTTAATCTAAAACCGCGGTTGATTCGTGTGTCTATAAATTCAAGCCTAACCCTTTCTTCTCTTCTCATATTTTCTGAACAGAATAGTGAAGCACTACCATTCCTTTTTTCCATTATTCTTCCAAATTAAAAAATAAATTATCTTTATACAAATTGGAGAAGAACAAAAAACAAATAGAAGAAGAGAAGAAGCAAATTAACGCTACACGTTAACAAGGAAAATTTCAATATAGTAAATTTATATTCCCTTCCAAACCCAAATCCCTTCTCAAGTCTGAAATTGTAACAAATGTATATACCTTTATTTTTATTTTTTAGATTAGAAAGGAGATGGAGTTGAATCAAAGGATTTAATTCAGATCTAGAGATTTGGAACGCTTTCAAAAGGTAAATGCAAAATTTATAAATTGTTTATGATACTAAAATCTGTCCCGTTGATATTTATTTGATTTTATTGCTTAAATCAATAAATATGTGTGAATTTTAAGCTGAAATTAAACGTATAAAACTACTGCTTACGTATCCTTATCCTATAATTTGGAAAATTTGATTGGAATTGTTGTTTACACCCAGATTTGGAAATCAATCCCAAAAGTCATAATAGTTGAAGATCGATAAGTTGTTTAATTTGTCCCAAGTAAATAATTGGGTTGTAAATATAATAGTATAGTTTTGATTCTTACCCTAGTCTGTTGAAATTTTCTATGCTTGAATTTTTAGGATTAAGATCCATTAATTTTTATAAATTGAATTTCCATAGGAAAATACAGCATTTAACTTGACAAGAATATATGCAAATAAAATAAGTAAATAAAATAAAGAGATGTGTAAAATATGTAGTTATTTGTCGTAGTTTACATTATCTATTTCAAATAAAAAGAAAAAGAACCATTCCATGTAATTTTAAACGAAGTAGATCTTCTAATTTTGAAAAGTCAACTCTTTTAAATCAGGCTAATTTATGGAAATACGACAGAGATTCTCTTTAGATATATAGTTCGAACAACTGGATATAGAAAATGATATTCTAGTCAGAAGTTTATAACTAGAACCAAAATTAAGGAAAATAAATATTTATACATATTTAATCGTGTTAATCAATAAAAGTAACTCTATTAAATTCATTTCTATCTAGCGAACAGAATAATATTTCATTGCCTTAGAGTTACTTTATGCAACTTCCTTTTGTTCAGCGGTCCGTTGTGCAAAATTAGTCTGGGGTTCAGCGCACTCTGTTTATGTGATATTCCAAGTGTCTAATCTAACTAATTTTAAATAGATTTTCATTCCACATGACCAATATGTGTAGTAACTGTCATTAAAAAGTAGTGGTCTAGCAGTAGATTGTCCTTCAACAAATGAATCAAAAACAAGTGTATTAATTATGTTACTCAAAACACTATTACCAATGTTGGTAGCCATTTAAAATTATCAAAAATCAAATTATGAACACTTTGAAAACCAATGCTCTGATACCAAATGTAAGATTGTGGAATAGGGATCTTAAGGCTAAATTAACACAAGAGGTGGGATGAATGGTGTTTTTTAGTTTATATGAATCTTTTTGAAACCTTTTGAAATTATACTAAGAATTATGCAATTATTAATCAAAGAAACAATTATGGAATCAAAACACATATACAAGTAAATGCAGTAAAAGTAAAGGAAAGAATACACCAGGATTTTATACTGGTTCGAAGTTACCCTACATCCAGTCTCATACAATTCCTTATATGGATTTCTTTACAATTAGTAAATGCAAATACAATCTCGATTTCAAGGCCACGAGACACAACCTTTAGAATCTCAACCTCTGGGTAGAGTCAATTGATTTTTGGGCTATAAGCACACCCACTAGATTTATGGGCTACTAAGTGCAACAAATTGATTTGCGGCCTACAATCTCACCACAAGCATAACGGTTTGATTTAATAGAATTTTACGGACTCAAATCTTCAATCTTGATTACAAATGATCATATAACTCTTCAATAGCACTTTGATCTTGATTGGAGTGAGAGATGATAGAAATTAGAGAGAAAATGATAAAGAATCAAACTAATGGTGATTGAGTTTGATTCTGGTTGGTATTCGACGGATTATGGTCGTATTTTTGTTTAGAAAATGAAAGAGGATAAGAAGGAGAGAAGAAGAATGAAAAATGATTATAAAATTCATTGGGAAGATAGGTAGTTATAGAGGAATAACGGCCATGTCCGTTCTTGAAGAGATACGACGAGTAGACAATTCTTTTGAAATTTGAAATTTGAAAATCATGGCTGGCATGCCGACATATAGAGGTAGAGTATGTCGACATACTCTTTGTAATTTTGAAAGACACTTTATAATATTATTTTGAAAATGTTACCCGGTATCTTGACCCGGCTATATTGAACTGATTGCACAAGATAGATTCGATTATTATCAAGAAGAATGATCATGGAGCAATGGCTGCAGGACCCGGAAGTACATTTCAAATGGTTATATGAGCCAGAATTGCATAAGCCATTTGGAGGATTTGGCAGAAGGTAACTTGAAAGTGGATCCGAATCATAGATCCATCAGTTGCATGAGCTCCACTCGTCTAATCGACATGATATTTGAAGGGCCAACATATCTGAGCATGTAGAAGACACCATAGGGATCGCTGCCCCAGAATCGACCAATGATGGGATTGGTACCATTCCCTATTCATTGGGATTTCGGCCTAGCGACCGCTATGGTTGGCCCATATAGATAAGAAGGTCCTATAACCGAACTTCTAGAGAGATTGATGGTTGCTTTCACCTATAAATATTAGCCTAGGGGATCATTCTGAGGATCTTTACGCTGCTGGTTACATAAGTCTATATTGTAATCAAGTTTTTTCTTACTTCTTATCACTTGCTGCTGTAATCAAATTAATAGTGAACCGATAATGATAATCTTCAAAGTGGACGTAGGCATACGACGTCGAACCACTATAAATTTTTGTATTCTTGATTATTGCTTTGATTTGCTTGTTAGTTTATTTTATTCCTCTTTTTTAATTTACTTTCTTCATTTACTTCTCTACATCAATCTATACTTGGGCGTCTGTGACCAATTTAGTAGCAAACAAAAAATGTATTGTTCTGTAAAATAATTTCATACTATGAAAACATGCTTAAATATAATTTATACACTTATAAATATTAACAAAACTTGAGTAAAATTATATGATAATATTTTTGAAAAATAAACCAATATAAATAAAAACAATAACATAGTAAAATATCAAATACTTAAAATAATATCAATAAGTATAAGAAGAAAACTATTTAGAAGTTGTTTTGAAAAGAATATTTAAAAAAATAGAGGGAAAGAGATGAGAGAGAGATCTAGTGTTATCAGAATTTTGACATAAATCTAATGACTCTAACTTATCTAGAATATCTTGAAGTCTTGAACTCTTCAATATCATGAGTCTTCATTCTCTAGATATTGAGTCTTTATATCGACATCTTGAACTCTTCAATATCATGAGTCTTCATTCTCTAGATATTGAGTCTTTATATCGACATCTTGAATCTCTTCAATCATTACTTGATACTGTACAATCTTCTTAAATCATTACCTATTTAATATACTACACTATATACTATATGCCTTGATAAAACATTAGTATTTATATTTTATATGATTTCCTAAGTATGTTGTCATCAAACCAATATCTCAGGTACTAACAGACCTACGATATCGAAACAATTTCGTCATGTACTTCGCTAAAATTTCCAACTGTTCTAAACTTCCAGCCTTAGCATTTACTGTTAGTAAAGTGTCTTTATGAGATTCCCATATTTATATTACTTCTTTACTATGCATATATATAGGAGCGGTTTGCATATCCAGAATTTATCGCATAGAAAATGAATAGAAACTCGTAATATAGTGCGTACCTTTTACAAGTGACAACTAACAGTTTTACAATTCAAACAATCTAAAAGAAAAGAACAAATGCTGGAAGAGAAAAGACAACGTCATAGCTCCTAAAATAATGCCTACAGACTACAAGATGTCTTACTCCACGGCTAGAGCTCGATCCATTGCTACAACTCTTAAATGGTCGTAGCATGACGGCTTTACACCAAATCTCGAGCCGCTAGCACTGCTGGTGTTGTTGACACCTTCAGAATTGTCATCTTTATAAGAAAGGATCTAATGATGGTGGAAGGAACCATATACCTCTCCATGGAGACTCACTCATACTACATAAAGACGGGAGTGGATATGTGAAAATATAAAAAGTAACTCTGTAGAGTGTGAATCCTTGATCAACAAATTGAATCAAAAGGGTGCGCGTCAAATTAATGGCGATGCCGCCAATACTAGCATAGGTGGTCTTCCACATCAAGGCATAAATCCAATCGTAATTTCCTGTCATAGGAATGATGTGGTGCTGAACGGTGCACACAACTAGACGGGCAGTCGAACATAGATTATCCTTCTTCCAAACATCAATATCCAGGGAAAAGATCTGCTGCAAAATCTTTGAGCCGGTTGCTTCAAAATCATCCAGGTCCGGGCCCTTCACGGAGGCCTCCAAAATCTTAGTGAGATCATCATTAGTCAGCTAAATCAAGACAGCCTTCACCTTCGAAGAATCAAACTATTGCCTTCATTGAAAAGGCAGATGCAGCACGAGTAACATCCTCGCTCAAAAATCTCAAAGCAGAGGATTAGTGCAAATCCTAACACGACGAATAGCTCTTCCAGCCCAAAAGAAATGAAACTTTCTGCTCATTCCGTTCCAGCCAAGTGGCCTATTGAGGGTTGAGACTATAATAGTGCGAGGAGAAACCAAGAGCACGGAAAGGTGTCTTAGGATAAGAAATGGTCTAAGGGAGTTAAGGGTTTAGATCTGGAGCAGTGGTGGGGGAGAAATCTAATGTGCAAAACCAACCGAAGGGCGAGGCGAGGCTGCTACTGCTAGGAGAGGGAGAAAACGACGTCACCTAAAGGAGGAACAGAGGAGAGAAAGGTTGCGACTTGAAGGAGGAGGAGGATGGAGATTAAGTTTGGCTTATTGAGGAAGTAGGAACAAAAGAAGGCAACTGGGAAAATTCGGATGCGATTTTAATAGTCCCGTTTCAGGTTCAAGTTATGCCAAAACTAGTTAACTGGTAAAGCATTATAGTTTACCGCTAGGTGGTCAGTCACTAGATGGCCTTTGGGCGTTAATTGAACCTAGACCTAACTAGGGTTAGATTAAATAATAATCATCATTTCGCACTATTTCTTTTCCAAAAATTCTTGTCTTCATCAAGGAGGTGCAAAGTATAGCGCCTAGTTCCGGACCATGATCATCAATTCAAAGTAATCTTAACAAAACTGCTGTGACCAAAAACAATTCCAAAAACTCGAAAATATTCCAACTGATATTTCCTGCCTACTTTAAATGAAAATATTTCTTCCAATAGCCGGTGGGTACAACAACACTTCATGCCTTAATAAAGTTGAATGGCATTCCTATTTTATCCGTACGTTAAAATGAGAAATAATAAAACCCTCGGTTTTATAAGCTGAAAACCAACCGAGCTAAATATATGCTCCTTTGTACCTGTTTTCAAATAATAGAAACTACTTCATATCAAAACTTCCCTTAAAGGTCAAACTTATATATAAATATTTTAGGGTTCCTACAAACCTTTTAAAACACAAATTTCCCAAACTAAAAGACTATGTTCTTGCCAAAATCAATATCAAACTTTTGCTGATATACAAATATACATATTTAAGGATTTCAAAAATTAAACTTTTTATAAACAAAAAATTTCTTAACACGGCCAAGCTAGTGGTATATGTCTTTCATTGAAAATTAAAATTTCAAAACTTTTCCAAAACAAAATTTCTAAATAATCCTTGGGAAAAGAAATCCTTTAAAATCTCTTTTTCCAAAGTCTAAGGCATTTCTAAGATATACCTATAAAAATTCTCTCATGGATTTTAGGCTAAGGAATTGACGTTAATTATGCAAATAAAAATCTGGTTTGCCATCCAAAAGGTGATCAATGAATACACCCTAGAAAAAACATTCTTCCAGACAATTGCAACATATAGCCTCTAATTTTCCATCCATTTGGAACAAATGTGTCTCCGACTGGAACTTAAAAATCTAGAAACACAAGGTAGATAGAATCTCAAATGTCAAGTCGAACACCTCCAGTCTCCATGTACAGCCATTTTTCGTACTAGTGCTCTTTATCAACATCGTCTATGCATTGCTGGTACACCGGGGTACTTTGGAGGCGATGTGAAAATAATAACTCTAAGATATTTCCAATCCATGTTGCTTTGTCCATTCCCTTGGGGTGGAACTACAACTACTTTTATATTCGGAACTCTTATAATCTAACGTAAAAAATATAATATTACTATATAAGAGAGTAAGAATACGTTCTCTCAATTTATCTTAATTCCTCTGATTTACTAAGCTAGGCTCGGATACCAAATGCAACAACCCGTACCTCCATGGGCCTAAATTTCGACAAAAATCGAAATCCAATTCCATTAAAACGCAAATCATAGGATTTGGTACCTTCAAATAAGCATGACCGTTATCAGAGATTGATAAAAATCTAAGCGCACAGCGGAAATAATAATAGGATAAGAATATTGACTATGACTACTACCTTGGAACTAATGGTATTCCTTAGCTAGTAGATTTTCACATCAACATCGAGCATGAGAGAAAAGAAGACTTCTCCAGCAACAAAGCACATCCACTTCAGTGACTGGTTCCTCTAAATTCTATCTGTAGGTTGTAATGAGGAGGGGTCAAAACAACATTCCGGTGACTGAAAAATATAAATTTCCCCTAACATAAACTTGTACTAATTGTTTTTTATTTAATTGTTATGTCCATTAAGGTTAGCAATTCTAAACCAATCTTGCATTGCACATATGATTACTTACTGACCCCTTCCCAAAGTACGAAATACCAATGAAGCCATATTAACCATCCAATACTTCCAAGCCTATTATCCACTTAGTACTTCTATATATGAAGCGGACTTCTATAATACTTTTAAAAGGCGAAATAGAGACTCTATCATTTAAGACCTTAATCAAGATAAACCCTGTCATTTAGAACATATTTCTAAGATGGTTTCCTAACAATGTTGTCAATGGTTGGTGAGTCCTAGTTACAATACTTATAACCACTATTTAAGGCTTCCGACATTTAATGTCCAACTATTACTGCATTTCTCGCCCATAAAATCGTAGCTATGTAATAAACAATACCCAAGCCACTTAATACATTTTATTGAAAAATAGGCAGACTCCAGTCATTTAAGACCTTAATTAAGGCTGACCTCAGTCATTTGAAACCTCAATTAAGGCAAACCCGATCATATAAGACCTATCCCTAAGATGTGCTTCTAAATGGTACTATCGTTATAATGGCATTAGCAATGTGAGAAACCGAATCCAAGCCACTTAATACTTCTAAGTGGAAAATAGGCAACTAATTATTTAAGACATCAATTAAGGCAGACTCCATCATTTAAGACTTATTTCCAGAAGCGTGCTCCACAATGATATTATCTAGTCATCATTGCTTGAACATATCATTGGGATATTTAATACTTCTTTTATAGAAAAGAGGAGGAGCCTATAGTCACTTAAGACCCTAAACCTACAACGAACCCTTCTCAAGATATCCTTTATCACTCTTTAATTATAAATATGGCATCTCATTAGGTTACTTCTTTCGGTAGGGGAGCGGAATGCTAAGCCACTTAAGACCTCAACACTAAAGTAAACCTTTTTTTAGAGACATCCCTATTTATTTATTTGAAACCTCACTAGGTTACTTAATACTTCCATTTAAGAGAGAGGCGGACCCTTCGGCTACTTAAGGCCTCAAATCAGAAGCGACCTCCTAAGGAGATATTCCTCACCGCCCCTAATTCCAAATTTGGATCATTTAATACTTTTCAATCAAGAAAGTAGGCTCAATCTCTCACGTCATCACGGGTCGTAAAATTAGTGATATCTCACATCAGTAGTAAGTGCACCCGACTATTGATAGCCATAAAGTAAAGGGCAATCTTCCATCGAGTGACCCTATTGATCTTGCATCACTAACCCACTAAGTCCAATTAACCATCCTAATCTATATTTATATTATCTTAGGTCGACATTGGACTTACCTTAACAATCCCTTTTTATTTAAGGCAATAAATTTACCCTAAATATTTATTATCCATGAATCCCCGATTATTGCTCACAAATGTCATTTTGACCATTAAATGCTAACGAACATTTCCTAAGACATTTATGTATGATTATTAATTTCACATTAGTAACCTTTTATATCTATTCCATTTTTATTAGTCTCATTAATCCATTTACCCTATCAAATTATTGCAATTCTCATATTTATTATCATTTATTGGAGTTACAACCTTTTAAATTCTTTTTCCATTAGTTAAGTATCCTAAACGCAAATATTACATGCAAGCGTTGTTGTTAGCTTTTTATTTAATTATTATAAGTGCACTAAATTACGTATAGAAATTTACTATTATCAAATATGTTCTAGTTATATATCTTCACTTGAATATTCTTTTCCATGTTAAATTGTTGTAATCATATCTAAAAAGATTATCTGCTATAATTTCCATAAATTATCCTCAAGAAAAGATTTAACTTTAAAATGTAAAAGATTACATCATTTGAGATTACACGGAATAATCATTTCGTTTTATTACTGAAATAAACAGTTAAAATACAATGAATGCGTGCTTTACACATCTCTTCCTCTTTCTATTTATATCTATTCTTTGTTAGATCAAACGCTGTATCTTTAAAAATGGAAGAGAAATCAAACTAATTTACATATATTAAACGAATCCGAGTTCCAAAAATTTCAAATGTAGAAAATTTTACATTCCAATAAGACTGGGGTAATAATCCAAAGTTATAACATTAATATACAATCTATATCAAATCTGGAATAAATTTCATTCAAACCAACATTTTAATTCATACTTTTAGAACTGATTTCCGGATCAAGTTGTAAACAATGCTAAATCAATTCATAAACAAGAATATGTAGACGATATTTATTATATGCATATCATATTCAATTTGTTGTCTACAACTCATATACGATTATCAAATTAGGTATAAAAATCAAATAAATACCAATAGGATTTATATTACAACACACTCACCTTTTAAAAGTGATCCAAATCTCCAGATCTGAACCTTTGATTCATCTCCAAGTCCTTTTTAATCCAAGAGATATGTATAAAAGGGTGTGGTGTGTGTGTGTAAAAATTACCTCAAATACGCATATAGATTCAAATATCTTATCTTTATAATATAGAAAGAAAGTGGAGAAGAAGAAATGACAAAGTTTCGCTACTGCCTCCATAAAAATATAAGAAGAGAAGGAAGTGCTAGTCCTGATTTTATAGTCGCTAGAATTAACTAGAACCATACGATTTTAAATATTAGATCAAGGATGTTGTGGCCTAGGCTAACCTTAACCGCCAGGTCACCATCGGTCAACTGCATATGAGTCACCAGTCGACTGCTGGGGGTCGACTTTCAGCAATAACGAGTCGGCTTATGGGCCCGAGCAATTTATATAAAAATGTTAATTTTTTTCTCATTTAATTATTTTCGTTCTGAATCCGTTTTTCATCCGTAGCTTCTTCATTTGGACTCCGATCACAAAACTCCAAATATTAAAGTTTCTTGGAATTTCAGCACAAACGCAGTGGTGTAAATTTCATGGTCAAATTGCATTATTTGCACAAATTCCATTTTAGGAGCCTTATTAATTAACTAACTAATTAAATAATTAACGCCAAATTATGGGGTGTTACACAATAATACCAAACAATTCTGAAGTAAAGGTGAACCCCGCTTTATTCTATCTCATTCTAAGTTTGATCATTCTATGAATTCTGAAGTAAAGGAGAGAGGCAGTTTGCATGCTGAGAGGACAGATGGTTATGCCTCATCATATAGTGCTAAAACCAAGAGCCCTGCCAAGAAACCTAAAAAAATTGACTCTATTAAGAAAGAGTTGATGGTTAAGAGAAATCTAGAATGGGACAATTAAAATGATAAACAGTAGGAGATAAAGGGTTCCACTTTCCAAGGCAGGGAATTAGAAGTAGAAACAAGGTAATGAATTACATTTCTAAGTTAGAATGTTATTGGCTTCCATAAGCCCAATAGTAACGTAGAGTTAAAGAAATTAATAAGTTTAATATTGATTATATGGGTATCCTTGAAAACAAACTGAAGTATCATGAGATTACATTACTAACGAAGAAATTAGATAATAATTAGATTTGCATGAGTAATGTGGAGTGTTTTTTCAAAAGTCGAATTTTAGTACTGCTTGACAAGAGAGTGTGGGATGTAAATCTGGTTAGTACGTGTGACCAAAACATCACTATGGATTTGAAAAATACTGCCAAGCTGACATGCAATGTTTTACATGTATACGCCCGTAATTCAGAAGCTTTGAGGGATTGCTTATGAAATAAACTATTTGATGATGCAATGGTGATTTACAAGCCGCGGACTATCATGAGGGATTTTAACTACATTAGAAATATGGCCTAAAAAGAGGCAAAAATTCTATTCCAATCAACAAGATGGAGTAGATTGATAGATTCTTATACAACACTAGAGTAACAAAATGTAACATCTCATGTCTAAAGGCCAAAATCTAAGCGCTACAGATGTTGCAGTCATATGTAGTATTAACCTCTAGTGACAAAAGACGGCAATGCTAATGGTATCCATAATACCAGAAGCACTTGAATATGAACAAAACCACAGATTTTAAGAAAAACAACATTTAGCTGATTACATTTCAAAACAGTATCATATCCAAGTTACAAAATCCCCTAAATGCATCGTAGTATAATTCACAATAATACGCCAAGAGCGACATATAAAGATGTCCCCTTAGATGATCAAAGCAATATAGTCATACCGATTTAACACACAGCGGAAAAAAAATAGATGAACTGTAGTCCTAAATTAGTATTCGTCAGCCACCTGCTCATCTTCGAAAGCATTATTTGCCAAAACTATGAAAACCTGAAAACCTAAACTCTTATCCTACTCAAATCAATTTTGAGCACCCGAGAGATTAAGCGGAAACAAAAACTACGAGTTAGACATACAGCCTGGTGTGAATAATTTTGTTACATCTCGGTTTATTGATATTGAGTGAGACCAGGCCGCTCAGCGGAACGAATTTCCATTCACTAATATCATTTTTCAAAACATATATTTTGCAAATCCTTTTCTGAAACCAACTGGTTAATTAAACAGACTATGGTAATAAAATAATAACAAGGTCCGTTATGCTATAAACAGGTAATAAATGGACTAACTGTCCGAAATCTGGGCTGACTGCCCTTTGGCTGACTCAGGCCTACTAGATATCATATCAAATAGTCTAAACAACTATTAGACAAAAATTCTAAATGGTCTGTCCTTAACTTACATGTTCGAGGGTTAAATGATCATAATGGTTCTGTGGCTTACCAATAACCTACATCTGTACATCAATATTCCGTTCTGTGTAACCAACTTTTTAGTCTTACCTGCGACTAAGCCCTACACACTGAAATTCTAGATTAAATTAGATAGGAGCGAGCATAGAGCGCGACCCTACACAAGTCTTATCTGGTCTTCTAATCTGAGTCATTTTTTGAGGGATAACTACCCTTTAAAATTTTCCTTAAAAACCTTTTCAAAATGATTTGGTCCTTTAAATCATGCATATATAAGAAAAATATATTTTTAGCTTTATTTTTAGCTATTTTGCCATGTTATTTTTGCTTTACTCAAAATAATGTTGATGATATTCAATAAGGATTACATATCCTTTTAAAAGAAGTTATTGTCCTTTATAACTTGAAAAGTCTTTGGCTATTTTGCCCATCCATTATATTCTCTTTGGTTAACCCTTTAAACAACCCATTCGAAACGCCTGAAAGTAACCTTTTCGAAACCTTGTAAAATTCTTTCTTTTATCAAGGCTGAAAAGCCAAAACCTTTGTTTCGAAACCATTCTCAAAACACTTTCGAAACCTTTGGAAATCTTCCTTTCGAAAGTTTTAAATACTTAGACATCTTTCTTTTAAAAATCTTTAAATATTGCCTTTCGAAACCATTAGAAAGCATTTCCTTTCGAAACCATCAGAAAACAACTCCTTTCGACTCCTTCAAAACCTCTGGGAACCACTCCTTCGAAATCTCTTTTAAAAACTTTTGAAAGTATTAAATCTAAACCTTTCGAAAGCATATGGGTTCAATTTGAAACATATGGAAACCTTTCGAAGTTAACAACTCGAAACTCCTTTGAAAAGCCATCTCTTTCGAAACCATTTTGGGTTATACTTCAAACAAAAGAAAAAAGGCATTTAAGTCAAAAGCAACTATTTTGAAACCATTTCCTAAGTAACGAAGTGATAGTGTCGAAACCACCCCTTCGAAAGCATTCGAGAATTGGGCAAATTTTAGAAAATAAGCAACCCCTTCGTAACCAATGGGTCGAAAGGTAAAAACGCGGCGCTAGGTGTTTCGAATTTGTCGAAAGCATTCACTTAAAAACAAAGATGGAACCCAATCGAAACCATTTCCTTTTAAACCATTTGACTTGGTCCAAACCCAACCAAGTCGAAAGCATCTTAGTCGAAAGCAAGCGGGCATATTTTTCTTTTAAAACAAAACAAAGCTTCATTCCTTTCGGAACCCTATGGTTTCGACCCTATACCTTTCGCCTTCTTCCAATTCACTACGTGTCAGTTCACTGATACCATGTGCATTGGTTTCGACTGTGTTGGAAGGGTAGTATAGAGGCAGAACCTAGATCCCGAAGGAGACAAAACAGTGAAAAAGCTATTTATTTGTGCTTTAAAACTATTTCTTTTGCACTTCATCTGTCTTGTTTTTCTAAATTTGATTGGTTGTCTTGGTACTTTTCAAAAGTGATGCTATTTTTCCAGAAATAACAATTTGAATTTATTTCACAAAAACCCCTTTCTCCTTTATAAAATATATAAAACATATAAGTCTCATACCTTAAATAATTTTATATACTTACCAAAACTCTTAGGGAAAATCTGGAAAAATTATAGAAAATCAAATTATATATTTTTTCTAACATATAAAAATTTCAAACCCAAATAACTAATTATTTACCCATAAATAATTTATAACCTATAATATCATTTTCCTTACTAGAAAATTCATATAAAATCCAAATTAATTCCAAAATTCTAAAAATTGAAACCCATCTTCAAAATTTTATTTAAAATCTTTATAAAAATTCGCAAGGCATAAAGATGTCATTTAATAGATTTAAGTATCATAAAATCAATATGAACATGTATAAATCATCAAAAAGTATATATAAGCATTCCATCATTCAAAAACATGACAAATCAATGCAAAATACTCGGATTTAATCTTAAAATCGAAATTAATAAAATTTGAAATGTAAATATTATTCACCTAAGCTTTAGAGGAGCTTGAGATTTGGATGAATTTGATTTGAATTAGCTTTTCTTAATTCTTCTTTCCCTTTCATATTAATGGTGGCGGGCCTCTATTTTAAAAAAATTCAAATGAAATGAATGTGTATAGTACACGACATAAAGGAATAGATATAGGAATGGCCTCTTTTCCAATTTACTCCTCCTCCAATTCATTTTAAAACTTTCTTTAATTCATTTGTTTTAAATGGCATAACTACCTTTAATTAAAATCAAATCTCAATCCCCTAATCAACACATTTTTTATTTAATTCAGCTGATTAAATATCCTAAATGATGTTACCTAAAATCTGGGGTGTTGTAGACTCCCCTCCTTAAAAAATTTCATTCTCGAAATTACGATATGGCACACAATAAATCAAACAATAAAGTAAAATATATCATCAAACAAGTCAGGATAAGTATTTCTAATCCTGCTCTCAACCTCCCATGTACAGTCTCTGCCATCGTCACTCTATTGGACTTTGACTAATCTGACCGTCTTGGTTCTAAGCCTCTTCTCGTCTCTCGCAACTATACAAACTGGCTTTTTCATCCAGTTTTACCACAAAATTATCTAGCACAGTTGGTGCAATAGCAGTCTCCGGGTCTCTAACACACTTTCTGAGATGAGAAACACAAAAGACTTCATGGACACCTGCCAAACTTCTTGGTAACTCAACTCTATATGCGAGTTTCCCAAAAAGGTCCAACGAATCTCAGTGATTACTTCCCCGATTTCCCAAATCTAATCACACCTTTCATCGATGACCTTGATGAAAACCTGGTCTCCAACTGAAAACTCTAAATCTTTCCATCTCTTATCCGCATAACTCTTCTGCCTAGATTAAGCCTCCTTCATTCTAGACCGAATGACCTCAATCTTTTCTGCAGCTTCTCCAACCAAATCTGGACCAAGAATCAAGCTATCCTCGGTCTCCAACCAACATACGAGAGATTTGCATGGCCTTCCATATAAAGCTTCAAACAGTGTCATTCCAATGCTAGTCTGATAACTATTGTTATACGAAAACTCAACTAGATGCAGATGGTCTTCCCATGATACCCCAAAATCTATAACACAACCTCTTAACAAATCTTTCGAGATCTTGTTAATTCTTTCTGTTTTGCCCATCTGTCTACAGATGGTAATTGGTGCTCATCTTAAGCTTGGTTCCCAAAACTTCCTGCAGACTCTTCAAAAACCTGCTAGTGAATAGGGATCTCTATCACTAACTATACTGCTAGGAACTCCTGCAGTCTAACCACATTCTTTATGCACAACCTTTCTAAAACAGGTGTCGTCTTGGATGACCCAATTGGAAAGAAATGGGCACTCTTGGTAAATCTGTCCGGGATTACCCATATACTTTCATTTCCTCCGTTCAACCTTGGCAACCCATCAATGAAGTCCATAGAAATAGAATCTCACTTCCACCATGGAATGTTGAATGGCAGAAAAAATCCACTTGGCTTCTGGTGTTTGGTCTTTGCCTGTTGCAAATCATGCACTGCTTCACACACAAACAAATATCCCGCTTCATACCTTCATAGAAGAAACCCCTCTTTATGTCCTGATACATCTTAATACCCCTTGGATCAATGGTAAACTTCGAACGATGACATTCCTCCAAAACTTCTTTCCATATGTTCTACGCTAGGAACGCAAATCTTCCTTTCTTTCTCAACCACCCATTCTGGTCAAGATTGAAATCTTTCAAGTCATCGCTCTCGGTTCCTTCTCCTAGCTTCCTGATCCGTTCGGCTAACACAGGCTCCTCCATCTACATAGAAGCAATCCGCTCGATCAACACTGGTTGAACTTCCAAACAAGATAATACAACTGTATCGCTACTAGACCCAGCCTCAGATCTCCACTGCACTCTGCAATCTGCTAATGCTTCCAAATCCTTCCACTCAGCAATCATTGCTAAAACTACATTCTGATGTTTCTTGCTACGTACATCTGCAACCATGTTGCCTTTTCTTGGTATGTACTCAATCCCAAAATCATAAGCAGTTGTAACTCTAACCACCTCTGTTGTCTCATGTTCAGCTTTTTCCGAGAGAACAAATACTTCAGTGACTTATGATCTGTATATAGCTCAAACCTTTTTCCCAAAAGTTAATGTCTCCACACCTTCAAAGCAAAAATCACTGCAGCTAATTTCAAATCATGCGTTGGGTATCTGATCTCATGCGGTCTAAGCTATCTAGAAGCATAGACAATCACTTTATTTCTTTGCATCGACATAGCTCCTAATCTTGTTCCACACGCATCGGTATAAACCACCAAATCCTGATTCCCTTCTGGAACCACTAACATAGGTGCATAAGTGTTTCAAACTCTAGAATGCTTCCTCACACTTATCGGTCCACATAAATTTCACGTCCTTCCTCATCAACTTGGTCATCGGTGCTGTTATCCACAAAAAATCCTTAATGAATCTCTGACAATAACTAGCCAATCAAAGAAAACTCTTTATCTCGGTTACTTTCATGGATCTCTTCCAGCTATTCATAGCCTCAATCTTAGTCAGATCTACTGACAACCGTTCCTTTAAGACTACATTACCGAGAAACTTCACTTCCTTCTTCCATAAGTGACACTTCAAAAACTTTGCTTTCAGCTGATGCTGCCTTAGCGTCTCAAGCACCACTTTAAGATGAACTTCGTTATCTTTCTCATCCTTAGATTATATCAAGATGTCATTTATGGAAACCAATTCGAACATATCCAAGTGCTATCATGTTCGTCAAATCCACAAAGAAAGCTGGTGCATTAGTCAGTCCGAACGGCATAACCAACCATTCGTATGACCCATACCTGGTCCTAAATGCCGTCAAAGGTACACTATCATCTGCTACCCCAAGCTGATGGAATCCTGTTGCCAAATACAACTGAGAAAATACCTTTACTCCACTCAACTGGTCGAACAAATCGTCAATCCTGAGCAATGGATATCGATTCTTTATCGTCCTCTCATTCAACTTACGATAATTGATACATAGCCTCAACAATCAGTCCGGCTTCTTAGCACACACTACTGCCACACCCTAAGAAAAACTACTCGGCCAATAAAACTCTTGCCCTCTAAATACAATAACTGCATCTTTAACTCCCTCATCTTTGAAGGGGTCATCCCGCTAATCAATCTGAAACTCAATGGCTCACTTCGACGGCAATCCAACTTCAAGCTCAAAAACATCTATGAATTTTCTAACCACGAAAACTCGGCTTAGCTCATTATTTCATTCTATAGCACCCAACAAAGCAAACATCTCACCGCAAGAACCTTCTATGGGATAAACAATCAGGTCGCTACAATCAGGGTGCCTAAGAGATATCTTCTTATCCTGGCAAAATATCATAGCATCGTACGCACTTAACCAGTCCATCCCAAGGATAATCTCAAACCCTACAAAATCAAACACATGCAAACTGCAAAAGATGACGTAACAGGTCAAACTCTAACTGGTCATATCTCAACCGTAGAGTTACATACCCTCTTATTGGATTCGCAACCCACAAGGAAGTAACTAAATATGTGGGTTTAATGTTAAATTTATCTATCAAACATCTAGATATAAAAGAATGTGATGCACCAGTGTCAAATAAAATGCTAACAGATATACCATGAATCTGAAGCGTTCCCCCATAACTGCCTTTCCCTTCTCCTGAGCTGTTGGCTTAGAAGCAGCAGGCTCCAATGCATAAACCTTGCACTTTCCATCCTTAACGGGCTCCTTGCATTGGTTCTTATAGTGGTCTATCTGGTCACAATTGAAGCACCCGACATTCTTCCTTCCAGCGATATCCTTCACCTTTCTATCGCGACACTCATTAGCAAAGTGCCCATCTTTGTCGCTTTGAAGCAGATAATCCAAGATTTTCCCTTCTTGGCTGCTCCACTCTTCTGAGCACCCATCTTATGGAAAAACTTCCGCTTCTGGCGCTGCCCAACCTGGACTTTCTTAGCCTTATTCTTCTTTACAGACTCAAGAACCTCCTCTTGCCTCATGACCATCTCAACAACCACATCACAGGGATCTTTGATATGCGGTAAAGCAGCTCTAGCCAACTCAAGCTTCAACCCCCGATGAACTTCTCATTTCGCTTTATCACAGTATCAACAGCAGTATAACCATACCGAGCTAAATCCTCAAACATTCGGGGATACTCCACAACTGACGTCTCCACCAGCTCCAACTCAGTGAACTTCCTCATTAGAGCTGACTGTGTCACAGCTGACATGAAGCTCTCCTGGAACCTCCTTTTGAATTCTTCCCATGTCATCTCTTCCTCATCTACTACCGCTGCCACACTGTTCCACCAAAACAATGCAATTCCCTGAATGTGTCTAGATGCCAACCTCCTCTTCTGCTCATCATTTAGCCTCAAATCTTCAAAAATCCTTTCGCGGTGTAATAACCAGTTCTCCACTTCGATAGCATCCTCGATTCCAATAAATGGCTTCCCTCCAAGCTTAACATAATATCCACTCAGCTTAGCATAATCCTGGACACTTGTAACCTCCGGAACATCTCCTCCTACTCCTGCAGCAACACATGCCTGCATCATATTCATGAAGATCTGATACATAACTTCCATTCTGACCTGTGGGACCCCAACAGCTACATTCTCTGCCTGTGCCGGACCTTGGTTTCTCTTGGCATTAGGTCCAGCATTCCCTTCAGTGCTTCCTCTTTCTGGGTTAACTCCTTCTCATATACCATCCATATATGTATTCAAACCTCATGAGATACAGAAAGATAACCTAATCAAAGATTGGAGACCAGAGATAAAGCGTATACTTATACATAACAAATATAAGTACTTTATCAAAACATTTTCCCAAATCCCAATCTTTCTTTAATTCCCTTGGATTTTGTTTTCAAAACCATTTTAGTTAAAAAAATTCATAAACCTATGCTCTGATACCAAGTTGCAACATCCATGTCTAAAGGCCAAAAGCTAAGCTCTACAGATGCTGTAGTCATTTATAGTATTAACTTCGGATAACAAAACACGACAATGTTAATGGTATCCATAATATCACACTTGAATATGAACAAAACCACAGATTTCAAGAAAAACAACATTTAGCTGATTACATTTCAAAATAATATTTTATCCAAGTTACAAAATCCCTAAAATGTATCCCAAGCAATTATCAACTATAATTTATAATAATATGCCAAGAGCGACATATGACATTGCCCTCTTAGATAATCATAACAATTTAGTCATATCTGACTTAATACATAGCAGAACAAAACAAAAAAACTGTAGTCGTAAATTAGCCATCCGTCAGCCACCTGCTCGTCTCCAGAAGCTTTATTCGCCAAAACTATGAAAACGTGAAAACCTAAACACTCAGTTTACCCAAATCTATTTTGAGCACCTGAAAGTTTCAGGGTAAATAAAAACTTCAAGTCAGACATATAGCCCGGTGTGATTAATTTTGTTACACCTCGATTTACCGATATTGAGTGAGACCAAGCCGCTTAGCGAAACAGGTTTTCCTTCGCTAATTTCCTTTTTCAAAACATATATTTTGCAAATCCTTTCCTGCAACCAAACTGGTTAATCAAACAGATTATGGTAATAAAACAATAGCAAGATCCATTATGCTATAAATAGGTAATAAATGGAGTAACTGTCCGAATTCTGGGCTGATTGCTCTTTGGTTGACTCGGGCCTAGCAGATATCATATCGAATAGTCTAAACAACTAGTAGACAGAACTTCTGAATAGTCTATCCTTAACTTACATCTTCGTGGGTCAACTGGTCCTAATGGTTTTGTGGCTTACTAATAACCTACATCTTACCATCAATGTATCATTCTGTGTGTAACCAACATTTTAGTCTTGCCTGCGACTAAGCCCTACACATTGGAATTCTGGACTAAATTAGCTAAGGGCTAATAGCTAATGAGCATGAGGCACGACCCTACACAAGTCCTATCTGATCTTCTAATCTGAGTCATTTCTTGAGGGTTAACTACCCCTTAAAATTTTCCTTGAAAACCTTTTCAAAATGATTTGATCCTTTAACATATACAAAGAAAATATATCTTTAGCTTTATTCTAAGCTATTTTGCGATGTTATATATACGTTTCTCAAAATAATGTTGATGATATTCAATAAAGATTACATATCCTTTTAAAAGAAGTTAAAGTCCTTTATAACCTGAAAACACTTTGGCTATTCTGCCCAATCATTATATTTGAAACTTTTGTTTAGACTCTTTAAACAACTCATTCGAAACTCCTGAAAGTAACCCGTTCTAAACCATGTGAAACTCTTTCTTTTATCTAGATCTGTGACGACCCGCCTTTCTCAACCCAGAAAGACATTTCATCATTAAGAAAGAAATGGATAGAAATAGAAAAGAATAGAAAGAATAACATCAGAATCTCACAGCGGAATGGAACAAAATATAATACATCACATAACTATTACATAGTTATACATACATCAGAGTCATACAATATCACACAACAGGACTGTCATATACATATAAGTCCATACATACATCCAAAATACTGCATACGCTAACTACACAGCGAAACTACATATATAGATACATACGTTTGGTCTTCTCCCCAAAATAGCTCCTTCAGAAAATCAACCTTCCAAATACCTATCACTTGGCTACTCATAAAAATTTGAGTACCCAAGAGTTTATGAAAAACTAAATATAAACTCCGGGTCAGACATGGGTCTAGTATGAGTAAACAGGTTAAAATTGCTTAACTTTGAAAATCATTTGAAAATAAAGGTATCACGTAAGACTCCATATAAATAAATACGGGTAAGTTTTTACCTTACGCTAACCAAAATATTTTATAGGAAATTCAGTGATATTATAATAGTGCCTAGGGTTTTCAAGTAAATAGAAAATAGCCGAAATTGTTACATCTATTAAATTTCAGCTACTAGCCACGAAAATGGGTAATACAAATCAAAACTGTAGGGTCACGTAGGGAAAATGGATTTCCAACAATGGCAGGGCTACTCGGGTACCGCCCGTCACAGTACGGGGCCTAGATTACCGTACCGAGGATCACTCCCGACCCCCTACAACACAAGGCCGGAACCATTCTTCACTGAACAGTCCCGAACAAGATAACCCCGCAGTTGTGGCCAACAACTGTTCACACAGCCGAAATAAAAAGGGACATCTAGACAGGGAAATATCTTGTCCTGCTTGGGCATGACTCACCTAACCTTGCGGCATCTCCCCTGTTTTAGCCGTTCCTGGTTGATGAGGCTTGAGGCTACGATTACCTTTATTGAAAATATCTTAGAATGCTCATCGTCCGCCTGACGATGTGTTGAAAGCATTCAATTCATACAAGTTCGTTCCGGATTCGAACGAAACCGAAGGCATTATCTCGTTACACTCATTTTGGAATCACCCTCAGAGTTAACGACAATAACCCTTGCATTCTGAAACACCATCTCGATCACCAAATGATAAGTCATGACCTATCGTTTAATTTGGATCGATGTGGTTTTCGGAGAATCAAAATTGATTCTTCCGATCCCGGTCTCATCGGAATCCAAACGCCATTTTAAGGGCCAAGTTGTCTATTTAACTTAACAGTTCAATTTAATATCAGAATTAACATAACAGATATAACAGATAAATCATACACAGTTATCACAGATATCCATAATATATCATAACATATCACAGAACTATCATCAAACAGATATCAAAGTCAATCAAACAGAATTTTCAATGCATACCAAACAGTTTGGTTTTACTTAATTAATTGCTTAAGAATAAATTATTTTATTCTACTTAGTTAATTACTGATTTATTAACTTATTAATGATCAATTAATTATTTAGTTAATCATTAATTATTAATTTATTAATCATTTGATCTTTAATTAATTATTTAATTACTAAGCCTTTATTCATTTATTATACTTAATTACTCAGTTAATTAGTTGATTCTTAATTATTAATTAATAACTTACTTATTAAAAATTTATTTGCTTATTTAATTATCACAAATCATTTTAAACTAATCATTTATTATCAATTTTATTAACTATATAATCTTCAATTAATCACTTAAGTTAATTATCATTTATGAATTAACTTTTAAGTAATTAGCAAACATTTTTATGATTTAAATTGTTTCAACATATGATTTATTTCTAATTACAAAATCAATTTAAAGTTATCAATTTAAGATTTCAAATACAAATTAATTAACATCCTAATTACTTATTATTAATCACATATCTTTACATACCTCTTTAATAACTTTTTAACTTAAACAATCTAGCTATTGTTTAATTTAACTTAGAGATAACAAACACTAAAACAAAATTATGCATGAGTACTCAGTAATGGACCGAGACAGCTCCTCCTTCACTCGAGAAAGTCTCGAGTTTCCTCCCGTGCCTCTCCCGTGTCTCTCTCCCATCTCCTTCTTTCTTTTTCTTTTTCTTTTTTTAGTAAAGTTATAAATCAAACTGCAGCGCAAATCTCTCGCATACGACTCGGTACATACTCGAAGCACACGTCCAAATATCTCGAGCACCATCACACGACATCTCAACTGATCAACGAACATCACCTCGCCACCGTGCACGTGCACGGTGGCTCGCCTCGCCTCCGGTGACTTGCGTTACCACCAGCAAACCCCAAAACGTCACGACTTCCAAAATCCAAACTCAAAACCCTTCGAAAATTATCAAATCAAAATATGACTTGATGCCTGAACCTAAAGTTCGAATGTCACCGAGAGAAACGACCCGCCCCACCATCCAAGACCACCGGAGGCGAAACCCCTCCGCCTACACCACGTCCAGTACCTCCTTAGCCTCCACCTCGACACGCGTCGCACTCGATCCACCAGAAAAGTCGCAAACGAAAATCTACAGAGCTGTGTAAAACTCATGTTCAAAAACCCTACTTTAATCACAAACTCAAAATTTAAGCATTCGAAAATTATTTTGACATTTTTCTTGTGTCAATACAACTTCAACCATGCTTCATTCTAAATTTCAGAAATTAAAATTAACTCGATCTTCCAAAATTGACAAAAATTCAGTAAAGCTTCTTTTTAAAACTGCTCTAAATATCTTTGCTGATAAATCAAATTTTTTATGCTAAAAATCCTAATTATGTATACGAAATCTGATTATGTTATTAAAATTTCGAATTTAAACATTCAAATTTTAAACTTTAATTCTCTTTTTCTTGATACTTGAATAAACAGTATGGATAAAATACTGTTAAACCTCAAAGCTAGATTGTAAGCCTTTGATTTTGATAACAACTTAAGTTTGCATCAATATCCAAGTTTTAAAACATCTACATGAAGAAGTATTGCAATTTCCTTGCTTCACTCTGTTCAGATATTCAAACTCCTGAAGAACAACTTTCATATTTTACAAAACAACAGGAAGTACTCAAGACAAACTATTTTAAGCACACATCAAAGCACAATTCTTTGTAAGTTAAATATACAAAAAAAATTAGATTGAAAAAAAAATAGTTTACTCACCTAATAAACTTTGAACAGAAAGTGATTTTGATGAGGGAAACTGCAAGTTTGATTTCTGAAAGCTTCACTGTCCTGAATTTGAATAAATTTTAATTTACAAGGTAAAGCTATTTACTTCCTTCTCTAATCTCAGGTTTGTCTTTAAGTTTAGTTCTTCAGTTTATAAGCGAATTGGCATAGGGTGATATATAAATAGAAATGACTTTGTGAAGGTTATAACTGGACAGCCTCCATGTTTGACCAGACAAGAATTTTTGTATTAAATTTCCTACACTATGACATGATATTGCAATTTCGGCTATAGTACTTACATGAACAAAGTGTTGTGCTAATTAATGTTTTTGCTTTCATTTAGGTTTACATGTATTTAATGGTTTGCTGATAGTTGTTTATTTTTGTACAAAGATATTTATTTTTTTCTTTCATTATTTTGGCCAAGCATATCTTGTAAGACACAGATTTTTGTTTTCATTATTAATTTGAAGTGAAATCTTTTGTTTCTTATGCATAAATATATTTAAACTTTTATTATCCAATACTTCATTTATTTGTTCATTTATACTTAGCATCATTTCTTGTTTTGTGAGCATATATATATGTGTATAGCTTGTCTTATTTTCTTTGACAAATAGTTGTATTTTATTTGTTAATTAAATTTTCAAATATTTGATTTACAACATACTTGTATTTATATATTTCAAGTTATAATTTATATTTGTATATTTATACTTTTAGCTACATCTTATATTTTATAATTATGGTTTTATACTAGTTTTGTATGTTTATGTTCATATTGTTTTATACTTCCATGTTTATGTTTAATATTTCTATGTTTGTTTATTTTTAAACTTATCATTTTAAAAACTACAATTGTATTCATATGTGTATTATCAAAGATCTCATCATTTTAAAAATTTACAAGCTTATATTTAATTTAAATTAGATTAAATATTCATTAAAATATGCTGTCAAAAATTCCGGATTGTTACAAGATCGAAAGACCAAAACCTTTCTTTCGAAACCATTCTCAAAACACTTTCGAACCTTTGGAAATCTTCATTTCGAAAGCTTTAAACCTTAGACATCTTTCTTTTATAAACTTTTAAATATTGTCTTTCGAAACTATTGGAAAACATTTCCTTTCGAAACCATCAGAAAACAACTCCTTTCGACTCCTTCGAAACCTCTAAGGAACCACCCATTCGATTCCTCTTTTAAAACCTTTCGAAAGCATTAAATCTAAACCTTTTGAAAGCATATGGGTTCAATTTGAAACATGTGAAAGCCTTTTGAAGTTAACTACTTCGAAACACATTTGAAAAACCATCTCCTTCGAAACCAATTTGGGTTATACTTCGAACAAAATAAAAAGGGCCTTTAAAATCATTTAAGTCGAAAGCAATTGTATCGAAACCATTTCCTAAGTAATGAAGTGATAGTGTCGAAACCACCCCTTCAAAAGCATTTGAGAAGTGAGCATATATTAGAAAAAAAGTAACCCGGTCGAAACCAACTGGGTCGAAAGGTAAAACAGTGACAGCTAGGTGTTTCGACTTAGTCGGAAGCATTTACTTAAAAACAAAGATGCAACCCGATCGAAACTATTTCCTTTTAAACCATTTGACTTAGTCGAAATGCAACCAAGTCGAGAGCATCTTAGTCGAAGCAAGCAGGTGTATTTTTCCTTCAAAACAAAATAAAGCTTCATCCCTTTCGAAACCTCATGGTTTCGACCATATACCTTTCGCCTTCTTCCAATTCACTACATACCAGTTCACTGATACCACGTGCATTGGTTTCGACTGTGTCGGAAGAATAGTATAGAGGCGGAATCTAGGTGCCGAAGACGACAAAACAGTGAAAAAGTTATTTATTTATACTTTAAAACTATTTCTTTTGTACCAAACCTGCCTTGTTTGTCTAAATTTGATCAGTTGCCTTAGTACTTTTCAAAAGTGTTGCCATTTTTCTAGAAATAACCATTTCAATTTATTTTACAATAACCCCTTTCTCCTGTATAAAATATATAAAACATTTAAGTCTCATATCTTAAATAATTTTATATACTTATCAAAACTCTTAGGAAAAATCTGAAAAAATTCTAGAAAATCAAATTATATATGTTTTCTAACATATAAAAATTTCAAACCCAAATAATTAATTATTTACTCGTGAATAATTTATAACCCAAAATTTCATTTTCTTTACAACAAAATTCATATAAAATCCATATTAATTTCAAAAATTCTAAAAATTGAAACTCATCTCCAAAATATAATTTATGATCTTCATAAAAATTTGAAATGCATAAAGATGTTATTTAGTAGGGTTTTATTTTAAAATATATCATAAAAATCGACATGAACATGTATAAATCATCAATAAGTATACATAAGCATTCATCAAAACATGACAAATCAATGCAAAATACTCAGTTTTAATCTTAAAATTGAAACCAATAAAAATTCGAGATGTAAATATTATTTACCTTAGCTTTAGAGATTAAAGGAGCTTGAGATCTGGATGAATTTTATTTGAATTAGCTTTTCCTTAAGCTTTTCTTGATTCTTCTTTCCATTTCCTTATTAATGGTGGTCGGCCTCTTTTTTAAAAAAGATTCAAATGAAATGAACGTGTATAATACATGGCCTAAGTGAATAGATATAGGAATGGTGTCTTTCCCAATTTACCCCCTCCTCTAATTCATTTTAAAACTCTTATTTAATTCATTTGTTTTAAATGGTATGGCTACCTTTAATTAAAATCAAATCTCAATCTCCTAATCAACATATTATTTTATTTATTTCAACTGATTAAATATCCTAAATAATGTTATCTAGAATCTGGGGTGTTACACAAAAGCTCATGTCCAAGGATTTCAATCTACATGGTGGTCAGGCCCCAAAAAACATTTTGGCAAAACTAGTCAGAGTTATTGTAAATCCGAAGTGGATGAACAGTTTCAATCAGTTTACTAGGACGTATTTTTCAGTAGGAGTCGGTGACCACTCCTCTACTAGTTACAATAACTAAAAGAACAACTAATCTTAGCAAACCCATCAAGTTCATGAATCACTTGACTATATATGATGATTACAATGATCAAGTTCAGCAAGGATAGAATATCATAGTGGAAGGTCGACCTTTATATTGCTTGTTATGAAAAAATAAAATGATTAAAAGCAGACTGAGAGAATAGAGTAAAGATAAAAGAAGTACTAGAAATCAAGTGGAAATTCTAAGGGCTAAATGTATTGAACAACAAAAGGACTTGGAGAGGAAGAGTTGTAAAGATGTAACAGAAGTGCTTTATGGTACGAAGTGTAGATTGGTGCAAGCTATCAATCAAGAAATAATAGATACAAAGCAGAAAGAAAAATGTGATTGACAACTCTTGGGAGACAAAGCCTCTTTTTTTCTATGTTAAAATGTCGAATGGAGGGGAATACAAAATCAGGCGAATAGTCTGAACGATAAGGGAAAATTTCATTTAACCGAAAAGAATTTGTCGATGAAGCAATAACGTATTTCTGTCAGCTTTATAATCAGAGTTATAGTGCAACAACGCCACAAATAGTAAGTAAGAATATGATCCTTGAACATGATCAGAATTTCCCAAAAGATCAAATAAACCACCCAAAAGTGAAGGCAGCGGTGTTTAATATCAAGGATGATACATTCCTAGGGCCAGATGGATTAAATTCCAAAATTTATAAAGTACATTAGAAATTGATGGAAGATAAGCTAAACGAAGCAATGAATGATTGTTTTGAAAAAGGAAATTTTTTTAAAGAAATTAATCACACGTTTTTACGCTTGATCCCAAAGACCAAAGAGGCCAACTATGCTCAACATTTCAGACCAGTTACTTGTTGTAACATGATTTATAAAGTGCATACTAAGATTCTGAGTAATAGGTTAAAATTATAACATGTTTTATCTTCCAACGAATGCACAAACATCAAGAATGTATCGGTAGCAGATGGTATTTTATTTGCCCATGAAATAGTTCAAGAAATGAGCAGGAACGATAATAAAATTACGTATATCAAAGTGGACTTCAGGAAAGCTTACGGCTTGGTAAATTGAAACATTGTGATTCATATGTTGAAAGAGATGGGTTTTTCAAAGAAGTGGATTAACATTACCACAAATGTTATTAATACGCCAACCTTCTCTATCATAGATCAATGGTCTCCCAGTGGTTTTCAAAAGTTTATTAGGACTTGGGTAAGGAGACCCCATCTCGCCTCTCGTAGCCTGCTTCGTAATGGAATACGTTACTCTGTAGTTGGAGGAGAAAATGAAAGAAGGTCTTCTTAAACCCGCAGCATCCAGTAGTGATATTAGCCATACTAACTTTGTAGATATCATACTAATATTTGTCAAGGTAGATAAAAAGGGTGTTGAAGTCATCAGGGACACACTGAAGAGGATTCATGAGATTACATGACTGAATTTAAACATATAAAATCCATCGGTTTTCTTTGGAAAAGGGGTGATGCTCATGGAGGAAATTGCAGATATCTTAAATATGAAAATTGGGGAGCTTCCAATGAGATATCTTGCCATGCCTTTAACGAGAGTCTATTTAAAAGATAAGGACCGTGAAGATCTAACATACAAAGTTAAGAGAAAAATAGAAGGATGGGAGGCAAAATTGCTAAGTATTGAAGGTAGATTAGAACTGGTAAATCTACTATATATCCTATAGTTTCTTTTCGGATGCAGTGTTTCAAGTTACCGACAGCCACGGTTGATAAATTTAAGCATATTTGTCTTAATTTTTTATGGAGAAGTAATGTTAACAAAATACTAAGGGAAATTGTGTCAAGAAGTAAGGAAGAAGGGGGCCTTGGTCTGAGATCTTCTGAAGAAATGAAAATGGTGTGGGTTATCAAATTAATCTGGAAAGTTCTAAATGCTGAAGGAATCTAAGCAAAATGGATGAAGGATAAGTATATTAAGGAAATATCCTTTTGGGAGTTGGAAGTTAGGAGTGATCATTCTGGGGCTTGGAAACATTTACTTAGTATCAGAGAAGACAAATTAAAGTGTATTGAGAGAACAGTGGATGGCAAAGCAACTTCAATGTGGTTTGACCCTTGATTAAGAGGAGGAAGGTTAATAAACAGATTAGGGGCGGAAATTATAAAAAGAATAAGAGGGGAAGACATTTTGGTTAAAGAAATCATTAACAACAATGACTGGAGAACCAGAAACGTAAGCTTCCTTTGTCAACAAAATAACGAAATCTTAGCTACAAAAATCTATAAAGACAAAAGAAAATGATTACTGGGTATAGATATGTAGTACTAATGGAATATACATCTTTAAAGCGATTTGAAACAAAGTGAGAACAATACACTAGACTAAAAATTGATCTAAGTTTGTGTGGAAATATATTCACATCTCCAAAATGGCAGTATGTTCATATAAAATCATCAAACAATTTCTTGCAATCTAAATAGAGACTTATTCAAATTGACCGTGGATCCATATTACGTATTATGTGATCAGCAACAGGAGAATGTAGAGAATATTTTTTCCAATGTGACTGCTCAAAAAAGGTGTGGGAATGTTGTAGAAGCAAGTTAAAGTGTCCAAGTTCACAGTCAAAACTTGTAAACATTAACGGCCAAATCAATATCTTCACAACATGCTCCATACATAAAACAAGATTAGAGATATAGCCTATTTGGTGTTATAAACATGCGTATGGATAATATAGCGTGAAAGGAACAACATTAATTTTAGTTTTGCTTTTTTAATAGTTAATCGGACTTGCAAGCAGATTCATGAGATAGTAAAAGTCAGAGCAACCAAACCCAAATTCAAAACAAACACAGACATAATTAACGAAGCTATTTGCAAAGAATGGGATTAAAATCATACCATCCACCTTCAACATGCAAAATGTTCTGCCTTTGTCCCCTCAATGCCAAGGTAACACCTATTTTAGTTACATTTATATTTTATTTACATGAATTCATAGGGAAATAAAACCAAAAAGAAACAAAAATTCAATCGTAGAAGCTTAACTGCAACCGAAAAAGAGGAGTAAAAAGAAGAATCGTTGGTCATAGATGCACAGAGAATCATGCATAAAAACAACAACATTACAAAACTTATCTTTTTAGCAAAGATCGGGTGGAAATTAGATCTACAACGGCACGCTAAAACTTCACAAGATTTGGGTATAGAGAAGAGATGGAGAAAGTTACTGGAGATTAGCTTGAAGAGACGGAGCTAAACATGGAAGACTTCTAGAGATTTAAAGGAGTGAATTTTCGACAAGGTTTTAACGTTGCCATTGAGAAAATTAAAAAGGAAAGCTATTGAATTAAACTAGATTTAACAAATGAAGTAAGGCTTTAGGGTTTTAACAGAAGTTTTGAGATGTGGATCGAGATGTTGGGTTAAGACCCGAATGAAGCAAGCCTACAATTGAGGAGAGGAATTTTGTGTTGTTTTGGTCCCGTATTTGTACAACTAGTTTTATTTGTTGGGTTGGGAATAACCGCTTATCGTGATTTAATAGTGTGTGGGCTACTTTGTACATATTTGTAAATTCTTAGTTATTAACGAAAGGCTTAATAATTCTAAATCTACATATAATAGCTTAAATTAATATGTTTGATGTGTTTAAAAGTGTAATCGTATGGATTGTTATGTTAGAATTTCAATATACTTTAGGATTGGTTAATCATAAAACCTTACATCTTAAGGGTTCATATTGATTTGATTGAGAAGAAATCAGAGTAAAGTAAATGAATTGGTAGAAGCCGTATCTAAATTCATGGTTACTGATTGAAAAAATAAATTTGGTTTGATTTTTCATATTAACACAAGTGTTAGATCTTATATTAGATCTGAATCAGTATTTGCTGCTTTCATAAACTTATTAAGAAAAAGAGATAGATTTAAAGATAAGAATTGGATCTGATTTTTCAAATTGACAAAAACCCTAGATCTAAATTATTTACATAGAGAAGATTAGAAGAACAACAAGAACTTATGTAATTTAGGGACCGTAACCCTTTATTTATAATATTAATTTGGCCCTTCAACAAATTAGAATTGCTCCAGTATCTACACTTAATACCATGACAATTATACATGTAAGCATTATAAATTTAATTCATAATTTGATCGCTTTAATTAGGCTTTTATACAAAAATAGCACAATACATTTTATTTCACTTAGATGGCTCACATATTGGAATTTCCCAACAATCTTCCCCTAGACCATATATGTAATAGCCTTATAAATGTGTATAATTTTAGGAGCTCCAAAATTTGCTATTTATAACGTAAGGTGTTTTCGAAACAGTGTCATCCGTAAACTATGTTGTTAATGGATGAAAGAGGCTTTCGTTACTTTTAGCGTAATTAAAGCTATCAATGGTCACATATACCCATACAATCAAACGATTTAGACCAATCATGTCTGTGTAGCATGAAAATTACATGAGATGTAATCTATATATGTCTTTTCTAGCTGGTCTTCCTTTAGTGAGATCAAAATATTCAATGTTTAAACAACCTAGAGTGCAAACAAAACTTTATTAATTTATTTCTGATCGGAAAAAAAAAATTGATAGTTTGCAACCGAAGTATAGAGCAATATGTCATATGACAGTACCAAATACGAACTCCCTCTGAACCGAAATATCTTTACATAAAGTTACATCAATTGAGCAACATGCTCACGAAAGATCTTGAATGATAATCCTTTTGTAAAAGAATCTGCCGCAATAGAGTTTGTCGTAATATGCTTTATGAATTACAATCTATTTTGCACTCTCCTCTTATTGGAAAATAACATTTTGTTTATTGTCGCAATATTATTACTTTAATGGTATTTTAATTTCTTTATTCAATAGTCCATAACTTTGTCACAAAATTTTATAACCATTTTCCATTGTTAAATTCCCCATAACAGAAAGTAGTAAAGAAGGCTATAAGTGTCTATAAGACAACTTTCCTTATATAGTTCATCCAAAAAAACAACAACAACGATAATAATTATATTATGTCTAAAGTGGATCTTTTTTACTTTTAGCATCCAAAATATTCAAATTGTAATGCTTTATGATCTCCAATCAATCTGAACTGTTATCTTGAGCATATAATTCTTTTGTCTCTTAAATAATACACGTAATATCCATATGTGTATATGCTTTAGCATGCAATAGACTCCACATCGCAAATTCATGAGAAATCTTTTGCATTTCTTTAGCTTTCAGGATGTTCATATATTGCCATATAAGACAACATTTGTTTATTTTAGCAAAAAAAAAGAATAAATTGATTCGCATTTTGCATACAAAAACCTTTTTTTGTTTTAAGCCTTATCTGCATAACCCTTGTATGATAATCCAAATGTTACCCCATGAATAGTAATAGTGTATTTAAATTCCTAATACAAAAGAGTAATCCATAAGTGGGTTCCTTATGTTGTTTTTCGTCAAAGCCTTTTAAAAAAAACACCGTTTTCCTTTTGAGTATAGTCTTTTCTATAATGAACCTATACCTTTCCACATGACCCACTTGGTGCGTTTTTGTTTTGAAAAGTTATTCATAACCAATGATCGTGCTACTTTAGGTAGTAGAAAAGATCTCAAACTTTATTGTCCTTATATATTTTGGTTATATATTCATACCTTAAATCAATATTTCAAATTAGTACCTTATATTATTGATGTAAGTTCGACGAATCATCTTCACTAATCCAATATTTTTCTTTATGAAAAAAATACTATATAATCATTTGAAATAGTATTCTTCTTTTCAACTGGATTCCCTTAGTGACCTTACACTTGAGGCTGTTGAGTTTGTTTTCATAAAACAATAACCTTACTTTAAAGAAAATTTTGTTTGACATTGTCTTATTATGGTTCTTAATTTACTTTTGTTAATGAAAGGAAATAAGTCCTATACATTATTCGTAGAAGTAATTGTTGTTGAATCAAAGATAATGATTTTCCTCAAAGACAATGATACATATCTTAAAATTTTGTTTAACATTGTCTTATTATGACTCTTAATTTAAATTTTGTTTAACATTGTCTTATTATGACTCTTAATTTACTTCTTATTAATGAAAGGAAACAAATTCTATACATTATCCATAGAACCAACTGTAGTTGAATCAAAGATAATGATTCTCCTTAAAGACAATGATCCGTACTTTATTTCTCCCCCCAAGCTCAACATCCTCAAAAATTGTAGTGTTTTCTATCTTATAATTTTTTCTTAGTGCGGATTTATAAAACTTATAATTTTTAAGTTGTTTAGAATCCAAAAAATATATTTGCTATCTTTAATGCCTCAATCTAGAATTATTTAGCAAGCTGAAATAGATAATCATATTAATCACCGAATCAAAATTTAAGACTATGTTATAAAATGTATTTAGCATAAGCAGATATAAGCTATATTTTAAACATTAGGAGTTTTATTCCAACAACGTTTGAATTTATCCATAAATTAATCTTTTTATTTCTAAAAGAACAATAATAACCAAATTTATTCATATCAAAATTAGAAACCGTAGTCTATCTAAACGACAGCATAACAAAAATATCAAATAAATCCAAATAATATAGCTGAAATCTCGATAAAAACTTAAAATATCCACTATACTTTACTTTATACGTCCATGGATTTCGTAAAGAAACAAGTATAAATATATCCTTATGTTATTACTTTTGTTTAGGTCCTTAGCAACTTCTTTATCCTTATTTATATATTTATTCACAACGTTTGTTAAATGAGTACTTTCATTCTTACACACTTCCACCTCTCTTCTTCATAACACAATGCTATGAGCTCAATAAGAGATCATTTTATCCTTAAAAATAATAATTAACAATGATCTTAAAATGGTTACATAGTGAATAAAGAGAGGGCAAAAAAATAACAATAACTTGAGTGACTTTTAACTTTTGAAGCAATATTTTCCACGTAGTACTCATTTATATTTCCTCTATTTTGACTTTTTAGAATCAAGCAATGTAAAGCATGCTTGTTTCTCCTTACCGTTTTGAAAAACGTTTTTCATTCTCAGTAAATAACCCCTAAAATTTTGGTTATCCCCATCGATACCATATCCTTGAAAGCTTTTAAAATATTTTACTTTATGATCTTTTGACTCTTGCCTTTTTTTGAATTATTCCACCTCTGAATGTTCTTCGTAACATCATAAGAGCATTCAACCATAACATGGGTGGGTGTAACTCTCCTAATCGCAAGAGCTAGATCCATGAAGTTAAGAACAAACAACATGTTCTTTTAATAATCCTTAGAGTTAATCTAAAACACGAAGAGACCATTAAAATTAGCAGAAACTTTAGTCAAACTAGTTGAAAATTGAACAAAAAATTAAGGTTTGACCGTATATGCTCATATCCAATATCAGCCATAGTAAATTCAAATAATTGGTAAGTCTCTTCTTAAGATACCTCTCAAGATATCTAGCACAACATTAATATCAAGTCTTTGAACAGTAATATTAACTATAAGTGGTACTGCCATTGTAACGATCAAACATTGACAATAAATTCAAGTTAAATAGCAATCTTCCTTTGGACCGGCTAGTCATTTACTTGTAATGCTTTATAATTGTCATATATTTATCATCACACATGTGTACGTTATTCGGCCAAATATTAGTCTTCCATTGGGTCGACTAACATCCACATGAGTAAATACACGCAAATATCAAACATTTTCATGAACTACTAAAATAAAGAGATCATTTTGGCGACATATTATTTCAATTAGCTTACTTGGAATGTAGGATATTTACAACTAGTTTGCAAAGAGACATCAAAAATATATTTGAATTTATTTCTTAGTGTGTGTACAATATTTCAAGTACTATAAAATACTCCCAAAAGCACTTTAAGTCTATATGACACTTGAAAATCTCAAAATTATAACTGTGGCATAACATGTTTTAATCACAGCTATTATAATCTTTTATTCTAAGTATGTGGTAACAATCGTAACATTTTCTAAATAAATATGGTACAAGGCATCATAAATAAATCACATAACAAATGTCATAAACGTCAGAATTATATAACACATAAAATTATGCACAAATGACACAGTAAATGTCACATTAACATAAATAAATGCAGTAGCTATGATGTATATTTGAACCATAATATAGCTACCCAGTATGTTACTATGTCAGTTTATCTTTAGTTTATCATTTGGATACTTAATTAAGGTCAGTAACCGTGCATTTGGCAAAATATCAAAACGTCAGCTCCTTTTATTTTATGCTAACCAAAACATGAAAGTGAAACATGTTTCAAACAAATATGGGTCAAACACATAAAATATATGTAACTGTTGAACATAAATACATCAAATATAAACTGTAATGACCCACCCTTTTAACCATCGAAAGTTGACACCGATCACTGCCTCCGTGTCCAAATGTCGCACATGCAATCGACAAAAGGGCAGATTGTTAGGGTAAATAGAAAGAAAAGAATAGATAACATAGAAAATCATAATCTCAAAGCAGAATCGACAACATATAATATAACAAGGACAATAAAAACTAGCACCCCAAAAATACAAAGTATATCAGAGTTAAAAACAAACTTTATCAGCTGAACAGTTATAAACTCTTGACCCTACAATTGTTGATAAAGATGCTATATAATACAGCGGAAAATAAAACATTACGATAAGTGAACCTCCAGCTTCTCTTCAAATCTTCATAACACCAACGACAATCTAGAGAAATACTCGATCTGACCCGAACCTTATAATAAAATAACGCTCGAATCAGTTTGGAAATACCATCGTGAGATAAATCAAATAGTGGAAAATCTAACGACCCTGACTCGACTTTCGAAAATCGACACCGAATACATCACCCATATTCGAATGCCATAGATTCAAACGTCAAACCTGGTTCGCCGGAGCTTATAACACATTAAGTATAACACGACGGAAGAAATGAATAGTATATATCACATACAACTCTAATGATACAATATCCAAATATACAACAATGATCAAAATCAGAGATACAATGAAATACTACAGTGGAAACAACTAGAACTTGAAACTCCAGAAGAAACATCAATATCAGCAATCTCCATAGATAGCTCGAACTACCATCAAGTTGTACCAAGCTAAGCAAGGTCATTCATGGAGACCAAAGACTTCAATATCCAAAGTCTCCAAATAATTCCAAAGAGAAAGCTGAAAGCTACTGAATCGATGTCTACTATCTGAAAAACCCAACTCTAGACTGCCCGTGTGGAAAATTGTGGGCACCCAGAGTTTAGGAAGGAAACAATAAACTCCAGGTCAGTCATGGGACTGGTATGAGCAAACAAAAACTGTTTATATTTAAAACAAACGACGAAGGATTTTAAAATTTAAATCCGTAATGCTTTTTGAAAAATGAAACTACTATAAGGCCTCCCGTGGCACACACAATGCAAAATCAGAATTGGAGGAGATTTCTCCTTATGATAGTCAAATATGCTTGATACGCGAAAAACATTTGATATTATTAATAGTGCATGGTGGAAAACATTTGCAAGTATAATATTAATCTTAACTAGCATACGTACCATTATAGTATGCCCACTATAGCTACCATATTAAATGGCAGTTCTACAACTAAAACCATACAAGGTTTGTATTGGGTGATTGGATTTCCAACAAATGGTCAGGCAAAGGAACTACCTACTGCCATATGGATACGCCTTTGGAGGGACGTCCCGAGAATCTACCCGGCTCTCTGCCAACACAAGGCCGGATTACCTCTGTAACAAAGTAACTACTACTCGAGCATGCCATCCCCCGGTAGGGCTTCAAACGGATGCGGATAGTGTTGTATCTGTATCTGTATCCGAAAAATAAAATCCACATCTGTATCCGTATCCGCTATCCGCGGATATTTCAAAAAGAATATCCGTATTCGCATCCGCGGATATCTGCATCCTCTTTGGCGGATGCGGATATTTTTGGATATTCGAAAGAATCTGCATCCGTTAATATAGATTTGATTTCTATTATAATATTTGCAGAAATAATGTAATCAAACAGTACCAATGAACAACACAATGTAATGGGTATCATGAACAAGTTACAAGACATAATGACATGCTTCATTTATCCAATTTTCTGAAAATACTTCTGGGATGAAAAACACTTGAACTACATACACAGCAACTACAATCTATTGTGATGAATAAACAAGGAAAAAATTACAACATATTGCATCACACACACAACAAAGCAAATAAAAATAGGGCATTCTTCCGCAGACTTCATATCATTTCTTCTTCAAACGCAGGCCGCCTATAAAAGTACACATTGAAATAACTTATTAAAAACTGTTACACTGTACATCTAGCGTACATAAAAGTGTTTGCAACAAATAATTATAACCACATACCTATATATATAATAATTAACTGGTGATGTATATAATAATTGAATGGGATAGTTGATGCATGCCTGGTAATGCAAGTAACATATACAGCACGTCACCAATTGTCATGCATATAAGCTCCACTTGCAAAGTTACAGTAGAAGTAGAACTATTCTTTGTTACATACTAAAATATTCAAAACATACTAAAATAAATACACAGGCAGTAGAACATAATAGATAATATTCAAAACATACTAAAATAAATATATTGGATTTTAATATTTTATGTGTATTTCCAAAATACACATGCACAAAATCAAAATCTGTAAATGTACATTTTTAACATGCACGTGTATAAGATAAAAATAAAAAGTAAATCAGAAGTGAAAAATGTTTTGTAATAAGTTTCTTATCTGTGAAAATGAAATAGGTTTACCAGTACCACAACCTTAGTTTACCTCTGTCACTCTCTACAAATTCAGAATCAACATCTTCCTACCTTCAGTTTACCCAGGCTGTTTTTCAGTTTATGTAACTTAATGTTTATGTTTTTCTATTTATGTAACTTAATGTTTTTTTGTTTATGTAACTTATGTAACTGAGGTATGGTGAGCTATTTTTAAACGTAGAATTGAGGTATGGTGAGCTAAACAGATGCATTTTAGCAGTAAAACAAAAAAGGAAGGGGAGCTAATTTACATAAATTATATCAAAATGCTAGACATACCTTGGCTTACATGAAGGGAAGCTAAAGTGGAGCTGAAGCATCATCGACAAACTCAAGATTATGAGTTGTTCAAAGAATAAAAAATAAATTATATAAAACAATCATTATATTCAACCAAATGTCTAAATTATATGTTATAGCAAATCCTAACCAATGTTTGATGGCAGCCAATTCGTTATGCAAGTCAATGATTCCACCATGTCCGAAGACAATGATTATCTACCCTCTGTTATCAACCTACCTCCCGTACTAAAAGTCGATTCGGATGCTACGGTGGATACTGGAACTGCTAAAATATCTCGAGCATTTGTAGCAAGAATCGGAAAAGTAGGACTATTAGTTTTCTACCACATCAAAATATCAAAGTTATCCTCGTTTTCACCCATTGGCAACAATTCATCTTGTAGGTACTTATCAAGTTCCGTCTTTGAACCTTATGAGCTTCCAACTTTTTGCTCGACGTAGTATCTGTATGAATATGCGTCTATATGTTTTTGTTTGATGATAATAAACATATATATTCATTTAAATGTATTTGGTAATGTACTATTCTATTTTTCATAGATTAAATAAATATTTGTTGAATAAAATAAACTACACAGAATTTGAATGGAATTTGAATTCAAACAGAAATTTTATTCAAACAAATATTTATTACAATCTTGAATAGTACAAATTCATGCTCTCACTATACATATACAATTTTGAATACAACACGATTTCATATTTACATTATAACCTCACTACATATCACTCACACTCGTATTTTGTCTTCAACTGCATTCCAGTTTGAATCCAGCATCTGAGCAATCTGCAAAAATATTCACTAACGTAGTAAAATTGAAAAAGAAATATTTTTGCAATATAAAATGAAATATGATTTTTGAAAAGATGATTTGCCTCAGTTATTTGGGTTGTTCATCATCATTCACACTTGAATTCATCACAAAGTCGTGCACATAGATATATACACTTGATAACGCTACAGGGACAGGTAATCATAAGTGGCTGCAATACACACGTGTACATTCATACACGTGTGCACTGCCTCGCCAACTCGTGTGCGCAGCCAACAAGAGCAAGTGTGCAAGTGCAAATCACAAAGAACAAGTGAATAGCAACATGCAAACAACTCTGTGCACATTGATACATGATCAGTACACAAACAACAAGCTGCAGTAAAGCATGAACATGTGTGGACAATGAAAACCAAAGCCATCAGGTCAGAGACAACATTCAAGCCAAATGAAGTACATCAAAGAAACAAGTCTCGACCAAATTCAGTAAGCAATGAATGCTACATGAAGGCAACATTAAGCAATGTCGAGCTCAGTACAACACAGTAGTGTACATAAATACTGCAACTACACAGACCAAACATATGCACAGTGCAGATCACAAAGACTTGTCACCAACAAAAATGAAGACCACTATGCATTGGACATAAATGCAATTCGAAGTGATATAACAGCAACTACAAGAACTCGACTACAAGAGCAAGCTTCAAACACCCACATATATAAAGTACACTTGAACAAAATGAACAAGTGGAGCATCTGTGTAAACTGGGCAACATGGACTGCAACAATCAAACAATGACACAGCTACACGATACCACAATATCAAGTTCAGGTGACATCAACCAAACAGTGGCAAATGAAGTACAGTATGCAACAACAATTCCAAATGTCCAGACCACTGTAATAAAGCAACATGACAACAGACCAATTCCAAATGCATCAGTGAAGTAGTAATGAAACTGCAGTGACCATACACATATATGTATAGAAATGATCAGCCATCAAAGTGCAGTGCAACTACAAAGAACACAGTGACAACGTCAAGTTCAGACCAAATAGCAATGATGGTAATACAACACAGTGCAGACACCAATAATACAAGAGAGGCAAAGCAACTACAAAGTGTCCAAACAACAACATGAATGCAACATGGTGAACAACCAGAGTGCAACTTGACTATCAATACTCAAATGAACACCACTGACCAGAATACAAAGACAGAACAACAACAAGTTCATGTATGCATCAGTGATCACAAGTACAATATCAACACAGCAGTCTCAAGTGACACAGTTGCAAACGACAGTATGGTTCAATGTCACAAGCATGAACAACCCTGTATGGAAAATGAATGGAGCAATGAGCAAGTGCAACAGAATGGGTGCAGCAATGAAACATACAAAATGCTCAAGTCAATGTTCATGTAAAACCGACTAGAGAAGATGGCCAGAGACGAAGACTACGAGATGACTGAAGTCAGAATTCAAAAATCAAATTCGTATCTTTGAAAAAGTCCAAAGTCAATGCAAATTAAAAAGGAAAAATTTCTGCCTTTTTATTCAAGAAGAATCGAACGCGTGAAAATCAAAGCCGTGAGCAACAAGTTGAAATTATATCAGGAAAGCCGTGTGTATCAAGTTGTAAAAAAATTAGGAAAGTGATGAAGTCGTGAATTCATATAAATATCAAACCCAATCATCATCATCGGCATCGAGTCAAGCAAATCACTAAACCAGCAACAAAGAGAAATTACATACCGAATCTATCAAACTCGATCAAAGGAGCAGCTGCTAAACAAAGCGCAAGTGAATCGATCATCAGAGAACGAGGCAAGCAACGCAAACCATCAACCATTAGAGAAGCCGCGAGCAAGAGAAAAACCAGAGAGAAAGCCCTAATTCGAGAAATTTGCACGAGCCCTAATTTCGCCAAAGAGGAATGAACGAAGATACAAAAGAGGCCGCATTTTTCTTCACAGTGGATCGGGTTAAAAATAAGGGGCCGGCCTAGTTTATAAAAAAAAAGGGCTTTAGTTTATAAAAGGGGTTTTCTTTATTTTTATTTTGAGCAAAAATTGTAGAGTCAAAGTTCGTATTTTAATTTTTGCTCCTGCTTTATTTTTGGAAGTTGTTTTTTTTTCTTTTTCAAAGAATTTGTAAATCACCACCTAGGTTGTAGGTGGTGTCAGATTGTCTAGTTAGAATTAGTTCAGTGAGCAGGGTGTGCGAGTTTGCAAAACTCTATAGGCGGGAGCAGTGTTTGCGAGTAAGCGAAACTCTATAGGCGGACCAGGGTGTGCGAGTCTGGTAGAGTGTTTGTGAGCGGGAGCAAAAGGGTCTGCGAGTCTAGTAGAGTGTTTGTAAGCGGGATACTGTTTAATTCTAATAGAAATCTAGGAATGCAGCAGTAGGCAGGGGTTGCCGAAGCTGGGTAAATTTTGTGTGTGATTTACTTTTCAGCATATTTATTTCTGCAGTTTATTTCTGTGTTTAATTCGAGAAAATTTTCTATAACCCTATTCACCCCCCCTCTAGGGTTAATCTAGATCCTACAGTATCTCAACTTTAGATCAATTTTGGTTCTTTTTTTAGGGCCACTATTAAAAGATTCCAAGATATCACAAGAAGTAGAGGTAGAGACATTTGTAGAGGAAGCGCTTTCTTTTCCGTATAAAGAAAATAGATTTTTCAAAGAATTATGTATTTTTCTAACATGAAATTGTGAATCTTCACCATAAATCAACCTAAAGAAAAAATCAATATAAGCCATCCTATATCGGGGATCAAATATCATACCATTACTCATCATTAGATTGCAAGTATTCCAATACTTATCAAACTTAACCTTCATCTTTTCTGCCATAATACGGATATAGTCATTTTCATTTTGCTCCCAACTCAAAATACTCTCATAAACATCACACACACTCTTAAAATACAAATTAGCTGTTGGATACTTTACACCGGAAAATTTATGTGTCACATCATTGAATATTTTCAAACGTTCACAAATTTCTTGACCTATCTCCCATTCTTCATTTGATGGAAACCATTTGTAATCACTAGCTAAATCAACAAATCACTCAAATGCCGGACGCACTTCAAGTGCACTTTCAAGCATGAAATACGTTGAATTCCATCGTGTTGCGACATCATAAGAAATTCCTTTTTCGGTTAATCTAGTTTGAGCTAACACACTTTCCCAATTTTGTTTTCTCATTTGGGATGACTTTGTAAAATTTACGCTCTCCCATATTTTTTCAATGAGAGTTTGAACAACTTTTAACCCATCATGTACTATCAAATTCAGTATATGTGCACAACAACGAATATGAAATAATTCGCCATTTAAAGGCAAAACACCTTTACCAACTAATCATTCTTTAAGGTCTCTTATCATAACATCATTATTTGAAGCATTATCAACGGTAATTGCAAATAGTTTTTTGTCGATATTCCAATGTAACACTTTTGACTTGATAGAAGCACTAAGCATAAGTCCAGTGTGTGGAGGAGGCAATTCATGATAAGCAATAACTTTTTTTTACAATTTCCAATCATCATCTATATAATGAAAAGTTATACAGCAATAACCTATGTTTTGATGTTCAAATGTCCACAAGTCCGTAGTACGACTAACACGACATGACAAACTATCAAATATCTCTTGTAATTCACCTCTCATGTCAGTATAAAGTTTCAAAACATCACATCTAACAATATTTCTTGAATAAAACTTAACCGTTAGATTTATACTCCTGACATATTCTTGAAAATACACGTGTTCGGTCATATTAAAGGGATAATCGTGTTTGGCAATCATACGTGCAAAACACATACGAGTTCTATTTTGATCAAACCTCCAACTTGATAATTTGACTGGTTTGTTTGGAGAACTTTTGGTAGTCAAGAGTTGTTGTCCAGATATTTTCTTACAATTAGGATTTCTTGGACAAGTTTTTGTATGATTTTTCAAATGAGATGTTTCTAAAGTGCTAGCTCCATTAAATACTCTCGAACAATGTTTACAAGTTGCCTTAATACCACCTTCTAGTATTACTTCTCTATCAAAATCTTTCCAAACTTCAGATTTCAAAGCTTTTGCATTTTGAGGTGCTGGTTTATCCAAATTTATAGAAATATCTTGATTTTGGGTTTCTGCTTGCACACTTGTGTCTAAATTTTTGGTTCCTTCTTGCACAACGATTTTAGATAAATTATCGTTGGCACTAGTATTGGAAGCACATGCAAAAGATTTACTACTACAACTTGAAGACGTCTTTGTCATTTTCAGGTATCTACAATAACACAGTTAATAAATATAAACGACCAGTTTGACAACAACTAAGAATGTGGCATAAAAATCAAACAACATAGTTACTACATACATACTATCAGTGAATGTCCAGTGAAAGAATGTCCAGTGGGTGGCATAAAATTCAAACTACAGAATTACTACTTGAAAATAAGAGATTTTAGCTGCCATCAAACAAATGTTAACTGCATAATTTCTATAAATACCAAGTGCTATGTTATACTGGCTAACGGAGCTGTAAATGTAATTTAGAATGAATATAATTCCAGTAATGCAATTTACTCTTAAGCCCAGTTCATCATTTAATACTTTTAATTCTCAATCAACTGAAGAGTTTTGAAATAAAGTGTGAAGTAGAGTTATTTTTAATTGCTCCAATAATTGATTACAGTCAAACTTTAATTCACATTTTAAAAGTGTATGCACTTTTTTTCACTTGAACTGTAAAGAGTGATCAGTTAAAGTTTTCTTTTTGCGTTTTTTTTGCTGTTACTTTTTGCACTTAATTAATCACTCTTGACATTTTGATAATGAATTTTTTAAGGTCCCCTTAGAGCACATACTAAGGTTATAAACTTATAATAACAAAATAACATTACTAAATTTAGTGTTCTACATATAAAAATTAAGGTCATGTATGCAATTTACAATTTTTTTTACAATTTTTATAGTTTAATGTAAGCAAGACATTAAATGTAATTTACAATTTATTATACAATAGTCTATAAAAAATATATTACATCTTAACACAGACGTTGATGAACCATATGTCTCTTCAGCGTTTATCAAGTCGGATAAGAATGTTTGATACAAAAATTATTCATTATGCAGATTAGAACATAGCTACACGTTTCTTATACAGCCGGGTAAAAACTGGAAAAAAAATTGAACTGTTGGAGGTCAATAGGTGTGGATCAATCCCCAAAAAAAACACAAAAGGGAAAAAAATTTATAAGAATTATTGGGAATACTTTAAGAGGGCTTGAATCCAATCCCTTGACACATAACAGCCAAGGTACAAAAATAAAATGTAACATTTAAGATTACGAACAAGTGGGATGCTGCATTTATTACTGAAAGGACTGTGAAATAATCAAACAATAGCTTTGAGATAATCAAACAAATGTTAATAGTGTATTAACAGAATATCAATAACCAAACAATCTCTACTAAGTAACCAACTATTATTAACAGTGTAATACCAAATAATCAAACAATAGCTTTGAGTTCATACCACTGACTCGAAGAAGAAGTAGCTGTCGTCGTAGATTGAATTTGAAATGTCTTCGATTTTGCTTGAACTTGAAGAAGACTGGCGACTGCAGATATTTGGAATCGTCGCTTGAAATAGCTTGAGTTGTCACTTGGAATCGAAGTAGTTCAGTCGTCGCTTGAAGCAGGGACTGAAATTAGGTCTGATAAACGAGACTACGAGAGGAGCTTTCAGTGTCGGCAGAGGGAAAACTAAGAAGACGCCATCTTTTTCTGAATTAGGTTTTAATTGAATGAATGAGATTATGAAAGGCGGCTGTTTTGTGTTGTACGAGAGGATCTAGGGACTGATAAAGGGAAGGATGTTGATAATAAGAATCCAACAGCCGAAAATAATATTTGGTTTTATTATTATTTAATTTGGTTAGTTGAAGAATTAAGTATAATTTGAAAATAAAAAATGGATATTAAAGTCCACAGCGGACGAATATTTTTCAGATACGGATAGTGTCATATCCGTATTCGTATCCGAAAATATTTTCGAATATCAGATATCTGTATCCGCTTTTCGGATATCGGATATTTTTCGTATTTTCGGATACAGATACGGACGGATTTCGGATTTTTTGGATACTCATTGATAGCCCTATCCCCCGGTCGTTTGCCACCTTTATCTGAGGCGCCTCTCAACCAACAACCACAAAGCAATCACAAAGTAATAGATTTGCAGTGACCACATGAGTTAAATATCGGGGCTCCACACCATGATACCACCCTTTTCCAGAAGAGAATGACACACCCTAAAGGGCGCGACCCTCATAACCTTGCCGCATCTTTCCTGTTTCAACCATTTCCGGGGTGTGAGCTCCTGATGTAGTCTCATCCACAAAGCTACGCTTTATACAAAAGACATGCTTTGATCAACAAATGATCAACAACACACAGCAACACTCAGCATGTCACACTACCAAATTGGGAGTATATCACTGATAACTATCAACTACATAACCTCTGAGCTCATACGTCTCAGAAAAGGGTGTTAAGCTAAGAGAATAAATTCTCCGCCACCAAACAGAAATGTATTTGATAGAGATCAGTTTTATATCTCAAAGTGTAATGTCAGACATACAACCATACAAGTCTATTCCGGGTTCGAACAGAACCGAAGGCACTTTCGAAGAAGCCATTGCAAATCCGGGCATCCACAATTTCGATCGGACTCCCCATCACATATGGAGAACTCTATACCGGAGCAACTCGGTGCAGAGTCATTCGACGGGTTATCCTATCGTTCTTGAAGACACCCGGTCTTCACCGCCGGTCTTCAATTGCAATTCATAACGTCGTATCGCTATTCGGAATGGGTTATATGACACAAAGTACTCTCCCGGCTAGACCGAATAATGAGCGCAATATTTAAAAACATATGGATATGGGATTTCAGTTAAGTCACAACTTTTAAAAAACCCAAAACCTTTCTTCAAATGGTTTAAACAATTTACCATTTCAAATCTTTAAACAAAAAGATACATTTCACAAAGTTCACCCAGTTTCACAAAGATCCATTCATAGATTTTAAAAACAATTTCCATTTCAATTAGGGTTAACTCATCCAATCTTTAAATCAAAGATTTAACTTATAGCTTTCGAACCCTTTTCCAAAGATTTATTCATAACTTGGAAACCATTTTCATTTCAAACTTGAAATCCCTTTAACACAAATTGGAAATTCATTTCTTATACGAAAGCTTTTATTATTTGAAAACAAATAGTTTTCACTTCGGAAAAAATCCAATTTCATTTATACAAGTTAAAATCTTTGGGTTATATTCAAACTCCCAAAACAACACTTTAAAAATGGTTTAAACCCCATATAAACCTGTATAACCTTTTTAAATCATAAATAGAATTCAATTTCAAATTTTTGAATTCAAATTTAAATCAAATTTCAAAACTAAATCAAGTTATTCAAAAATAACTTTTACCTTTGAAATTCCTTTTCAAAAGCTTTTCACTTTAAACCCAATCCATTTCCAAAACCATTTGGATTCAAGATTCAATTTTAAAATCATTTCAAAAATCTGTGACTTAACCCATTTCCACGTGCAATCAATATTTGTGTGTGTATAAGTGTGGCCCAGGGGTTTTACACAATAAAAGTGCAACATCATCAATTAGGACAGATTCAAATACAACAATATATTTGATAAGCGGTATAAACTATAACGCTTATCTTTATTCACAGGTCACATATAAATAACATAGGTACATCGCAAATAAGTAAATTACATTCATCACAGATAATAAGTTACATTTCACAGCTTAATCATATCACAGAACATCATTATCAGGGATATCACACAATTCAAAGCATCCAATTCAATCCAAACATTCATAAGTAAGATCAGTTAATTGTTTGATTAATTCAAATCAGATTAATTACTTATGAATTACTAATCCTGGTTAATTAACATTAATAAATTACAAATCATTTTGATTAATTATTCTTTAATCATTTATTAATTAACCGTTAATAATAAATTAATTAACCTTTAATTATAATTAATCAACCTTTAATCCTTAAATAATTAACCTTTAATTATTTAATTCACCATTTAACTAATCATCTTTAATTAATTAATTAACGCTTAATTAATTAATTACCTTTAAATTAATTATCCTTAATTAATTACGATAAGTGATTATCCCTAATCTTAAATCAATGTTAATCACTTGATTTATCCACCTTTAATCATTAATTAATTTTAATTAAGTAATTATCTTTAAGCAATTAATTACCTTTAATTGCTTTCATTAATTAATTTTCATTAATTAATTACATTAATTAATTAATCCTTAATTATAAATTAATTAACATTAAATTAACAAATCAATTAAGCTTTAATTAATCATCATTAACAATATAAATTAACTCCACTTTTAAGTTAACATTTTAAAAACATTCGATTAACTTCTTAATTTCATTGTTAGGTTTTATTGAAATAAACTTTTAAAAATATATGTTTAACACATTTTAAACTTAATTTATTTAAAATATTTTTATTTCAAAAACCTTTAAACTACACATTCAAACTTAACAAACAATCATCTTTTTTTTAAAAAGAATAAATTTAGAAATTTATTTAACTTAGATTATAAAAAGTTTTTAAAACTGGAAATCATATAACCCGAGGCAAACTTGTTTTTACCCGAGCCATTTCACATTCTCCCTGAGTTTCTTCCTTTCTTTCTTTTTTTTCCTTGTTTCAGTTTAAAATTTGAAAACCTGTTTTCATTGATTTTAAAACCTTGTACTATTCTCTTCTTAGAGAAATCTATTAAGTTCCTTATGCAATTAAGAGCCTGGAAAGCACATCAGAGAACCCGAGCCACTCGAACCAATACTTGAGCTTCTACCCGAGCTTCCGCCACTCACCAAAAACTCATGACAACATGCAATATTCTCGAGTATCAACCCGAGATTCCTTCTTCTTCCAAAACAGAACAAGGCCAGACCCCAGATATACATCGTGCACGTGTACGGATGGCCGACTCCCCTCCGACCATCACCCAGACCATCGACCAGCCGCCAATCACCTCACTGACACCCTCGACCAACCAATATCCTCTAGCTCGTTGTGGTTCACAATCAAGCACGACAGTGCCCAACTGGAACCAAACTCCGGTCACAAAAATCAACTCGCCTCGCCGATCAAGACCACCAGACCCCAAGCGACTACGACCACGGTTGCTCCGATGACCAACGAACAATTACCCTCTGGTCCGATCCCACTCGATGCCACGATGACGTCGCGTCGATCTTATCTTTGCCCTCGACCAAAATGAACCTTTAAACCCTAATGACTACGTACAGCAACCCCGATGATCAATAAATTCATTGATCATTTTTACCAAGGTCCTTGACCCTCAAGCGAACTCCAGCCGTGATCTCGACATTCCAGAACTTCTTCGTTTACCTGCAAATGCCCAAATTATAGACCACTTTCAACTCCCAATTGCTCGATGATTACATGCTTAAAAATTGTGAAATGAATTCCTAAATTCATATTTTGAAATACGAATAAGTTCATATGATCAAAGCTTGAAAATTTAAAAATCAAATTTTCGACTTAAATTTATTTTTACTAATATTCATGTTTTCCAACAATTCTACTTGCTATTTATGCTTGAATGTATTTTTTAAATTAAGATACACTCCTACCATCATCTTTCATTTAGAAACCAAGATTTAGAATTGATTGTATATAGAGAAATTAGTTTTATTTTGAGTGTGCTTGAGCCTGTGAGTATAACAGAACAGTCTGTACATACATACATACATACATACATACATACATACATACATACATACATACATATATATATATATATCCAAATATAAACACATTTAAACAGAGGAATTTCAAGCATACATCTAGATAAAATCAAACAGGCAAACTAGATTTTTTTTATATATGAAGGTTGAAGAGTTTGCTCACCTTATTTTGGAAGAAGAGGACAAAGAACGAAGGCCTGGAATTGGTTTTAAAACTGAATTTTGATCCTGAAGCTTGCATGTTGAGTCGAAGCTTCAATCTTTGCTTCAGGTTGCATTTGTTGTTGTGGTTTGATTGCTTTAACTTCAAGTTGCTTTAGATTCGAATTTCCAGTTTGAACTTGAATGTATTATTCTTTGATTCCAGGTTGATTTGCAAGCTTGAACCTGATGTTGTCACTCAGGTTTGATTCAAGTGAAGATGGCATTTGATGTTGCTCGGGTTTATATCTTTTTTTGGTTTTGAAAACTTTGCTTTTGAGTGGAGATGATTTTGTTTTTCTCTGATCTAAACTTACAGGTTTGCAACTGAGATTATTTTCTTTGAATCTTTGTTTTTCAGGTTTTGGGATTCTCAGTTTTGATGAAGAGAAAACTGAAATACGGTTTTTTTTCCTCTTTTGCGTGTTAATAGAATTTTAAATTAAAAGAAAATTTATCTTTGCCACTTGTATTGTTTATATGATGATTTATTTACACTTGTTAATCTTTGTGATTACTTGCCTTACATTTGTTAACATGAAGGAAATTTGTGTTTAAACCCTTAATTTAATTAGTTAAAATGTTAGTTTTAAACCCTCTTGTTATTATATTTTACAAAGTTATACTCATCATGTTTTATACATTTCCTACTTTATAAATATTATTAAGTTTCCACAAGATATATGTATATATCAAAACTTTATTCATTCTTGTCTTTACATTTATATTCATATTCTTAGATATTTATATATATATATATATATATACACACAAATCTTAGTTCATGTATATTTTAAAACATTTATTAATTCTTATTTTAATATCATACATACATTTTAATTACTTGTAATTATATAACTTTCAACTCAAAAATGCATATTTGCTAAGATTAGAAAACAAGATTTTTATTAATTTCAAATATATAGAAGGAAATTTGTGTCTAAGCCCTTAATTTAATTAGTTAAAATGTTAGTTTTAAACCCTCTTGTTATTATATTTTACAAAGTTATGCTCATCATGTTTTATACATTTCCTACTTTATAAATATTATTAAGTTTCCAAAAGATATATGTATATATCAAAACTTTTATTCATTCTTGTCTTTAAATTCATATTCATATTCTTAGATACACACACACACACACACACACACACACACACACACAAAATTAGTTCATGTATATTTTAAAACATTTATTAATTCTTATTTTAATATCATATATACATTTTAATTACTTGTACTTATATAACTTTCAACTCAAAAATGCATATTTGCTAAGATTAGAAAACAAGATTTTTATTAATTTCAAATATATAGAGATTTTTAAATCCAATTTATTTATAAAATATTTATTATTGAATTTCAGTATCAAAAATCTAATTTACAATCAATTTATAAACATATATATGAAGTTTTAAATTCAACCTTACAAATGTTCAGGACATTCATTTTTGAATTCCAAATCAAAAATATTCATTGTCAATATATTTATTTAATTCCAAATTAAAATCCATTTATTTAAATAAAGATACATCTTATTTAATCATATCAGAAATCCAAATACAATTTCATTTTCTAACATGTTTAAATTTGAATCTTAATTTCAAATTCTATTTCAATCTATTTTATATTAATTACCATATATTTCAAAATTTAATCCCAAAGATTAAATTAATTACCAAATTATTCTTAGCTAAAATCCAGGAATGTTACAGGAAACATATAAAAAATTTGTGAGACCATGCCGCTAACGTGGAACAGGTTTTTCCCTCACAAGAATAACATCTATATAGGCATAAGCAGAAATAAGCATTAGGACGACAAAACCAAATAAGAATGGGCATAAGTAAAATTAAAACTAGACTTGAAAGAATGAAAGTAAACCGAGTAAAATCCAAATTGGACAGAATGGATAAAACAATGTAAGAGTACAAACATAATATAATAGACAAAATAAAGTAATAACCCAAACTTGATAGAATGGACTAAGTAAGGTAACGGTCCAAACTTGATGGAATGGACAAAATCAATACTTAGACACCGTGAAGAGTGGTAGACTTTTCCCATAGCAATTTAAAGATAAATAGATTCAAGGATTCAAATCAATTAAAGAAAGGAAAATTTTCAACAAGTGACTAAGAAGGCACACTACCCTTGAAGTATACCTCTAGTAATATACTTCTGAGCTCGGTTACATATTGTTTGAAACTTTTCGAAAATCTCCAAGCCGGACCCCGCCAAACCTTATCAAGAATCCGAATTTTTCACATCAAAAAACTTAACTGTTTTTCGTGTGACGGTACACAAAAATCTAGATGAGATGTGAAATACCCAAATGGGAACAAATCCATATAGCTTGGCCCCCTTTCATGCTTTTAGTTTAATCATTTCCAACAAAGGATGACAAAGCTCAAAGAGCAGTAAATTGTCTTTAAGGTAACGATACACCATGAAGAAAGATGAATCTGATAATTAATAAATCAACTATCGGGGATAATTAAAATGATCGTATATGGAAATTAAATATCATATATTTACCATTACTCGTTCATTTCAAACCAGTGCTATCTCTCGGTTGAAGATGAAGCCAGGAAAGTTGAGGTAGTATTACATCTAGGCATCGCCTTGACAATATTTTTAACCTTCGAGACAGAAACAAGTCCAGCCCCAACGTTTAGCTTCAAAAGATGACTAGATCCTTTCTATATAAGCGTATCGATGACGGAACTACATTTCCATAACTGAAATCAAACTTTAACTTTATAAAACTGGACATGTGCTTGATTTCCATATTACAGTATCGATGATACCCTTTTACAAATACCCTTTTAAAACATTCTTTTATAAGACAAAATTTATAATACTAAGTGTACTAAAACAAGGGTCTAAAAAATATGTTGTTAAAACATTGTTTACTGCAAACTTAAAAACAATTTACACTTAGTTTTATTTATAAATAATTCCTTTTAAAGGATTTTCCCATTTAAAAACCAATGTTCATAAATTTAATACAATATTTATTATCCCAAATGATAATAAAGAAATTTAAATACCTTTTAAATTTAAAACAATATTAATTATCTTGAAAGATAATAAATCACATTTGTATACTCTTTTGAATTCGGTTAACTTTAAATAGTTAATTATTCATTTATATTCTCTTTTAAAATCCATTAACTTTAAATAGTTAATTATTTCCAAACACTTTACATCATTGGTAAATTAACTTTAAAAATGTTTACTAATTATATAAGTTAATTTACTTTAATAATTTTTATTAAATCAATTAATTAACTTTAATATCATCATTTAAGAAGATCGAATAAATTCTAATAATCATTTGTTGAAACGAATAATTCATCTCAAACATCATTAATTAAAATGATAAATAAATTTTAAATGCCATTAATTAAAAATTAATTAAGTTTAAATAATCATAAATTAATTGGATTAATTAAATTCCAATCTCATTAGTTAAAACGATTAATTAAAACATCATTTGTTAAAATGATTTATTTAATTATAAAACATCATTAATTAGAATGGTTCAACTAAATTTTGAATATCGGTTAAAACGATCAGTTAAATTTAAAACAATTATCAATTAAAATGATTAATTAAATTCAAATATCATTATTTAAAATAACTAATTATTTTAAATATCATTAATTAAAATGATTATTAATTTCCATTATCATCAATTAAGATAATTAATTAAACTCAAGTAATCATTAGTTAAAATGATTAATTAAATCCCATCTAAAGACAAACCAACTTTAAAACATTATTTATTAAATTAGTTAATTAATTTCAAAATCATTGGTTAAAATGATAGATTAGTTTAAATTATCTTTAATCAAAATGATTAATAACTTTTTAACATTTTGCTTAGTGAAAACACAAGCCTAATTTCAAAAGCATACTACAGAGTCTTGGGGATGAAATTTAATAAATGACGATATAGTGAAATCACTATAACGACACTTAACAAATTAATATCGGGATTTATTTTAGTTAACCATCAATATAACTACATAAGGATGTAAATAAATAAATATTGACGAGAAACCCTTTAAGGTCTCTTTACAAATATTCCCTACAAAACAATAGTTATGGATAATATATATAATCATATGGGTTCATAACAATCAAAATAATATGTTATCCATTTTCCAATCGGAAATTTAACCAAACAATCAATCAAACAATTAACTAACATCCAAACAATCAACAATAGTTTTTAACATCATAGATATGATATAATAAAATTCAATGTGAGTTAAACTCATCTTGATTTTCGTTTTCGCCGAAACGTTCCGGTTTCGACTAAAACCAAACGAGCGTTTGATTTTAGCATAAATTTCGACAAGCTCCAAATCAACCCAAACTAATTCCAATACATATCCACAATCGCTGCAAGGCCAGTGCAAAAGACGGCGTTCGAATCCGACCCCATTTGCAAAAGTTATAGCTTTTATAGTTTATCGAATAAAATTAACTAATTAAATAACTTAATAAACTAATTAAACTTAATTACCCCTTAACTAATCTTCTTCCCCAACTCAACTTATCACCTGTACACGCATAGAGCATTGCACACCATCCTTTAAATTCCGACCTCTCCTTCATCACTCAACGAAAACGCACGAAACCGACCTCGATCGTCACCTCATTGAAATCTCTATGCGTATATCCCCTCAACTCGTCACTTGACGAACCCACCAAAATCCCGACTTGCTCCATAATTTCACACCGCTGCTCATAGTCACGATCTTCAAACGAGATCCGCCGTCCACTATTTACCACTACCAGAGCTCCTCCTCATGAGCAATACGATGGGACCTATGCTGCAACCTCAAGACTCACAAAGTCCAAGAAATCTTAAACCCTAGCCTACCGACTAAAATGCGGCCATTAACGAATCAACATCGCTCACCATAAAACGGATATAGGTTGGAAGATCTCTCCGATACGAGTTGAATAAAGATGGTTTCGTATTTTTCCGTGGACTAAATCGATTGATTTTTAAAGTTATGGAGCTAATTTGGGTTTACTGCAAAAGTTTTGAACGAAAGCACAAAACAAAGTGGATAATGGAAAACAGGGAAAATGATTTTAGGCAGGGCTGTCAATGGCTATCCGAAAAATCCGAAATCCGTCCTCATCCGTATCCAAAAATACAAAAAATATCCGATATCCGAAAAGCGGATATCCGATATCCGAAAATATTTCGGATACGAATATGGATATGACACTATCCGTATCCGAAAAATATCTGTCCGCTGTGGAATTAAATATCCATTTTTTATTTTCAAATTATACTTAATTCTTCAACTAACCAAATTAAATAATTATAAAACCAAATATTATTTTCAGCCGCTGGATTCTTATTATCAACATCCTTCCCTTTATCAAACCCCAGATCCGCTCGTACAACACAAAACAGCCGCCTTTCATAATCTCATTCATTCAATTAAAACCTAATTCAGAAAAAAAATGGTGTCTTCTTAGTTCTTCCTCTGCCGACACTGAAAGCCTCTAGTAGTCTCGTTTATCAGACCTAATTTCAGTCTCTGCTGCAAGCGACGACTGAATTACTTCGATTCCAAGCGAAAACTCAAGCTATTTCAAGCGACGATTCCAAATATATGCAGTCGCCAGTCTTCTTCAAGTTCAAGCAAAATCGAAGACTTTTCAAATTCAATCTACGACGACAGCTACTTCTTCTTCGAGTCAGTGGTATGAACTCAAAGCTATTGTTTGATTATTTGGTATTACACTGTTAATAATAGTTGGTTACTTAGTAGAGATTGTTTGGTTATTGATATTATGTTAATACACTATTAACATTTGTTTGATTATCTCGAAGCTATTATTTGATTATTTCACAGTCCTTTCAGTAATAAACGCACCATCCCACTTGCTCATAATCTTAAATGTTACATTTTATTTTTGTATCTTGGCTGTTATGTGTCAAGGGATTGGATTCAAGTCCTTTTAAAGCATTCCCAATAATTCCTATAATTTTTTTCCCTTTTGTGTTTTTTTTTGGGGATTGATCCATACCTATTGACCTCCAACAGATCAAATTTTTTTCCAATTTTTACCCGGCTGTATAAGAAACGTGTAGCTATGTTCTAATCTGCATAATGAACAATTTTTGTATCAAACATTCTTATCCGACTTGATAAACGCTGAAGAGACATGATTCATCAACGTCTGTGTTAAGATGTAATATTTTTTTTATAGACTATTGTATAATAAATTGTAAATTACATTTAATGTCTTGCTTACATTAAATTGTAAAAATTGCAAAAAAAAAAAAATTGTAAATTGCATACACGACCTTAATTTTTATATGTAGAACACTAAATTTAGTAATGTTATTTTGTTATTATAAGTTTATAACCTTAGTGTGTGCTCTAAGGGGACCTTAAAAAATTCATTATCAAAATGTCAAGAGTGATTAATTAAGTGCAAAAAGTAACAACAAAAAAATGCAAAAAGAAAACTTTAACTGATCACTCTTTACAGTTAAAGTGAAAAAAAGTGCATACACTTTTAAAATGTGAATTAAAGTTTGACTGTAATCAATTATTGGAGCAATTAAAAATAACTCTACTTCACACTTTAATATCAAAACTCTTCAGTTGATTCAGAGTTAAAAGTATTAAATGATGAATTGGGCTTAAGACTAAATCGCATTACTGGAATTATATTCATTCTGAAGTACATTTACAGCTCCGTTAGCCAGTATAACATAGCACTTGATATAGAAATTATGCAGTTAACATTTGTTTGATGGCACCTAAAATCTCTTATTTTCGAGTAGTAAGTCTGTAGTTTGAATTTTATGCCACCCACTGGACACTCTTTCACTGGACATTCACTGATAGTATGTATGTAGTAACTATGTTGTTTGATTTTTATGCCACATTCTTAGTTGTTGTCAAACTGGTCGTTTATATTTATTAACTGTGTTATTGTAGATACCTGAAAATGAAAAACACTTCTTCAAGTTGTAGTAGTAAATCTATTGCATGTGCTTCCAATGCTGGTGCCAACGATAATTTATCTCAAATCGTTGTGCAAGAAGAAACCCAAAATTTAGACACAAGTGTGCAAGCAGAAACCCAAAATCAAGATATTTCTATAAATTTGGATAAACCAGCACCTCAAAATGCAAAAGCTTTGAAATATGAAGTTTAGAATGATTTTGATAGAGAAGTAATACTAGAAGGTGGTATTAAGGCAAATTGTAAACATTGTTCTAGAGTATTTAATGGAGCTACCACTTTAGGAACAACTCATTTGAAAAATCATACAAAAACTTGTCCAAGAAATCCTAATTGTAAAAAAATATCTGGACAACAACTCTTGACTACCAAAAGTTCTCCAAACAAACCAGTCAAATTATCGAGTTGGAGGTTTGATCAAAATAGAACTCGTATGTGTTTTGCACGTATGATTGCCAAACACGATAATCCCTTTAATATGACCGAACACGTGTATTTTCAAGAATGTGTCAAGAGTATCAATCCAACGGTTAAGTTTTATTCAAGAAATACTGTTAGATGTGATGTTTTGAAACTTTATACTGACATGAGAGGTGAATTACAAGAGATATTTGATAGTTTGTCATGTCGTGTTAGTCTTACTACGGACTTGTGGACATCTGAACATCAAAACATATGTTATTGTTGTATAACTTGTTATTATATTGATGATGATTGGAAATTGCAAAATAAAGTTATTGCTTATCATGAATTGTCTCCTCCACACACTGAACTTATGCTTAGTGCTTCTATCAAGTCAAAAGTGTTACATTGGAATATCGACAAAAAACTATTTGCAACTACCGTTGATAATGCTTCAAATAATGATGTTATGATAAGAGACCTTAAAGAATGGTTAGTTGGTAAAGGTGTTTTGCCTTTAAATGGCGAATTATTTCATATTCGTTGTTGTGCACATATACTGAGTTTGATAGTACATGATGGGTTAAAAGTTGTTCAAACTCTCATTGAAAAAATAAGGGAGAGCATAAATTTTACAAAGTCATCCCAAATGAGAAAACAAAATTGGGAAAGTGCGTTAGCTCAAACTAGATTAACCGAAAAAGGATTTCTTATGATATCGCAACACGATGGAATTCAACGTATCTCATGCTTGAAAGTGCACTTGAAGTGCGTCCGGCATTTGAGCGATTAGTTGATTTAGCTAGTGATTACAAATGGTTTCCATCAAATGAAGAATGGGAGATAGGTCAAGATATTTGTGAATGTTTGAAAATATTCTATGATGTGACACTTAAATTTTCCGGTGTGAAGTATCCAACGGCTAATTTGTATTTTAAGAGTGTGTGTGATGTTTATAAGAGTATTTTAAGTTGGGAGCAAAATGAAAATGACTATATCCGTGTTATGGCAGAAAAGATGAAGGTTAAGTTTGATAAGTATTGAAATACTTGCAATCTAATGATGAGTATTGGTATGATATTTGATCCCCGATATAGGATGGCTTATATTGAATTTCTCTTTGGGTTGATTTATGGTGAAGATTCACAATTTCATGTTAGAAAAATATATAATTCTTTGAAAAATCTATTTTCTCTATACGAAAAAGAAAGCGCTTCCTCTACAAATGTCTCTACCGCTACTTCTTGTGATATCTTGGAATCTTTTAATAGTGGCCCTAAAAAAAGAACCAAAATTGATCTAAAGTGGAGATACTATGTCGAGCAAAAAGTTGGAAGTTCACAAGGTTCAAAGACAGAACTTGATAAGTACCTACAAGATGAATTGTTGCCAATGGGTGAAAACGAGGATAACTTTGATATTTTGATGTGGTGGAAAACTAATAGTCCTACTTTTCCGATTCTTGCTAGAATTGCTCGAATCGACTTTTAGTATGGGAGGTAGGTTGATAACGAGGGTAGATAATCATTGTCTTCGGATATGGTGGAATCATTGACTTGCATAACGGATTGGCTGCCATCAAACATTGGTTAGGATTTGCTATAACATATAATTTAGACATTTGGTTGAATATAATGATTGTTTTATATAATTTATTTTTTATTCTTTGAACGGCTCATAATCTTGAGTTTGTCGATGATGCTTCAGCTCCACTTTAGCTTCCCTTCATGTAAGCCAAGGTATGTCTACCATTTTGATATAATTTATGTAAATTAGCTCCCCTTCCTTTTTTGTTTTACTGCTAAAATGCATCTGTTTAGCTCACCATACCTCAGTTCTACGTTTAAAAATAGCTCATCATACCTCAGTTACATAAGTTACATAAACAGAAAAACATTAAGTACATAAATAGAAAAACAGCCTGGGTAAACTGAAGGTAGGAAGATGTTGATTCTGAATGTGTAGAGAGTGACAGAGGTAAACTAAGGTTGTGGTACTGGTAAACCTATTTCATTTTCACAGATAAGAAACTTATTACAAAACATTTTTCACTTCTGATTTACTTTTTATTTTTATCTTATACACGTGCATGTTAAAAATGTACATTTACAGATTTTGATTTTGTGCCCGTGTACTTTGGAAATACACATATAAAATATTAAAATCCAATATATTTATTTTAGTATGTTTTGAATATTATCTATTATGTTCTACTCCCTGTATATTTATTTTAGTATGTTTTGAATATTTTAGTATGTAACAAAGAATAGTTCTACTTCTACTGCAACTTTGCAAGTGGAGCTTATATGCATAACAATTGCTGACGTGCTGTATATGTTACTTCCACTACCAGGCATGCATCAACTATCCCATTCAATTATTATATGAATCACCAGTTAATTGTTATATGTATAGGTAGGTGGTTATAATTATTTGTTGCAAACACTTTTATGTACGCTAGATGTACATTGCAACAGTTTTTAATAAGTTATTTCAATGTGTATTTTTATAGGTGGTCTGCGTTTGAAGCAGAAGATATGATATGAAGTTTGAGGAAGAATGCTCTATTTTTATTTTCTTTGTTGTGTGTGTGATGCAATATGTTGTATTTTTTCTTTGTTTATTCATCACAATAGATTGTAGTTGCTGTGTATGTAGTTCAAGTGTTTTTCATCCCAGAAGTATTTTCAGAAAATTGGATAAATGAAGCATGTCATTATGTCTTGTAACTTGTTCATGATACCCATTACATTGTGTTGTTCATTGGTACCGTTTGATTACATTATTTCTGCAAATATTATAATAGAAATCAAATCTATATTGACAGATGCAGATTCTTTTGAATATCCAAAAATATCCGCCTCCGCCAAAGCGGATGCGGATATTTTCGGATATCCGAAAATATCCGCGGATGCGAATATAGATATTCTTTTTGAAATATCCGCGAATAGAGGATACGGATACGGATGTGGATTTTATTTTTCGAATACGCATACGGATATAGCACTATCCACATCCATTTGCATCCGTTTACAACCCTAATTTTAGTGATAACTTTTGATTTTATAATAAAATCTCTTGACAACAAAATGATTATGTTTGATTTTTTATAACAAAAGGACTTCTGGAGCCACCGAAAATGCCCATGCCATCAAATCATCGTTAAGCTTTGAATTTTTGATTTGATTTTACATTGGATTTTAAATGAAGTATTTACGGTAACGCGCTATACAATATTTTGTTCGAGAATGAATCGCGAATGACCGAAATGAAATATGATCGTGCGTCGAAGTGCGACACGATCACAAATCGACGGTAAGATATACAGATTATCTTATTATTTATTATATTCGAACCATTTATTATTGTAAATAAAGTTACAATAAATTCGCCATTATTACTTGTTAGCTTTAAATGGAATTAAATAAGACGATTAAATCCATTTAACTTATATTTCATTTATAATTCAGATATTTAAATGATTACTATATTTGAATTCGAGTTATTACATTACAAAATCCAATTATTTAAATATTTAAAATTAATTAAACATTTAAAATCAAATTGTCAAAATTTTGACTTGTTACATAAACCATATGTCTTTTCTTATTCCAAATATAAACATGTTGCAACATTAAATTTATTGCAACTTGACGCATTTAGTGCATTTATGATAATAAGTTAATTAATCGATTAGCATAACAACCAAAATCAATGCATTTATGATAAAAATAAAATAAATGCAGTTGACTGTTATATGGTCCAAAATGTAAATTAGTGTTATGTTAAAATTTATTTCAATAATAAAATAAACATAAACTTTAAAGGAACGTACTTTGTTTTTTATTTTTGAAATAACCAAAATAACTTTTATATATCCATATTATTTAATTAAAAGTTGATTGAGGTAAAATAGTCATAAAATCGGATTTATATTGCTTGCATAAATGGTTCTAAATTATATATATATATATATATATATATATATATATATATATATATATATAACCATAAAAGAAAAAGACGGTACATGTCAAATCCAAAGTATTCCTTACTTAAAATTCACAACTTATTTACTAAATATACAAGAATAAACATGTGGATGTTTTAATCAACATAAGTTGTTCCAAAAATTTAAATAACTTTCGATTATTTTCCAAAAAATTACTGGTTTCAGAATTCTATCTTATTTCATAAATAAGACACAGATCATTTAGATCTATATTTCTACGCCAAAAAAAGTTTTGCAAATGATCTTTTAATTTACAACATATAAAAGAAATTATACTAAACGAAAACCAAAATCGTCACCAAAAACAATTCATTGATATATAGATCAAGCAGATCTGGAACTTATATATAATTTAATGACTTCTAAACAAAGTTTAATTCAAAATCTACTCATAATAATAAAAAAAAATTCCTAATGAAATCAATGATGGGTGGTTCTGATACCACTTGTTAGGCAATATACTTTATAATTGATTAATCATGAAAATCTAGATCTGAATAGGTGACCCATATTGATTTGATTGAGAATAAATCAGATAAAAGTAAATGAATTAGTGGAAGCGATACCTGAATTAATAGTTGTTGATCGAAAAAGTAAACTTGGTTTGGTTTTTCATATTGACACAAGCCTTATATCTTATATCAGGTCTGAATTCATACTTGTTGCTTTCATAAACTGATTAAGAGAAAAAGACAGATCCAAAAAATAAGAGTTGGACCTGGTCTTCTAAATTGACATAAACCCTAAATATGAATTATTTTCATAGAAAGATTAGGAGAATAACTAGAGCTTATATAATTTTGGCATCATAACCCTTTATTTATAATATTGACATTTTCTAATTTGACCCTTCAACGAATTAGAATTGACCTGATATCTGCACATTAATACCATGACTATTATATCTGTAAGCTTTTTAACTATAATTTATAATTTGATCACTTTAATTAGGCTTTACACAAAAATAACACAACACATTTTATTTTAGATACGTGGCCCACATGTTGGAACATGTTGAACCCATCTATTCTATTATATAAGAAAGAGAATATAGAATTTTTAGTATTCTTATCTCTCATTTACTCTCTGACTGAGTAGTGCATTCTTCATAATTTTTGATATAATTTTCCTTTTAGACCCATAAAATTGTTTAACATTCCACAAAACTACCATCATTAACATAACATTAATGTTATCATTATTCCTTTTGATATAATACTCTAATGTACATTTGTTTGACACCCATAATCATTATTTCTTTGTAATCTGTAATGACCTGTCTTTTTTGGATGCTTTAAGCAGACACACGCGTCAACTCAAACCATACAAAGAGGCAGATTGTTATTGGGGTAAATAATAAAAAGAGAAAGAAATAAAAACCAACACAGAATCTCATAGCGGAATGACAAAATACAATAATCAAATAACAGTTCATAAAGCTGTTTTACAAATAAATTTGATTATACGTATACAACACAGAATCAGTGTTACAGACAACAAGAGTAAATAAATAAATAAATAAATAAATGAAGCGGAATAACATATGCAGTGGAATACATATAATAATAATACAAATCTTCGTCTTCGTCCTCTAGAAATAAGGTCTTCTATCCCTGAAACGCTCAAGCTGACCTAAGCAAATTGAAAAGACAAAACACTCGAGTCAGAACTAAAAGATCTTATATAAGTTAAATCAACGGTAAATATGAGTGTGACAGCGTCTGAGATGTTTATGGGATTTGACATCTCCTATCCATTGTCTAACGTGAGTTTCAATAACTTAAGAGATGTTCAAGATTCACATCTCCTAAGGATCTGTTAAACTCTCCACTATGTAGTAAAATACGTTATTATAATAGTGTCTACTGAAAAGTAAAGTATTAAAAAAGCATTAAGGCGTTACCCATATCCACCTTAACACATCTTATATATTTCCGTAGTCTACACAATTCCGTAATCCCCCCATAAACTGGAAGGCTATCAGAGGGTACTCCATAGGTATGGTACAAAACAAATTCGTAGAAGGCGCTCTAAGGCATGTGAACAAGGTACACGAGGAAATGCCAGGGTAGATATACCATTTGCGGATCTGGACCGATGGTAACGCATAGCAGCTACTACCGTCCACCTCGGAACACACTCCCAAATCAAAATCAAGGGTGGCCACCAATCGAATCACAAAGTCGGAATATAGTATCGAAGAAGTGTGCCCGATTGGAGGAATGACCTCACTTGGCCCGGCATGGCTCTTGATTTTAGTCACATATAAGCTGACTCACGGGAGTCAGGGTCACATCATACCTCATACAAAAATCGTTCACCAAACCATCATACTTCATTTCTGGAATTTCCACCACGTACACAGTTGTTAAAGTTGTTTTTGGTATTGGCAGAGAGTATGACAATATTCGATCCCGGTCTCTTTAACAACAATCGTTTATTACACACCGAATGATTCTTTTACGTTTCAAAAATCAATTCACAATTTATATCAAAATATCATATTTAATTTCAAATCATATCTCTATCGAATTCATATTCACTTCAAACCATATTCACTTTCAAATCATATAGTTTCCAAAATCATAATTTCTTCAAAATCGTATTTCTAAAGTAGTTAAATCCTTACTTCAAAATCGCAGATTCAAATTATTATAACATTTTAAATCCCAAATTTGGTTATAACATCATTTAACCATATTCTCTTTTAAACCAATTAATTGAAATAGACACTTCTACTTTACTTAGTATGGAAATTTAGAAAATAGTTTAAATAATTATAAATAGTTAAAATAGTTATAAATAGTTGAAATACTCTAAAATAGTTTAGTTATAGATTAAAAATACTGTTAAATCAATTTAAGACAGCTGATGAATTTTAGAACATATTAAATATAATTAAAATAGATTAAATAGCTTTAAAATAGATTAATTAGATTTAAAATAAGTAAAAATGAGTTAATTCGTTTAAAATAAATTTAAATGGTTTAAAATAGGTTAAAATGATTTAATATAGTTAAAATAGGTTAAAATATTTTAATAGTTCAAAATCTTAATAACTAAAGTCTAAAATGGTATGTTTTTAAAATTAGTTTATACTAAAACATGAGTATGAAATTTATATCAATTTAAACTATTTATTACATGTCAACACATTTTGATTATTTTCAATTTCCAAAACCAAATTTCAGGTTTAAAAATTCCAATTCTCAATAAATTATTTAATTCAATATTACTTCCAATCCATGTTCAAATATCACTATAAATTATTCCAATTTCAATACATTTCAAAGTTGCATTTTCAACAACTCAAACAACTCAATTCTAACAAATTTCACTTATATCTCAAATTTGACTTTTAAAATTTCAATTTAATTTCTTAAAACAATTCCTTTAAACCAATTCACATTTTAACATAAAACTTGATTTTTCAATAATTCAATTTATATAAATCAAATTTATTTCCAAATATCATTTAATTAAATTCAAAAATTTTAAGGATTTTAAATCATTTAATTTAACCAATCCGATGTCCGTATATAATTCTCTACCCTAGGGTCAAGTGATACAGATATTTATCATTTTGATCGCATTTAAAATTTTACGATTATATATCATTTCAAACCGCAATCTCGAATTAATATAAAATCCATAAAATCGCTCAAGTCTTTCATTTCAACCCATAGTGATTTTTCCTTAATCTGTAGATCGTTCGAGGATATATATCATTTCAACCTATAGTGATTTTCAAATAATAATAATTAAGGGAACTTGTAGAGTGACAACAGTATATAAATTTTCATAACATCTAATCATCCAACATCAAAAATCAAACATCCATCAAAATCATCACACAATTCAATTAATTAATTTCAATAATAACTAATTATCAATAACAGTTATCTAACAGGAAATTTAGATTCAACAATAAATTAAATGACCATTTAATTCAAATAAATTCAAATTAACAAGAATAACAATTTACATCTACCAAACAGCTATAAATAAATTCCTAATCATATCGTAAATTAAATTTAACAAACATAGGAATTTTAGAAGTTGTAAGTAGGTCAAACTCACCTTGAATTTAAATCGATTTAAAATCCAATTTAAACACAAAATTCAAACAGTCTTAGAATCATCCAAACTAGTGTCAAAATGTCTGAAATTTCAATAAGATCCCAATGCAAGAAACCACGCATGAATTAGACCTCGTATGAGAAAGTTATTCAGGTTAGAAGTTAAAATATTTAGAATAACCAAAATATAAATAAAATAATAGAAAAAAGGGTCCATGTTAACTGTTACCTCGCGCGTTCGAAACCCTACAGCCTGCTACCGTGAATGAGCCGCCACCAAAATGCACGTTCGACCAATGTCCACGACCACCACGCCCACCATCACTCCAATCCACCACCTTCACGACACTGAGCAACCTCAGGCGCACCCTCTCCGATAGCTGCGGCCACTCCGGCCTCACTAAAACCCACTACCGTCGCCTTAAGTTCACCGATCGCTATGATTTAGGCGATCTATAACGCGAACGAATGGCACCGATCAACTCCCTTCGACCTCCTCTACCCTCTAGCACCACCCGATCATTTTATGGTCGCACATCCACCGTTAAACTGTCGAAACTCTAAAACGAACGGCCAAAGTTTTTCGACGATTTTTTTCAAATGGTGGTTCGAATTGAAAAACGAACTGCACTAGTGAATTACACTCGTCGAGAGCTTAGAATTGATATATAATTTGATAGGGTTTGAGGAACCTGAATTTTTGATTTGAAATTTAATTCAAGATTGAATTGGGAATTTGTTTTTTGGTTTGTCTGCCATTGAAATGAGGGGTTGAGGAGGAAATGTACATATAAAAAAATGAAAATATGAAGTAGCTAGGGTTTATAATGGACAATTTATAGGCAAATCAGAGATAGAAATGAATGGATCAGATTTGATTTGGAAGTTGAACGATAAACGATCCGAAACGCCCTTCTATCTCCGGAATGAAAATGGGGCATCCCATATGTCAAAATAGACGTTTTCAATAATTTTAAATTCAATGAAACAGGTTCCAAGTCCAAATTCCATCGTATGAAGAAGTTAGCTCAAAAATCAGCATATTTCAAATTGATTTCAATTGAATTTAATTAAACTGATTTCTAGGCGTTTCGAGCCCGTACGATCAAATGAAAAGTCCGATCGCTACGAAATTTGAAATCCTACAATAGTTCACCGTTACGGATCCGATGAAACTAGTTTCATCGAAATCCAAATCAGTGGCCAAAATGGCTATTTTCATGTTAATTAAATAAATTAATATTAAATTAATTAATTCACTTTTTAATTCAATATTTATTAACCAACAAATTTCATCATTTTTGATTACTTAGACATTTATAATGATTCAAAACAAGTTTACACATCCATTCAAAGTTTAAAAATTTACCAATTACAGTGTTCATTTTCAGCTGTAATTAAATCTAATTAATTGTAATTTGATTTCAATAAATTGTTTAAATTGATTTCAGACTTTATATTCAATCAATTATTATTAAATGACATAGTTAATATTTGTTGATGTCTTGTTTCACTAATAAGCTACATTCCCTTCTTTTATTTTTATTAACTGCTATAACCCAATGGTATTGAATTTTTGTCAATTTTACACATTAATTATAATTTAAATACCAATTAATTATTTTATCTTGGTTTCATTCCTTTTTTATTACATCAATTATTGTCATGTAAATAAATTTTACACTACAATACCATTTATTACATTCACAATTACAATTATTGTCTTGATTCACGTAAATGTAACATTTATCACCTTTAATTGAAATGGATTAAGTATATTGGCAACAGACAACAATTTTTCACTATTACTATATTTAATAACATTTGTATGTTCATTATTTGCCACCAATTGTTATAACAACTCATATTACACTAATTCTATTCAATTTCCATTTATTGCACATATTTATATTAATTAATCAACATTTACGTTTGTTTTCATATATTCAATTTATATTCAAGTATAACATTTATATTATTTCAATCAACTCGATTTTCATTAACTTGTTAAGAATTAACTAAAATTAACCTTGTTTCATTTTATTACATTTAGTGTTTCATCAATAAATTCCAATTTTTTTATTTCTTCCAATATTAAATTACCAAAATCTTATTAACTATTTTTAGTTATCGAAAATTACGGGTCATTAACTCTTCCTCACTCAAAACTTTTCGTTTCCGAAAAGGAAAAAGAAGGGAAAAGGAATTAAGAAATCAATATATATTATTCAAAATATTAAATTTATAGACAATTAATTTACACAATTAAATAATTTAAATAAAATATATCAATTTACAACAATTAAATCCTTTTTATATCAAGTTTCGAAATATTTTTCAAAATTTTTCTAAGTCCAAAATTCATAAAAAATTTCAGTAGAGTTTTCTTTGTACGGAGAGGTTCGGGAGAAATAATAATTTCAATAATAACAATATATATCATATTTTTCAAAATAACGTATCCCAACAGCGGGAAAAACAATATAATATCGCTAGAAAACCATAATCCGTGAACATGCCAATTTGTCCGGTAAAACAACGCTTATTTTATGAAATCAAAAGTAGTAGCAATTGCGTCCATAACCCGTATTTCACTTATATAATCCAAAAGAGTTAATAATTATTAAACGTGAAATATTTATGTTGTTTCAATTAATAGCAACAATCAATATAAAATTACAACAATCACTTGCAACCAACAACATACAATCATCACATGAAATCAATGAAATCAACCATCCATATCAAGAAAAACAAATGGTTTATCGAGGTTTAGACACTTTTAATAGCATAGAATGACAAATAAACTACTAAGTATATCATCTAATAGTCTAAGTAAAACTCAACAGATTATTCATACATCCAAACAATTTGAGATATCCATTCCCAAACAACCCAAAAGCCAAAACAAACAACACATTCCAGATATTTTTTTAGTTTTATTCTTATTAATTTATTTTCTTAGTGATTATTTCTTTAGTTTACACTTATTTCTTACAAAATTCAATTTTCCACTGATTGATTTAAGATTCATTACTTACAAATTATTTTTATCATTTATTGCTATGATGCAAAGTTCCTTTTCATTACTTTATATTCATTTCTGACATAAGTTATCTCTATTCAGTTGATTATAAAAGAAATCAATGAATTCATTATTTAAGTTTTACATCCATTTTATTGCAGTTTAGACCACATTTATAACGTTATATACTTGATTTCCATTAGATATTAATATTAATTAGTGCATAAAAGTTTCTTACTATTTTAATGTACATTCATCCTTTCTTATAAAATGTCATTGGATATTAAATCCATTTTCTAAATCATTTCAATAATATCTGAAATTATAACCATTAAATCTTAATATAGTATTCATTTTAGTTACTTTAATTATCAGTAGCTTCAAACATTAACTTAAGTTTATAATTCATTTATTTATAGTAATCATGTTCAATTTAATTACTTAGCATATCGATTCATTTACTTAAGCTTATAATTATTTACTTACAGTACTCACTTTCTATTACATTATATTTTAGTAACATTTCAATTATAACTTAAGTTCATAACAACTATAATATCGAAGTTCTTATTAAAAATAAAAAATTCATTGAACACTTCCATTACTTAAGTTTTACTTGTATAATATTCCATCACATCCTACTTAACATTACAACTTTTAATATTTCAATAAGTTATATATATATATATGTTTCTAAGAATGAAATTGAATATTACACAAGTTTACCTCATTTATTTTGATTAACAAAACGTTCAGTAATCATATCTTCAGGATTTTCATCATTTGACCTATAGGTTACAAATTTCAAATTTTTGTATATCTCATTTATAATTAAGCATTTACTTTCGTACTCAACTTTAGAAGTTCCAATTATTAAAGGATTAAAATTTTCATTCCATTACAATAATTTAAATCTCTAATTTATAGGAATTTAAAAACTAAATACCGGGTTCCATTTCAAATCATTTAAAATAATATATATAACCATATCTATATATATCAAACCATATTTAGAAATTTAATTTAATATTTATTTATCAAAGCAAATGTGTAGTAAACTACTACATCAGCCTTCCCACTTTGAAACTCAAAAATGAACGTCGATGATGCGTACACTCGTCACCGAAATTATTTTCCAGCGACAAAGAGGGGAGTACAGAACTTATTTCCGTCAAAAATTCTTTAAAACATTTCTTTCAAATTATATTGAAATATTTATATCTGAAAATGCTTTCAATTAATACAATATTATATTCCAAAATCCTTTGAAAGAAATTTTCAAAAAATCCTGGAACTTAAGTTCTAAAATTTCCAATCTACATTCTTTTATTTATAAATCCTAATTTCAATCAATATTTATAAATTCACTACCTAATCAAACAAATATATTACAACCAAAATATACCATTTATAAAATTGCTATTTCATATACAAAAATATATAATAGGCAAAATTATTTCATTTACCTATGTTTCAAACAGTGTCGGTCCATCCTATTAAGTGTTTAGAAATCCTTATCTATGTCGTAGCGTCCTATGCACTGACCAGAATTTATAAATAGAAAACGAAACAAATTAAGACAGTATAAAAACCTTTCATAACACTAACAAATACACTCTCTCATATATATATACTCTACGACTCATTCTAGGGTGTTACTACCATATTTAATATGGATCAGATCCCATAAAGCTAAGGTAATCGCTAAACCAAAGCTCTGATACGAACTGTAACGACCTGTCTTTTTTGGATACTTTAAGCAGACACACGCATCAACTCAAACCATACAAAGAGGCAGATTGTTATTGGGGTAAATAAAAAAAGAGAAATAAATAAAAAAATACAAAATCTCACAGCGGAATGACAAAATATAATAATCAAATAACAGTTCATGAAGTTGTTTTACAAATAAATAGATTATACTCATACAATACAGAATCAGAGTTACAGACAACAAGAGTAAATAAATAAATGCAGCGGAACAACATATGCAGTGGAATAAATATAATAATAATACAACTCTTCGTCTTTGTCCTCCAGAAATAAGTTCTTTAATCCCTGAAATGCTCAAGCTGACCCGAGCGAATTGAAAAGACAAAACACTCAAGTCAAAACTAAAGATCTTATGTAAGTTAAATCAACGGTAAATGTGAGTGTGACAGCGTCAGAGATGTTTACGGAGTTAGACATCTCCAATACAGTGTCTAACATGAGTGCAATAACTTAAGAGATGTTCGAGATTCACATCTCCTAAGGATTCGTTAAACTATCTACTATGTAGTAAAATGCGCTATTGTAATATTGTCTACAATAAAGTAAAGTATTAAAATAGTTTTAAAGCGTTACCCATATCCCCATTAACATATTTTATATATTCCTATAGTCTATACAGTACCGTAACTCCCCCCATAAACTGGAAGGCTATCAAAGGGCACTTCATATGTATGGTACAAAACAAACTCGTAGAAGGTGCTCTAGGGCATGTGAACACGACACACGAGGAAATTCCATAGTAGATATATCGTTTGCGGATCCGGACTGGTGGTAATGCATAGTAGCTACTACCATCGACCTCGGAACACACCCTCAAATCAAAATCAAGGGTAGCCACCAATCAAATCATAAAGTCAGAATATAGTGTCGAAGAGTATGCCCGATCGGAGGAATGAACTCACCTGGCCCGGCATGGCTTCTGATTTTAGTCACATCTAAGCTGACTCACGGGAGTCAGGGTCATGTCATACCTCATACAGAAATCGTTCACCAAACCATCCTACTTCATTTCTGGAATCTCCACCACGTACATAGTTGTTAAAGTGGTTTTCGATATTGGCAAAGTATGACAATATCTGATCCAGGCCTCTTTAACAACCAATCGCTTATTACACACCGGATGATTCTTTTACATTTCAAAAATCAATTCACGATTTATATCAAAATATCATATTCAATTTCAAATCACCGTTGAATTCATATTCACTTCAAATCATATTCACTTTCAAATCATATCTTTCCAAAATCATAATTTCTTCAAAATCATATTTCCAAAGTAGGTTAAATCCTTACTTAAAAATCGTCATATTCAATTTATTATAACATTTTAAATCCCAAATTTGGCTATAACATCATTTAACTGTATTCTCTTTTAAAACAATTAATTGAATATTGACACTTCTACTTTACTTAGTCTAGAAATTTAAAAAATAGTTTAAATAATGATAAATAGTTAAAATAGATATAAATAGTTGAAATACTCTAAAATAGTTTAGTTATAGACTAAAGTTACTGTTAAATTGAATTAAGATGGTTGATGAATTTTAAAATAGATTAGATATAATTAAAATAGATTAATTAGCTTTAAAATAGTTTAATTAGATTAAAATAAGTTAAAATGAGTTCATTTGTTTAAAATACATTTAAATGGTTTCAAATAGATTAAAATGATTTAATATAGTTAATATAGGTTAAAATAGTTTAATAGTTCAAAATCTTAATAATTAAAGTCTTAAAATGGTACGTTTTTAAAACAGTTTTTATTAAAACATGAGTATAAAATTTATATCAATTTAAACTATTTATTATATGTCAACACATTTTGATTATTTTCAATTTCCAAAACCAAATTTCAGGTTTAAAAATTCTAATTCTCAATAAATTATTTAATTCAATATCGCTTCCAATCCATGTTCAGATATCACTATAAATTATTCCACTTTCAATACATTTCAAAGTTACATTTCCAACAACTCAAACAACTCAATTCTAACAAATTTCACTTATATCTCAAATTCGATTTTAAAATTTCAATTTAATTTCTTAAATCAATTCCTTTAAACCAAATCACATTTTAACATAAAACTTGATTTTTCAATAATTCAATTTATATAAATCAAATTTTATTTCCAAATATCATTTAATTAAATTCAAAAAATTTAAGGATTTTAAATCATTTAATTTAACCAATCGGGTGTGTGTGTGTATTTCTCTACCCTAGGGTCAAGTGATATAGAAATTTATCATTTCAATCCGCAATTCAAAATTTTACGGTCATATATCATTTCAAACCGCAATTCAAAATTTTACGGTCATATATCATTTCAAACCGCAATCCCAAATTAATATAAAATTCATAAAATCACTCGAGTTTATCATTTCAAACCATAACGAGTTTTCCTTAATCTACAAATCGTTCAGTTATATATCACTTTAATCCATAGTGATTTTCAAATAACAATAATTAAGGAAACTTGCAGAGTGAAAACAGTATATAAATTTTCATAACATCCAATCATCCAACATCAAAAATCAAACATCCATCAAAATCATCTTACAATTCAATTAATTAATTTCAACAATAACTAATTATCAATAATAGTTATTTAACTGGAAATTTATATACAACAACAAATTTAATGACGATTTAATTCAAATAAATTCAAATAAACAAGAATAGCAATTTAAATCTACCAAACAGCCATAAATAAATTCCTAATCACATCGTAAATTAAATGTAACAAACATAAGAATTTTAGAAGTTGTGGGTGGGTCAAAACACTCACCTTTGAATTTAAATAGATTTAAAATCCAATTTAAACTCAAAATTCAAATGGTCTTTGAATTCATCCAAACAAGTGTCAAAATATCTGAAATTTTGATACGATCCAAACGAAAGAAACCACGTATGAATCGGACCTCGTATGAGAAAGTTATTCAGGTTAGAAGTTGAAATATCTAGAATAACCAAAATATAAATAAAATAATAGAAAAAAGGTTCCACATTAACCGTTACCTTGCGCGTTTGAAACCGTACAGCCTGCTACCGTGAATGAGCCACCACCAAAATGCACGTTCGACCAATTTCCACGACCACCACGCCAACCATCACTCCGATCCACCACCTCCACGACACTGCTCAACCTTAGGCGCACCCCTTCCGACAGCCGCGGCCACTTCGGCCTCACAAAAACCCACTGCCGCCGTTGCTTAAGTTCACCGATCGCGGTGATTTAGGTGATTTATAACGCGAACAAATAGCATCGATCCCATCGACCTCCTCTACGCTCCAGCACCACCCGATCGTTCTATGGTCGTAGGTCCACCGTTAAACTATCGGAACTCTAAAACGAACGGCCAAAATTCTTCGAGGAATTCGGGTCAAATGGTGGCTCAAAAATCAGCTTATTCCAAATTGATTTTAATTGAATTTAATTAAATTAATTTCTGCGCATTTCGATCCCGTGCGATCAAATGACAAGTCTGATCGCTACGAAACTTGAAATCCTGCAATAGTTCATTGTTGCGAATCCGATGAAACCGGTTTTGTCGAAATCCGAGTCAGTGGTAAAAATGGCTATTTCCATGTTAATTAAATAAACTAATATTAAATTAATTAATTCATTTTTAATTCAATATTTATTAAGCAACAAATTTCATCATTTTTGATTACTTAGACATTGTAATGATTCAAAACAAGTTTACACATCCATTCAGTGTTTAAAAATCTACTAATTACAGTGTTCAATTTCAGCTATAATTAAACCCAATGAATTATAATTTGATTTCAATAAATTGTTTAAATTTGATTTCAGACTTTATATTCAATCAATTATTATTCAAATGACATAGTTAACATTTGTTGATGTCTTATTTCATTAATAGGCTACATTTCCTTCTTTTATTTTTATTAACTGCTGCAATCCAATTGTATTGAAATTTTGTCAATTTTACACATTAATTATAATTTAAATCCCAATTAATTATTTTATCTTAGTTTCATTCCTTTTTTATTACATCAATTATTGTCATGTAAATAAAATTTACATTTCTATACCTTTTATTACCTTCACAATTACAATTATTGTCTAGATTCACATAAATGTAACATTTATCACCTTTAATTGAAATGGATTAAGTATATTGGTAACAAACAACAATTTGTCACTATTACTATATATTTAATAACTTTTGCATGTTCATTATTTGCCATCAATTGTTATTACAACTCATATTACACTAATTCTATTCAATTTCAATTTATTGCACATATTTATATTAATTAATCAACATTTACGTTTGTTTTCATATATTCAATTTTTATTCAAGTATAGCACTTATACTATTTTAATCAACTTGTCTTTCATTAACTTGTTAATAGTTAACTAAAATTAACCTTGTTTCATTTTATTCTAGTTACTATTTCATTAATTCCAATATTAAATTACCAAAATCTTATTAAATTAACTATTTTTAATTATCGAAAATTACGGGTCGCTACATAATCTAATAGCGATCTCTTCCTCTTCTCCATGTTATTATTACAATTTTTTCATATCTCATTTGCTTCCTATCATTTTTTTACATTCATACCATTTAAATATTTTTCAATATGTTATTTCTTTTCATTTATCAATTTCATACGTAAACTACAATTCAAAAAAAAAACTAAAATATCTGTTTCCAATCTAAATCAACATAAAGATTCTATCCAAATAGTTTTTATTCAATCTCTTTATTATTTTATATAACTATAATTTGATTGAATTCGTCATTAGTTCTTTAATTTCTACTCAATGTTTTGTAGAGATTGTGTTTTTATCTATTGCTTTCAGTGTTGTAGTTTTCATGGAAAAATTGTCTAAAAGCCTCCAAAATACCTTGCTTACTAATCTATCAAGCTAGATTTAAAGGTTTGATTTTTATTTTATTATCTTTGTTTTCATTTAATTTAAGGTTGATTTTTTTTTTGTTTTAGCTCTAATATATTATTGCAGATCTTTACTTCGAATTTTGTTTCCCAAAAATTATTTCTTATTATTTTTGTTACAATTTGTATTGATATGAATATGGTTTCCTTTATATTTTAGAAACTTGTTAAATTTATTAATACATTGATATTATATAATCTTTGGTTATTTTGTAAAAACTATAGTATATGAAGCTTGACTATTTTTTATTTTTAAGTTTTCTATTTACACCGACGTTCACCTTGTTTGTATTTGTTTAGTATGATTATGAGTTTCATTTCATTCATTCATTTTGTAGGGAATAATTGGCTTATTAACATATAAATATAAAGTAATCTTAAACTTTTTATAATATACAAGAAGTAAAGTTGATCTTTTTTATTTTGAAACATAAGTATATACAAAAATAAAGTTGGAAAAAATCTTATACTTTCTTATTATTTTAGTTTCAATTTGTATCATTATCAACCTGGTTACAAGTATGTTAAAAATAGGATAAAAGTATGTTGAACTAATGTAAAGTATGTTGAACTAATGTAAATTATGTTTGAAAATTAATTAAATGACATGCTTAGTAAGATAGTGCTTACCAAGCTAGGAACAATTGATAGTTGATGTAACATTTTGTATATAAAGTCATCGTGCTCTAAAATATTAATTATACTCTATATGTTCCAGAACTATTTAAGTAGATTTATCAACACATTTTTGTTAGTGGTGTTCACGAAAAAATTAATTTAAAAATTTACATCCCATAAATATATGCTTTCATCTTCATATACTATAAAATTTAAAAAATTTACCGTTAATAGAATTATATACTAACCCCCCCTATGCTTTATATGGGTTCACCTCGTAATAGTTGTAAACAAAATCACCTTGAAAATTAAGTTTAGCTACAAGTGTTAACTGTAGTGATTTTTTTTTTAATTTGAGCGGAAGCAATTTATTTGTTCAGAATCTAGTATTGCCTATTTAGATATCAATGACACTTAAAAAAGAATTATGCAGTCTCACAGAAAAATAACAGAAATAGAAGACAGGAAGATTTAACGTGGTTCAGATATGAATATCCTACGTCCACGGAGACCCAACAACTTTTTATTTCACTAAAGAAGAGAGTACAAAAGAAAGAGGAAAGAATAATGGTGGATACTACACTTGCTTGTTCATATGAAGATAAAGTTCCTTCATTTATATAGACTTGATAATGAAGGGTTGCTTGGAGATTAAGCAAATCAATTTCCTGATTACGCAGATATCTTTCCAATTTGCGTGATTTGATTTTAGTATAAATAGATGGCGTGATCTTCGTTTTCATATCTTTCTTTTATTCTCCATGCCTAATAATTTATTTCTTCATATAGCAGACTAATTAATTGATTTAGTAATTAATTAGTTTCCTTAAAATATCCTTCCATATATCAGCTAAATTAATTGATTTGATTGAATCAATCAATTAATTTCTTTCCCTTTTAATGAACATTTGAATCATCCAAATTCAACACTCCACCTTGATTCAAATATAACAATCTCTCTTCATCACCTTATCATCAAATAATCAACATATAAGTTGGGTCTAGCGCCCCATGGCGCTCAAGTAACAGGTATCAAACTGATCAAGTTTGAGCAATGCTCAAACTTGTCCTTAGGAAGTGACTTTGTCATCATATCTGAAGGATTATCCAAAGTACTCACCTTCAACAATTTGATCTTTCTTCGTTCTTCCTCAAGCATAAGAAAGAAACCTCTAACATCAATGTGCTTCGTCCGTGAACTATAAGCTTGATTTTCTACAAGATGAATCGCACTCTGACTGTCTGAAAATAGCTCTACTGTCTGCTGCACCATTGAAAGATCATCCAACAACTGAAGTAAGTACAATCCTTCCTTTGTTGCTTCCACAATCGATATCAACTCTGCTTCGGTAGTCGATAAAGCTACGATAGATTGCAGCTTTGATCTCCATGAAATCGAGCCTATGCCAAGTGTAAAAACATAGCTCGACACTGACTTCCTAGCATCTCTATCCCCAGCGTAATCAGAATCACAGTATCCTCTAAGAAAGATGTCACCATCCACTCCACCATATAACAAGCCCACCGAAGAAGTGCCTCGAAGATATCTAAGAATCCACTTCACAGCTTGCCAATGCTCTTTGCCTGGGTTAGACATATATCGACTCACAACACCCACTGCATGGGCCAAATCTGGTCTTGTGCACACCATCGCATACATAAGACTACCAACAGCACTAGAATAAGGTATATCAGCCATATACCTTTTGTCTTCTTCCGATGAGGGAGATAATTCTTTTGACAACTTAAAATGAGAGCCTAATGGAGTGCCAACCGGTTTAGCTTTCTCCATTCCAAATCGAGCGAGGACCTTCTCGATGTACTGAGCTTGAGTGAGCCTTAACTCTCTCCGCTTCCTATCCCTGCTTATCTCCATACCCAATATTCTTTGTGCCTTTCCCAAATCCTTCATGTCAAACTCTCTACCGAGCTCCGCTTTCAACTCCTTAATTCTGGCCATACTCCGAGATGCAATCAGCATGTCATCAACATATAACAACAAATAAATCATATCACCATCACATCTCCTGAAATAAACACACTAGTCTTTGAAACTTCTGGAGTATCCCTGTGAAAGCATAAACTTATCAAACCTCTTATACCATAGTCTAGGAGACTGCTTCAGTCCATATAGAGATTTGTTGAGTTTGCAAACATAATCTAGCCTGCTACTGTCAATGAACCCTTCCGGCTGCTTTAAATAAATCTCCTCATCCAGATCACCATGCAAGAATGCAGTTTTGACATCTAGTTGCTCTAATTCCATATCATAATGAGCAACCAATGCCAAAAGGATACGAATAGAAGTATGCCTAACCACTGGAGCAAAGATATCATGATACTCTACCCCTTTCTTCTGAACATACCCCTTTGCGACTAACCTTGCCTTGTATCTGAAATTACCATTTTCGTCGTCTTTCACTCTATAGATCCACTTGCATCCAATAGCTCTCTTGTCGGTGGGAAGAGGCACCAAATCCCAAGTATGATTTCTCTGCAATGATTCAATCTCCTCCTCCATAGCAACTAACCAACTGGAACCGTTAACTGATGCGATGGCTTCTCTATAATCACAGGGCTCATCATGGACAACATTCAAAGCATATGTTGCCATATCATCGAAGTAAATATCTTCGATGCTCAATCCAACAAACTCATCAAGCCACTTAGGCTTTCTTCTTTGTCTGACAGGCCTAGGTTCCGAATGAGCTCCACCTTGAGTTTGATCCTCTGTACCAACATCGATATTATCCTCATCAACCACGGTGTCATCGGAAATACCATTTGAACGTCTATGGAAAGAATCAACAGATGACTTGCTTTGTGTCTGGTATTCTTCACATGTCCTCTCATTGTCATCCGATGAGGAAGGCTCCACCTTCAACATAGTCTTCTCATCAAAAGTCACATGCCTGCTCATAACGATCTTCTTGCTAATAGGACACCACAACCTATATCCCTTCACTCCTCTCCTATAACCTAGAAAAATACACTTGCGAGCTCTAGGTTCCAGCTTCCCTTTGCTCTCGTGCACATAAGCTGGGCAACCAAACACTCTGAGAAATGAATAGCTAACAGGCTCTCCTTTCCATACTTCTTCAGGGATTTTCATATCTATGGCAGTGGAAGGTGTGCGGTTGATGAGGAAAGCCGCCATAGATAAAGCTTCAGCCCAAAATCCCTTCTTCAATTTAGCAGTCAGTCTAAGGCATCTTGTTCTCTCCAATAATGTCCGATTCATCCTTTCTGCAACCCCATTGGACTGAGGGTCGCCTGGTGTGGTGTAATGCCTCTTAATGCCTTCAGACTCACAATAATCGATGAATTCCTGTGATACAAATTCACCGCCATTATCTGAACGGAGAACTTTCAATTTCTTCCCTGACTGCTTCTCAACCATAGATTTCCACTTCCGAAACTTGGCAAAGGTTTCACTCTTTGACTGAAGAAAGTATACCCATACTTTACGAGAGAAATCATCTATAAATGAAACAAAATATCTGGCTCCACCTAAAGACGGACAAGGGGAGGGACCCCATACATCTGTATGAACATACTCCAAGACAGCTTTTGCTTTATGCTCTCCTGTACCAAAAGAAATCTTCGTCTGCTTTCCAAGAACACATTCTTCACAAAAACCAAGTTTTGAATGATGAACTCCATCAATCAATCCTCGTTTTCTCAACTCATCCATGCTGCGCTCACCGATGTGACCCATCCGTAAGTGCCATAATCTGGAAGAATCCGAATCAACAGATGTAACAGAAGCCGATTCACCAATTACAGTAGTGCCCTTTAGTAGATAAAGATTTCCTGCCCTCACACCTCTCATAACAATCATGAAACCCTTCGATATCTTCATTTTCTCTCCTTCCACTACAATCTTCAAGCCAAGTCTACTTAATGCCCCAACAGAAATCAAGCTCCTCCTCAAATCAGGTACATGTCTAACATCGGTGATCGTACGAATAACACCATCAAACATCCTAATCATCACGCTACCAACACCCACCATACGGCAAGAAGCATCATTGCCCATCAGAACTTCTCCTCCATCAATTTCACGGTAAGTGGAAAAGCAGTTCCTATTAGGTGTCATATGATAGGATGCGCCAGAATCAATCAGCCATAAGTTGCTCTTCCCAGAAGAGCCAGAAGCTGTAAATACATCGGTGTCACTTTCTGTATCTGATTTCTCTGCTGTAGAAGCTGAAGCTTGCTTTGGATCTTTTCTTCTACCTTCAAGCTTGAGACATTGTGCTATGAAGTGCCCTGGTTTTTACAATAATGGCAAGTCAAATTCTTAGGCCCCCTAGATTGAGACCGTGAATAATTCCGTCTTCCACCTTTCTTCGTCCTGCTTTGGCCTCTACCTCTCTGAACAGATAAGCCTTCAGTATCACTATCCAAGCTAGTGCTCGTCAATCTACCTCTTAATACTTCATTATGAAGACCAGCCTTTACATCAGATAGGTTAATTTTACTGCGGCCATAAATCATGGAATTAACAAAAGCAGTATACTGCTTAGGCAAGGAACATAAGAGGATCACAGCTTGAGCCTCATCAGTAATATCAACTTCCGCTGCCTTCAGGTTCATAATCAAAGTCGTCAAAGCATCTACATGCTCCATGAGATCAGCTCCAGGCTTCATCTTGAACGAATAAAGTTGTTGCTGAAGAATAATCCGATTAGTGAGAGACTTGTCTTGATATGCATCCGATAATGCATCCCATAGTTCTTTCGCCGTCTTCTTTTGAGAGAATTCTCTAAGAACTTCATCTGAAAGGCTCAACTGAATTGTTGTAAGAGCTTCATCTTCCATCTCTTCCAAATCAGCTGCATCAATATCTTTCAATTTCTCAGGCGCAGAAACAACCTTGTAAGTCTTCTCCTTCTTCAATACAGCCTCCATCTTCATCTTCCAAGTACCAAAATCTCCTTTTCCGTCAAAACGTGTTACTCCATAATTGACACCAGATCTGCCAACAGACTTACTAGAAGTAGCCATTAATATCCAAACAGAAACAATAACACTAGCTCTGATACCAAACTGTAGTGATTTTTTTTTTAAATTTGAGCGGAAGCTGTTTATTTGTTCAGAATCTAGTATTGCCTATTTAGATATCAATGACACTTAAAAAAGAATTATGCAGTCTCACAGAAAAATAACAGAAATAGAAGACAGGAAGATTTAACGTGGTTCGGATATGAATATCCTACATCCACGGAGACCCAACAACTTTTTATTTCACTAAAGAAGAGAGTACAAAAGAAAGAGGAAAGAATAATGGTGGATACTACACTTGCTTGTTCATATGAAGATAAAATTCCTTCATTTATATAGACTTGATAATGAAGGGTTGCTTGGAGATTAAGCAAATCAATTTCCTGATTACGCAGATATCTTTCCAATTTGCGTGATTTGATTTTAGTATAAATAGATGGCGTGATCTTCGTTTTCATATCTTTCTTTTATTCTTCATGCCTAATAATTTATTTCTTCATATAGCAGACTAATTAATTGATTTAGTAATTAATTAGTTTCCTTAAAATATCCTTCCATATATCAGCTAAATTAATTGATTTGATTGAATCAATTAATTAATTTCTTTCCCTTTTAATGAACATTTGAATCATCCAAATTCAACATTAACGATGCATGGATTCTTTTTTTTTTTTTTTTTTTTTTTTGTTCTTCCTAAGTGCTAATGGCACTAGCGGCATTCATAAGGGTGACATAGGCAAGAGTAGCGGCTAGTCTAAACATTTTCTCATAGCGTATGCATCATAAGAGTCTTCAGATAAGTATTTTCCAACGATCTAAGTATTTTTATTTTATTTTATGAGTCTTACGGCACGCGTTTCGCGCGTGAATTATTTTCCTTATAAATTGTATATGTTTAAATGAGTAAAAAAATAATTTTTTACTTTTAAGTGATATTAAGATTTATATATTTGTAAAGAAGTATTTTAAATTTATAAATGAAGTTTAATTTTAAATTCTATTTTTAGAAGTGTTTTGAATTTGCAAAGAATGTTTAATTATTAGATCATACTTTTAGGGACTTTTGAATTTGTAAAAGAAGTAAAATATTATATTCTATTTGGAAGTTCACGTTGATATAAAAAAACATGACATCAAAGCTGAACATCTATTATTAAAGATTTTGTTGATTTTTTATAAAATGAATTGTTGGACTGCATAAAAAAGACAGTTTAAGATTTTGACTACTGCATGCACATAATGTCTCTCTTAAAATGGAATATAAATTATGTTATTTACTGGTGGAAAGGGATTTTCAATTGATTTTATTGATCGCGATTTAAAGTTCAAGTAATATAGATGGTTGCAGATAGAGTTTTGCAATTAGAAGGATGTATTATCAAGTAGAAGGATGAATTATCAAGTTTACTTTCCATACTAGGGTAGTCCGCACTGCTGAAGTCAATATTATTACCCATGGATTTGAATAGCAAAGATGCTAGAGGTTCTCTCTCTCTCTTAATTATTTTTTTATTTAATGATCAAACTGACACAAATATTATACGTATAGGCTATATAAAAACTGCACTTGATTGAACTTGAAAGAGGACGTTTGCCTGTAGGCTAAAAGAGCAAAAAATCACATGTAAGCCACACTTGTCAATAACTTAATTTGTTTTTCTGATTCAAACAGGATTACAAAGTATATAAGTGAGAATGTCAGTGATGATGGGAAGTGAGTTTACAAACAAAATAGAAGTGAGAAATGAATGGATGGTCCAACATTAAAGGAAAACCAACGTCAATGCGTACTCCCAACAAAAGGTGTATAGTTCCATTTTGTGTCCCTCATTCTTCAGAAAAAACTATAGTTGATGTGTAGATTGAAATGCTTCGTTCATGAGCAAGCCACATATGGTTATCTCGTTGATAAGATGGTAGACAGAAACAATGAGAGCCCGATATCATGGAGGAAAATGATATTCCCTGTCAAAACGCAATCCGTAAGTTATGTCATATACAAGACTGCAGGAAAGCATTAACAAGAATGTTATCAGTTTATTAGTGGAAAATAACCCACATGACTTGCAAGTACTATAGTCATGGATAACTGACATTTGATGTCAGAATGCTCAAGTCCTTTTTTGGCTTGTAGAATCAGTGGACCCTCTAAGGTTGTTGCACTTCAGCAAATGTGTAGATATACATAGCTTATGATACTCCTTTAAGTACATAGCTTATGATACTCCTCTAAGAGTAAGAAGAGCAATTGTCAATTTATAGATTTAATTCTCTATTGCTAACTCGCGTTTGTCACAATTTCACAATTGATGATACACCAATTGAGTTATTGAAGAAATTGATATCACATATAATACGCCTGTTATGATAATGTTTAACATAATCAAAATGGAAAAACCATCATTGTACGGACTCTTACTTATAAGCTGAAAATGAACATCCTTACTATACTATACCTCAGGTAAAATTATTATTGTTCATAAGCCTGTACACTGTTTAGCTATGGATCGGTGAAGGTAAATTAACCAATTAACAAAAGTTTTGCGTTGAGTCTTTTTCACAATGATAATAAAAGGGGTTTTTAGGCTAAAGGAAAAAGTGAGAAATAAATTTAATTTCAGGGACAAAAAGTTTGTTTTTTAGGCTGAAGGACACTTTTTAGTGTAAATCACAGAATGATAGTTGTAACTATCATTTTCAGTTTACACTAAAAAGTGTCCTCCAAGCTAAAAAACAAACTTGTTGTCCCTTGGACTAATTCTTTTTGCAACTTCTTCCTTGTGCCTATTTACCTATTAATAAAATTGTTGCTACTTATACCATATCTGCTAACGCATATATCAACAGGTTGATTTTCTTAGCTGATATAGGAAATCTTTTTTATCATAAAATTATTTACAACTAAAATGATGACTTAGTTAATCTCAAATATTTATTTGAGAGAAGAACTAAATTAGAAGAATCGTCGTAAGTAAAATTACCAACATCTTCGTAAATTTTGATATATCTTCAAATATATTCATGGTTATGACTAATATAATTATTAAAAGAAAAAACATAATTAGAATAATTGTTAGATTTGCCCCTAATAATTGTTTTGGTATATTTTTTGTCGATACATCTACCATTAGGTGGTAAATTTGTCTTATCATATCATAATTTACTCAATATTAGTCACTAATAACATTCGACTTGTATGCCGCTGCATTAATTACTGAGCATTCAATTTGTCGGTTGTTGACAACCAAAATGCTCTTTTGACCAATTATCGAGTAGGGTCCGTCAATTGCTCGAGCAAGAATGCATGGATTGCATCAACTGTAAATATAATTGACAACTGCTTTAGTAACTCATTAGTGTAATTGCTCTAACAACATTTTCCAATGAAGGGGAATGAGTGTACTTTCCTCTCATTTTTTTCACTTATTGCTCACTCACTTGTCACTACAAGCAAAAGAGAAAAACTCACTACCCAGCACAAAATTTCAATTCGAAATGATAGAATATATATGCAATGATAAATTCTGTCATTTTAAAGAGCAAATCCTCATTCTAATGCTAGTTTTTGTAAATGCCCCATTACTAACATATTTAATTATTAAAACTTAACACACACAGACACACACACATATAACTGAATGGATTTCAATGGACACAGAGGGACAGAGAATATTGAGACCAAGTGATTTGATCATTTCAATGGGCACATGATAACGGAAAATATTGGGATCAGGCATTTATAACAAATAAATGGCGAGGGCTTTATCTTGTTGACCATTTTTCATCTTATCCAAAACTTAAGCTTCCATTTTCAGCCCATTGGAAACCGAATCAAAAAACATTACATTATTTTTTCCAGTTGTCATTTTCTTATTCGATCGCTATATCGGGTTTTTATAATAATTTGATTTACAATTCATGCATGAAAAGAGCAGTGTTATTCAGCATTTCTATTAAATATACTAACGTCTGATAAGAACAAATCTATTATAGTCCAGTGAGCACTAATTGTCAAACAATACTGATCCCACGGTGGCGCACAAGGTCTATTGTGAAACTATATCCAAAGATAAAACATTGCAAAGGAGCGACAACTCAGGAAATGGAAGAGCAATGGCAAAAGAAGGAGAGAAATGGTTTTGTATTAAGATTTTATTTTTTATTTTTGAAATGTTAAAGGGCCCAGCCCAAATAAAAATACATAAATGAAACAGGTAAACCGAAAAACCCGAACCACCACACTAAAGAATACAAAACCCTAACAAATTAGGGCAAAACTCGCCTCCACTAAAAAACACAAGAGACACAAAAAATGGCGAGCAGCCCAGAGCGAAAAATGGAGATAACTAATAGATCAACGCGCAAAATCCCTATACACGGCCTAAGGAGGCTTCCAGTACAACATATCTGGTCTTTGAGCCTCACGAAGCTTTGGAGTGAGGTGTAAATCCTTCGAAAGATTGGTTTTTGCTTCACGAATCTTTGGAGTGAGGTGATAATCCTTCGAAAGATTGGTTTTTGCTTCAGTATTCTCAAGCGACTTGGTATTAATGGCCGGGTTATCAAATTTGATCATCCAGCTGCTTTCTCCTCTTTTCCAGTTTGATAAGTGAAATAATTGGTTATTGATTTTGCTACGATAAAGATTGTAGCCTAATTTTTGCTCTTCGATTGTCAAGCAGAGCTTTTTGTCATACTCTTAGAGGCTGCAATCCAGACAGTAACCTCCAGAACTGTCAAGTAAGCAAAAAGAACACTTCCAATTTGTAGTGTTAAAGTTAATATTTGTGAAATTAAAAGGAGCCTTGATACTTCCTTTGTTGCTAGCAGTTGACATTTTACTATTCTGGAGGGAACTGCAATCTTGGTTGTTTGTTCGATTTCTGTAGCCCTTTTCAGATAAGTGTGTATTAAGAAGCACGTAATTATCCGAGCAGGAAGTGGTGGAACTATTATTAATGTTAACTGACGCTTGCCAATCTTTATTAATGTTCAGATGCTTTCCAATTTGATCATAAGGACTGCAAGTGCGGTAGCTTCCGCCCCTATCAGGTATGTAATTAGAATGATTAGTGCATAATGATTCTTATTTATAGGAAAAGAAGATGTATCATTTAACAAATTTCCCTTATTATTGTAGGAGTGATTCCTGTAGTGTTGGTAGAAGTGGCCGCCATCAGTGTTGGTTAGATTAGAGGAAGCATTAACATTATCCAGAGGCTTTATCATCCAGTGATTGACATTGCGATGAAGAGGCCTTACATTGGGAGAGTCAGAGATGATTTTCCCATTCTGTAAGAAATATTCTAGATTCTCCTCATATTTATCCATGTGCCAGTTTGCATATATTTGATTCTCAGACAGATTGTTTTGTTTTTTGGTTTTATTGAAGAGGATTTGGCAATCCAAATCAATTTTCTTTCAGAGTTGAATGCTTTTTGTTTTTGGTTGAGAGTGAAGTCTTTGATTTCTTTCTTTCCAGATGTGAAATATTGTTGCAGTCAGCATAATACTGGCTTTTTTGAATTCATTGGTTTTCTCTTTGAAATTTTCAGTGATGTATTTGGTGCTTTCTCTAATGTTTTGAACCACCTGATTTTGTCTGATATTGAGATTTGTTTTGGCTATGAACCAAACATGTTTTGAATAAGAACAGTCAAAGAACAAGTGATTGATACTTTCCTTTTCCTCTCGACATAGAAGACATATTGAATCCCCGTTTTTATTCCATTTTAAACATCTATCCCTGGTGGGAAGTCTGTTTATAATTGCAAAGTAAGCACAATGGGACATTTTTGGGCAATTTGCTTTATTCCAAATAACAGAGTGCCAATCGACTTCAGTTGCATGACCTTTTATAAATTCCAGAGTTTTTTTTGAAGGAAAAAGAACCTTTCGTAGATGTTTTCCGATCCCATTTGTCTTTTGAAAGATTAGAATCAATAGATAATTGATTTATGGCAGTATTGAAAATAGATGTAGCAGGATGTAGAGAAGTATTTCATCTGTTGTTTTGAATAATCCTGCTAACTTTTCCATGAATTTCACCAAACAAGTATATGTTGTTCCAATCCACAAGACTGACTAAAGTTTTTCCATGAATCCAAGGGTCGAACCATAAGCTAGTTTGATTACCATTTTTAAATTTTCTTTCTAAAAGCTTGATTCCTGTATCTCTAGAGCTAAGAATGTTTTTCCAAACAAATGAGTGATGATTTTCAATTCTAGTAGTCCAAAAGTTCTTGTTTTTAAGGTATTTTGCTTGCATCCACTTGGCCCAAAGAGAATTGCCATTTATAAATTTCCAAAATAATTTGAGTTTACAAACTTCTCTGAGATCATTTATGTCTCTCAGCCCTAATCCCCCTGCTTTTTTTGGAAGACAAATTTTATCCCAAGCAATTTTGTGATGTTTACCTTTCCAAATAAAGTTAGCGCAAATCCTTTCAATTTTATGAATTGCTTTTGCTGGGATATTGTGAGCTTGTATCCAATACATGATGATTGCGATGATGACTGTTTTAGTTAGCTCAATTCTTCCAGCTAAAGACAGAAATTTGCTAGCCCAACCTTCAAACTTATTTTGAATGGTATCTAGAAGTCTAGTGCAGCCTCTGTCATTAATTTGATTAACACTGAGAGGAAGACCCAGATATTTAACAGGCAGATTACCTTCCTTAAACTTTAAGCTATTTAAAATGTCCATTTTATTTGAGCAGTTTTTGCTGAAATAAATTTTGCTTTTGAACTCATTGACTTTTAACCCAGCATGTTCTTCAAGTTTGTTAAAAATGCTAGCAATTGATTTCGCACTTTTAGTGTCTGCATTCAAAAAAATAAGCAAATCATCAGCATATAATAAATGTGTTATAAATGGCCTGATTCTATTTATTGGTTTGATATCTCCTTTTAAAAGCTCAATTTCCATAAGAATTGAGAAATATTCCATTGCAATAGTAAATAAGTAAGGAGAGAGTGGGTCTCCTTGTCTAATTCCCCTATTACTTTGAATAAGTCCATTAGGAGAACCTTGAACCAAAATAGAATAAGAAACATTATTAATACATTCAAAGACTAAATCACAGAATTTGTTGCAAAAACCCATTTGTTTCATCATGTAAATAATGAAATGTCTATTTATTTTGTCAAAAGCTTTGTGTAAATCAATTTTGATACACATGAGGTTTTTATTATTGTTATTAAAGTTTCTAATTAATTCATGTGCGAGTAAGGTGTTTTCAACAATTAATCTACCAGGAATGAATGCACTCTGGTTTTTAGAGATAAGATATTTCAAAATTTTTTTAACCTATTACAAAGAATATTTGAAATGATTTTATATATGAAATTACAACAAGCTATAGCCCTATAATCTTCTAAGCAAGAAGGAGTTTGAATTTTTGGGACAAGAGTTATAAAAGTATGATTCAAGTTTTTTAACATTTTACCAGTCTTGAAAAATTCAGAAATAGAGTCAAACAAAAGGAATTTAATATCTCCCCAGTGGGTTTTATAAAATTTGGCACCAAAGCCATCAGGACCAGGACTTTTATCATTATTGGAATTAAAAACGATGTTTTTAATCTCCTCAAGACTGATAGGTGCCAAGAGAATATCATTGCTGTTATCATTAACTTTATATTTAGGCTCAATATAAGGGAAGGAGTTAGCATATAGATTGGTATTATACAATTTAGAAAAATAGTTGATGGCTTCTTTCCTAATACTACCTGAATCATTGATAACATTACCTTTGTTATCAATAATTTTTCCTATATCATTTCTATGTTTTCTACCAAACATTTTAGCATAAAAGAATTTATTAGCTTCATCACCATGTAAAAGTCAGTCAATTTTTGCTTTCTGTCTTAAATTTATTGACTGCACATGAAGGGACTTTACAAGATTATTTTGGGCTAGCAAAAAATTGTTGACTTTTGAAATGTCTGAGCAATCCTTATCTAACTCATTCTGCCTAAGCTCACATTCATCCCTAATGGTTTTAATCTCAATATTAGTTCTGTTTTTATTCCAAATTTTTAATTTTCCTTTGGTGATATAGAGAAGTTTGTTGAATTTAAACTGGGCAGTGCCCAAAATTTTTGTGGATAAACGGTTTTTAACAAGATCTTTGTAACCTTCCTCATAGACCCAACCATTAACAAATCTGAAAGGGAAATTCTTTTTATTATTAATATTTTGAGAAAATTCAATTTGAATTGGAGTGTGATCACTTGTGGCCTGAGGAAGAGTAGAACATTTAAAATCTTTAAAAGAATTAGTAAAAGTATTATTTAGAAGAATTCTATCTAATTTACAGTGGATGTTTCTAAATTTACCAGATTTCCAAGTAAAAGAATTTCCAGACATAACTGGTTCAAATAACCCAGTTCTAAGCAGAAAATTATTAAGAATTTCAAGTTTTTTAAAAGGGATAGGATTCCCAACCGTTTTCTCAAAGCCATGCATGACAGTATTGAAATCACCAATAATAATCCAAGGTGATTTCATGTTGAAATTAATTTGTTCGAGATTATTCCAAAGAGTTAATCTTTCAGTTTAACTGTTGGAAGCATAAATAAAAGTGATTTCTAATTGAAATCCACCTCTGTTTACACACTTACAGTGAATGAACTGAAAGTTAATAAAATATTGAGAGATGTCCCATATATTAGAGTCCCAAAGAACCAAAATTCTACCATTTCCTCCCATTTGATTATTATTTATAATATTCCAATTATTTAAATGTAACGACCCGGAATTTTCGATCTCGAAAATTCCAGATAGTTAGAGAAAAGAAGAAAAGAGATAGAAGAAGAACAGAAAAGAAACACACAATCTCACATTCGCAGCGGATAAAATATAATATCAATAATAATAATTATACCAAAGAAAACTGTATCAATCGATTTTACATCAATATATCAGAGTTACAACAATTTTATACAACATTTGGACAGATACAATTTAAAAGGTCTCAGATATATACAATATCATAGTGGAAACCCTCCATACGTCCCTGCCATCCAGCTCGCCTCCTGAGCTCCAGAACGTCCTTACCTGAAAATCTGTAATACTCGGTCTTACCCGAGCATTACATCAAGTAACACCCGGGTCAGGCTGGAAACCAGCGTGAGTAAACCCATCTAACACGTAACACAAAAGCATACAACTTATATAAACCCGGGGTAACTTATATCGATTTACATCTCATAAGTTATTATAGACATCAACCATTTCACACATCGATTTCTAAGTGCCAAAACTTAGATTTAGATGATCCAATTTACTTAAGTCACTCCACTTCAACCTATTAGTTTCACATATCAAATTATAAGAATCGAAGTGGTTTCGGGTATTCACTAATACCCGACTCCGGACTCTTCGAAACCATTACCAGGCTTAACTTAAATTATTCAAGTGAAAAACAATTCTACTTTTAATACAGGATTGTCACAGTAATTCATCATCAATAGATAACCACACCTTCACATTTTAAATCAAACATATCATATCACATAGTATCACGAACCACCTATTGGGAATAACAATTAATCAAGGCTTCCAATATCATTCTATTTATCCTTTAATTTCATTTAAGTAATTAATCCTTAATTGATTTCACAAACTAATTATCCTTAACCCAATATGGTAATTAATCTTTAATAGATATCAATTCAATAGTTATCATCCAAATTCAGACACTCAAACAACCCATCATCCATAAGCAAGTATTATCAATTCATATCATAATTAATTTAATTACTTAAATTTACTCCTTAAGAATTAATCACTTAATCTTGCTTATACAATCATTAATTAAATACTAACCTTAATTAATTAATCTCATCCTTGATTTACTCACTTAATCAATTAATCAATCCTTAATCCCAGATTAATTACCCTAAATTAATTATCTCAATTAATCCCTTGATTAATTACATAGGAATTTAATCCAAATTGAAAGGGTGGGCTATGCGGTAGGATTGTGTAATATGGAATAATGAAAAAGTCTAGATAGATAAAGTAGGTAAATGCAAGGTGACACTAAGATTTTATACTGGTTCGGACCTCTCGTCCTACGTCCAGTCCCTAAGCTTTTCTTAGGAATTTCACTAACTAACACCCTCACTTCACCCGGAGGAATAGGTTTACAACTTACCCAAACAACCGAACGGGATTTCTTGCCTCAACTACCGAAGAGGACTTTCAACTCAATTACTAAAATACAATATTCGACTTGTTGTGTTCTTTTCAACACTAATGAGTCTAATGTAGTACAATATTCCTATAATCTTATCCTCGAGAATATGCAATGTGTTTGTGAAGATTTAGGAAATGTGAATTGCTATGAATCAAAAGAATGTTATAAACAAAAACAGTGATTCAAGCAATAAATTGGTGATTGCTTTGAGAATATCTAGAGAATATAAACAAGGGAATAGTATGATTAAAGCAAGAGAATTCGGTGAATTAAATGATGTTAGAATCATGTATATATACTTGTAGAAGAGGTGCATAAGTTGTCAAAGGTTGCAAACAAGAGATGCTTCCATTTTCATTGATGAATGGTTGCAACTCTTGGGAAGAAGAAGGTGTCTTTTCAGAGAAAATTCGCAGGTTTAAATTCAGTCGACTGAGCAGGAGATTCAGTCGACTGAAAATACAAAGAAAAAATTTTCAGGAACAATTTCAGTCGACTGCACAGGTAATTCAGTCGACTGAAACTGTGCAATTTTGTATGTGTACAGTTTTAGTCGACTGGCTATGTCTGTTCAGTCGATTGAAGTATAAAAGTATGCACAGTGAACATGTGAATGAAGTTTTTATGAATGTGTTCTAATGTTCGTGCAAATCTCTTGAGGATACATTTTAACAAATAATCTAGACTAAGACACATAGAAAATCATACTAACGTTTATACTTTGGTCTATCTTCTTCTAGCTTTTGCATTCTCTTCCTATTTGTTGAAGCTCATTGTCATTGATCAAAATCTTTGTGTATCAACATTCTCCCCCTTTTTGATTGATGACAATACTTTTGTAGAGATGTATATACTTACTTTCTTCCCCTGAATGTATGCACTATTTTTTCTACAAAACAAAGTTAGTACCATAGATTTTCTCCCCCTTTGTCATCGACAAAAAGGAAGAACTAACAGTAGTAATAATATATCAAAATAATCACTAAATCATAGAGAATATAAGCATGAACTAAGAGAAATAAAAATGTTATGACAGACAAGCATAAAATAGCTATTAGAAAGTTTAAAAATAGACATCAAAACAACAAAATCACTCATCCTTATCCCAGTCATATGAACCTTCCCTTCCAGTTGGTTCACGTATGACGGGTCCTCCTATTGGTGGTCTAGGTGCTCTTCCTCCTTGGCCACAACTAGCTCCGCTTGCTCTGCTACTTGTATGCTCTTCGGATGTCGTCCATGTAAACGTGGGTGCCGGACGTTTGCCGCGAGATGTTGAAGCAGTAGTGGTGCTTGAGCATGAGATTGCATCCCAAAGCTTGTTGAAGAATCCTTTGATTTTATCAAGCTTATGATCTACCTTTTTAAGACGAGTGTCAAGAATTTGTTGATTTCTTGACAATATCCCCAAGGATTGGTTGGTAGTGAAGCTTGGGTCAACAAGACGAATTTCATCATCTTGCTCGAGATGTTCTTCGTGGCGAGGTTGAGGAGGTTGTTGTTGTTGTTCTTGATGCCTTGCTTCCCATTCAGCAAGTGATATTATGCGAGGAGGTCGAGATGGGAGTTGCATTAGGCTTATGGTCCGATGGTTAATCTGATGGACCATTGTATTCTCTGATTCAGGTAATGGCGTATCGACATTTAGGAGAAGTCGCATGATGTACTCTCCAAAGTAAATAGTGCGCATTTTGCCATTGTTGAAAGTGAGAAACTCATCAAGAATAAACTGTACCCAATTAACTTGTATATTGCCAAAAATAGCATATAGTGCTCGATAGTTATTTTGGTAGACAATTTCTTACGATCCCGTACGAGGTGTAATTGTTCTCATTAGGGCTTCATGGAGAATTCTTGCCATAGGTCGAAGGGAGGTGGACTTAAAATCCCTAAAGTTGATATTATCCTCCATAAATCGATGGTTGATGTTGTCACGAATGTGTGGGTTGAAATCTATCTCCTCGAGCTTTCTTCCAACATTTGGGGATTTTAAAATGTGTGCTATTCTATCCAAAGAGAACCAAACTTTCTTTCCACACACCATACTCCAAACACTATTGTTTGGATTTCTTGGAGTTTGGTGTCCAAGATTAAGATTAGCATAAAATAATTTACCATTACATGATTAATGGCATGATCATTTCTTTTCAAATCTAGAAGTGGAGTCAAACCTACCGGATCTGTTAACGCTTGAAGGTTGTAGGTTTGAAAGCTTTGAAAATCAACGAAAGAATGCCCAAAAATTCGAGAATTCTTCATCTTGTTCCATCGAGTGACAGCGGTTCCATCATAAAGCCATTGTGCTATTTGAGCATCAATTGGCTCGGAGGATGAAGAAGATGAGGCTCTTGATCTTTTTGGTGCCATTTTGGTAAGAATTGATTTGATTTTGAGGAATTTGAGAGCTAGGGTTTCAAATAGATTTGGGGAAGAAGGTTTGTAGGAGGTAAAAGTGAATAGGTATGGTAATTTTTGGTGGTTAAAAGGGGAAATTCTGCCTGGGAAGCAGCGTTCAGTCGACTGAATATTCTGTTCAGTCGACTGAATCAAAGGCCGAAGTGTTCTGTGATAGATTCAGTCGACTGAGCAAAACATTCAGTCGACTGAATTTTGTTGCTGAAATTTTCTGTTGAATTTTCAGTCGACTGTGCAGATGTTTCCAGTCGACTGAACTTTGCATATATTATTTTCTGTCATATTTTCAGTCGACTAAGCAGAGGAATCCAGTCGACTGAAACATGCAATGTTGTTGTTTCAGTTAATTGTTGAAATTAAACAATTTATTTAAAGGAATAGTTACAAAAATATTGATATAAATATTTCAAAATTCAACTATTTCTTTGGGGATGGACTTGGAGTCTTCTTTCCTTCATTCTTCATGTAATTTATATCCCATGAATTTGGACTATATTGTGAAGTCTTAGGAGACATCCAAGGATTCACAGGATCAACTGGTGTACGATAAGATGAAGATGGATCAAGTGAGCTAACAGGGCGAGGTAGGGGTTCAGCCACTTCGTTCTTCTTTGATCCACATAAGCGTAAACCGATTTGTTCTAGAAAACTCAAATGTTTTGCCGTAACTTTTTGCTCGAAGTATAGCTCTCGTTGAAGATCTATTTGTTGTTGTTGAAAGTGATGAATTTCATCAATCTTTCTTTTTGTGTCAGGGGAAATAAATAGTCCTCGTTTTGCCTTTTTAGATTCTGGTGTGAAACCAGTACGATAATTTTCTCATTTGTAAACCGGCTCATGTGCTGGTGTTGGTGTGGGAAGTTTTGGCGATGTTGGAGTGTTATCAACTGACGAGGTGATATTGATTGGAGAGAAGGAGTTGTTTGACGACATTTTGTATTGAAATTTGATTAAGCTTTTAATTGTAAGATCGAGATGTGAAAAAATAAAAAAATTTGAGTTTATTTATAGTCGAGCTTTACTAAATAACTAAAGGTTATAATTTATTTTAAAATTTGTAATCGCACAATGATTTAGTGGTTAGGAGAATGTTGATAGAAAAGTATGGTTCATATTAATAATTCAGTTTTAAAACATGTGGTTTAAAAATTGCATAATGTAACATATAACATTTTTGAAAAATATTGTATATTTTCATTCAGTCGACTGAACAGATTTTTTTAGTCGACTGAAATGATTGAATATTTTAAAATTGTATTTAATTGATATCTTTAAAGGATATTATACCTAATTCTCGTCGAAGTTTTATAAAGGAGTTTTCTAATAGAGGTTTAGTAAATATATCGGCAATTTGATTTTCGGTATAAATATGTTCTAAATTAATTATTCCTTTTTCGATATTGTCTGGTAAAAAATGGTGGCGAATATCTATATGTTTTGTACGAGAGTGATTAACAGGATTTTTAGATAAGTTTATGGTACTTGTATTATCACAATATATTGTAGAATTTGTTAAATTTATATTAAAATCTTTAAGTGTTTGTTGCATATATATAACTTGTGTGCAAGCTAAAGCAGCTGATATATACTCTGCTTCGCATGTGGAAAGTGAGACACAATTTTGTTTCTTACTAAACCAAGACAAGTGATTTTCCAATGAAATGGCAAGTACCCCTTGTACTTTTTCTATCCGTTCGGGATCCACCAAAATCAGCATCACTGAATGACACTAACTCAAATGAACATTCCTTTGGATAGAAAAGACCGAAATCTTTAGTTTGGTTAAGATATCGCATTATTCGTTTTACTGCTCTTAAGTGTGAATCTTTAGGATCAGATTGAAAACGTGCACATAAACAAACACTCATCATTATGTCAGGTCTACTAGCGGTTAAATAGAGCAAAGAACCTATCATACTTCTAAACAATTTTTGATCTACACTTTTGCCATTTTCATCTCGATTGAGATGTGTAGTGGTACTCATAGGAGTAGGTTTAGCAGAAGTGTTTTCCATACCAAATCGTTTTATTAAATTATCATAATATTTTTCTTGGTTTATAAAAATTCCATTTGTTAATTGTTTGATTTGAAGTCCGAGAAAATATGATAGTTCTCCCATATGAGACATTTCGAACTCATTAGTCATTATATCTGAAAATTCTTTACACAAATTTTCATTTGTTGAACCAAAAATAATATCATCTACATATATTTGAATTATTAAAATATCTTTGGCGGTATTTTTAATAAAAAGTGTTTGATCTACTTTTCCAATTTTAAATCCTGAGTTTAATAAATAACTTTAAGTCTTTCATACCAAGCACGAGGAGCTTGTTTAAGACCATATAGTGCTTTCTTTAATTTAAATACATGATCCAGATATTTTTCATGTATAAATAACGGAGGTTGTTCTACATATACATTTTCTTTAATAAAACCATTTAAAAATGCACTTTTAACATCCATTTGATAAAGTTTAAAATTGTGAAAACAAGCAAAGGCTAATAGTATACGTATTGCTTCCAATCTTGCAATGGGAGCAAATGTTTCTCCAAAATCAATACCTTCTTCTTGATTATACCCTTGTGATACTAGTCTTGCTTTATTCCTTGTTATATTACCTTGTTCATCTACTTTATTTTTGTAAATCCATTTTGTTCCAATTACTGATTGATTATTAGGACGTGGAACTAATTCCCAAACATTGTTATGTTCAAATTGATTTAATTCTTCTTGCATTGCGATAATCCAATAATCATCTGTTGATGCTTCTTTTGGATTTTTAGGTTCTATAGATGAAATGAAAGCCACATGACTCATTTGATTTAGTTGATTTCTTGTTCTAACTTGGGAATTTACTTCTCCTATTATATTTTGAGTTGGATGATCTCGTAATATTCTAGGAGGAGATCTTAGTTCATTATTATTTTCAGGGTTTATTTCTTCTATATTTATTAATTCTTCATCATCTTTTATATTTCAATTTTTATTAAAGTTTTCATCAAAAGATATATGTAAAGTTTCTTCAATTAAGTTTGTTCGTTTATTAAATACTCGATATGCTTTACTTCGTTCAGAATATCCTACGAAAATTCCTTCATCATCTTTTGAATCGAATTTTCCTAGTTGATCTTTTGTATTTAAAATAAAAAATTTTGATCCAAATATTTTAAAATAAGATATATTTGGTTTTTTATTATTGAATAGTTCATAAGAAGTATTTTTAGTTAAAGGTCTAATTGAAATTCTATTTAATACATAACATGCAGTAGCAACTGCTTCAGCCCAAAAATGTTTTGGTAGAGAACACCCATTTAACAATGTTCTTGCGCATTCTTGTAATGTTCTATTCTTTCTTTCTACAACTCCATTTTGTTGAGGAGTTTTAGGAAAAGAAAAATTATGATTAATTCCTTTCTTTTTACAAAATGTTTCAAAAACTTCATTTTCGAATTCACCTCCATGATCACTTCGAATATTTTTAATTTTCAAATCTTTAATGTTTTGAATTCTTTTGACAAATGTTTTAAAATGCTCAAAAGTGTCGCTTTTATTTTTCATAAAAATAGTCCATGTATATCTTGAAAAATCATCAACAATTACAAATACGTATCGACTATGATTAATGGATTGAACTTGTGTTGATCCAAATAAATCCATATGTAGTAATTCTAATGGTTGTAAAATTGAAATATTTTTCTTAGATTTAAAAGATGATTTCGTTAATTTTTCTGTTTGACAATCATCACAAAAATTATTTATTTTAAAATTTATTTTGGGTAATCCTCTTACTAGTTCATTTTTAGAAAGTTTTCTAATAGTTTTAAAATTTATATGACAAAATCTTTTGTGCCATAACCAAGGATCATTATCTTTGGCAAGTAAACACATACTTGAATTATGATTAATATTCATATTTAAAATATAAATATTTCTATCTCTATTTCCTTCAAAAATAAGATTTTGGTTTTGATCAAAAATACTACATTTATTATTCGAGAAAGTTATTTTAAAACCTTTGTCACATAATTGACTTATGCTAAGTAGATTATGTTTTAAATTTTCAACTAATGAAACATTTGTTATAGAAGGTAAATTTGATGTACCGTAATTGTTCACATCTCCTTTGCCAATGATATAGCCTTTTGAATTGTCTCCGGAGGTAACCGAGCCACCATCAAAGTATGTGATGTTTGTAAGCATATCTTTGTCTCAGGTCATGTGTTTTGAACAACCACTATCTAATATCCATTTCTTCTTTTTAAGTGGGACCTGAAAATAAATATGAGATTATTGGTACCCACTTTTTAATAGGGTCCTAAGAAGTTAGAGTTTTAGGAAACCAAACCCAGTTTGGTTTAGTGTCCTTTTTATAAATATAGTTTTTATTATGATGAACATTATCCATAAATGTTTTAATATATTTATTTCTTATTAATACATTGTTATTTTTTGGTATCCAAATTGAAACTACCTTGTTTTGTACTTTTGTTTTAATAGGTTTCTTAATTAATTTTTGTCGTTTTGAATCCATATTCCTTTTAAAATTTGTATTTTTCTTTTTAGGAATTTTTGACTCCTTATTATATCCTAATCCATGTTTATTTGAAGAGAATTGAGAATTTTCTAAAATCTTAGATAAATTTTCTCTTCCTTTGTTAAAGTTAGAAACATTTTTAGTGATGTTCTCTAATCTAGTTTGAAGACTATTATTTTCTAACTCAACTTGTCTAATTTTAGTTTTTAAATCATGATTCAGAAATAATTATATCATTCTTTAATTTTTGAGTTTCAATTTCTTGACTTAAAAGTGATAATTGAGTTTCTGAATTTGAATAAGATTCTTGAATTTTTTCAAGTTCTTCTTCAAGAATTTTCTTTTCATCATTTAACATATCTCTCTCAAACTCAGCTTTGTTTTGATTTTCACGAATTTCCTTAATTTTCTTTTTAAGAATTTTTATTGTGCTTAAGAGTTCAGTGTTTACTTCAATTAAATCGTCGAAAGTTAAATTATTTACCTCAGATTCTTGAGCCATGAAGCATATATTTGCTTGTTCATTGTCGCTTTTGCTATCACTTTCGGATGATGATGAATCTGAATCGTCCCATGTTACAGAAAATGCCTTCTTTTTGAATTTATGCTTCTTGTTTTTGTTGTTGAAGTTTTTCTGATTTTCCTTCATTTGTTCTTGGCAATCTTTTTGCATATGTCCTTTCTTATGACAATTGAAGCATTCCATATTTGAGGATGATGGTTTGTTCAAGAAATTCTTTTTGAATCCGTTTTTGTTTCCTTTTCTATACTTTAGGAATTTCTTGAAATTTTTGGCTATAAATGCTAGATCCTCATCTTCAGACTCTGATTCTTCCTTTTCCGCATGAAAAGCAATATTCTTTCTTTCTTGAGCTTGATCCTTTTTAGATTGCATATTTACTTCATACGACATAAGATTTCCAATCAATTCTTCTGGTTTCATTGTAGATAAATCATTTGCCTCCTCGATTGCTAGTACTTTTCTCTCCCATTCATCAGTGAGTGAATTTAGAATTTTAGACACAACGTCAAAGTCCGTGTATCTTTCTCCTAGTCCGATTAGAGCATGATGAATGTCTTGAAATCTTGAGTACATGTCATTGATGGATTCATTTTGTCGCATTCTAAAGTTTTGGAATTGATTCTTCAACATGGATATCTTTGTTTGTTTAACCTTGTTTGTGCCTTCGTGTATGACTTTAAGAGTTTCCCATATCTGATATGCAGTAGTACATATGCTAACACGGTTGAATTCATTTCTATCCAGGGCGCAAAATAGCATATTCATAGCTTTGGCATTTGCACCTGCTTCATTCTTTTGAATTTGTGTCCATGTAGGATAATCGGTTGTAGGTACAACGAACTCTGTTTGAGTAGCATTCCAGGCTTCGAAACTTGTTGCTTGCATATAAATTCTCATCCTTGTAGCCCAATAGTTACAGTTTAGTCCATTGAATAGAGGAGGTCTTTGGGTGGATTGTCCTTCCGCAAATGTAGAACTATAAGCAGATGTTGTGCTTGTGCTTGCGTTATTTTCCATATTACCAATATGTCTAATAACGGTGTTATGGTTATAGGACGACCAAGCTCTGATACCAATTGAAAGGGTGGGCTATGCGGTAGGATCGTGTAATATGGAATAATGAAAAAGTCTAGATAGATAAAGTAGGTAAATGCAAGGTGGCACCAAGATTTTATACTGGTTCGGACCTCTCGTCCTACGTCCAGTCCCTAAGCTTCTCTTAGGAATTTCACTAACTAACACGCTCACTTCACCCGGAGGAATAGGTTTACAACTTACCCGAACAACCGAACAGGATTTCTTGCCTCAACTACCGAAGAGGACTTCAACTCAATTACTAAAATACAATATTCGACTTGTTGTGTTTTTGTCAACACTAATGAGTCTAATGTAGTACAATATTCCTATAATCTTATCCTCGAGAATATGCAATGTGTTTGTGAAGATTTAGGAAATGTGAATTGCTATGAATCAAAAGAATGTTATAAACAAAAACAGTGATTCAAGCAATAAACTGGTGATTGCTTTGAGAATATCTAGAGAATATAAACAAGAGAATAGTAAGATTAAAGCAAGAGAACTCGGTGAATCAAATGATGTTAGAATCATGTATATATACTTGTAGAAGAGGTGCATAAGTTGTCAAAGGTTGCAAACAAGAGATGCTTCTATTTCCATTGATGAATGGTTGCAACTCTTGGGAAGAAGAAGGTGTCTTTTCAGAGAAAATTCGCAGGTTTAAATTCAGTCGACTGAGCAGGAGATTCAATCGACTGAAAATAAAAAGAAAATTTTTTCAGAAACAATTTCAGCCGACTGCACAGGTAATTCAGTCGACTGAAACCGTGCAATTTTGTATATGTGTACAGTTTCAGTCGACTGGCCATGTCTGTTCAGTCGACTGAAGTATAAAAGTATGCACAGTGAACATGTGAATGAAGTTTTTATGAATGTGTTCTAATGTTCGTGCAAATATCTTGAGGATAGATTTTAACAAATAATCAAGACTAAGACACATATAAAATCATACTAATGTTTATACTTTGGTCTATCTTCTTCTAGCTTTTGCATTCTCTTCCTATTTGTTGAAGCTCATTGTCATTGATCAAAATCTTCGTGTATCAACACAAATTACTTCCATCATCAACATCTTTAATTACATCCAGTAGTTACCATTAATTACTTCCCTAAGTAATTACACTTCCATTAATTATATTAAGTAACAACTCATCAATCCTCAAGTGTTTAAATTAATTAAACTTAATTAATTAATCTAAACTAATCACATTAACCCAATTAATTATATTAAGTAATTAATTTCTTAATTACTTTTATTAAGTAATTAAACTTAATCAATTTCACATATGATTATTCTTAATTAATTAATCTAATTAATTATTAAAATTTATTACATTAATTAATTATTAAATAATCTTAAGTTAATAACCTTCATTAACAATTATTAATTACTTCTCTAAGTAATTGAACTTAGTCAAGCCTTATTAATTTCAAATTAATTAATTCCCAATTTACAAATTAATTTATCCTAAATTTAATTAACTTAATTCTTAATTATCAAATTTTAAAACCCTTAGTAAGTTATCTTATTTAATCCATACTTAATTATTTACAAGTAATTAATTCTCAAGTACTTCCATTAAGTACTTTATTATTTAAGTAATTAACCAATCTCTAATTACAAATGATTGGTCTTTAATAAACTAATTTACCCTATTAATTTAATAAATCATTTTATCTTAATTGTCTTTAAGATGAAACATTAACCCTTAAAATGACTCAATTATCATTAGCAAAACCTTGAATCTTTAAATCTTCCTTTAAATATTCAAAATAAAGATTTAAAATAAATTCCAAGTTTTACTTAAACAAAATCTAAATCAATTTACAAAACCCCCCTTTTCCTCTTCTAATCCAACGTTAAAGAAACATTTGTCATTTATAAACAAATTTAAAAGAATTTTAATCCAATTCATTTTGAATTTAAATCCTTAATAAATCATACTTTAACATTTTTATAAACATAATTCCTCTCTTTAAACTGAGATTTTAAAATTGAATCGGGATAAATTCAAGTTTAAACTTTACTTATATCGAAAACTTGGTTTTCAAAAAAAAAATTCTTTTAATAATCTGGAAAAAACAGAACAAACAAGTTTAATATAAACCGAACCAACTATCGACCCGAAGCAACCATACTGTTGCTTCGAGACCACAACCCCACTGCCCCGAGTCACATACCCTCCCTCATTACTTCGAGTTCTTTCTTCATCTGTATGAGATTTCCCCCGAGTCTTCGCTATAACCCATGGACCCAGACACCATGTGCACAGGGTGCACGTACACCAGCGACGCCGACCTTCGGTGATCGGCACGACAACACCCAACAATCTCCTGAAACCACGCGAACTCTCAACAACACCCAGAACGAACAAAAACTCCTCGAATCGAAAACGAGGTATTCAACCCAACTGGAACCTCAACATGAAAACAAAGAACCACCATCACCATCGATTTAGGTGACCGGATTCCACGACCTTCCTTCCATAGCAGCATCACACCATTACCCCTCAATTGCAACCATCGCGATCAACTCCGAAACTTCCCTTTCGCTGAGATCACCACGATTATCCAGACACCCAGATTAGGCTATTGAACCCTAAATTTCCTTCGATCACCAACCTCAGGCCTCAGAAAAATCCATCACCAATTTTGCCGAGCTCCTCAACCTATAATCTTGCTTCAGCCTAAACGCCGAACAACCCGACGCTACCAATCACCACGAATCGTTGAAAATGTCGAAAACGCTCAACTCCAAAATTCCCATGAATTAACACACTAAAAATCATGAAATGCATGTTTAAATTCGTGATTTCCAAGCACGATTTCATTCATGCAACCTAAATCAGATTTTAAGATTTGTCGATTTTTATCACAAATAAATATTTCACTGTTATTCCTATTTTAAAAATTATTTGATGGATTAAAAATCCTGAAATTATTTGTAATACCATCATCATTCATTTGCAAACAACTACCATTTGAATCTCGAAGTCAAATGTCGATTAAATTTAAGGATTTGAATTTCTTGAAGCCAAAACATGGCCTGTGAAAATAACAGAGAACAAAAAAGAAAAATGTTTTCAAGAAATTCAATCTATCACATGTATTCAGGTTGAATCACAAATCTTTAAACTGTTTATAAATATAAATGTTTATCTATATATAAACAACACACATTATCTCAACACAATTTGTCTCATGCATCAAGTAAATCATAGAATTTTAAAACTGTTTTTAGCAGAAATATTTACTCACCAATTTTGGACAGAGGGCAGAAGAGCAGACTCTGTTTCCAGGTTGATGTCTAAATTTGATCTCCTTTTTGTTTTGTTGAATTTGAATCTATGCTTGCTGAGTTGATTTTTGCATGTCTGAAACTTTGAAATTGATTTGATCTTGCTTGCTAATGATTATAGTTGATTTTGCATTTACAACAAAAATAGATTTGCTTGAATTCTTGCATTTTTTTTTCTTCCTGGATTTTGTTCTACAGGCTATTGCTCTTGACTTCCTAGTCTTTATATATGAAGATTAGAAAAAGGGGATGAAGAGGAAAGTATATGTTTATATAAGTTTACATTAGGTTTTATTAAAAATTAAAAGAAAATTGCAATAAAAGTGACACTTGTCTTTTCCTTATTTAATTTGTTGACACATGTTGTTTAAGAGATTTATAACTTAACACATGTAAATTTACGTGAATTAATTGATTTTAATATGTCCTCTTTATTATTATATATATATATTATATATATATATATATATTTAAATTTATTAAACCTTGTTCTTTTTTTTAAACCTATATATTGTATATTACAATTAGAATAAATCATTTTTTTATAAATTTTGAAAAGATAGATTTTGCCAAATTTAATTATTATAAAAGAAGATTATTAAATTACTAATGTCAAAATTTAAATAATTATGATAAGAGATTATCAAATACATATTTATCCTGATATTTATAACATAGTATTTATTATAGTTTAATTCATTTATATAATATCCAAATATCCTTATTTATCAAATTTCATTTGTTTTAATCAAATGAAATCTGTATCTTAATAGTTTAAATCAGTTAATTACCAAATTTACAGATGTTCAAAATCCGGGTTATCACATTCCTCCCCCCTTAGAATCTTTTCGTCCTCGAAAAGAAACGAAACCAGAATTGAAATGCTTAAAATCAGATAAATTATTCTTTGATCATTTTTAAAATACTTTTAAAATTTTGTAATACTGCCAAAATAGTTTTATAAAAATACTTTTTATAACTCGATGTTTCAACCAGTCCATCCTTGTTCTCACAGAAATTCGGTCATACGTTGATCAGGCGTAGGACTGAAAATCTATAAGTACTTAGCAGACCCGTTTTCAACACCCAGTGAAAATACTTGGAAAATAATTTTATTGAAAATATAGAAAACAGTTTTTGAAAATAGAGGATATATCTTTGGTGAGAATGCTCTGGAAATCATCACACCCATCCATGGTTACAGTTACATTCCAGGGTTACGTTGCCGTCGCAGCAAAAGTCCATGTAACTGCAGGCTCTCCGCGGCCTCTCGATTACGCCATGGATCTCACACAACAGATCACAGTTACATCCAGGGTTACGTTGCCGTCGCAGCAAAAGTCCATGTAACTGCAGGCTCTCTGCGGCCTCTCGATTACGCCATGGATCTCACACAACAGATCACAGTTACATCCAGGGTTACGTTGCCGTCACAGCAAAAGTCCATGTAAATGTAGGCTCTCGGCGGCCTCTGATTTTCGCTGTCAAAATGAAACTTCTCCACTCCTACATAGGTCGCAGTCTGCCGATATAAAATCAAACGCAGACTGTTGGCTCTCAACGGCACACACGACTTTCGCTATGTTATACCATAGGTCGCAGTTACATCCTGGGTTACGTTGCCGTCACAGCAAAAGTCCATGTAACTGTTGGCTCTCAACGGCACACACGACTTTCGCTATGGTATACTCTACTCACAATCCCCAGGAACTAGTTTCGTCCGGACTCCTCACAGGATCAACTTTAGAACCCCCCCTTGGGTCTCAAGGCAGCACCACCCGGTGGTACTCCTGAGAAGTTCATTTCAAGGGAGCGCCTTTTTCCCCAGAGCCATCATCAAAACATTTTATACTATACATATATAGTATCTTTAAATCATACACCTAGTATGATCTCATACAAAGCTCCTTTACTCAAAATCGATTATTCCAAAATCGATAATTCTCAAGCTAGACTTTTCAAATTCAATATTGATTTTACCTAAAAATCAAAAGCCTTTCCAAGTCCATAGGTTCCCAAAACCTTTTTCCAAAATCCTCATATGATCCTTTATATATATATTCAGATATACAAAATCTTTTATAACTTTGGATCATTTCAAACTTGTATAAAACTCCTTTTATACTCCAAAACACCTTCAAAATCCTTTTGCTTCTGGCAATAGATTCAACAAGGGGAGTTGTATTTTATAAAACAAAGATATTTATTTTGTTTACTCAAAAATCAAATATTCAAATTTGATTACTCTTTTCAATATCATTTTCATTCCAATCCGTACGATGTACATATATCATTCGTACGCCATACCAATCTGATCGCTCACTCGATCACACAATTTCACTTTCGAACTAGTATCGTCCACTCGATTTTCTAGTGCGGACACAGATCTGGTTTCTTGATCAGAAACCGTCATTCTCCTTGCATAGCCTTAACTATGATAGAGAATATGCAGAACCAATCAACAACCCATGTCCAGGTTCGCCGTCGAAAATCGAGTGAAAAATCCCACTCGGATCGATATAACTATCTCGAAATTCTGTGCTCGAATCTGGATTAAATTACTATGCGAATAGAATAACATATGTAAACTCTACGTATTTATCTTAATTGGTTATTAGCCAAATCAATTCCATTCTATTCACATTCACTTTGATTTTCATTCACTAACTCACAATTGCTTCAATCCATTTGGATTATCACCTCTATTCTTATCTCGATTGGGTATTTAACTATTAACAGTTTAACTCCGACCAGTTTATTTAGAAAATAGCTTGATTTTTTTTAAATAGATAAGTAGTTTGAAAACAATTACTAGTTTGTAAATAGGTATAAAATAGTTAGAAAATAGTTAAAATAATTTTAGAAATTTTAGATAATTGCAAAATAATAGTAAGGTAATAATTAGTTTTGTAAAATAGTTGAAATATAGTAATTGGTTTATAAAACAGTTGGAAAATAGTTAAACAGTTTCAAAAATAATTGTAAAACAAGTATAAGATAGTTTGGCTTTTTAAAAGAAAGGTTGTATATATAATTAATAGCTTAGAAAATAGGTTTATATTAAAACAATTTATATTAAAAATAGTCCAGAGTCAAAACTGTTCACTTCCCAATCTCTATTCTCATCAATTCAATTTAAATTTCCTTTTCCATTTAAATAGACCCAATTCAAATTTTAAATAACTTCAATTTCCATTGAAATTGATTCAACCCCAATTCAAGTTGAATTAACCTCAGTTTCTTTCCAAATTTAACTTTATTCAACCTTGATCTCAAATTTTTCTAATTCAAATAAATTTCAATTGAACTAGTTCCAATTTCAATTCATTTCAACTCCTGTTTGAATTAATCCAAATTTCAAATTCCATTTCCAAATCAAGTTGAATTATTCTTGATTTCCTCCCAAATTTAATTCAAATTCCATTTGAATTTAAAACCATTCATCATTAATTATAATTCCAAACTATTCAATAAATTTGGACTAATTTCAAATTGAACCACTTCAATTTCAAATTGTTTCAAATTAATTCAATTCAAATTTTCCATTTGAATCTTATACTCATACATCCTCAATCACAATTTCAATTACTTCAAATCAAATTCAATTTGAACCAACTTCAAATTCCAGTTCACTATGAACCATCTCGAATTACATAAATTCGAGTTGATACTTCAATTGTTGATTTAATTCCTTTAAATCAATTTACCTTTTTATCCCAATAGTGGATTACCATACTCCATTTCTCATTCATTTAAACAAATCCAATTCACAACTTAAAGATTTTTAACAACAATAGGATGATATCATCTAATTCATTTTAACATCCATTCATTTTAAATTTCTAGATCTCAAACCCATTTTGGGATCATACAAACTTCCAATTTCAGATTAACCATTTAACTTCCCAAGTTAAATCCCAATTTCATCTTGAAATTTTCAAATCAGGTTGATTATTCAAACTTATTTAACCTTTCCCAAGTCAAACTCAATCTACTTAATCCAGTCAACCTTAACCAATTTGAACTTCCATTTCAAATTCTAAATTTCACATTAATAATCTTTCCATTTATAAGTTCAAAAACTTATCGCCTTGGGTATCACATCTTATTCCAAATTCAAAACTCACCATTTAGAGTTTATCTCCAATCACCTTTGATATTATGTATATCCACATGTATACATATTAATTTCTTTTACTTACCAAGTTATACTTTAAAATTTTAAACCACCTTTGGTTTTAATTCAAAACAAATTCCCTTTAAATTTTCAAACAACTCTTGTTTGAAATAGGACCAATTCATTTAAATGCCTTAAATAATATTATTTATTATTTCTTTAAATTAATTACATCATTAATTAATCACATTCGGTAATTAACTTATTTCTTAATTTCCTTTATTAAGTAATTGTCCCTTAAATTACTTATCCCCAGTTACTTCATTAAGTAACTCCCTCTTTATTTATCATTTCCAATTATAATTATCTTATTCTAAAACTCTTCCCCAATTCAAGATTTCAATTCTAGTTTGAATCCATTTCAAACTTATTTTTATTCAGTTTAAGATTTCAATTTGGTTGTATTTTATTACTTCTTAATTTAATTCAATAATTTAACAATCAATTTATTTACTATTTGTTAGAAAGATATATTGCTTTATATATCAAAATATAATCTTATATAAAACCATTTAAAATCTTTATATAAGAAAGTAACAAGTACGCTCACTCATATATATACACACTCAACTCATCCTAGGGTGCCACTTACCCTATCCTTAATGAGTCACCCTACCAGAGCCAAGGTTCTCGCTTAACCTTCTACTCTGATACCAAATGTAACGACCCGGAATTTTCGATCCCGAAAATTCCAGATAGTTAGAGAAAAGAAGAAAAGAGATAGAAGAAGAAAAGAAAAGAAATACACAATCTCACATTCGCAGCGGATAAAGTATAATATCAATAATAATAATTATACCAAAGAAAACTGTATCAATCGATTTTACATCAATATATCAGAGTTACAACAATTTTATACAACATTTGGACAGATACAATTTAACAGGTCTCAGATATATACAATATCATAGTGGAAACCCTCCATACGTCCCTGCCATCCAGCTCGCCTCCTGAGCTCCAGAACGTCCTTACCTGAAAATCTGTAATACTCGGTCTGATCCGAGCATTACATCAAGTAACACCCGGGTCAGGCTGGAAACCAGCGTGAGTAAACCCATCTAACACATAACACAAAAGCATACAACTTATATAAACCCGGGGTAACTTATATCGATTTACATCTCATAAGTTATTATAGACACCATTTCACACATCAATTTCGAAGCGCCAAAACTTAGATTTAAATGATCCAATTTACTTAAGTCACTCCACTTCAACCTATTAGTTTCACATATCAAATTATAAGAATCGAAGTGGTTTCGGGTATTCACTAATACCCGACTCCGGACTCTTCGAAACCATTGCCAACTTAACTTAAATTATTCAAGTGAAAAACAATTCTACTTTTAATACAGGATTGTCACAGTAATTCATCATCAATAGATAACCACACCTTCACATTTTAAATCAAACATATCATATCACATAATATCACGAACCACCTATTGGGAATAATAATTAATCAAGGCTTCCAATATCATTCTATTTATCCTTTAATTTCATTTAAGTAATTAATCCTTAATTGATTTCACAAACTAATTATCCTTAACCCAATATGGTAATTAATCTTTAATAGATATCAATTCAATAGTTATCATCCAAATTCAGACACTCAACAACCCATCATCCATAAGCAAGTATTATCAATTCATATCATAATTAATTTAATTACTTAAATTTACTCCTTAAGAATTAATCACTTAATCTTTCTTATACAATCATTAATTAAATACTAACCTTAATTAATTAATCTCATCCTTGATTTACTCACTTAATCAATTAATCAATCCTTAATCCAGATTAGTTACCCTAAATTAATTATCTCAATTAATCCCTTGATTAATTACATAGGAATTTAATCCAAATTACTTCCATCATCAAAATCTTTAATTACATCCAGTAGTTACCATTAATTACTTCCCTAAGTAATTACACTTCCATTAATTATAATAAGTAATAACTCATCAATCCTCAAGTGTTTAAAGTAATTAAACTTAATTAATTAATCTAAACTAATCACATTAACCCAATTAATTACATTAAGTAATTAATTTCTTAATTACTTTTATTAAGTAATTAAACTTAATCAATTTCACATATGATTATTCTTAATTAATTAATCTAATTAATTATTAAAACTTATTACATTAATTAATTATTAAATAATCTTAAGTTAATAACCTTCATTAACAATTATTAATTACTTCTCTAAGTAATTGAACTTAGTCAAACCTTATTAATTTCAAATTAATTAATTCCCAATTTACAAATTAATTTATCCTAAATTTAATTAACTTAATTCTTAATTATCAAATTTTAAAACCCTTAGTAAGTTATCTTATTTAATCCATTATTAATTATTTACAAGTAATTAATTCTCAAGTACTTCCATTAAGTACTTTATTATTTAAGTAATTAACCAATCTCTAATTACAAATGATTGGTCTTTAATAAACTAATTTACCCAATTAATTTAATAAATCATTTTATCTTAATTGTCTTTAAGACGAAACATTAACCCTTAAAATGACTCAATTATCATTAGCAAAACCATGAATCTTTAAATCTTCCTTTAAATTTATTCAAAATAAAGATTTAAAATAAATTCCAAGTTTTACTTAAACAAAATCTAAATCAATTTACAAAACCCCATTTTTCCTCTTCTAATCCAACGTTAAAGAAACATTTGTCATTTATAAACAAATTTAAAAGAATTTTAATCCAATTCATTTTGAATTTAAATCCTTAATAAATCATACTTTAACATTTTTATAAACATAATTCCTCTCTTTAAACTGAGATTTTAAAATTGAATCGGGATAAATTCAAGTTTAAACTTTACTTATATCGAAAACTTGGTTTTCAAAAAAAAAAATTCTTTTAATAATCTGGAAAAACAGAACAAACAAGTTTATTATAAACCGAACCAACTATCAACCCGAAGCAACCATACTGTTGCTTCGAGACCACAACCCTACTGCCCCGAGTCACATACCCTCCCTCATTACTTCGAGTTCTTTCTTCATCTGTACGAGATTTCCCCCGAGTCTTCGCTATAACCCATCGACCCAGACACCATGTGCACAGGGTGCACGTACACCAGCGACGCCGACCTTCGGTGATCGGCACGGCAACACACCCAACAATCTCCTGAAACCACGCGAACTCTCAACAACACCCAGAACGAACAAAAACTCCTCGAATCGAAAACGAGGTATTCAACCCAACTGGAACCTCAACATGAAAACAAAGAACCACCGTCACCATCGATTTAGGTGATCGGATTCCACGACCTTCCTCCCATAGCAGCATCACACCATTACCCCTCATTTGCAACCATCGCGATCAACTCCGAAACTTCCCTTTCGCTGAGATCACCACGATTATCCAGACACCCAAATTAGGCTATTGAACCCTAAATTTCCTTTGATCACCAACCTCAGGCCTCAGAAAAATCCATCACCAATTTTGCCGAGCTCCTCAACCTATAATCTTGCTTCAGCCTAAACGTCGAACAACCCGACGCTACCAATCACCACAAATCGTCAAAAATGTCGAAAACACTCAACTCCAAAATTCTCATGAATTAACACACTAAAAATCATAAAATGCATGTTTAAATTCGTGATTTCCAAGCACGATTTCATTCATGCAACCCAAATCAGATTTTAAGATTTGTTGATTTTTATCACAAATAAATATTTCACTGTTATTCCTATTTTAAAAATTATTTGATGGATTAAAAATCCTGAAATTATTTGTAATACCATCATCATTCATTTGCAAACAACTACCATTTGAATCTCGAAGTCAAATGTCGATTAAATTTAAGGATTTGAATTTCTTGAAGCCAAAACATGGCCTGTGAAAATAACAGAGAATAAAAAAGAAAAATGTTTTCAAGAAATTCAATCTATCACATGTATTCAGGTTGAATCACAAATCATTAAACTGTTTATAAATATAAATGTTTATCTATATATAAACAACACACATTATCTCAACACAATTTGTCTCATGCATCAAGTAAATCATAGAATTTTAAAACTGATTTTAGCAGAAAGATTTACTCACCAATTTTGGACAGAGGGCAGAAGAGCAGACTCTGTTTCCAGGTTGATGTCTAAATTTGAACTCCTTTTTGTTTTGTTGAATTTGAATCTATGCTTGCTGAGTTGATTTTTGCATGTCTGAAACTTTGAAATTGATTTGATCTTGCTTGCTGATGATTATAGTTGATTTTGCATTTACAACAAAAATAGTTTTGCTTGAATTCTTGCATTTTTTTTCCTTCCTGGATTTTGTTTTACAAGTTATTGCTCTTGACTTCCTAGTCTTTAGATATGAAGATTAGAAAAAGGGGATAAAGAGGAAAGTATATGTTTATATAAGTTTACATTAGGTTTTATTAAAAATTAAAAGAAAATTACAATAAAAGTGACACTTGTCTTTTCCTTATTTAATTTGTTGACACATGTTGTTTAAGAGATTTATAACTTAACACATGTAAATTTGCATGAATTAATTGATTTTAATATGTCCTCTTTATTATTATATATATTATTATATATATGTATTTAAATTTATTAAACCTTGTTCTTTTTTTTAAACCTATATATTGTATATTACAATTAGAATAAATCATTTTTTTATAAATTTTGAAAAGATAGATTTTGCCCAATTAATTATTATAAAAGAAGATTATTAAATTACTATTGTCAAAATTTAAATAATTATGATAAGAGATTATCAAATACATATTTATCCTGATATTTATAATATAGTATTTATTATAGTTTAATTCATTTATATAATATCCAAATATCCTTATTTATCAAATTTCATTTGTTTTAATCAAACGAAATCTTTATCTTAATAGTTTAAATCAGTTAATTACCAAATTTACAGATGTTCAAAATCCGGGTTATCACATTAAATTTTTAGACTGTAAATCAGCAATTTTAAGGTTGTCCAATTTGTGTTCAAGCAGACCAACTATACTAGGTTTAAAAGTCAAGAGGAGATTATTATGGTCTAATTTCCTTTCTGGAGAGTTTAGACCTCTAACATTCCATGAAATAATCGACATAATAAAATAAAATTATAATAAAAGGATACACAAAGGATACAAACACAAGAGCAACTAAACACTGTGGCCACTTTCTTCCACCAAGGTCTCCAGCCTTTTACCCTTTTTCTTGTGTGCTGTTTTGCTAATTGCTTTAAGCTGTTCTTCCCATTTTGTATTTTTTGAGATGTAATTTCTTTTGAAGTCATTGTCTTTAGTATCTTCAGTGCTATCTTCAGTAACAATGTCATTGATGCTTTTCATTTTGCCTCTTTTTTCCCTTTTTTAACTTTCCTGTTTTTCTTATATGTTGAGGAGGAATTTTCCACTAAGTTAACAACCTTTTGAATACTAGTTTCTGAACTTGTCTTTGTGGTAACTGAGGAAAGGTGGGAGGCAACATGACTAATGTTGGGATTTTTTGGTGGAACTTTACCGAGAATATCAGAGATATAAGAACCATCATCAATGCTCATGTTAATAATTGAAGAATTTTGTTTTCTGGATTTAGATGAAGCATTCTTGCTGATTTCATTTGCTTCTGAAGGGATTTCTGAAATGCTCTTCTCCCTATCTATAATTTCTTTCCCCAGATTCTGTAACATATTACCCTCTTGAATTTCCATTTCTTGAGTAAGATCTTGAACAGTGAATGTTTTATTGTTGTTGTTGATCCTTTCTTTCAAAGGTGGGCATAAGGATCCATTATTTGTTTCCATTGTTTCTGTTATTAAAGAATCCCCTTTTCCATTCGTGAGACAGTTAACGGCAATATTTTCTTGAGTTTTCTGCTTCTCTTTCCAGACCATTTTAGAAACACAGTTTTCGAAAGAATGTCCAAAACAACAACATGTTTTGCATCTAGGAGGGATCCATTCATATTCAATGCTTTGTATTAATTTTTCACCATCATGCATTGTAATATGAGCCTCATTTGGTAAGTCAGAATTTGCTTGTATTTCCACTAGAATCCTAGGAAAAGATAGTCTTGATTCTTTAGTTGTATATTCATCCAGTTTAATAGGGATGCCCACTATGCTAGCTATAACACTTAAAATTTCCTTATCCCATAATCTGAGATTCAGTTCTGGAAGTTTTATCCAAATTGGCATAGAAGTGAGCAAATCTCTATCAAGATTAATTTTATTATTCCATCTTTTCATAATAATGAGTTTTCCATTTATGAAATGAGGACCTCCATTAATGGCTTTTTCACAGTCAGATGAATTTGAAAATCTGATAATGAAAAAAACCATTGTTGCGAGTAAAAATATCAAAATTACCCGTGGGAGTGCAAGATTTTGCTATTATCGCCTTGAAATGATGATAGGCGGGTCTACTGCCAAATACATAAGCAATAATAGAATGGCACCACTTGCTTTCTGCTCTTCTACTGGCCTTAGCATTCACAACCACGATTTTCTTATCATTCATTGAAAGAGGGGCAACAAACTTCAGATCCGTTTCAGAATTTGATCCTCCTTTCTTTATAAGGTCTGCCCACAAAGAGGCTTTATTCAGGTTAGTGTTGTATTGAGAATCAGAACTGTTTCTTGAGTAATTTCTTGAGTTTTTGATTTGCGGATTTGAATTGAATCCAAACTGAGAAGAATTATCAACATGCTTTGTTGTATTTCTTGAATTTTTATTGAATCTTGAATTGAAATTTTTCTGCCTAGATTGAAATGACTGATTTGTGATTTCCTTATTCAGGCTCAGTTGGTTGGATCCAATACCAGATCGATACTTTTGATTCACATTTTGGTTTCTTCTGTTTTGGACGATCTGAAAACCCTCTTCATCAAGATTTGAAGAAACTGGTTGTGAATGTGGAATAAGAACTGGTGGAGGAGAGGAAGGAGATGAGGAAGAAGGAGAAGACCCTCCAATCTGATCAACAAAGATTGGATTATCTTTAAGATTTGTGTATTCTACCATTATTGCATTTCCTGTGAGTGTGTTGTTAGTTCTGTTTTTGGATCGATTAAGATTTTATTTTTATTTCATTATTTATACCCTCCTCATTCTTTTCCTAAGCATATATTTACAGGGACATGGTCACCCTTCTGCATCTCAATATTCACATTTTTTGGAAAGTTTGTGATCATTTCATCAAACCTTGTGATTGTTGATGATAATTTTACATCCAACAAAAACGCCTATGCAGTCCATAACTCATATCCCCACATCGTGCACTGTGCTTAGAGCGGCATGCTGCATGACCTGCTATGTTGGCCGTTGGAACTAACATGATTTTATTGATCAATCTTTTAAAAGCAACCATCTCATTCATATTACTGAAACCTTGCATATGAATATATCATTACCTTCGCCTTTGCAAAGAAAGACTACAAGATGGATGCAAAGTTTCGACTAAGTTAGATAGTGGGATCCACTTGAAATTAGGCCTAAAAGCTACAACTCCGATAATACTCCTGATGGATAAATATTAGTGTGCCTATGTAGATTTTTTCTCTCCCAATTTTTCTAATGTTGTCGACAATATTTAATTCATTTTAAGTGCACATAAGCCTTGTACATTCCAAGTCAGTGGTGGCTACTTATTAAACTTACTAGCAAACACGTCCTTGTCTTATAATTGTTTTGACAACAAACATCACACAATAACCTCACCAATCATAGATAAAAGTATTTGATTCTGCCGTGTATAAAAGTATAAATGCATAACTCAAAAATGAAGAGAAGCGGCCCATCAAAAATTAGGCCTATGAACCACTATCTTTTCTTTTAAATACACTGTTGAATATGTTTGTAAAGCATCTTTTCATTTTCTTTCTGAGTGTTGTAACAATATCATCAGAGAATACAAATCAGATTGAAATCAATAAATCACATTTTCAAATTCTTTCTTGGTATCGGAGCAAAAACCATACGCTTAACAGCAATCAAAGGTTAACGCCTTGCCAGTGATCTCTCAGATTCAATATCATCACAGAGATCAGGCTGCTCATCCAATATCATCAGAGAATCAAGATTCTCATCACTTGATTGTAAAAGTTTGGACATACCTGAGCCTGTATCAAGGTTCTTATCAGTTTTATATCGAGTTTATGTCTGTGCCACGCCAAGAAGTAGCTGTCAGAGTTGCTTCATCATTCAGTTAACTTCTAGCTGCACCCTGTTAATATCTATTGTTCTACATTTTTCATCAACCTTTGTAGTTTCTTGCTTCAAGATCTCGACACTGAGAATTCAAGATCTTGTCTTTTAATCATATATTAGTCACCGCATCAATTGCTGAAGAAGAGTCATCACCCTCATCCACAGCAAGACACACAGAATCAACCACCCAAAGATCTGCAACACAAGATTTGATTAAGGACTTGGTCAAACCACAAAGTCAAATTATCAATGTACAACTGGATGAATCAAATTTTCTTCTCTAGAAATTTCAAATCGAAACAGCAATCAAGGCTATGGTCTGAAGGATTACGTTCATGGAACATTAATCACACCACCTAGATTTGTCACTGATAAACATGAAAAACTAATAAGTAATCAAGAATTCATATCACATCAAAGGCAAGACAATTTAGTAAGTTCTTGGTTACTTTCTACAACTATTTCTAATCTTTTGCCATAATTAATTGGATGCAAATCTGCAAATGAAATTTGGTCTACCATTGAACAAGTATTCAATACACAGTCAGCAGCAAAAGTTATGTTCTATAAGAGACAGTTGCAAAACTTAAAGAAGGATACTCTATCAATGAGAGATTACTTGTCTAAAGTCAAAATGTTGTGTGATCAACTTGCTTTAGCTGGGCATAAAATTTCTGATTATGAACAAATACTATCAATTTTAAATGGTCTAGATGAGGAATATGAGGCAGTTGTAGCAGTAATTTCCTCAAAAGAAACAACACCCACCATTCAGTATGTTCATGCTACACTTCTTGCGCATGAAGGTAGAATAGAGCAAAAGAAATCCATTGGTTCAAATTTCTCTGCCAATTTCATTAGTAATAGCAGGAACAAGAATCAAGGAAAGAACTATAATACCAGAACAGTCAAAGAGGTGGCCAAAGAAATAGAGCCAGAGGAAGGGGTGGCGGACAGAATAACAAAAATAGAATCAGGTGTCAGATATGTGAGAAATATGGTCATATTGCAAGCAAATGCTACTTCAGATTTGATGGCAATTATGTGCTACAGCAACAAAACAATGCAAGAAACTATCAACCAATGCTAACATGGTTAACACTCAACAAGATCAGAGAAATCATTCAGAAAACACATACTTTGGTACAACCAAACTTAAAGATATTCATGATGAATGATAGTATCCAGATTCAGGAGCTACAAATCATGTGACAAATGACCTGAACAATCTAAACCTGGGAAGCAAAGAGTACAAAGGTACACATTCTATGAATATGGGTGATGGTAAATCTATTAGAATTACACATATTGGAAGTGCAAGTTTTATTGGCAAGAAACAACTTTATTTTAACAATCTCTTAAGAGTCCCATTGATAAGGAAAAATTTACTAAGTGTATCACATTTTGCAAAAGATAACAATGTGTTCTTTGAGTTTTATCCAAAGTATTGTCTAGTTAAAGATATTCTAACAAAAGAAATTTTGTTGCAGGGTAAAGAATTTAAAGGATTGTACAAACTTGATGTAGCTAAATCAAGAAATTCTAGACTTAAGGGAAAATGTTGTAATATTTCTAAAATCTAATGTGGAAATGACCGTAAGACTTTTAATATGTGGCATTATAAACTAGGTCATCCAAATGTAAATATTGTTAAGCATGTGTTGAATAAAAATGCAATTTCTTTTGAGAAGATTTCTTTACCATATGTTTGTACATACAGTCAAATGGGAAAGAGTCATAAACTTGCATTTCCATACTCACAAACTGAATATAATAAACCCCTAGAATTAATTGCTATAGATTTATGGGGACCAGCACCAATCGATATCTATTATGGATACAAATATTATGTTTCATTTGTTGATGCTTATTTTAGATATGTATGGATTTATTTTCTGAAATCAAAATCTGAAACCTATATGGCAGTTCAGCAATTCATAGTTCAGGTTGAAATTCAAACAGGTTGCACTGTAAAAACCATACAAACAGATGGTGGAACAGAGTTTCACCCTCTTAAAGAATTTTTCTCAAAAAAGGGAATAATTCACAAAACAACTTGTCCATACACATCTGAACAGAATGGTCTAGTTGAGAGGAAACATAGACAAATAGTTGAGACTGGTCTTACTTTACTTGCTCAAACATCATTACCACTAAAATTTTGGCCCGATGCTTTTTCAACAACCGTGTACTTAATTAATAGGTTGCCAACAAAGGTCTTAGATTTTAAAAGTCCCATACAAAAGTTACAGGGGATTAAATTAAAATATCAAAGTTTGAAAGTGTTTGATTGTCTATGTTTTCCCTACCTAAGACCTTACAACAAACATAAATTAAACTTCAGATCATCACCATGTACATTCTTAGGCTATGCCACAAACAAAAAGGGGTATAAGTGTCTAGATAATAAGGGATTTTTTTTTATATCAAGACATGTTATGTTTAATGAAAATGTGTTTCCTTTTAACAAGACAGATGTAAAAACATCACAAAAATATACAATCCAAGATTCTCAATACCTGAGCTACCAGAATACTCAGAGATTGATATCCAATGTCATACAAGGGTGAGGCAGAATGCTCAAAACACTACCTCAACTGAAGGAGGTCATGGCTCACAACACACAATGATTAGAAATGAACCAGGTCATGAGCAGTCCGAATCTGAAACTCAAATTCAAGATACACATCATGATTCAGATACCCAATGAGGCAGTCATCAATCATTAGATGATTCACAATCATCTAATGATGATGAAACCACAGTTGAAAGCAGTGATCAACAACCTGCAACAACTGGACATCACATGATAACAAGGGCTAAAAGTGGATTTTTCAACCCAAAAACTTATAATGCTGTCATAGAAACCAAAGAACCAGGCACTTATTTTGAAGTTGTACAAAATGAAAAATGGAAAACGGCAATGAAAGAAGAATACGATGCATTAATAAGAAATAAGACCTGGACTTTGGTTTCTTTGCCATCCAATAAAAATGTTATTGGATGCAAATGGACATACAAAATTAAGAAGAACCCCGATGGTTCAATCTCTAAGAACAACGCAAGGCTTGTAGCAAAAGGTTATTCACAACAAAATGGTTTTGATTTCAATGAGACTTTTTCACCTGTTGTGAAACCTTCTACTATCAGAATAGTTCTTACTATTTCCTTAAGTAGAGATTGTCCATCGGGCAACTTGATGTAAATAATGCCTTTTTAAATGGTACTTTGCAGGAAGAAGTTTACATGGAGCGACCAAAAGGATTCAGACAAAGAGGCAATGAGAAACTTGTGTGCAAGCTAAATAAAGCAATTTTGGACTCAAACAAGCACCCAGAGTTTGGTTTGACGAACTGAAGTCAACATTAATCAGCCTTGGCTATTCATCAATTAATCCGACAACTCTTTATTTACAAAATTCAGTAAGCTTGAAGTTATATATGTACTAATATATGTTGATGATTTTATTATTACAGGCAGCAGTGATGCATAAATTATCAAACTTACTGAACATTTAGATAAAGAGTTTTCAATTAAAGATCTAGGGTGCTTAAATTATTTCCTGAGAATTGAAGTCAAAAGAATGTCCAACACAATGATTCAACTAAGCCAAGAAAAATACATCTCAGAAATTCTTGTTAAAGTAAAAATGGACAAGGCAAATGCATTATCTACACCCATGGCAAGCAACTTACACTTCTCCAGAAATAAAGATGAAGCAATACATAACAACAAACATTACAGAAGCATTGTTGGTGCATTGCAATATGCAACAATCACAAGACCAGAAATTGCTTTAAATAAAGTCAGTCAATTTATGCAAAACCCACTGGATAAGAATTGAAAAGCATTAAAGAGAATTGTAAGATACTTAAAAGGCACAGTGAAACATGGACCGATCTTAGAATCATGTAAAAACATAAACATCAATGGATATGCAGTTGTAGATTGGACTACAGATCCTGATGACAGAAGATCCACAACATGATACTGTATATTTTTAGGCAAAAATCCGATATCATGGTGTTCAAAAAAATAACCAACTATATCTAGATCTAGCACAGAAGCAGAGTATAGAAGTGTGGCGAATGCTATGGTAGAAATAATCTGGGTAAATTCACTTTTGAGCGAACTTAAGGTCAAAACTGACAATAAAGCTACAATCTAGTGTGATAACCTTAGCACAGTTCTACTCAGTGCAAATCTAGTTCTACACAGTAGAACTAAACATATGGAGATCGACCTTTACTTCATTAGAGAGCAAGTTACCAACAATAAACTAAATGTAAATCATATACTTGCATCTTACCAAATCGTAGATATATTGACAAAGCCGTTATCTAAAAAGAACTTCCTTCTATTCAAGCAGAAGCTCAAAGTCAGTACTGCTAACAATGAACATCAACTTTGAAGCAACTCTATCTGAGCTAAAGTTCAAAGCTCATCAAATCAAAATCTAGAATATCAAGTTTCATAAATCTGCTTCCTACTGCTCAAGCAGAAGCTCAAGATCAATACTATAAGCATCGATCATCGATCTTGAAGCAACCTCTTTTGAGCTAAAGCTCGAAGTTCATCAAATCGAAATCTGAAACATCAAGCTTCATAGATTTGGAGTCAGTAATTATTCTTAAGAAAAGTTTTGCAAAATCTATTTGAAAGTATGAAGTAAAGTCTAACCAGATCCGATGCAAATAAACTGGAAGGCAACTCAGATCTAAACTTCATTATCATCAAGATCTAACCTCAAAAAATGAATTTCATCAAAATTAGCAGTTTTTCGAAGAAACACTTTCATTTATTAAGAGAATAGAAGATCGACAACTTATCTGTGACTATTCAAAGCCACAAAGAGATCCATTATTCAAAGCTATTCAAAGCTATGAAGATACGCTATCATATTCAAGAAGAATCTTTGAAGGAAAATGGAGTCGGCGGCGCCATTATTTTTCTTCTCTGCAAACCCTAGACGATATAGGGTTTGAGGGGGAGAGATGAAAGTATTCGATTATGCCATGTATAAAAGTATAAATGCATAACTCAAAAATGAAGAGGAGCGGTCCATCAGAAATTAGGCCCATGAACCATTATCTTTTCTTTTAAATACATACACTGTTGTATATGTTTGTAAAGCATCTTTTCATTTTCTTTCTGAGTATTGTAACAATATCATCAAAGAATACAAACCAGATTGAAATTGATAAATCACCTTTTCAAATTCTTTCTATCATCGTTGATTCATGATTCACTGTTTGTGTTTGTTTTGAACACGTGGTTGTATCATGACTACTTACTAAAATACAACAATTCTTAGTGAAGCAAGGCTTACGGACTTACATATGTGATCCGTGAATAGTTTCCTGCAATATACTACTTATGTCTCAAAAACCACAATATAAACATTATTAAAAAATAAGCTCATAAACTTTGATAAAGCATGCATTGATTTTTCATAGGAAAGCTTGTGAGTGGAATCTCCCCAATGCTATGAAGTTTACCCCAAACTTAGTTTGCCCCTTTGCACCTAGATCTTAGGATCTCCAGCTAACTAGGTGGAGTTTCCATGAAGGAAAACTTTGGTTAATCAGTAGACCTTAACCTCATTTGTATTGGTATGATTTGAAATTTCTCTCTAGGAAAGCCTTTTGCTAGTGGATCAACCATGTTATCTTTTGAACTTACATAGTCAATAGTGGTAATCCATTAGAGAGACGAAGTTTTTAATGGTCTCATGTCTACAATGGATATGTCTAGTGATAACAAGCTTGTTTGAAAGGTTTCCATGAAAGTGCTCCATTTCCTAACACAGGCACATGGTTGCCTACAGTTTTCGTATCATTTGAGAAATATTTTATTTGTATCACAATATCCTCCTATTGTAGATGGAAACTTTGTATAATGCAATCCATAGTTAAGTGTGTACTTTAGATATATTATTGCCCACATTATTTCTTTCATTAACTTTTAACAAGAAAGTTTGCATATCTACTAAGTTTACTTGCAACATATGGTAAACCTGGTCTACTGCAGTTCATGACATACATAATGTTGGTTGGTATGTGAGAATATTCTAGCTGATAAATTAAGCTCTTCCTTTGAGGCATCGATCACATATGCTGTGCTTCCCATCAAAGAGTCCCCCACTTGCTATACTGACACAAACTATCTCTCACTCATTTCACCCTCTTAAGGGTATTGCTCAATGCAATCAATCTATAAATCCCAAGAAGCAGCCTAACCAATCCTTGCTTGCGATCACTCCAAACTCTTCGAACCCAGGCACATACAAGTCGTTCGGAAATACCCAACCACAAATGCTAATCACCACTTTAATCGCAAAACCACTGACCATTTACCTCAAAACTTAAGTGTTAATCTCATACGGTTTGTCTCAAGCTTCAACTTATCCTCCAAATATTTTGAGATAAGGAATGAGAAGCACCCATGTCAAAATAAAACTCTAACGGGTACCGAACAACTAGTGATAGTACTTTTGACCCCTAGTTGGCATCAATAATAATCTCGTCTTTAATTTCAGCTTCAAAAGCTCTACCAATGGCTATCTCCCTGGGAAACTCCGTTCAATGCCTTCATCTTTCCACAGTTAAAGCACTGGGCCTCCTCTTGGCTGAATTAGGATACTATAAAATGTAGTGCCTTAGCGGACCACACTGTAGCATTAAACCTATAGAACAAGTGCCCTGACCACTGGAATGATGCTCCTTGCTTCCTTGCTTGGTTCCTTTTGCATCTTCTCCCTTAGAAGAGTCCATTTCCCCCTTTTCATATAAGACAAGAACGCCCCTTCTCTGTTGTTAATGTTTGCAACCCTCAAAAGTTGAACCTTAGTTTGTTATTGCTTGGTCTCTTTCTGCACTTCTTCCAATATCAACGGTATATTCAACAAGTTGTCAAAATTCTCATGCATCACTCTCATCAAATGCATTATATAGGATGGGAAACTCTATTGAAGGAATTTAACCTTTTTCTCTCCATAGAGATCGGTTCTCCACTATAGGCAGATGATTCTCCAAACTAGTTAGTACAATCAGTAACAGACATCTACTCGGTTTGCCTCAGCTCCATAAACTACTGAAACAACTCTTATTTTTGATCAAGTGGAATGGACTGATCCTTGAAACTTCTCTTAAACTCGTTCCACCCTATCTCTTACTTGCACGCCCAAGACAAGTCATCCTCCACCAAGATGCAGTATTATCTCACGGTTTTTAAACAATGAGCTCCTTTTTCTAAACTTCTTTTATCTTCTTCATTGCAGCTCGCATTGTCCCTCAACATTCTTGACCCCTTCGAATTGTCAAGCATCCATACCCATAAAATATTAATACGATATTGTTACATATTAAGTTGTTGTTTCCAAACATTAACCTATTGTTTATAATTATTAGTATTTTGACGCTATGACTAAATTGTTGTTACGGTCAAAATCAAAGTATCCATAATAAATTTATGTAGTTGGTTAGACAATTTGCGTATGTTGCTAATCAGAAGACAAAAGTCAATTGACATGCAAACACAACCGTTTTTTCTAGTGTGGCTTCCACCAAACGACCACCCCACAATTGAAGCTCGATGGATGCATAGATCAAGCTTCACTCGCTGAACATAATGAGATACATTCTTAAAAAGTAACAAGACAGATTGACTGTGCTAAGCACCGCACTGATTTTAAAAACATATCAATCAATTTCATCTGCAAAACGATTATGTATATGTACGCACGCGCACACACGTATATATTGAAAATAGATAAGGCTTTTATAACACCTTTTTCTAATGGCCAATCCCATTACAAATACAGCGAGGTCAAATCGCTACAAATTATCTCATCTAAACCATTTCATCAAAATCGCAATAACATTGTTTATTGCTCCTCGTGTCATAACACGAGGAATAAGGACGTGCATAAGGAATAAAAGTGTTGTACATTTGAAATTTTGAGGGTTAACTAGAATGAAAAGATTTACAAAGGGTAAACAATGTTATTTTATAACTTATCCAAAAAATGTGGAAAATCCAGTAAGTACTATGTTAGGTGAATATCAGTGTCTATTTGTTAGTAAAAGCAAACATTGATATCTGGATCAAACCAAAAAAATTATATGGATCTGTGCATACGAATTTTATACACGCACATGCATAATTGTGCAACCGCACGTGTGCGCACACTCACTCTCTCTCTCCCCACCTCCGCCCCCTCCCTCCCTCCTCCGCCCCCTCCTCCTCCCTGTGTCACACACAAACACGCATGTATCATCTATTTATTGTGAGTTCTACTAAGGTGTTTGAACTTAAAAAAAATGTTATTTTTGGATCTTGATATTTTTAAAAAAATTGGGTTTTTTATCTGCGAAAGTCTATGGATTTTATGACAAAAAATTATATCTCAATTTTATTTACTTAATTTTTTTTAATTTACTCGCAATTTTTACTTACTTGATTTTTTTTTTAAATTTCAAACGTTTTTTAAGCCTCCTTCAAATTATTTAGTTTCTTGAATTTTTTAGTGCTTTATGGGAAGTAAATTAATAGCTAAATTTCAAGTTAAAAATATAATAAATTTTGGATTGTTTCCAAAATTTATGAATTTCTTTTAGGTTCTGCTCCTATTTTCTTTTCACCGATTGAGATCACAGTTGACACACCGCAAGGAACAACAGGAATTCTAACGGAAGCTTCTAATGGCCGCCAATGGCCTTAGCGTATAGGTATCGATGGCTTCCGACGGCTAGCTATTTTTAATTAATTTAACTTATCACATTATTTTAACTTATTAATTATAAAAGTTTGAAATTTGTTTAAAAATAATAATTACATTCCTAAAAATTAAAGAAATACTTTTATTCAATTCTGCAATATAATGACGGTTTGTGGTTAATTAAATTAGTATTTTCGATAATCATTTTATTATGTAATTCAATATTTAATTTTATTGAAAATCAAACTCAAACGATCAAACTATGCAACTTTCAGTCCATCCATTATACAACTTCGGTGAAATTTATGATGCGCAACTGTTTCATGAATTTAAATATATTTTTTAACTGTTGTATAAGTAATTATGAATTTTTAAATGTATTTAACATTATAAATGCATATAAAACAAAATATTCGATGGAAAAATATATTTTTTAAATCTTATGTCGATCCAAAGTATTTGGAGCTACTTTCAAAATTTGATAAAAAGGTAAATAAATTTAAAATGCCAATCTTGATTTTCAAATTTATAATCATTCGTCTACATTCAGACTAATAACCTTTCGTTTGAAGGCCAAACAATTTTCAAAGGAGACGGCTTATCTTCAAATGATCTTCAAACGAGATGACTTGTCTTCCACGTATTTTGGCTTTCTGATGGCTGCAGAAAACACTTTGAACAGCTCATAACCTACCACGTATACACGACTGGCCGCCAGACGCCGTTAGAAATGTCATCAGCCATTGAAAACAAATCGATGGAGCCGTTAGAAAGCCATCGGTAATACAATCCTTCGACGACCTTGCTATTGACGGCCATTTCCGATGGTTGCCAACGGTTTTGAACCGTCGGAAATGCTGTATTTTCTTGTGGTGAGCATATCAGTTTTAAGGTTTGAGGAAACCCTTGCTTCTTAGTTTTTTTACCATCTGTGCTGACAATTTATAAGATCGGCTAAAATTGGTGGTTTAGTTTTGAGTATTTTTCTAAAATCTTCAAATCGGTAGTTTTTGGAGTTTCTCAAATTTTGTTCCAATTGTGGCATCATAAATATTTATTTTTTGGTTTTTTTTATTCCTCTAACTTATATTTTATTCACTCCTTTTTCAACAAAATATTGTATTCACTCCAAAAATATATTTTGAGATCAAATATTATACTTTATCTAGGTTGTTTTATTTAAGCATTAATATATTCTGTTCCTCCTAAAATATCTGAACAACACTTAACTACTTGTATATATTTATCTTCTCACAATCCAAACTCTTTCAAAATGTAAAATCCATCATTTAGTTGAAAATTCGCTATCAAGGAGTGATTAACTATTGGTGATTTTAGTGGAAGTTGGAATTTAAGATGATGAGTAGTTGGTTAATGTTCATTTGTTTCTTCTTGAAAATGTCATAAAATTGCAGAAATTCTTACCATTTAAGACATATCACCATAGAGGAATCCTAAAAATTAACCTTCAAAATGTATTCAAATAATTTATTTAATATATGGATAAATAATAAGTGTTAGGTCACCATTGTGCTATCTAAAGCATATATACTATGTTGAATTAATCTAGTGATAATAGAATTACGTACGATTAATAATGATTAATAATTAGATGCTAATATTTTTAGTAATGGTTGTTATAAGTTGTTTTATGACTAAGCTTTTATCAACCATTTTTAATGATTCTTTTCATATTCATAAATCTTTTTACAGTTGTCCCTCGTATCAAACATTTTTATTATGCTTTTATTTTTATAATGTTTTTTAATGCATTTTGGGTTTAAGCTAATTCTATGGCTATATAAGTAATTTTAGTTTCGTAATTGAACTTCTAAATCTGGTGCATAAGTAATTTAGGAGCATATAATGACTGATTATATAAACACCTTAACAAAATCCATTAAAATTGGCATTTCATTTATAATCAAAATAAGTAGTCATAAAAAAATTCATAACTGCTAGTACAAAAATCAAAAGCGGATCTTTAGTAACTTTGAGTATCATTTTTGAAAATTCAACAATACCAAACAAAATTCAAACTTTTCTGCAAAATGAGCAATATTCAACAATATTTTATAATACTTGGAGATAATGAATCTTAGTAAAAAGGAAAACCGCAAAAATATCTTAAAACATTTAGGGAACAAAAAAATGAATACCTTTTGAATACTTATGAGATTTTCAAAATTATCAAAATATTCAAAAAACATATTTCTTGAATAAAATACGGAACTTTTTTATTTCAGATGTTCATAATAAGTGATATAATTCTTTTGGAATTTTTAAAGAGTGTGATTCTTGCAGAAGAGTCAGAATTCCTAGGAAAAATATGAATTCCTAAGAAGGGTAAAAAAAGGATTTGGTTTTGAATTTGGAAAAGCGATTTTTTTTTCTTTATTGAAATTTATAAATTTTCTTGAAATTTACGACTTTTTTTTTTATTTTCTATTGAAATTTTTGATAAACATTGCATTTTCAGTTTATGATTTTCCTTAAATACAAATTTTCTTATTTTTGTTATTTGAATTCTTAAGAAGAAATTAATCAATTTTGAATTCCACTCTCTTTTAAATTATTTCCAATTTTTTTTGTTTTTATCTTATTTTTTTATTTTTCTTTCAATTATTGAATAAGTGAAAATTTTCCATACATCCTCCTATTTCACATCTTCACTAGTGGTTCATAGAATTACTAAAAATTGAAGCATCAACAAATAATGATCGAAAATGTTAATTTTCCTATCGATTGGTGAAGTTCGGGAGAAAAGAGTCGATTGGGTGAAGGCTTTGGCAGGAAGCTCACCATCAATGGTGGAATTCTGATTTTTGGTAGAGGCAATCAAAGAAGGCATGACCAATGTTTTATAGAAACTCCCTTGATACTCAGCTCAAGAAGTGCCTCAATGTAAAAGAAGACAAAATGCCTTAAAGCTTTCTTAAAATGTTTTTTTTAACCTCCAAGGCTTACGCCTCAGCATCTTGAGGCATATGAAGCAAGCATACAAAATGTATGTTTCGCATGTCAGCATCTTGAGGCATATGAAGCAAGCATACAAAATGTATGTTTCGCACGTCTTAAATGCTAAGGCTTGTGACTTAAGAATTTTTTTACCTTCAATTGTAAATATTGGCAGTAACAGAGTTTTAAAACATCAAATATTTAATAACAAAACAATTGTTTATAAGAAAATGGAAGTTAATGTGTTTTTATTTTTCAATTTCAATATCAACATGACTAAGTAAGATTGTTTTTGAAATAATGATCGAGAGCTACGTAATGGATTTTATCAAATGTTACTTAAAGAAAAATTTAGAATTGTCATCACCAAACCTTCGAATAAATTATGCATATTAATTTGAATTGAAAGAATGGAAAATTAATAAAATAATAACTTATATGATTTCCTATTGCTTGTAATAGGGTTCCACTAGAATCGATCAAAGATCATTTTAAAAAATCTGGAAAAAAATTAAAGGCGGATTGAGGGTGGAGGAAAAGAATAAATTACATATCATTACAGAGCTGAAAACTAAATATGAATTCTTCAAACACATTAATAAGAACTGAATCATTGGAATATATCGTTAAGTTCTTTAATTTTATTTATAGTTTTAATCATTTATAATTTTATGAATAAATAATAAAGAATAATCAAGACCAAACTCTTTAATGTTAAGTGTTTATATTGTTAGTTGTTTATAGTTTTGTATGATTAATTGTATTCTTTAACTTATTAATCAAAAAATAATGATAATAAACTAATAATAACTTACGTCTCAATGTTTATCCCAAAAACTTATGCCTCCACGATTTGAAGCTTACGCCTCGCCTTGCGAGAAAAAGAATGTCTCACATATGCCTTTGCGTTTTAAAACTTTAGGCATGACTACTACTTTAGGGGGGATTCTAATGCATCGGCTAATGTAGGCAAAGGCGCTTGTTGTGACTATAGTGGTTGTAAAGTCCAATCAAAGTTGGAGATGGGATGATAGCGCAATTATTTATAAACTGCAAATAATTACAGCGTAACGTTTTGGTGAGATGTTAACATTGTTGCCAACAACACTCGTATAATTTGTAGTTCAAATATTATGCACAATTTTTCCACTCATTGTGTATTATTGCACAACAAAAACTATTCATGACGTAAATGATTGAACTACAATTATTTTTCACTATAATTAATTACACTGCAAAACAATATATCATAGATATATCTTTAGCAATTTTTGAGTACATTCAATTATATATTAACATTCAAAATACATTTGAAAAGTATCATATTCAAAAATGACTGAAGAAAATTCACATGATTAAATTTTAAACCATTTTAATCAACAATGTTATAATAAGAAAATGAACTTGGTTTACATGATTTATATAGGAGGATAGGAGGACTAGGTTTTTTCAGAAAAAACAAATAAACAACAACAACAAGGACCAAAGCCAAATTCTCCTTATTCTAAAATTATGAAATTTGTTTGAATTTCTTCTAAAAGTACAAATTTACCTATTTAAACCTTAAGATTTCCTTCAATTTTTAGTTTTTTGAAATTTCAAAATTTTTTAAACTGTGAGATTTTTGTGCTTTACTGAATTATGAAATCTTTTTTAGTTTAATTTATTAATTGAATTTTTTATTGTATTGTATTTATAAAATACATTTTAGTTATTGGTATTATTATAATACACTATTAAACTATTTCAATTCTTCTTATTTTTTGGAAATTTTTCTTTTTTTAAAAATCAAATTGATCGTTTTCGTAAGTTATTTTGCATTTAATAAGCTTTGAACTATTTTCCTAGTTTTGTTTGATAAGCTTTGAAATTTATTTGTAACATTATTGAAATTTTAATTTGTAATTTTTTTTTTTGAATATTTCAAGCAATTTCACTTGTTTAATTGTCTTTGAATTATATTACATTTTTTAGTTCCTTGTTTTTTTATCTTATTTACTAGTTTATTCGATTTTTAAAAAAAATTATTGCCGAATTTTTGAATTGCTTTTGATCTATTTAATGACTCTTTAAGTTATACTGAATTTTTGAATCTTCTTGAAATTTCTTTAGGAAATGGATTTTATTTAATTTCCTAAAATTATTAGAGTTTTTATTTTTAAATTTGAATTTATTAATTTTTCGAAATATTTGGAATTTTAAAAATCTTTGAACTTTTCAAATTTTGGATTATCTTAGTTTTTGATGGGTTTGTGGAATTAAATGAAAATTGAATATTCTAACAAAATTTTAAGTGATAAACTCAATTTTCTAATCATATTTTGATTCATTGATATAATTTTGAGTTCTTTTCACAGAATTCTAAATGTTTTAAATTTTGGTTGAAATTTTTAGAAAAATTCCTATTTTCGAGAATTTCTTGATTATTTAGATTTTGTATGAATTCCTTTTTGATTTTGTAAGCATTCCAAATTTGAAATTTTTTAAAACACTTTGAAAGTTTGCAAACTTTTGGAAAGAATATATTTTTTGGCATGATTTAAATTTTTTGAATATTTAAAATTGTGAACTTTATGTAATTTTGGATTATTATTAATATTCTGATTTTCCACGTTTTTGAAATTTTGAAAGATTGGGATTTTTTTTCCAAAAATAATTCTCAAACTTTTTAATTTTTTGAATACTTTTTAAATGTTTTATTTTTCTTTAGTGGAAATATTATATTTTTTTAATAGGAATTTTTTTTCTTCAATTTAGCTCAGTTTTACAAACTTAATATGCAAATATGTCAATTTCCAAACTAAACACTGAAATAGACATTTTTGGCCATCTCAATGCCATTCTGGCCAAAACATACAAACGATATTTGAAACATCACCTTTATTTTTTTTCTTTGATAAAACTACTTAGGCGCATTTTGAGATTGCACCTATTTATTTTTGTAGTAAAATGAAGGTCACATTTGAGATTGCACCTGTTTATTTTTGTAGTAAAATGAAGGTCACATTTGAGATGTTGCCTTTTTTTAAATAAATTGAAAATAGAGCAATTTGGAATTACATCCATATTCTGTCTACAAATAGAGTGCAACCTTACTTTCTCTTTCCATTTCTACTTTATCAAACTTCGAACCAAAAAAACTCGAACACTCTCTCTCTTCTCTTCCAGAAATCTATTTCTTTTTGAACCAGAATTGTATAATTTGGTACATTTGCTTCAATATCTAAGGTAATTCTCAATAATTACATTCAATTATCACATTTTTTACACTTATTATAAAACTGTGAGTTTTTTGTTAGTTGCTGTGGATATTTGAAAATTTTATGATAAGAGTTTGATTAAATTTTATGGCAATTTGGAGTTTGATTGTAATATCGATGATATAAATTTTGTACAAAATGTACCTGAAACCTATGTTATTTAGGCGCTAAGCGAGGCGAGGCGATATAAGTTTTGCCTCGTTTAATGTTGCTTAAGCGCCGCTTAAGCATAGCCTAACTGTTGCTTTATTTTTTAGCATAAATTATTCGTAACAATATAAATTTATGTAAAGATATTACAACTGCATCATCTATGTATTCACAAATTGATCACAAAGAAGTAAAGTTTAACTTATAAATTCATAGGTCGCAAAAGCTAGATTTGACTTTCGTTATTTATTAAAATAAGTATACTCGAGTTGAGTACAAAGTATATACATTTGGAAAATAAATATAATCATGGTTTAATGCAAAAAAATACTCATCATCCATCGGCTCATACAATAAAAAATTAGGAAATTTTGTTAGGGAAAGTGGCTTATTTGCTATAATCCAGTTTTTTATTTTAAAAATAATATCTTTTTGTTTAATAGTGCTTAATCTTCGTTTAAATTTAAATAAAGCGCAGATAAACGCCAATTAAGCGCGCTTAAGCGCTCTTTTCTTAATTCTATAGTTTTTTCAAAAAATTAAGTGCTTGTACAAGCATTTAGTGCTTAAGCACGCTTTTCATAACATAGCCTGATACTCAATTCAATGCGGAGGCAATTGAACGCAAGCAGGAAAAATAAGTTTGTGATGATATAAAATTAGTTGTTTGTTTAGTTGGTAAAGAAGGTCATAGTGACATAGACCACATTAATCAAGAAGAGCTTTGTATCGATAGGTCTACCAAACGGAAAAAATAATTAGCTATAGGATAGCACCACACTGAAATATTGTCATTAGGGAGTCATCGTGATGTGGTTGTGTATAGTAATAAAAAATTCAAGCCGCCGGTTCTACGGATATCCACGGTATGTGTACCATAGAGCGATGTTTAAAGTCTACCCCTTCTATAATTTCTTTCAATAAATATATCCTCCAATGTATCGCAGAGGACTTGAATATGCTCTTGAGATGCAGTCTGAAGTGTTACGATTGCGAAAATTATAATATTTAATTATTGGAAGATAATTCTTACTTGCAATCGAAATTCCCTAAAGAAGCATTTTTTTTTATCATGCTACTAGGTATCGAATGAGTATTGATATTATTTGGGTTGCTGAAATGCAATATTTAGTTATTTAGTAATGTCATACGTTAATGTTTTTTGTACTATTATTCTATGAAGTATCTTGGTTATATCCAAATGGTGATTGGTGATTTTAGTGTGTATTGTTGAATTTGTGTTATAATTATTTGATGTAATGTGTCTGTGAATTTGAATGTCATATGTGTATGCGATTGTCGTACATTAAATATGTTTAAGTTAACACAATAGGCGCATTCACAAAAGTCGCACACTGGCGCATTCATAAAATTTACCAATTGGCGCATTTTGAAATGGCGCCTCATCATATTTGCTATAGTAAAATAATACAACAACATTTGTCTTCATCTTTCATTTTTCAAAACACAACCCAAAACGAAAATTACTCCCCTTTTAACCAAAATATCGTTTCTACTAACAATTTCGTTGATTTTATTGTTGTTCTGAAAAATGGCTTGCTCCTCATAACACGAAGCTCCTTCTTGTCATTTCTATTCTTAATCTCTTTTAGTTTCAAATTAGAGTTTTTGTAGACCAATTTTGACTTGTTGTATTAAACTTGTGCAACAGTGACAATGCATCCGATGTAAAATAATATCGAGAAATAAGTATATGAAATGGATTTGTAAACTTTATACTTGCTGAATTATGTAGATTACGTCGAGATGCTACCTAGATCAAAACTGATTGTAGCATGTTGTACTTGTAAAAATGTCACTGTATGAACAATCCTAAGTGGGTGGAGGTAAAACATTACCATATTGAATAGAAACATATAGATATTGACTTATATGCAGTGCTTATATCGTTTTGTTATTTTTGACAGCGCACTACTCCATATATAATTATTGACCATTCATCATCATTGGAGAAAGTCAATTCCTCACACCCCCATGTGTTAGAGCTTATAAATCGAGTGGGATTTTCACTTATAATGAAGCTAGGGTACACCTAGTTATATTATCATCTGATTACCGCACTGATAGATATATAGAGACCAGAAATATCTTCTTTCTACTTTCGGGTAGGTGAGATGACCATAACCATAGCTGATGTGGCTGTTTTGGTTAGCTTTCCCATAGACGGTGCTCCATTGACCAACCAAAATACATGGAACTACGTAAGTCGCTCTTAGAGCTTTCACCTCCTAATGATCGAAGGTAGGGCAATGAGATGATGGTGACGACTTGTTATAGACAGCAGCTAGCTATTGATATTCCAGCAAACACTACTAATAACCAAATTATGCAGCAAGCTCAATGTAATGACCTAGAGATTTTCACTATTTTATAACATAATTAACTGAATTTTTCTTGAAAATTTAACAATAAAATTTGATAATGAAAATTTGATATTTGAAATACGTCTATTTTAATATATCAAATGACAGATTTTAATCTGAAAATATGGAAGTTAGATTTGTTGTGTAATTTTCATTTCAATTAAAACCAGTTAATTTAATGAAAGTAAAATATTTTTGGAACCTAAGTATTTTTTATATAATAAATTGTAAATCATTTTTTGAGTGAGACATTGTATTTCATTTCGCCATATTTGGACTATTATAGCTCCGTATATCTTATTTTTGGCAAATTAACAAAAAAATTGGCAACGAATATCGACTTTTGATAGGATGATCGTATCGCTGATATCTATGTACCATTATGTTCGTATCGTCATGTTGATCTTCGCAGTATATTTATTTGTGCATTTTGGAGTCCAGTACATGGTGAAATCCGCAGAACGGTTATCCGCCTCGTCGTGCTGTCAATGTCAATTGCTCGTCCCATCATTTGTGCCAAAACCTGCTCATCTTCCTGAAGCCTCCCGGTCCACCTCTATTTGCCGACTACCACTATCCACGTTAAACCCTCCTCTATGCTTATCAACAGCTCGACCACTGCAGCCTGCAACAGCACACTATCACCGCCCCTACAACCTGTCCTTCGACCAACTCGCCTCACCAGAACCCATCTCCATTTAGGCCTGTTAGCCACAACCCCTCTGCCTTCTGACCTAATCTCCACGCACCCGGACACGCCTACGCCTGTCACCCATTGATCGACTTTCCCCTCCCTCCAGCCTTGTGTCGAGCAACCCAGACCCACCACCTAGCATCACCAAACACCATCTCCACAAAATCCAGTCACCAGACCCGAAGTCTCACTCTGCTCGACCATGTTCCCCTGGCCACGTCCATCCCACTCTCCTTCAGATTCAAACCCGAGCAAACAAATATTAACCATGTCAGCCTCCCCTTCGCCATGCTCTTCCACCCACACACGGTAGCTTCCCACTGCCTGCCTTGCCTCCCTCGCCTTCCACCCTTAGCCGACTGTGCACCATCCACCCTCTCTCTCGTTCTCTTCCCACCTTCGCACAACTCAAGGCAGCCACCACATAGCAGTATTCCCACCTGAGCAACCTTCACTTTTTTATAAAGGTATATATTATATGTTTACAGTATATATTTTATTATAAAAAAAGCAAGAGTATATATGTAAGTTTATATTAGCTTAAATATCAGTCTATATGTGAGTACGTGAGTTTGGTTTTCGAATATAATAGTACGGGTTTCGTCTTAAATTTTAAAATGTATTTTAAGAAGTAAGGATTTGAAATGTATGCATATATATTATAATCAAATATTTATTTGAGAATTTGAAAGGAAATTATATGTATTTTATTAAATATTGATTTTATTATAATATGAAGATATTTTATGTTAATATACGTGTTTAATAAATATAAATTATGAAGATTTTATTTTAATATGCGTTTTAAATTTTATATTGAAATACAAATATATAGATGTTTTATTTTGATTTTTAAATTAAATTATATATTTTGTTTCATCGATTCAACTTCATCGTGCTTCGCTTAGGAGTAGCTTTCAGAATCTTGATTATTGATTCATGTTGTTGGAATTGGTTTCGCTTCGATCTTGGATTTGATTTGTTGTAGATCTCAGCTTCGCTCCATTATTTTATCATCGCCTTCTAGCATAGAAAGGTCAATCACTCATGATTAGCATTCTTATATTTAGTAAATTTAATTCACATGAAATGACAATTGAAATATGCTATTAATTTGGATTGTTAACTTATTTAATTATTAAATATGATATGTCATTATCTGCAATTGTTTGACTATGACATATGACACCATAACCTATTCTATATATTATATATAAATTTGTTACTAATGATATATGTTTGTTGTTGATATGTTATATTATTATCATATTTGTTCTTGCTCTACAAATTCCCTGCTAGTTTAGAAATCCCTATAGGTTGAAATGATACATACCCGAATGATCTTATAGTTTAGGAGAAAATCGTTACGGGTTGAAATGATAAACCCAAGTAATTTTCATTGATTTTGAATCTTGGGATTGCGGGTTGAAACGATATATAACCGTAAATGGTTAAATTACATATTGAAATGATAAATATCCGTATCACTTGACCATAACATAGAAAATTATATATGGACACCATTGGTCTATATTTTGAAAATGACTTCTAAAGTTTCGAAAGGAAATATATGGGTTTTATAAATATTGTTTTTTTTAAATATAATATATAAATGTTATTTTTATATACGAGTAAATTTTGATCTTTAAATTATATGTTTTAAAAATTTTAAATTTATAAGTTATTTTTGAAAATATAAATTTTAAGACTTTTCTTATAATTTTATTATTTTAAAAGTATATATAATAAGATTTGATATAAAATATATATAATAATAAGATTTAATTTAATAGATTTAATTTAAATTTTATACATATAATATGTTTTAAATATATATAAAATATTAATATCTAAATAGATTTTGTAATAACTTTAAATAAATAAAGGTTGGGAAGATATATTAAATAAGAATTGATTCATAATTTAAGTGGGTTAACACTTGAATTTAAACAAGAATTGATTTAAAATTAAATTTGTTCAGAATTGAACTTAAATAAGGATTGATTCGAACCTATTGATTTTGAGATTTCAAAAGGATGATTTTATAACTTGATTTGATAAAAAGGCGATTAAATGAATATTCTCAACTTTAAATAAAATCAAAACTGAATATTTAATATTGATTTAAGTTTATAAATTGAGATTTTATTTAAATTGTTATTAAAATGATTAAGTGAATATTTTCAAATTTGAATAAAATTAAAGCTAATATTGAAATATAAATGAAATCTATATTGTAAATGTTTGAATATTTAAACTTTGAATCTTATTGGAATTGATATGATAGTTCAAAACCTGAATTTTAAATCGATATAAATTGAAATGGTTTAGTGAGAATTTGAATTGAATCCTTAACCTTTTAAATCGAAATTGTTGAATCGAGATTGATTTTAATTGAATTTTGGAATTAAAGTTGATTTGAATCGATTTGTGGAATTGGAGAAGACTATTTTTATTATACAAAATATTTTTAATATATAAGCTATTTTTAATATATAAATTATTTTAATCTATAACCTATTTTGAAATATAAACTATTTTTAATTTACAATTATTTCAAAATATATATAAAAACTATTTTCAATGTTTAAACTATGTAAGTTTGAACTGTTATGGTTTAGACTTAATGGATTTAAATACTAATAATTTGATATGATGATTTAAACTATTTTGTGAGTATGATTTTAAAAGAGATGTGATTTCGGAAGTAAATATGATTTCCAAAGCAATATGATTTTTGAAAAGAATATAATATTTTGATATGATGTATGAACTATTTAAAATGATTATATGAAATGACCACGGTGTGAAATAAACGTTTGGTCGTTAAAGAGTTTGGGATCGGATATTGTCATACTCTCTGCCAATTTCGAAAATCGCTTTAACAATTGTGTACGTGGTGGAGATTCCAGAGCAAAGTAAGTGGTTTGACGAAGATTCTATATGAGGTAGTAACGAAGCCTGACTCCCGCGAGTCAGCTTGATGTGGCTAAAACAGGAGCCACACCGGACCAAGTGATGTCATTCCTCTAAGCGGGCACATTTCTTCGAGATCATTCTATTACTTTGTGATTTAATTGGATGCGCTTTTGATTTGAGAGTATGTCTCGAGGTGGGCAGTAGTAGCTGCTATGCGTTACCACCAGTTCGGATTTGTAAAAACGGTAGAATCCTATCTTGGGCATTTCCTCACGTGTCTTGTCGCATGCCTTATCGCGGCTTCTACGAGTTTGTTTTGTGTCGTACCTGTGGAATCCCCTCTGAGTAAGCCACTGGTTTAGTGGAGCTTACGGTACCGTATTGACTACAGGAATATATAAAATGTGTTAAGGGGGATATGGGTAACGCCTTAACGCTATTTTAATAGTTTACTTTATAGTAGACATTATATATGTAGCGTATTGTACTATGATATAGATAGTTTAATGAATCCTTAGAAATGGGTATCCCAAACGTCCTTTAAGTTATTTATATTTCAGTTGATATTTCACTTGAGTTGAATTTACTGATATAAGAACTGTTAATCCTGACTCGAGTGTTTTGTGTTTTGCTTTATCCTAGGGTCAGGCTGAGTGTTACAGCATTGAGACTCACCCTTGGAGCTTGGAGCTTTGTTTGAAGATGTGTCATCTCTGTTCAGCTTTTTGTCATTTCCAGTTGCTAATGTTCTGTCTTGTCAGTTACCTTTGTATTTGAGACTACTCTGTATTTGAGACTACTCTGTATTTGAGATTTCTGTTGCATTTTGTTTTAAAGTCAGATGTTTTTATAGTAGCTTCATGAACTACTATTTATCTATTCCGCTGTTTATTGCTATACTACTCTATGTCTATGATTCTGTGATTGATTTATTTACTGTATATGCTAAGTTTTTACAAATATAAATTAACAATCTGTGGCTTTGAGCAATTCAAGTCTGACATGAGTGGATGTTTGTCGATTTGAACGGTTCAAAATAAAAAATCGTTATAGTTGGTATCAGAGCTCTGATTTAGGAAAAACTTAGCATGTGGAGTAAAACTCATTAGAGACAGGGTAGTAATACCTTAGAATGAGTAAATTAATTGCAGAATCGCCTACGTTCGAGCTCGAAACTCTTTGTTAGGATCCTTTTTAAATTGGATTTCTTTTGAATTTTGGAACGATTCCTTTCTTCAGAAATCCATTCTTGTCTCTTCCTATTCGTGTCTGTTGACACAAGAGCATCCCATAGCTCCATTTCTATTCCACCAACCATAATATTTGTAAAGGGGTGAAACTTCTTTACATCAGACATCGATTTACCGGAGATTCTATGACCTTAGATTTGATGCTATTATTTCTTGAAAAGCCCGAATTTTATCTCTAGTAGACGGCCCGGGTAATTCTTATGCGATCGAATGTCGTATGCCTCTAAATTATGTTGGCAGTTCATCTTTTTCTCGATGCTCAGCCTAGTGATCTTGACTCCACCTCTGTTGTCTAACTATTTCTGGATATTTTGGTGAATTCACTCCTCCATACTCCTCACCCGGAATTGAACTCCGCATCGATCTTATTCCTAAATCTCGGTCTGTTGTCCTTTCCCTGGACGAATGGTTTCTATGAATGGTTAGTCGTGCCCTCAAATTAACCAATGCTCCTGCCTTCTTCGTCGATCCATTGAATTGCGTTTTCTGCAACGGTCTCAACAAGTTCTTCCCCACTTTTGTTAAGGTCACCACGATTTATATATGTCTATCCATCTTTCCTCTTTTGAAATTTAATTACCTTATCATTCTTTTGAGCTATTTTCGTTGTTAGATTTCTCTTTGACTAGGGTCCCCTAAATTTGAATCTTTATCCTCATTTAAAATATATCCTTGAACCATCTTATGAGGGAAATATTTGTAATTAATATAAAAATGTTTTATATCGTGTTGTTTGAGATGTTAAGTTGATTTGGAGTTCCGATCGATTCGTTTGGCCAACGCTATCTATAGAAATTCCAAAGCACTTGAGCAGAGCAAACTGACATAATATTGTTTTGAAATTGTAAATGAAATAGTTTTATGATTATATTTTAGTATTAGAATAGTCAAATAAGTTGGTCATTAGAAATGATAATACTAGATTATCATTTATTGTTTTGCCAACATCACTAAACCATTAACTATTGTTAAATGTTATAAGGAGATGGAAAATTTTAAACATGGTTTATAAATCTGATTTTCAAATGAAATGAATTTAGATAAAAGATGTGAGAATTTAATTTTCGGTGCTCTTTAAAGTTTGGTTTTCAAAGTATGAGAAATACATTATTTGATAGTATTTTCGAATATAAATGGTTTTCATGGAATTTTAAAAGAAGTAAGTCGGTACTCTCCTCTCTGTCGTTGGAAAATAAATTCGATGATGACTGCAGTATCATTGACATTCATTTTCGAGTCTCAAAGTGGAGAGACCACGCAGCAGCTTTGCTACACTTTTATTTTGGAGAATGAATTTTATTTGAATTTCTTAAATATGATTTGATGTACTATATATATATTTCAAAATTGTTTGAACTACAACCGGAATTGAACTCTTAAATTTTGTGTTAAGTAATGATTTCAATTACTGAAATGAATCATTTTTTTTAAATACTTAGAGTGTCTAAAATGAGAAATGAATTAAAACAACTTGAAACAGTTGAACTAGGAAATTTATTTGTATAATAATACTCAATTGCATCCTAAAATATATATAACTTACCTGAAATATTCAAAAGTTAAAATGTTAATGTGAATATGTAATAGAAGGTTATACAAAAGAAAACTTAAGTAATAAGATGTTCAAACTAAATTTCTTCTTAATAGGAATATTGTAAATAAAAGAAAATTTTGTATAGTGATTAACTACGTTCGAACGTTAATAAAACTTACCTGGAAGGGTTTGAATGTAATGGAATAATAATATAAAATGTAAGTAATAAAATGTCAAAAACGGAATTTGTTAAGGTAATTTATAAATAAAAATTTGAGTAGTTATAATAAGATTTATATACATTTAATTTATGTTAAGAGAAACAAATGGAATAATAAAGAAGGAATGCTATTTAAATAAATAAATAGAAACTAAATAGATAATAAATAAATCCATATCTTGTAAACTGTTTGTGATACAAAAGTAAATTACCAAGAATAGTTGAAATTGAATTTTTGATGCAGAATTAACTTAAGTGAAGTTAAATGGATTTAATAAATGAGTTAAATAAAATAAATTTGTTTTGAAAGAATTTTTTTGTAACAAATGTTAAATAATTGAAGCCAAATCAATTGAATGCATTGGACTGAAATCAATAAAATGTTAATACAATGAATATTTATCGATTGAACAAAATGAATTGGAACCAAATTAGTTGAATATACATCAATTTGAAACTAATAAAATTTATATGGTTTTAAATATATTGTTGTATCTGGTATTTTGCATTTCGAATCTATCTTCCCTTTCTAATTTCTTCTATCTCGTTCCTTTTCGAAGACGAAAAGTTTTGAGTGGGGAGAGTGTAAGGACCTAGAAATTCTAACTAACGTAATTAACAGAATTTTCTTGAAAATTTAAAATAAAATTTGGCAATGAAAATTTGATATTTGAAATGCTTAACGTATCAAATGGCAGATTTTCATTTGAAAATATGGAAGTTAATTTTTTTGTGTAATTTTCATTTCAGTTTAAAATCAGTTAATTTGATGAAAATAAAATATTTTCGAAACTTGAATATTTTTATATAATAAAATGTAAATTATTTTCTAAGTGGGACGTCGTATTTCGTTTCACCAAATTTGGAATGCTATAGCTCCGCATATCTTATTTTCGGCAAATTAACAGCATTTTTGGCAATGAATATCGACTTTTGATAGGATGATCGTATCGTTGATATTTATGTACCATTCTATTTGTTTCCTCGTGCTGATCTTTACAGTATATTTATTTATGCATTTCAGAGTCCAGTACGGGACGAAATCCACGAAACGGTTATTCGTATCGATATCCATTTGAGCCCTTTTGTTTTATTGTGTCCTTTCGTTTATTCTCTAGAAAACCAATAGCTAGCTGCCTTGTATATTCTCCGAAATCAACTCAGATGACTTTTGGCTATCCCATTATTCAATATACTTTCTGGTTCCTTCCATTTTTCTCTGGTTCGTTCATTTTTTCCTTGCTTCTTTCCACTTCAGATTCCGTTCTAAAGAAAATATAATAATATATTATAAGTATATATCATGTTGCACATTGTTCGCTTGAAACCTGCTATTAATGTCCATTGCTCATCCCATCATTTTTGCCAAAACCTGCTCGTCTTCCTGAAGCCTCCCGGTCCACCTTTATTTGCCGACCACCACTCTCCACGCTAAACCCTCCTCTGTGCCTATCAACAGCTTGACCACTACAGCCTGCAACAACCCACTATCACCGCCCCTATAGCCTGTCCATCGACCAACTCGCCTCACCAGATCCTATCTTCGTTTAGGCCTGTCAGCCACAACCCCTCCTCCCTCTGACCCAATCTCCACACACCCGGATCCGCCCATGCCTATCGCCCATGGATCGACTTTCCCCTCCCTCCAGCCTTGTGCCGAGCAACCTAGACCCGCCATCTAGCGTCACCAAACGCCATCTCCACCAAATCCAATCACCATACCCGAAGTCTCCCTCTGCCCGACCGTGTTCCCCTGGCCACGTCCATTGCACTCTCCTTCAGATTCGAACCCAAGCAAATAACTATTACCTGTGTTAGCCTCCCGTTCGCCATGCTCTTCCACCCATGCACGGTAGCTTTCCACTGCCTACATTGCCTTCCTTGCCTTCCACCCGTAGCCAACTGTGCACCATCCACCCTGTCTCGTGATCTCTTCCCACCTTCACACAACTTGAGGCAGCCACCACATAGCAGTATTCCCAACTGAGCAACCTTCACTTCCTTTTTTATAAAGGTATATATCATATGTTTACAGTATATATTATATTATAAAGAAAGAAAGAGTATATATGTAAGTTTATATTAGCTTAAGTATTAGTCTATATGTGAGTACGTGAGTTTGGTTTTCGAATATAATAGTACAGGTTTCATTTTAAATTTTAAAATGTGTTTTAAGAAGTAAGGATTTGAAATGTATGCATATATGTTATGATCAAATATTTCTTTGAGAATTTGAAAGGAAAATACATGTATTTTATTAAATATTGATTTTATTATAATATGGAGATATCTTATGTTAATATGTGTGTTTAATAAATATAAATTATGAAGATTTTAGTTTACTATGTGTTTTAAATTTAATATTGAAATATAGATATATAGATGTTTTATTTTGATTTTTAAATTAAATTATATTTTTTTCTTCATCGATTCAATTTCATCGTGCTTCGCTTTAGAGTTGCTTTCAAAAGCTTGATTATTGATTCTTGTTTGGTTTCACTTCGACCTTGGATTTGATTTGTTGTAGATCTCAGCTTCGCTCCATTATTTTATCTTCTTCTACCATCGAAAGGTGGGCAATCACTCACGATTAGCATTCTTATATTTAGTAAATTTAATTCAGATGAAATGACGATTGAAATATGCCGTTAATTTGGATTGTTAAGTTATTTAATTGTTAAATATGATATGACATTATCTGCAATTGTTTACCTATGACATATGACACCATAACCTGTTGTATATATTATATTTAAATTTGTTACTAATGATATATGCATATTATTAATATGTTATATTATTATCATATTTTTTCTCACTCTGCAAGTTCCTTGTTAGTTTAGAAATCCCTATAGGTTGAAATGATACATACCCGAACGATCTTATAGATTAGGGGAAAATCTTTATGGGTTGAAATGATAAACACAAGCGATTTTCATTGATTTTGAATCTTGAGTTTGCGGGTTGAAATGATATATACCCGTAAATGTTTAAATTGCGGATTGAAATGATAAACATCTTTATCACTTGACCATATGATAGAAAATTAAATACGGACACCATTGGTCTATATTTTAAAAATGACTTCTAAAGTTTTAAAAGGAAATATATGGGTTTTATAAAAATTAATTTTTTTAAATATAATATATAAATGTTATTTTTATATACGAATGAATTTTGATTTTTAAATTATATGTTTTGGAAATTTTAAATTTATAAGTTAGTTTTGAATATTTAAATTTTAAGACTTTGCTTAAAATTTTATAATTTTAAAAATATATAAAATAAGGTTTAATATAAAATATATTTAATAATAATATTTAATTTAATAGATTTAATTTAATTTGTATATATATAATATGTTTTAAATATATATAAAATATTAATATTTAAATAGATTTTTTTAATAACTTTAAATAAATAAAGGTTGGAAAGATATATTAAATAAGAATTGATTCGTAATTTAAATGGGTTAATAATTGAATATAAATAAGAATTGATTTATAATTAAATTTGTTTAGAATTGAACTTAAATAAGGATTGATTTGAACCTATTGATTTTAAGATTTTAAAAGGATGATTTTATAACTTGATTTGATAAAAAGGTGATTAAATGAATATTCTCAACTTTAAATAAAATTAAGACTAAATATTTAATATTGATTTAAGTTTATAAATTGAAATTTTATTTAAATTTTTATTAAAATGATTAAGTGAATATTTTCAAATTTGAATAAAATTAAAGTTAATGTTGAAATATAAATGAAATTTATATTGTAAATGTTTGAATACCTAAACTTCGAATCTTATTGGAATTAAAGTGATAGATCAAAACCTGAATTTGAAATTGATATAAATTGAAATGGTTTACTGAGAATTTGATTTAATCCTTAACCTTTTAAATTGAAATAGTTGAACTGGGACTGATTTAAATTGTATTTTTAAATTAAAGTTGATTTGAATTGATTCGTTAAATTGGAGGAAACTATTTTTAATATATAATGTATTTTTATTATATAAACTATTTTTAATATATAAACTATTTTAATCTATAACCTATTTTGAAATATAAACTATTTTTAATCTATAAATATTTCAAAATATATATATAAACTATTTTCAATGTTTAAATTATGTAAGTTGGAATTGTTATGATTTAGATTGAATGGATTTAAATACTAATATTTTGATATGACGGTTTAAACTATTTTGTGAATATGATTTCGAAAGTGATATGATTTGGAAGTAAATATGATTTCGAAAGCAATATGATTTTGAAAAGAATGTAATCTTTTGATATGAAGTAACCGTTTAAAATGATTATAAAAGCGATCTTATAAAATGACCACGGTGTGAAATAAGCGTTTGATTATTAAAGAGGCCGGGATCGGATATGACACTGTCAATTCCAAAAACTACTTTAACAACTGTGTACGTGGTGGAGATTCCAAAACGAAGTATGATGGTTTGGCGACAATTCTATATGAGGTATTAACAAAGCCCTGACTCCCGCGAGTCAGCTTAATGTGGCTAAAATAGAAGCCACGCCGGGCCAACTGAGGTCATTCCTCCAATCGGGCACATTTCTTCGATACCATTCTATTGCTTTGTGATTTGATTGGGTGCACCTTTTGTTGAATCACTAGTTTTTGATTCATGACAAAGCAAGAAAAGGAGAATTCACGATAAAAAGAAAACGGACTATGGCTATATCATCTAAGACTTTTCATCTATGCTTTCACTGTCTAGTATGTATGATTGAGTCTTAGAATTATGTTAAAATCTATCCTCAAGTAGTCCTCACTTCATATGTCACATCAAAAATCAAAACAAAAGCATACTTATAAAAATGTCATAGCCAGTCGACTGACCAAACCCAACCAGTCGACTGACTGTGTACATATACGATATGCATTGTTTATTTTTTAAATATATTACATAGTCAGTCAACTGACCAAGAACGACCAGTCGACTGACCTGAGACCAACTGCCATATTTTCGAAAAGACATCTTCTTCTCCGAAAGGATGCAACCCTTCTCTGAACGGGAATAGTTGCTTCTTTTCGTCAGAACCCTTCACCAATGGCAGTAACTCTTCAACTACTATATATAGATACTCCCAAACACTTCATACTCACCGATTTTCATTCCAACTATCTAATACTCTTCTTGTGCTATAATCTTTGCATTCAAACAGCGAACATACTTTCCACTGCTTTGAATCTACAAATAACTTTCCTAATCTTTGATTCTTAGCATTACCTTCTCTTCATATCTTCACATACATTTCATATATACTTGAGGATTTGATTATAGGAGGCTTGTACTATCAGAGACAAATTAGTGTTATCAAGAACACATAGTGTCAGATATTCTTTATATTAGTGAAGTCCTCTTCTGCTGCTGAGGCAAAAATCCTGTTATGCTGCTCAGACTGTGTATACCTGTTCCTCTGGGTTAAGTGAGCATTGTTGTTAGTTAAATTCAAGGAGGAGTCTGAGACTGGACGTAGGACGGTGCTCCGAACTAGTATAAAATCTCTGGTGTCATTTTACTATACTACTTTTATATTCCGCACTATTTATACTCTGTGTTACTTTTACCCATATTATACGGTCCTATACACTTTCATTTGGTATCAGAGCAAGGCATCTTATAACCGTCACAAAGTTATCTGATATCTTGCTAATATGGAAAAAAACACCAGCAATACCACTAACACTAGTCTTATTGAAGGTCAATCCACTGCCCGATCTCCATTTTTTAATGGCTTGAATTATAATTATTGGTCTACTCGTATGAGAATTTATATGCAGTCTAATAGTTTTGAATCATGGAATATCACACAGAATGAATATACTCTTCCTACTGGAGAATACTCCACTTGGTCAAACACACAAAAATTAGATGCAACTGCCAATGCTAAAGCTATGAACATGTTATTTTATGCTCTAGATAGAAATGAATTTAATCGTGTTAGCATGTGTCAAACTGCTTATGAAACATGGAGAACGCTTAAAATCACTCATGAAGGAACTAACAAAGCCAAACAAAGCAAAATCTCCATGCTCAAAAATCAGTTTCAAAACTTTAGAATGAAACAAGATGAATTTATCAATGATATGTACTCTAGATTTCAAGATATCTATCATTCACTATTAGGATTAGGAGAAAAGTACACTGATTTTGATATTGTATCCAAAATCCTAAACTCTTTAACGGATGAATGGGAAAGAAAAGTCTTGGCTATTGAAGAAGCTAATGACCTCTCTACCATAAAACCTAAAGAGTTAATAGGAAATCTAATGTCGTATGAAGTGAATTTGCAGGCAAAACGAGTACAAGCATAAGACAAAAAGAACATAGCTTTTCATGCTAAAGAAGAAAAAGATGAAGATTCAGATGAAGAAGATCTAGTATTTATTGCCAAAAATTTCAAAAAGTTCTTGAAATTCCGAAAAAATAACAAAAATAATGGAAAAAGAAATTTTCCAAACAAACCATCATCCTCGGTTCTACAATGTTTCAATTGTCATAGAAAGGTCATGTTCAGAAGGAATGCCAGAATTAAAGAAAAAATATTTCAACAAAGGCAGAAAAGACAAGAAAATGAAAGCATTCTCGGTAACATGGGATGATTCAGACACTTCTTCATCAGAGAACAGTAGTGACAGTGAAAACGAGCAAGCAAATGTCTGCTTCATGGCTACTGAAAACAAAGTTAGTGATTTTACTTTTCATGATATGATTGAAATAAATTCAGAACTAGTTGATACTTTGAAAAATCTCAAAAGAAAATATAAGGAGACTCGTGAACATCAGAACAAAGCAGAATTCGAAAGAGATATGCTTAAGGATGAGAAAAAAATACTAGAGGAAGAACTTGAAAAATTACAAGAATCATTCTCCTATATCAATTCTCAAATCACTCTTTTGAGTCAAGAAATTGAAACTCAAAAAGAGAAGAATGACGATCTTGTTTCTGAAAATCATGAACTAAAACAAAAGTAAAATTGATAGAATTGGATAATACTAGTCTCAAAACTAAGTTAGAAAGCATCACCAAAAATGTTTCGAACTTTAATAAAGGAAGAGAAACTTTATCAAAAATTATTGATAACTCTCAATCTGTTTCAAGTAAGAAAGGATTAGGATATATTAAGAAAATTGGGAGAAATGTTAATCCTATTACAGTTCAGACAAAAAGGAATTTTCACTCAAAAAGCATAAAAGTTTGGGTTCCTAAAACAAACAACAGTTTGATTAGGAAGAAATATATAAACACCTTTTTAGAAACTGTTCATAAAAATATAGATTATATTTTTAAATGGGATACTGAGCCCTCTTGGGTTTGGTTTCCTAAGATTTAACTCTTAGTACCCTATTAAAAAAGGTGGGTACCAATGTTATATTATAAATTTTGTAGGTCCCACTCAAGAAAAAAGGAAAATGGATACTCGACAGTGGTTGCTCAAAACATATGACAGGAGACAAAGATATGCGATCAAATATTATTTACTCAGATGGAGGCTCCGTCACATTTGGAGACAACTCCAAAGGATATATCATTGGCAAAGGCGATGTGAGCAACAATGGTATTTCAAATTTACCTCTTATTTCAAATGTTTTACTTGTCAAAAATTTAAAACATAACTTACTTAGTATCAGCCAATTGTGTGACAAAGGATTCAAAATCACTTATTCTGAAAACAAATGTTGTATTTTCGATCAAAATCAAAATCTTATCTTTGAAGGAAATAGAGACAGAAATATCTATGTTCTGAATATGAAAATAAATCATAATTCAGACATGTGTTTAATAGCCAAAGAAAATGATCCTTGGTAATGGCACAAACGATTCTGTCATATTAACTTCAAAACTATAAACAAGTTATCTAAAAATGATTTAGTGAAAGGTCTACCAAAAATGAATTTTAAAATTGATCATTTTTATTATGCATGTCAGTTAGGAAAGTTAACTAAGTCATCTTTTAAATATAAAAAGGTCATTTCAACTTTACAACCACTTGAATTACTACATATGGATTTATTTGGACCAACACGAGTACAATCCATTAATCATAGTAGATATGTGTTTGTTATTGTTGATGATTTTTCTAGATGTACTTGGACTATTTTTATGAAAAATAAAAGTGATACCTTTGATAATTTTAAAACTTTTGTTAAAAGAATTCAAAATTTTAAAAATTTTAAAATCAAAAACATAAGAAGTGATCATGGAGCGGAATTCGAAAACGAAGCCTTTGAACATTTCTGTAAGAAAAAAAGGATATTCCATAATTTTTTGTTCCCTGGAACTCCATAACAAAATGGGGTTGTAGAACGTAAAAGTAGAACCTTCTAGAATATTGACTAATGAATTTGAAATGTCACATATGGGTGAGTTTTATTTTCTTGGCTTACAAATAAAACAACTAGAAAATGGTATTTTTATTAATCAAGAATTTTTTTGTAACAATCTAATTAATCGCTTTGGTATGGAAAATACTTCTACCAAACCAACTCCTATGTGTACAAACATACATCTTGATAAAGATGAAAATGGCAAAAGTATTGGCCAAAAATTATATCGAAGTATGATTGGATCATTACTATATTTAACAGCTAGTAGACCTGACATAATGATGAGTGTTTGTTTTTGTACACGGTTTCAAGAAGATCCCAAAGAATCACATTTACGAGCAGTGAAACGCATACTACGGTATCTTAATAAAACCAAGGATTTTGGACTATTCTATCCAAAGGAATGTCCTTTTGAATTAGTATCATATAGTGATGCCGATTTTGGAGGAAGCCGGACAGATAGAAAAAGTACAAGTGGGACTTGTCATTTCATTGGACGATCTCTTGTATCTTGGTTTAGTAAGAAACAAAACTGTGTTTCATTATCGACATGTGAAGCAGAATATATTTCTGCAGCTCTAGCATGTGCTCAAGTTATCTATATGCAACAAACACTACAAGATTTTGGTTTCAATTTATCTAAGTCAACTATTTTCTGTGATAATTCTAGTGCTATTAATTTATCTAAAAATCCTGTTAATCACTCACGAACAAAACACATTGACATTCGTCATCATTTTCTTCGTGATAATATTGAAAAGGATTTGATAAATCTAGAATTTGTTTTCTCTGATAAACAATTGGCAGATATATTTACAAAACCTTTAAATGAAAACACTTTCATTAATTAAAGACGAGAACTTGGTATTATCTCTTTTAAAAATTTATAAATTATATATATATATATATATATATATATATATATATACTATATGTATTTGTATCTTCTCATAAAACATCTTGACAATACACACACACACACATATAACTATCAAATTTTATCAAAATTTAAAAAAAAAATTATGACTCTAGAGAGACTTAAACCCATGACCTCTCCTTTATTATGTTTCAATTGCTTCTCACCAATTGAGCTATGTATGTTTCTTAGTTCAACTAGACGCTTATTTTTTAGTTATTTTGAAAATTTTCGTTCAAAAACAAAATACATATCCACTGGAGCTCGAACTTGGGTCTCCTAGCTGGTAGTTCAATATCTTACCAGTTGTACTATGTATATTTTCTTGCAAAGTCATATTTTTCTTTCATTCTTAACCATTTATCCTTCGAATCATTCTCATCCACTATTTTTTTACCTCTGGCTATTAGCTATTGATTGTTTATAACCTCAAATTCACAGCTCAAATTCAATTATAAATTTGCATTACTCTCATTTTTTTTCCAATCATTCTTGTAAATTTTTTTTAAGCAAATTTTAATCTTCAAGTTCCTCTTTGTTATCAATGGCCTCTTACGACTCTTATGATTCCTCAAACTCCAAATTGTCCTTTTCTACTCCGACATCCTCTAGCTCTACTCCATCCTTGCCAACACCTACCTCTATACATGAACCAGGTCGATATCACACTGGAATCTCTTCAAAACCTAAGAAGTCTCGAAAATCATTGTTTGTTTCTCCAAAAAAAAGAATAAATTGATGAAATCCATCATTATCAAAAGGAGAAAATTAATCTACAAAGAGAAATGTATTATGAACAATGGACGAATTCTAGTCGCCTTAGCTTTTTGAATCAATCGCTCTTAAATTTTGTGGAAAACCATCTAAGCATGACGTTGTACAACCTTCAACATCTCGTCAGTCAAATTCATCCAGTTGGAATAAATGGGAACGAACTCCACCTCAACCTCCGGCATCTCCAAACTCATGGGAATGCCTAAATTTTTGGTCTCCTTTGCAACCTTATATTGAGAACACCAAGGTTGAACCACAAGAATCCTCTCCAAAAACCCCTAAATAATCATGTTTTTTGCTCTATTGTTCTATGTTTACTTGGATTTTCCTTTTGTATATGTTTGTTTTTTAATATTGTTTGAATAAACAATTTTTTAAGCTTCACTGCGTTCTTTATCTACAGTCAGTCGACTGATATTTCAAACCAGTCGACTGTTTACAGGGTGAACAAACTCTTGGGGTATCAACCAATCGACTGGTTCATATGGGTCAGTCGACTGATTACAGAGTAAAAAGCTCTAGGGTTACCAACCAGTCTACTGATCCACCCTGACCAGTCGACTGGCTGTACAAAAAGACTTCAATTCTGTTTTTCTCATCCTCTATTCACTTTACCCTCTTCGTTTTTACTACATCCAAAACCCTATCCCCTATTTTTCTTCCAGAAATTTCTCAAAAAATCTTCAAATTAATGGCCCTTCCTAAATCTAAACGCTCAAAACAAGGCTCCTCGTCCTTTGTTGACACTCACGTTGCTCATTGTCTATACGATGCAGCTGCAATTGAACGGTGGGAGAAGATGAAGAACTCTAGGATTTTTGAAGGCTCTTTTATGGTTTATTCTGATTTTGGTGCCTACTCTCTTCAAGAATTGACGCAAAGATGTGGCTTAGAATCACTCCTTGACTACAATGCAAACCTCCACAATATCAAACGTCTTATGGTAAAACTCTTCTTCGCCAATTTAAATCTTGGTCACCAACAACCATCAAATCCAAATAATTGTGTGTGGAGTTTGGTATGTGGACAACAAGTTTTCTTTTCCCTTGATAGAATGGCACATATACTCCAATCTCCTAATGAAGGAATAGATTTAAATGATGTAGCATGCAATCCAAGGAAAAGAGATAGAATAAGTCATATGTTCATGGGTGACAACATGATTGAATTGCGTTCTAAACTCCTTCGTCCTAAAGCAAGAGTTTTACACAAGACACTTATGTGCTCTATTTTGCCCCGAACCGGATCATATGAACTAATTTATCCGAAAAATTTCAAAGCACTTTATGCCATTTGGGGAAATATACGAGTTAATTGGTTGCGTCCTATAATGGATGAATTTCTCACCTTTAACCATGGGAATATGCATGTTATATATTTTGGAGAATATATTATGCGACTACTTCTAGATGCGGGTGTTCGTCAACCGGATTTCGAATTCTCAACTGTCGGAATGATAAATATACGGACCATAAGCCTTATGAAGCTACCTACACGACCGTCACCTTTCACTTCATTTGAAGATTGGAAGCATCAACAGGCTCAACAACAACAATATGGAAATCCTACAATTCGAGAACCGGTCGCGCAACAAGAAGAAGGCGATATTCGCTTAGCTACTTCCTCTAGCACCCGTGAATCCATCGAAATTCTCTCCCGCAATCAACTTATTTTGGATTCTAGACTCAAGAAAATGGATAAGGAACTCGATAAAATCAAAGGTTTCTTTTCTACATTATGGGATGCATTATCTTGTCCTTCCTCAACTGCTGCCACATCTATTGCTCAAGGAAAACGTCCCGCACCTCGATTTACATGGTCAACTTCCGAAGGGCATACTAATAGTGACACTAGTGGCACAATAAGTGGTGCTCAAGGAGCTTCTAGACCAGGAAAGGAGCCCGCACCAGAGGGAGAATACAATTGGGATCTTGATGAGTAGATCTTTTGGTGAGTGAGTTGGGTATGAATTATTTGCTTATATAAAACTTTATTATCAATTTAAACATATTGAATCTTGCAACTTATTTATCTGTTGAGACTTGTACTAAATAGTCTCTCTTTGATATTTATCTCTGCACTTTACATTTATATTTTGTTTGCTGTCTCTCCTTTTTGTCGATGACAAAGGGGGAGAAGAATTGTCCTAATCATCTTTATGCAGGTACAAGAAGCATCATATATTCAGGGGGAGTATTTTATATTTGTTCTCTAGGATTCTTTAATATATACAGGTTTGTCATCAATCAAAAAGGGGGAGAATGTTGAATCACTAGTTTTTGATTCATGACAAAGCAAGAAAATGAGAATTCACGACAAAAAGTAAACGGATTATGGCTATATCATCAAAGACTTTTCATCTATGCATTCACTGTCTAGTATGTATGATTGAGTCTTAGAATTATGTTAAAATCTATTCTCAAGTAGTCCGCACTTCATATGTCACATCAAAAATCAAAATAGAAGCATAGTTATAAAAATGTCATAGCCAGTCGACAGACCAAACCAAACTAGTCGACTGACTGTGTACATATACGATATGCACTGTTTATTTTTTTAAATATATTACATAATCAGTTGACAGACCAAGAACGACCAGTCGACTGACCTGAGACCAACTGCCATATTTTTGAAAAGACATCTTCTCCGAAAGGATGCAACCCTTCTTTGAATGGAAATAGTTGCTTCTTTTCGTTAGAACCCTTCACCAATGGCAGTAACTCTTCAACTACTATATATAGATACTCCTAAACACTTCATACTCACCGATTTTCATTCTAACTATCTAATACTCTTCTTGTGCTATAATCTTTGCATTCAAACAGCAAACATACTTTCTACTGCTTTGAATCTACAAATAACTTTCTTAATCTTTGATTCTTAGCATTACCTTCTCTTCACATCTTCACACTCATTTCATATATACTTGAGGATTTGATTATAGGAGGCTTGTACTATCAGAGACAAATTAGTGTTATCAAGAACACATAGTGTCAGATATTCTTTATATTAGTGAAGTCCTCTTCTGCTGCTGAGGCGAAAATCCTGTTCTGCTGCTCAGGTGTCTGTTTTGTTGCTCAGACTATGTATACCTGTTCCTCCGGGTTAAGTGAGGATTGTTGTTAGTTAAATTGCAGAAGGAGTCTGGGACTGGACGTAGGACGGTGCACCAAACTAGTACAAAATCTCTGGTGTCATTTTACTATACGACTTTTATATTCCGCACTATTTATACTCTGTGTTACTTTTATCCATATTATACGGTCCTATACACTTTCATCTTTGATTTGAGAGTGTTTCTCGAGGTGGGCAGTAGTAGCTGCTATGCGTTACCACCAGCCTGGATCCGCAAAACGATAGAATCCTACCCTAGAAATTACCTCGCGTGCCTTGTCACATGCCTTATCACGCATTCTACGAGTTTGTTTTGTACCGTACCTATGGAGTGCCCTCTGAGTAAACCACTAGTTTGGTGGAGCTTACGGTACTGTATAGACCATGGTTCAAAATTCTGGTGGAATTTCGGTTATTTCGTTGATTTTGTTCCGGTTTCGTTCCTAACTGGGACAGAATCCAGTCAAAATTTCGGTTTCGGTTTAAATTTTGGATTTGTGTTTCAAATATTGAAAAAAATTATAAAAAATAATAATACAACAGACAGATAGTAACTAAAAAAAGAAAACAAATTAATCGGGACAACAATTAAATGGAGAAGAAATCATGTAGTTTCATAAAATGGTTGTTATACTTTTATTAATTTGCATCGATTCATGATAAAAAATTCAAAATTTTCAAAATCGATTGAAGTTTTAAAATCTCAAATGAACAACAGAAAATCTTACATAATGGATTTTTAATTAAAGTTCGTGTTTTACATGTAACATAAAAAATGTACTATAAATGCTGTACAGTATTGGATATTTATTAGCGTATATAACAAATTAAAGCAAAAAAGTACCGGAATTAATGCAGAACTTTCGGAATTTATGAAACGGAACCGAAAATTTTAAAATTACCGATGGGCAGAACCGAATCGGAAAATGGAATTTTGAACCTTGATATAGACTATGGGAATATGTAAAATATGTTAAGGGGAATATGGGTAACACCTTAACGCTATTTTAATAGTTTACTTTACTGTAGACACTATATATGTAACGTATTGTACTATGTATGTAGATAGTTTAACAGATCCTTAGAGGATGGGTATCCCAAACATCCTTTTAGTTATTTATATTTCAGCTGACCTTTCACTTGATTGAATTTGCTGATGTAAGAAATGTTAACCCTGACTCGAGTGTTTGTGTTTTACTTTATGCGAGGGACAGACTGAGTGTCACATCACTGAGAATTACCTTTGAAGCTTGGAGCTTTGTTTGAAGATCTGTCATCTCTATTCAGCTTTCTGTCATTTCCAGTTCTTGATGTTCAGTCTTGTCAGCTACCCTTGTATTTGAAACTACTCTGTATTTGAGATTTCTGTTGTATTTTGTTTTAAAGTCTGATGTTTTTATAGTAGCTTCATGAACTACTGTTTATTTATTCCGCTGCTTATTGTTATATTACTCTGTTTGTGATTCTGTGATTGATTTATTTACTATACATGCTAAGTTTTGCCAAATATAAATTAACAATATGTAGTTTTGAGCAATTCAAATCTGACATGAGTGGATGATTGTCGATTTGAATGGTTCAGAATATCAGATCGTTACATTCAAGCAATTATTATACACATCATCACTTTCCATTTGCTGTGCGATTATTCAAAGACCCGTGTTTATCTCAAATGGCTTTATTTTATTGATGACCTAGATGTTTGTCGAAACTATTCTTGTGGTAGTACAATTCTATTTCACATATATACGGAACCGTCGAGACTTAATTTGTTAGAGGACCATTCTATTAGTGGTTGTTTGATGTTAGTGTAGGTATTCTATTATTACTCATTTTTTGCATTTCTTACATAGTTTATTATACATTGAAATCTTATATACATATATATTTGCAGTTATAGTGTTGGACGTACATTCCTATTGGCTGAATAAAGATGAAGAATGTGGTTATGGATAAATCGATGCCTTTTGGTTCTAGGTACATTTATTTTGTCGTATGATCACATATATTTATTAGATCTTGCAAATCAGAATAATTTTTTTTTTCCAGGTGAATTGGACACAAGATTACAAACAAAGCCTTCTAGACAAAATGTTAAGTTTTACCGAAACAAGCTTGATGTTGTTGATTATTATTCTATGACATGGACATCGTACACTACACAGGTACTTACAGAGCTACTTGACTTATTCATGGATCTCACGAGTTACACTCATATGTATTATTGATGTAGTGTATCATCTCCCTGATAGGGTTATGCGCCAATTTGGTATTTTGCAGCACTTATCAAAAAATTCTCTTTTCGATAAGATTGATATCGAAGTAGGGGAATATGATATGTCAATTGATTTTTGGAATCACTAATATATGTTCACGCAAAAGGAGAAGAAGCTGAATTTGATTGTTGATGAATATAACAGCTAGTACTGGAAAATTACACATCGCTACATCCTACGTAGCAAAGACGTGCCAATTCTGACTGATTCACACGCCGAGTGCTCCACTTGAGTAGCATGCGGTTTGTACACACAGCCAATAAAGAAGAATAAATAATAAAATATACTAACTAACATTATTTTTTGTAGGCGGATACATTTACCATGTCTTGGAATTAGTTAATGAGCGTCCAAAAGAAGTGGCAGGGCGGTCTAAGGATAAGTGCTTCGATGTTGAGTAGATTTTATAATCAATTCTGGAAAACAATAAGTTATCAAGACCCGCACCACCTCCTCATGCAGTGTAACCTCCTCCTACTCACATAGAGGCACTACAACCGAACTACATGGTTGCTCCATCGTTTTCTAGTCAGATGTCACATATCAGATACGTCGGTAAACAACGTTCATCGTCTCAAAAGGAATACGTGCCCGGGACTTCTTAACGTTTTCCAACAATGCCACAAATGGAAGAAAATGAAGAAGATAGGGAGGAGAGTTCACAAGAGACTATTTTAGAGCAGAGGCCAAAAAGGACTATGTCAAATTTGTAACTTGAGAAATAAGTGTTAGTATGATTTGAGTTAAATGGATTGTTGTGTGTATTTAAGTATTGTAATGAAAACTGTTGTTCATGTTGTTCTATGAATGTAATGGATTATTATTGTTGTATGTATTGAAGTTCTGTAATGAAAGCTGTTCTGTTTGCAGCAGGTTATGAAAAAGGCGCAATTTCAAATGTTGTCCAAAGACATTCTGCAGGCGCGTTTTCAAATACCGCCAGGTGGCGCAATTTCAAAAATCGGCCTTATAAAACTACAACTATACCCAAAAGGCGTGAAATATATAAAATACAAATATTCAAACAGATTCACATCAAGTAGAAAATAGAATAATGGATTGTTTAAATAGTTGCATAAGAAGTTCCCAAACAAACACATTTACTACCTACTCAAACAAATACATTTACCACCTACTCAAACAAATACATTTACCACCTACTCAAACAAAGACATTTACCAACAACTCAAACAAATGTAAATGCTTAGCTGCATAAGTGCAACGATTCTTATGATGGTCCTGCATTCCACATCTGTTGTACCTGTTTTCCTTTAGAGGATGCATCTCTTCCATGGTACCTTTAATTCTTGTAGGTCGAGGCCATCCTGGTGATCTATATGCTACTGTTGGGAAAATCAACTGACCATCGTGTGCACTCCAAAAACGTTTATCATGAATGGAATAAAACTCTGATGTGTATGTTATAGTACCAAGGTGATGCCTAGTCATGATGAGGTTTTTTCGCACTATTTACATGTGCGCAAGGTAACTGTTGTAATAATGGAATGTCACATGTACAAAAATAAGTGTTATCATCAATTGTTTCTTTAAATTCATCACTAAAGTAGTGAATTACTTGTCATTAAACTTGACTGAATCGAACTAGGTTTGAACGTCTTGCATCATTGGCTCTCTCGATAATCTTTGCTTCCCACTTTAGAGTTAAACGAGTTGTCAAATTTCTAGCAGTTTCTCTTCTTTGATAGAAATAATTCACGGATTAAAAAAAGGTACATGCAACCAAAGCTTTAACAGCTAAAGATCGTGCGCCTTTAAGCACACCGTTAAAACTTTCTGAAGCATTAGTAGTTATAATATGAAATCGATAACTATCATCTTTACACAGTGCCCAGTTTTCCTCTTTGTCACCCGAACTTCTCTCTATCCAGTTGTACGCTCTTGTACCGGAGGTATTAATTTCTACTGGCGATTTTAATTTCTTCTTGGACTTTAATATGCTCGGCTTCCTCTTAAGCACATTTTGTAACATAAAATAAACTTGTTAATCATTTTCCTCTAATGCCCACAGGTTGAAATTTTGCTTTTAGACATCTAACCCAAAACCTATACTTATGAGATAATCTCTTGTTGGTTATCAAGATTGTGGGTATTCCTTTCATTCTATCAAACATGAAAGTAATATGTCGATCATTAACATGATGAACGAATCTTCACATGCAAGTAAAAACTCAACCCCAACTATTATACGATTCAAATTCAACAATTGTGTAAGTCAAAGAGTAAAAGATGGTCATCTACATTTATCGCAGTTGCAACAAATAATGCAACTTTGTATTTTCCATACAAATGTGTACTACTAATGTAGAGCAAAGGACGACAATGTACAAAACCGTCAATACAAGGCCCAAAAGCCTAATAAGCTCGATCAAACACCCCATGCTCATTTTTTGTTACAATATGTCCAACATTACCTGGGTTTTCTAACAATTTTTGCAAAACATTGCCGTAGATTTATATAGAATTATGTCCATTCGCATTAAATCTATTATATTGCCTTATTCAAAGCTCTTTACGCTTTCACATAAATAATTTTTATAAATAATTCTTCCTTCATTAACACCCGCACTGTTCTGGCTATTATATTCAAATCTTCATTTACAAAAGGCACGATCTTCAAAAATACAAAAGTAGATATTGTTTGCTTGTGATTAGAATAGCTGTTGGGTTTATGCAGTTATATTCGTTTGGATATTTACTAATGATCCACCATCTGGACTGAGATTTTTTTTGAAACTATAGCATGTATTCTCCATGGACAATTTGAATCTGCAATGAAAATGGCGGCATACCTGATTTGATCCGACTTAATTGGCTTAAAAGAAACTACACGTAGAATAGACCATTCACTTAATTGTTGTAGAAATTTGGCTTTTTTCTCAAATATCATGCTAACTTTAAATCCATTTTAAATACTAACATATGAAAATAATTCACCATTAAATTAAAGATTTGCAAGAACGGATCTTGGTATGGACAAACACCCAAACTATTAATAAATGAAAATTATAAATTTAAGAAACTAAAATGAGGTAAGAACATACAAGATTTACAGTGGTTTGGCCATAATCAATAGTCTACATCCACTGTCGGCTTTATTACCGATTGTAGCTTTTTTTACAAGGATGACCTTACAACTCAGTTGCCTACAACTCGGTTGCCTACAACTTGGGTTAGGATTCTGTAGAATTTTAGGTCAAAATCAAATAACAAAGAAATAGAATACAAGACTCAAAAAGCCTGATTTTTCTTTGCACCTCTCCTCCTATTTATAAATGAAAATCATAATAAATGTCGGTGAAATAAGCTTCACATGTTCTCCACGTCGGGATGAAGCTTCAGGTAGAAGATCATGGCCAAATCTAAAATTATGATAAATCAATACCAAGTGGTGGCATAACTCAGTACCGAGTTATACGCCCTTTGTTTCCTGTGCTTATTTTCTTTAACTCAAGTCTCTAGGATAAGTGCTTTGCTGACTTCACCATTACATCACAAGAGTCGATGCCGAGTTGTGCCTTTATGTTGTAATTCCATCTTTTACTTCTCATCGTTTGACCTTTTTGAAAAGTGGTTGAACACCGCTTGTAATAAGTAGGGATCAGTACTAACTCTTGAGATTTCGCTTTGTAACGACCCGAGAAATTTACTGCTAATAAATTGGATTCCTGCGGAAATTGACGATAAATTTGAAACAAATTTTTTTAATAACGTAAGAATTTGTTGTAAATATCTAGATTGTTTGGAATAAAAGTTCTGTTAAATATAAAAACCTATTAAATTAGTGGGTAACGTATTTTGGCAATTAATTTGCATAAATTTTTATTTTTGGAATGTCATTATTTTATGTTGTAGTATTTAAGAGAAATTTATAATAAAATATAATAACGTCTGTTGTAGATTTACGTTAAAGTTAACACAACTAAATTCATTTTTTTATGTTCCAATTAGCGGTGTCAGCGACCGCAAATTTCGTAAATTGAATATTTATTTGGAAGAACAAACATGATTTTCTTTATATTATTAGACTCGTGCTGACAAGACGAGCGTAACGATACCTTATTTGTTGAATTTGGAGGTCCGATGTGGAAGTTACGCGCTGTTTGTGTGCGTATAGTGGGTCCGTATATAAATTTATTAGTTTCCATTATAAGCTGAAATTAATTGATTAGAATTCAAAATTTAAATTTCTGAACGTGTTTAACGGCTGTAGCCTAAAAATTAATTGATACGTTACACAATTAATTGATACGTTACACAAAAAATTTATGGCACGTTAAAATATCAACCGGTTACTTCTCCTCCCTGGAATCACTCACGCAATCTAGACTAGTATAAATATAGGCCGCTCCTTCATCTTTCTCACCCCTTCCAAAAAGCAACAGCCGATTCTCTCTTCCTTTTTTTCTTCTTTTTTTTCCCTCTTCCTTCGAAAAAATCCTCCGTTCCACCAAGTACTCAAGCCACCGCACCTCCATACGCCACCTCCCCTGCGTCAGCCGCCGACGCGCCTAGCTGCCACGTCCCAGAACCCCGACCTACCGAGACAACCACCTCCCCAGCCAACGTCCCTTCCACGGCCACAACTTCCCGTCCGCAGCAGCCACGCCACCGACCAGCCCTGACGCCGCCTACACGCTGCCGCCTCAGCCAGCCTCAACCCCGGCTCCATCGACCCACTTCCCCACAGCCGCTACCCCTTCCACGGCCAAGCACAGCAACCCAAGTTCCCCATGGACGTCACTGCCACCGACAACTTCCCGACACCGACCTAACCATCGCTGCCCCGGCCGAGCACTATCTCCACGAGCGGTGAGTCCCTTTATTTCTCTCTTGCTTCCTAGTTGTGTGCGTTTATGTATAAAAAAATATATGATATGGAAGTGATAAAGCCTGCATGCGCATGCCCTGCATGCAAAGATAGAGTGTGTTTGGTACATGCGAGATATATAGCGAAATTTGGATACGGTGAATTTTGTTTTGGAAGTTGCGTGCATTTATAAAATAAAAAGTTCACACACCTGTAGTGAAAAAGAAAGCCTGTAGGCCTAAGAAAGAATGAGAGTATATGTATACGCCATATTGTAAGTGCTGTTGGAAATTTGGTATGGGATTGTAGTAAGATTTGATATGCATGTTAGTTTATAGGTTTGTAGGCTTTATTTTGTTGGTGTTAAAGGATAGTTGCACTTTTTGCCGCGATGAGTCCATTTCCAGATTTTGGTTGCTAAATATTCCTATAGGCTAAAAATTTCATTTTTTGTTGAATTTAAATTTTTCCAGACCTGTATACAAGTTATTTTGTGAAAAATTTTCATTTTGCTTGTGTACTGTTTTCTGGTGTTGGGTTAAAACTCACATAGATCGGGTTTTGCGCATTTTTCTCTGCTGTTTTGGTGTAGAGTTGATGAAGTTTCAGGTTTATGTAAAGTTATTTTGTACTGTATTTATAAAAAAAAATTGCATACACGTAGTCGATATATATATAAACTGACATTGTAGTGGCAACCCAGTATTTAAATGATTTCTAACGGAAAAACATAGCGACGTGGGTACTAATTTATGGTTTAATACGTTTGTCGCAGCCGGAATCCCATAACTTAGGAGTTATCCGTTCACGTCTGATCTGTGCTCTTCGTCACTTCTGCTATCAAATATCTCTGTCCGACAAAGGTGAGTAATCACTCACGACCGTCATTCAAATTGATAAATGAATCTACTTTGATGAAATAACGACTGAACTGTTTCCCGTATTGTAGGCATGCATGTAGATTTAATGCTAAATGCATCATTGTCATTGAATAATTCACGCCACGTCACGTAGAATCATTTCATGTAGTATCATTCATGTAGCATCACTTCATGCACTGTTAGTTAGTAGCATCTGATTTATTCCTTGTTATGTTTAATCCCCGAATTTTTTTTTTGAAGTCCTTGATAGTTAGAAATCTCCTTCGGGTTGGAAGGATAAACCCGAATATTTCAAAACCTTGTTGGGATTTACGGGTTGAAACGATATATACCCGTAAGTATAAATTAACGCGGATTGAAATGATATACATCCGTATCACTTGACCATAGGTTAGAAAACTTATATACGGACATCATGGTTGAGAAATTTGGTTTGAAAATTTATATGGTTGATAAGTATTTGAAATCCGGAAATTCTAAATGTTGTTGGAACCAAATATGATTGTAAGTTTAAACTTTATAGAGCGACAAATTGTGAAACCTACTAAAATCATTATTTTCATAAATAATTAATTTAAGATTTCAAAAGCTTTACTCTAAAATGTTTTTATTTTTTTTCTTAAACTTTATATATAGATACATGGAAACAATTCGAAGATTTAAATGGAAATTTGATAAACCATAACTGTACAAATTTCAAACTGAAAAGTCAAAGTTATATATATTCTGTAAATGGTTTGAAAATGTAAATCGATTTTATAAAACCAACCATGGTGTGAAAGATATAATGATTGGTTGTTAAAGAGACCGGGATCGGATATTGTCTGATAGCCGGCCAATACCGAAAATCACTTTAACAATTGTATACGCGGTGGAGATTCCAGAATGAAGTAGGATGGTGGCGACTTTCCCGAGGTATATTACGTGGACCCAACTCCCTTGAGTTGGCATAAATGACTAAAACAGGAGCTATACCGGGCTACACAAAGGGTCGCACCCTTTTATCGAGCATGCTTCTTCGAAAACCATTCTATTACTTGTGTGATTCGATTTGGTGGCGCCACTTTGATTGGGGTATTGTTCGAGGTGGGCGGAAGCTGCTGGCTTGCCGTCACCACCGGTCCGGGAGTGCAAACGGTGTATCCACCCTGGCATTGCCTCGCATGCCGTGTAATCTCCTTATAGCGAGCCCATTACGATTTTGGTTTTAAAGATCCGACCGCGTTAAGGTTCACCATCCCCTTAACGCTATTTTCTATATGATTATACTTTACTGATCAGGCATTATTGTATATAGCGTATATTACTGGTTTAACGGATCCTTAAAGGATGACGATCCCAACATTCTTTAAGTTATTTGTACATTTCAGTAGATGTTTCACTCGAGTTATTCACTTAGATGAGAATGTTAGTCCTGACTCGGGTGTTTGTTTATTTTTCACTCGGGTCAGCCTAAGTTTGCATCTTAGAGGAAATTGTTCTTGAAGACAAGGTTCTGGAGCTCTACCTAAAGTTTCTTCTTAGTTCTCAGTTTCTGTTCATTTGAACTTATATCATTTGGGTTTGTATTAGAGATCTTTATGTACCTGGATATCTGTTATATTTGTTTAAACTCTGTTCTGTACCTGATTTGAAACCCTGGTGATCCTAGTTTATTTATTTTGCTGAAATACTCAATTCTCTGTGTCTGTGATCTGTAAATTTTGTGATATGATTTTATTTTACCCCGAAATTTTAATAACAATCCATCGTTTTGAATGATTTGAGTTGACTAATTGACGACTTGAATCGCTCGAAAAGCGCGGTTGTTACACGCTTGAATTCTGGCACTAAACTTGCATCTTTGACTTCTAGTCTATTTCATAGGTATCTGTATCACTTGACCGTATGGTAGAAAATTAAATACGGACACCATTGGTATATATTTTTAAAATGACTTCTAAAGCTTTAAAAGGAAATATATGGGTTTTATAAATATTGATTTTGTAACGACCCGGAATTTTAGGCAATAACAATTTAATAATCTGTATCAATAATTAAATTTGTTTGATAATTTTTCTTTGTAATTTTAATTTTAATTGGTAAATTTATTCTTTTTAAGGTTAATAAATTTTTAATTTGGTAATTGTGGTCAATATCTTTCTGACAATTTAAAATATTGACAAGATTTATTTTTCAAAGCTAATGAAATTTTATTCTATTTATAATATATATATATATATGATATATATTGTGAATAGAAGATCTTGTGTTTTAAATAAAAGATGAATTTTTAAATTGTAATATATATGTATGTATATGTTATAATTTGATATTGTTTTAAATTTAATTTAATCTACTGATAATTTATATATAAATGAATATTATAATTTTAAGCTTTGTTTTAACTTATATTTTCAAAAGTTAATTTAGATTTGTCAAATTTGTTTTCAATTATAAGATAATTGTTTGTTTTAAAATATAAGATTGTTATTTATTATTAAATAAGATAGTTTAAAAAGGGATTTAACCAAAGTTTGTTTTGCTTTCTTTTTAAATGCTTCAATTTAAAATGGTTATAAGTGTATAAAAATAAAAGTTCTAGATTTTAAATAACATGTATAAGATGTATATTTATATTTGTATTTATTAGTTTTAGAATAATTTCTTTTTAAATTAAATTTATAAATACTTATGTAAACATTTATTCATTTAGTAACTTAAGAAAGTAAGTTTATATTTACATTTAAACTAAGTAAAAAATAATTTGAAAACACTTAAAAAAATACGTGTAGACATATTAACAAGTTGGTAACAATTGTTAAGCTATTAAGGAAATCTAATAACACATGTAAGAAGATTTAGGAATTAAAATGACAAATTTAATTCTTATGGGACAAGTGGCCTACATTTTTATTCATTTGAATTTAGACATAAAGAAAATCAGTTTTTTTTACAAACACTTTCACTCCTTTGTTTTCCTTTCTTTCATTCTTTAAAATTTTAATGGCTATCAAAACTTTTCTTCAATATTTAGATAAAAAAAAATCAAATCTGAATTTAAATTAAGATCTGCAACTTCAAAGCTTCAACCTGCAACTTCAACATGCAAATTGAAGTTCTCATCAACCTGCAACTTCAAATTTTCAAACCTGCAAATTTAAAGGCTGCAATGCATAAGGAGTTTTCAACATGCAAAGGGAAATCAAAAGCATAACTAAAAGCATTTTTCAAATTAAAAGTGGTCAAACCTGGGAAATGAAGTAAAACTGCTCTGCAAATTTTATTAACTGGTGAGTAAATTCTATTTTTAAAAACAGTTTTGATTTAATCTGTGATTGAATGTTGCTGCAAATGGATTTGATTTTGATGATGTATATTAGTCTACCTGAATGTATGTTTATAAAATAAAAAAGATTGAATGCCTGTATATGAATACTGTTGTTATACAGGTTTGTTTTTCCTTTTTATAATCAATAACTTGATTTTGAATACAAGTTGGACATTGATTTGTAGATGAAAGTTGTTTGCAATCAAGTGATTTATCATCTAATAATAGTTATAGGGTTTTAAATGAATTAGTTATTCATATTTTTCAAATTTACAGTGAAAATCAAAGTTTGGGCAAAATTTTATAATTTCAAATTCTAGTTTTGAATGTATAATCGAATTACAATTGGAAAGTTATGATTTTTAGAGTTTGTATCATAATTTTTAATTGAGTAATTAAGTTGAATTTTTGGTTTGAATGTTTTGGGGATTTTATGAACTGCGGATGATATACATATTAATTTGAGTTGATATTTGGATTGAATCTTGTATGTATGTTATAGATAATGGGAAAAATATGTTTGGAATTTTCGAATGACAGATTCATTCGAAATCGATTGGATTAGGGTTATATTTTGTTTGAAGTTCGGCTTGGCTGTGGGTGCTTTTGCGATCTGAATATGTGACCGGAGTTGATCGCGGCTAGGAAATAGTAGAGTGGTGGTTGCGACAATGCTTTGAGGTGATTGTTGGAGTTTCCGGTGGTGGCTATGACCGGCGGCGATGGGTTTAGTGGTCGTTACTTTTTGCAGTAGCTCGAGTATAGGTTGAATTTTGACTCGAGTATTTTCTCTTCGATCTGGGTTGAGATTGGGGTTGTCGTCGACGAGTGGGGTTGGTCGGCAATCGTAGGAGGGCTTGGCGACGCTGGGATTGCCGTGCAACGTGCACGTGGGTTGTTGCGTGCACAGTTTGAATCTGGAAGTGGAGCTTTGGGGAAGACATTTGGAAACTCGAAGCTGCACTCGCGTTATTCTCGCGTAGGACTCGAAGATGGTGGAGTTGGTTTTGCTTCGGGGAAAGCACGGGTGGTTTGTGCGTTTTACTCGAGATTTTCTCGGCTTGGTTCTGTTGTGATAGTGCAGTTTTTGCTTGTTGTATAAATAAGTATAAATCAAGTTAAATTCATAAGTACAAGTTTTATAAAAGAAACCAAATGTAAAGTTAAACTTGTTATTTCAAAAACGAAAGTAAATCAAACATTTAAAAGTAAAAAAATTGAATTTATATTTCAAATGTAAAAATGTTTTAAGATGTTTGTTTAAAAATAATTATCTTAATTAAGTTTTAAAATACAAATTTAAAAGAGTGATTTGAATTTAATTATTAAATCAAAGTTTTAAGTTAAAGTTTGAAGTAATGTTTTAATAACAAATTTTCAATTTATATTGAAAGTAAATTAGTTTAAAGCTTGATAATTTAAAGTGTTTTAAATTTGGAAATGATTTATAAATGCTTTATCTCCAAGTAAGACTATTATTATGATTTTGTAAACCAAGTTTAATAATTTATCTTTGAATTAATAAGATTTAAATAATTCAAATAATTTATTTATGGAAATAAATAAGGTTAAATTATTTGGATAATTAATTTAAGAATACTTATTTAATATGATTTGTTAATAAGTTAAGTTTGATTAAGATTTATGCTTTTCTTAATTTATTAAAGATTTTCTTTAATATTAGAAGTAAATTAATTAATTGTTTAATTAATTTTAAATAATTAGTTAATTATTTATTTAATTTTAAATAATCACTTAATTATATATTAATTAAGTGTAATTACTTAATGAAGTAATTAATGGTCAATTGTTGAATGTAATTAAGAATGGAAATAACTTATGGAAGTAATTAATTGGAAATTACTCATGGGAGTAATTAAATGGAAGTGATTAATGGATAATCACTTAATTTTTTCAATTGAGGAATTGATTAATATAATTGTTTTAAAGTTAATTAATTATTGAGTAATTAATTAATGAATGAATTAGGGATTGTTTAATAATGGGATTAATTAATTGTTAAGTAATTAATTAAGGAAGTAATCAAGATTGATTAATAGAAGTAATTAGAAATAATTACTTATGTGAGTAATTAAGAGTTAATTACTTAATTAATTTAGTTAATTAATGTGATTAATTAATTAATAAATGTGATTAAGATTAATTACTAAGTGTAATTAATTAAAAATGTAATTAATTAATAAACTAATTGATTAAGGATTAATTGTTAATTGAATTAAATAATAGGTACTTAATGAAGTAATTAAAGATTAATTAATTAGATTAACTAATCAAAGTAAATATAATTAATTAAGAAGTTAATTAATTAAAATAAGTAATTACAAGTTGTTAATTACTGATTATGATTTATGAGTTGATTAATTATGTGACGATCGCGACTTTTCGACGCTCGAAAACTGACATCAATACGTCCACTGTATCAACTGTCGAGCAATCGAATGCCGGAAAACCGTACCGTTATGGTTAAAGAAGAAGAAAATGATAGAAGAAGAGAGAAAAAAATAGAATAGAACAGAAAGAAATAACAGAACAATATCAGAATCTCACAATCGCAGCGGAACAACAAATAATAGATAAATGAAAAATATTTAAACAAAGAACTATATCAGTTATTACATTACATCATATTACATTACATTACATCATCAGAGTGTACAACAACAAACAACAACAAACAGCGGAAAAGAAATACTATATACTAGTAATACGCCATGCCCTCCAGCTTGCCTCCAGCAACTCCTGAATTCCAGAATATCCTGATAAACCTGACTCTTGACTGCCCGTGTGGAAATTGGTGGGCACCCAGAGTTTAGGAAGGAAAACAATAAACTCCGAGTCAGTCATGTGACTGGTGTGAGAACTAAAACAGTTTATTTTTTTTAAAACAAAGTACAGGATCATTTCAAAATAGATTCCCGATTCTTTTTAGAAAATGAGACTACCATAAGGCCTCCCGCACACACACACAATGCAAACGCAGAATCGGAGGAGATTTCTCCTTATGATAGTCAAATATTATTGATACGTATTGAAAAGAAACATTTAATATTATTAATAGTGCATAGTGTAGAAAACATTTCGAAAATAAAGATATAAATCTTGGCCAGCATAGGCATTCCGCACTTATTCCTACTATAGCTACCATCCAAACAGTGGCGACCACCATAAGTGAATGATAGGTTCTACAACTAAAACCGTACAAGATCGTATTGTTTCTTTGGATTTCCAACAAATGGTCAGGCCAAGGAACTTTCCATTGCCACATGGGTACGCCTCTGGAAAGACGACCCGAGAACCTAACCGGATCTCTGCCAACACAAGGCCGTATTACCTTTAACACTAGGTAACTACTGACATGAATATGTCATTCCCCGATCGTAACCGATCTATATCTGAGGATCCTCGATTTCCAACAACCACAAAGCAATAAATTTGCAGCAACAACATAGGTTAAGTATCTGGGCTCTATACCATGATACCACCTCTATCCAGAAGGAATGACATACACTAAAGGGGCGCTACCCCCTAATAACCTTGCTGCATCCTTCCTGTTTTGACCATTTCCGGGGTGTGAGGTCCGACGAAGTCTCGTCCACAAAGCCACGCTTTATATAAAAGTTGTGCTTTGATCATCAAATGCTCAACAGCACTTCGTATGCCACATTACCTATTTGGGAATGTATCACTGGTAACCATCAACTACATAACCTCTAGGGTGTTAAGCTAAGAGAATAAATTATCCACCACCAACGGAAATATATTTGATAGCAACCAGCATTACATCTCAAACTGTAACGTCAGACACACATCCATACAAGTCCGTTCCGGGATAGAACGGAACCGAAGGCACTTACAAAGAAGTCCTTGCAATCCGGATATTCACTAATCACGACCGGACTTCCCATCACAAAGGGTAATATTTCTATATCGGGGATCAGCCGATGCAGAAACATTCGACGGTAATCCTTCCGTTTTCACAAATATCCGGTCTTCAACACCGGTCATCAAATGCAATCCATAACGATGTATCTCATATTCGGAATGGGTTATACGACCCCAAGGTCCTTTCCCGGCTAACCCGAATAGTGAGCGCTTATTCAAAAATAAGTGTGGCATTCAAATTCAAGCAATCACAACAAATACCTATTTAAAGGTAAATATTGATAGTCGGATTTATTTAACTATCAATAGGCATGCTCAACATCACCAGATTCCAAATAATTTTCCAAATTATTTACTTTCCAAAATATCTTTATTAGATATATAATTTTCACACTTCAACCATTTGAAAACAATTTTCAAATCACTTTTCACCTTTACCACTTTTGAAAACAAATTTCAAACATTTTCCTTACGCGGAAATACTTTCATTTCAACATGGTTCATTTAAACCAATTAAATAAATCCTTAATGATTTACTTTATATTTTACGTTCCAAATCCGTAAATTAATTCCCACACTTCATAAATAAATCAACGTTTATTTCTAAACAAATTCCCCTTTTCATTTATAAATTCCATAGTGAATTTACAATTCCCAAAATATCTATGAATATACGATTTCCAAATCGATTTCTAATATTCATTTTCAATTTATCTTTAAAAGATAAAATCTTAAAATATTCACTTCATATTGGAAAACATTTCCATACTTATTGAATAATAAGTAATTTACAAATCCATTTATTTTCAACACTTGGAAAATATTCAATATACTTAAATCGAAATTAAGTATATATTTCATTCTTTAAGAAATCATTCTCTCAAACACATATGTTTGGGCCAAAACGAATGTTGCGTAAAACATCATTACCGCAACCCAAAATCACTAGTATAGGGATTCGAACTTAAAATAAATTTATAAATCCCAATACTATATAAAAACATTTCCTTTCGGAAATCATTTACTATAACAACAGTGTTATAGTCCACCATTTCCTTATTTCTCGAAAACGTCTATTTCAACAATGAATGTTGAAATCTATGGTTTCGAACCTTAACACATTTTAAAACATCGTTAAATCGTTTTAATTCTATTTAAAATATCACATCCAAAACATTTTCTTAAACATATTATTCACTATCCAAAAGCGTGAATATACTTCGTTAACCAATTTCATTATTTCTATACATTTTATTTTAAAGGTTATTCACTTTCCGAAATCATGGATATAACTCCTTTAATAATTTCTGCATTTACTTTATCGAATCCAATTGATTTGGATTTATAAAATAATGTTTACAAATCCCATTTATATTTTATAACTTCAACTTATAAAATCAATTTATTAACAAATTCTATTTATACCTCATTTAAATACCAAATCCGATTTATAAGTTAATTATTTATAAATCTTTTATTTTACAAAATCTATTCATTTCATAACTTCATAATTTATAAATCTATAAATTTTATTCACTTGTGAAATCCATTTATGCTTTATTTTAACACTTAATAAAACTCGTTTCACAATTCCTATATTTTTAATTTATAAATATTAATCTTAGAAATCTTTATTATAAACCGTTTATAATAATTCAAAAATCTCAATTTAAATAAACCAATCCTTTTAATAATTTACAAAACGCTATTTAAAACTTATATAACTCCAAAATCATACTTAAGTACTATTTTCCAAAAATATAACTTTTATAACAATAAAATTATAATGTTTATTTATTTTAACAATTCAAAATTTAATAAAACTTATACTTTCAAAAATCACTTTAAAATTCTTTTTAAAATCAAAAATCGTTATTTTAAAACTTCAAAAATGGATCCGATGATGCAACAGCACCAAATAGTCAATCACGACATCCAAATATCATATATCGATATGATAATCAACAAATATCACAATATCTGTAATCAAATAAATACTGATGAGGAATCCAGTTGGATCCCTCCAACCTGTTTCCCTGCATCCACAACATTAGCACAATACCAATTCTGTTCCAGTACGGAATTATCGCGGTATATGGGATTGATAAAAATATTATCCGCTTAATAGGCCGCGCAATAGGGTCTCATCCGCTATATAATGCGGGAAATCAACTCCAAGTGCATAAATAATACCAATTTCACTATACGGTGAAATATTCGCGGTATATGTTTTTAATAAATAACCTCCGCTTATTAACGGCGCATAATGTCTATTTTAACAATCAATATATAACAATCATCATTCAAACATATAATCAAGCAATTTTAAATATAACCATTTAAAATATAAATCGAAACAATTCGATTGAGTGAGAAGTTCTCACCTCGTTTTCAATTCAGTTTTCGCGTTTTATTTCGAATAAAATTAAACGCGCGTTTAATTTTACCCGAAATTTTCACTAACTCCAAACGACTCCAAGCCAGCTCCATCGCGTAGTGCTCGACAAAACGATTGCAACGCAATTCGTTTAGTCACAATCCGACCTCGTATGACAAAGATACACATTTTTAAAGTTTACACAAATTTAAATATTATTAATTTACATATTTCTTTTCTATTTTCAACCTCAACACATCTGGGCCTTAGGATTTCATAACTTCAGATTGTGGCCGCACCTTGTATCTTCTCCCCCATCCCCAGTTTCACGTTCAAACACGTGAGAATGAACCCACTAGCCACCATCAAGGGTTCCATTTCGCCTCCCCTCTGCTCGACTACACGACGATCAACTGTGATCGTCCAACTCGCCTAGCCAAGCCCCATACTCGACCACAACCTCAGCCAACTCGGCCTCATCACGCTCTCGAGAACCGTGCTTGTATGGCGCACGTTCAAATGACAATTGTCGTTGATTCGTGACGCTATTTTTGATCACCACCGTTGATCTCGTAGTTCGCGATGTGCTCTACGAAGTTACAGTTGAACATTTTTCGTATTAGTTAATGGATTGAGAGATAATTAGGGAAGAACACTGGTGATTTTTGGCCATTGGTAATGCAAGTGGCGGCTGGAGTTATTAGGTTTAGGTCATTTTGCAATTTTGTGAATGTTGTGGCCTTATATAGAAAATTCTACGAAACATTATTCACCCGAATTTTTCCGAACTCCAAACGAAGCGTGCCGGTTGGCGTTTCTGAGGTTTAACCCACGTTCCGAATACAATGGAATAGGTTTCGGGAGCCAATTCGATCATCTGTGCGAGTTACGGTAATAAACGATCGATTTTAAATTAAATCGATTAAACGAATTTCTATGCGTTTTGGCTTGCCCCGGACAAACGATAAATCTGATTGACACGAAATTTGAAACATTACAATAATATTAGATTACGGATCCGATGAAACTGGTTTCGTCGAAATCCGAGACTGTTTGAAAAATGACTACTTTAACTCGCCAAATTAATATTAAAACAATTTCGATGCGTTTCGAGCTGCCACGTTCAAACGAAAACTCCGATTGCTACGAAAATTAAAATCCGATAATAACAAACTATTACGGATCCAATGGAACTAGTTTCGTCCAATTCTGAGACTGTTCGAAAATTGGCTATTTTTCAGTCGATAATTAAATATTAAAATATTCAACTTTCACAAATAAACTTTTAATTCAATTTTAAAAGTTCTATAACATCTCTATAACTTCAATATGATTAAATAAAATTTTACAAATCATTTTCAATCATAATAAACTCGATTTTCAACTATTTCTGTAATTTCAACTATTAAATAATCGATTTAATTATCCAATTAAATCCAATATTCGAAAATAAATTATTTGACTTACAAATCTTACTTGTTAATATTTAAAATCAATTAAATATTTGAATTTTAATTGACAGAAATTCTGGGTCGTTACAAACTTCCCCCCTTAAAAGAATTTCGTCTTCGAAATTACCAAGTAAGGAAAAGTTACAGAATCCATTAACTTTCCAAAACAAACCATTTAATTTAGATTTTTACAAATCTCTTAAGTGTTTAACTTTCCCAAAATTCATAGTTAAACTTCTTACAATAACTTTACTAAGTTTCTAAATCCAAACTTAGTTTTCAAAAAGTTTCCAATTTTCTCAAAAATATTCCAACGCCTTAAATTTTCGGAAAAATTCGCCAGAGTCTCCTTTGCGCGGCTCGATCCGAAAAAAATGACAGTATATATATCACAAATATACATCTCATCAAGTGATGAGGCATCCCGCAGGGAAAAAAGTGTAAAAGTATGATATGTAATCCGAAATATGTACCTTATATATTATTAGCGAGCGTATACAGCTAATATAGCGCGAAAGCGAGCTGCAAATGCGAAGCAAGCGCAATCCGCACCTTCTAAACACTCAACAACAACATGAGAAACATGCATATATGAAAATAATATCAATATACAACATATATCAACAACTATATATGCCAATATAGCAAATGCAGCAAAACAACAAATGCAACCACCAAATCAATATAAATTCACTTCTCATTAATATTCATTGAATTGGTTTTCCAATTGATTCACTAACATTGGACTTTAATTAACATTCATTCATTCGTTTCCAATTAGTTTACATTCACTAATTTACATTCAAGTTAGTTCATTTCCAAATCAAATTCAACTCTATTTAAGATTCACTTAACTTCCAATTTAATTTTAATTACATAGCTTTTAATTCTTATCAATTCAACTTCATTAACACTTAATGAATTTATACACGATCAACTAACAAATATTCTAACAACCAATGTATATTCATGTAACGCCCCGAAAATTTTCGACTTTCGAAAATTCAACATCGACACTCACTTTATCGACTGCCGAGAAATCAAAGGCCGAAAACCGAGATGTTATGGGTTTTAAAAAGAATTAAGAAAAAGAAAGAAGAGAGAAGAGAAGATAGAAAATTTTAAAAATAGAACGGAACAGAAAGAAATAACAGAACAACAACAGAATCTCACAATTCGCAGCGGAACAACATATAATAATAAATGAATAATCTTTAAACAAAGAACTATATCAGTTATTACATTACATTTCATTACATTACATTATATCATCAGAGTGTACAACAACATACAACAATAAACAGTGCAGCGGAAAAAGAAATACTATATACTAGTAATACGCCATGCCATCCAGCTTGCCTCCAGCAACTCCTGAATATCCAGAATATCCTGATAAACCTAACTCTTAACTGCCCGTGTGGAAATTGGTGGGCACCCAGAGTTTAGGAAGGAAAACAATAAACTCCGAGTCAGTCATGTGACTGGTGTGAGAACTCAAAACAGTTTATTTAACTTTAAAATCAAAATAGAGGAATATTTTAAATTCAATTCGCAATGCTTTTAAAAATGAGACTACCATAAGACCTCCCACCACACACACAATGCAAACGCAGACTTGGAGGAGATTTCTTCTTATGTGAGTCAAAGATGCTTGATACGCATTTAAAATAACATTTGATATTATTACTAGTGCATAGTGTAGAACAAATCCTTTCGAAAGTAAAGATATAAATCATAGCCAGCATAGGTACCATTATATTATGCCTACTATAGCTACCTCCTGAGGAAGCAGGTTCTACAACTAAAACCGTACAAGTCACGTATTGTTTCTTTGGATTTCCAACAAATGGTCAGGCCAAGGAACTTCCCATTGCCACATGAGAATGCCTCTGGATGGACATCCCCGAGAACCAAACCGGATCTCTACCAACACAAGGCCGGGTTACTCCTAACTGAGTAACAACTGACCGAATATGCCATCCCCCGGTCCTTTGGGACCTTTTTCCGAGAGCGCTCTCTAATCAATTCACACAATCATAACAAAGTGTTTTCAACATGAGTAAGTATCTGGGCTCCATACCATGATACCACCCTTTTCCAGAAGGAAATGGACACATCCTAAAGGGTGCTACCCCTCATAACCTTGCTGCTTCTTTCCTGTTTTGACCATTCACGGGGTGTGAGGCTCGACGAAGTCACGTCCACAAAAACATACTTTATACAAAAGCCATGCTTTGGGTCAACAAATGATCAACACAATGATCACAAGGATAGACGATCAAATAAACGATCCTATCACAAATAATCAACACAATGATCATTTCAGCATCACTCAGCATGTCACATTACCAAACTGGGAATATATCGCTGATAACTTCAACTATATAACCTTTGAGCTCGTACGTCTCAAAGAAGGGTGTTAAGCAAAGAATAAATTCTCCGCCACCAACAGAAATATATTTGAAAGAAATCGGCTTTATATCTCAAATTGTAATGTCAGGCATACAATCCATACAAGTTTGTTCCAGGCTCGAACAAAACCGAAGGCACTTCTTACGAAGCCCTTGCAATACGGGTATTCACAATCCCGATCGAATTTCCCATCACTTAAGGAATCTCTATACCAGGAGCTACCCAGTGCAGAGACAATCGATAGGTCATCCTATCGCTTTCACAAATACTCGGTCTTCAACACCGATCTTCAAATGCAATTTATAACGACGTATCACATATTCGGAATGGGTTATATGACCCCATGGTCCTTTCCCGGTTAACCCGAATAGTGAGCGCTTATTCAAAAATAAGTGTGCATTCAAATTCAATCATATTCACATCAAATACCCATTCAAAGGGAAATATTGATAGTCGGCTATTGAACTATCAATGGATATGCATACATCACCAGATTCCAAATAATTTTCCAAATTATTTACATTTCCAAAATATCTTTACAAGATATAAAATTCCAACACTTCAAAAATAAATCAATATTTATTTTTTTAACCAATTTCACTTTTCACATATAAATTCCATAATGAATTTATATTTCAAAATATTCGTGCATATACGATTTCAATTATTCATTTTCAATTTATCTTCAAAAAAGATAAATTCTAAATATTCACTTCACATTGGAAAACATTTCCATACTTATTTATTCATAAGTAATTCACAAATCTCTTTTATTTTCAACACTTAGAAAATATTCAATATACTTAAATCGAATTAAGTATATATTTCATTCTTTAAGGAAATTATTCACTTAAACATATTTACTTGGGCCAAAACGAATGTTACGTAAAACATCGTTACGACAACCCAAAATCACTAGTATAGGGATTCGAATTTAAAATAGATATATAAATCCCAATACTATTAAAAACATTTCCTTTCGGAAATCATTTACTATAACAACAGTGTTATAGTCTACCATTTCCTTTTATTTCTCGAAAACGTCTATTTCAACAATAAATGTTGAAATCTATGGTTTCGACTCTCAACACCTTTTAAAACATCGTTAGATCGTTTTAATTCTATTTAAAACATCACATTCAAAACAATTTCTTTAACGTATTATTCACTATTCAAAAACGTGAATATACTACCTTAACAAATTTCATCATTTCTATTCACTTTAACTTAAAGGATTATTTACTGTTCAAAATGTGAATATAACTCTATCTCTAAGTTATAACAATTAACTTATCAAAATAAGTCATTTGCGGATTTATAAAACAACGTTTATAAATTCCGTTTCTATTTATTTATAAAAACTTCCTTTTTATAAATTCCTTTATTAACCTATTCCAGTTTATAACTCAATTATAAACTACAAGTTCATATTATAAGTTAATTACTTATAAAACGATTATTTTACAAAATCGTTCATTTAACTTCCCAAATTATTAATCTTAACTTATAAGATTGTTTATTTATCCAAAATTCATTCTTTCGATAACTTTATAAATTTTATAAACCTGTTGCTTATAAAATTTCATTTATAACTTCACAGTTTATAATTTCATAAATTTCATTCATTTAGGAAATTCATTTTCACTATATTCAAACACTTATAAAAACTCGTTTTATAATGTCCATAATTCAATTTATAAATATCCATTTATAAATCTCTTAAGATAAATTAGTTTATATTATTATTCTAAAACGTCTTTAAATTCCTTTATAATTTCATCATTTCGATTTATAAAATAATCAAATTTTATAAATCCTATATTTAAACTTTTATCATATATTCAAAAATCCAATCTAAATTATTTTATAAAATCGTTAGTTCATATTTCTCAAAAATCGACTTTTAATCGTATTTCTAAAAATCAGCTTTTTTAACTATATTTCACAAAAACCATAATTTTTATAACTTTAAAAATTATAACGTTTATTTATTTATAATGGATCAATTCCAAAAATATAGTATATTTTCAAAATCACTTTTAAAATCATTTTAAAATCCCAAAATCTGGGTCCAATGATGCTACACCAAATAGTCAATCACGACTAACAACGATATCATATATCGATATGATAATCCATCAAATATCAAAATATCTGAAATTAAATAAATACTGTTGAGGAATCCAGTTGGATCCCTCCAACCTGTTTCCTGCATCCAAAAACATTAGCACAATACCAATTTCGCTCCAGTACGAAATTATCGCGGTATATGTTCTTATTAAATATTATCCGCTTACTAACGGCGTAATAGGGTCTCATCCGCTAAACAAAAAATGCGGGAAATCAATCAACTGCAATATATACATATGCCAATATATATATATTGATATTATATATAATACCAATTTCACTGTTTATGAAATATTCGCGGTATATGTTCTTATTAAATAACATCCGCTTACTAACGGCGCATAATGTCTATTTTAACAATCAATAATTTACAGTCATCATTCAAACATGCATTCAAATATTTTAAATCTAACTATTTAAAATAAAATCGAAATCTATTCGATTGAGTGAGAAATTCTCACCTTGGTTTTAATTTCCGTTTCAGCTTTTATTTCGAATAAAATTAAACGCGCGTTTAATTTTACCCAAAATTCTCACTAACTCCAAACGACTCCAAACCAACTCCATCGCGTAGTGCTCGTCCATACGATTCCAACGCAACTGAGTTTGCATTTTTTCGACCTCGTATGAAAAAGATATTGATTTTTGAAGTTTGTACGCGATTTATATAACTTAATTTCAACATTAACTAATTTATTTTATACCCAAAGCATCCTGGGCCTTAGGATCCTGCTCCAACTCATCACCACCGCACCCTTGCTTCATCTCCCTCATACGCGTGCTACAGGTTTTGAGGCCGAACCCAACTTGAGAACTAGGGTTGAATTTTGCTCGTTCAATACTCGATGAAATCTCGATCGGGGAGTTGCAAACTCTAGCTCACCCCCTCCTCCACCTTCGACCCCATCCCCAGCAAGCTCGGCTGCACAAAACGCCTAGAAAGGCGTGCGAAAACTGATGGGAACGGCCCATCCTTGCTCCCTCTACGCAACTCCAAACTCGATCATATCCGTATGGATTTCAAGCTCTCTTCATGCTCTACCTTTTTCGTGTTGAACACTTCTTCTAATTCCTTGTAGATTGGGAGAGATTGAGAGATGAAGGAGATGGATTTCTGGCCATTGGTTAATAAGTGACGGCTAGGGTTATTAGATTAGGGTTTTGTTATTTTTTTTTTTATTTATTTATGAAGAGGTAGGGGCTATTTATAAGGAACGAGCGACACTATTCATCCCGGAAATTCCGAACTCCGATTTAGGCGCCGTAACCAGCGTACCTAGGGTTTATCCCGCGTTCCGGACACAATGGAATAGGTTTCGGAAGCTAATTCGGAAGTATGTGCGAGTTATGGCTGTAAATGCTCATTTTGAATTAAACCGATTTCTAGGCGTTTTAATTTGTACCGGACAAACGGTAAATCCAAACGACTTGAAATTTGAAACCTTACAATAATATCACATTACGGATCCGATGAAACTGGTTTCGTCGAATTCCGAGACTTTTTTAAAAATGGCTATTTTGACTCGCCAAATTTAAATTAAAAATAAATCGATGCGTTTCGAGCTGCCACGATCAAACGATAACTCCGATTGACACGAAAATTTAAATCCGGTAATAACTAACTATTACGGATCCAATGAAACTGGTTTCGTTCAATTCTGAGACTGTTCAAAAATTGACTATTTTACAGTCGATTATTAAATATTAAAATATTCAATTTTCACAAATTAACTTTTAATTCGATTTTAAAAGTTCTAAAATATCGTTCTAACTTCCATATGATAAAATAAAATTTTCCAAATTATTTTCAATCATATTTAACTCAATTTTTACTTATTTCCATAATTTAACATATTAAATTATCGATTTAATAATCCAATTAAATCCAATAATTCAAAATAAAATTTATTTGACTTATAAATTCACTTATTAATATCTAAAATTAATTAAATATTCAAATTTAAATTATTAAAAATTCTGGGTCGTTACAATCTTTCCCCCTTAAAAGAATTTCGTCCTCGAAATTACAAGTAAGAAAAGTTAGAGAATCTATTAATTTTCCAAAATTCATAATTAAACTTCTTACAATTCTTTACTAAGTTTTCAAATCATACTTAGTTATGTTTTCAAAAACAAACTATATCATTTAACTTTCAATTCCAAAATCAAAGTTATAGTTTCCAAAATTTTCTAAATTTTCTCAAAATTTTCTAACGCCTAAAATTTTCGGAAAAATTCGCCATAGTCTCCTTTGCGCGGCTCGATCCGAAAAAAAATGACAGTATATATATCACAAATATACATCTCATCAAGTAATGAGGCATCCCGAAGGGAAAAAAGTATAAAAGTGCGATATTTAATCCGAGATATGTACCTTATATTTTATTAGCAAGCATATACGGCTAATATAGCGCTAAAGCGAACTCCAAATGCGAAGCAAACGCGATCCGCACCTACTAAACTCAACAAACAACATGAGAACCATGCATATAAACCATAGTATCAATATACAACATATAGCAACATAATAACTATATATGTCACATAGCAAATGCAACAATAGCAATATATATTCAACCATCAACCAACTACATTCATAACCAATAATATTCATTCATATTCTCATTCATATATAATGAATTGGTTTTCAATATCAAATCACATTTGATTTATTTACATTGGATTTACTAACATTCATTCTCAATTCAATTAGTTTACATTCACTAATTAAATCCAATTCACATTCAATTCTATTCAAATTTATTTACTTTCCATTTGAATTCAATTACATAGCTTTCAATTTCATTAACACTTAATGAACTTATATACAATCAATCAACATCCATATAACAACCAAAGCATATTGATTACAACCAAATTTCTTCGCTTCACTTACATTCATTTTGGTTTAACATCTTTACTTTCCAATTGGTTTTATTAAATTGACTTTCATTCAAGTATTCAACTTCCAATAACATTAGAATTTAATGAATTAACACTTACATTCATTATTTCATATCAACTTTATTCACATTCAATTGATTATCATTCAATCCATTTATTCAATTCAATTACAAAGTTGAATTTCATTTATATAACTCAAGTTCATATCCATCACTTAACTTAATTAATTTACTTTGATACCCAAAATCAATTCCATTTACATTACTTAAGTTATATTTCATTAAATCTTGAAATTCACCTTTATTTACAACTCATATTCATATAATTTTACTTCTTATATATGTAAGTTTATTTCACAATTGTAAATACTTTAATTATAATTTCAATTCTTATAATTCTTTTGCTTATACAATTATTCTTTTATTTAGATTATTCAAACAACCTAACAATCAACTTATAAATACTTTAACAATTCTGAAAATTATTTCTTTATATATAAAATATAATCAAGGTAAAGTTATTTCATTTACCCAATTAAAAATCAATATTGTGCCGAATTGTTCTATTCAAGTGTTTATAGATTCCTATCAACAACGTTAATTACTCGTATTAACCAGAATCTATATACCACTCAACAAACCAATCATCACAATATAAAACAATTTTATATCACTAACAAATACGCACTCGTATCTATTATTACACTCAAACTCATTCTAGAGTACTGCTGACTCTATCTCTAATGAATTATACCCAACAGAACCATGGTTGTCGCTTAACCATCAGCTCTGATACCAAATGTAACACCCCGAAAATTTTCGACTTTCAACACCTTTTAAAACATCGTTAGATCGTTTTAATTCTATTTAAAACATCACATTCAAAACAATTTCTTTAACGTATTATTCACTATTCAAAAACGTGAATATACTACCTTAACAAATTTCATCATTTCTATTCACTTTAACTTAAAGGATTATTTACTGTTCAAAATGTGAATATAACTCTATCTCTAAGTTATAACAATTAACTTATCAAAATAAGTCATTTGCGGATTTATAAAACAACGTTTATAAATTCCGTTTCTATTTATTTATAAAAACTTCCTTTTTATAAATTCCTTTATTAACCTATTCCAGTTTATAACTCAATTATAAACTACAAGTTCATATTATAAGTTAATTACTTATAAAACGATTATTTTACAAAATCGTTCATTTAACTTCCCAAATTATTAATCTTAACTTATAAGATTGTTTATTTATCCAAAATTCATTCTTTCGATAACTTTATAAATTTTATAAACCTGTTGCTTATAAAATTTCATTTATAACTTCACAGTTTATAATTTCATAAATTTCATTCATTTAGGAAATTCATTTTCACTATATTCAAACACTTATAAAAACTCGTTTTATAATGTCCATAATTCAATTTATAAATATCCATTTATAAATCTCTTAAGATAAATTAGTTTATATTATTATTCTAAAACGTCTTTAAATTCCTTTATAATTTCATCATTTCGATTTATAAAATAATCAAATTTTATAAATCCTATATTTAAACTTTTATCATATATTCAAAAATCCAATCTAAATTATTTTATAAAATCGTTAGTTCATATTTCTCAAAAATCGACTTTTAATCGTATTTCTAAAAATCAGCTTTTTTAACTATATTTCACAAAAACCATAATTTTTATAACTTTAAAAATTATAACGTTTATTTATTTATAATGGATCAATTCCAAAAATATAGTATATTTTCAAAATCACTTTTAAAATCATTTTAAAATCCCAAAATCTGGGTCCAATGATGCTACACCAAATAGTCAATCACGACTAACAACGATATCATATATCGATATGATAATCCATCAAATATCAAAATATCTGAAATTAAATAAATACTGTTGAGGAATCCAGTTGGATCCCTCCAACCTGTTTCCTGCATCCAAAAACATTAGCACAATACCAATTTCGCTCCAGTACGAAATTATCGCGGTATATGTTCTTATTAAATATTATCCGCTTACTAACGGCGTAATAGGGTCTCATCCGCTAAACAAAAAATGCGGGAAATCAATCAACTGCAATATATACATATGCCAATATATATATATTGATATTATATATAATACCAATTTCACTGTTTATGAAATATTCGCGGTATATGTTCTTATTAAATAACATCCGCTTACTAACGGCGCATAATGTCTATTTTAACAATCAATAATTTACAGTCATCATTCAAACATGCATTCAAATATTTTAAATCTAACTATTTAAAATAAAATCGAAATCTATTCGATTGAGTGAGAAATTCTCACCTTGGTTTTAATTTCCGTTTCAGCTTTTATTTCGAATAAAATTAAACGCGCGTTTAATTTTACCCAAAATTCTCACTAACTCCAAACGACTCCAAACCAACTCCATCGCGTAGTGCTCGTCCATACGATTCCAACGCAACTGAGTTTGCATTTTTTCGACCTCGTATGAAAAAGATATTGATTTTTGAAGTTTGTACGCGATTTATATAACTTAATTTCAACATTAACTAATTTATTTTATACCCAAAGCATCCTGGGCCTTAGGATCCTGCTCCAACTCATCACCACCGCACCCTTGCTTCATCTCCCTCATACGCGTGCTACAGGTTTTGAGGCCGAACCCAACTTGAGAACTAGGGTTGAATTTTGCTCGTTCAATACTCGATGAAATCTCGATCGGGGAGTTGCAAACTCTAGCTCACCCCCTCCTCCACCTTCGACCCCATCCCCAGCAAGCTCGGCTGCACAAAACGCCTAGAAAGGCGTGCGAAAACTGATGGGAACGGCCCATCCTTGCTCCCTCTACGCAACTCCAAACTCGATCATATCCGTATGGATTTCAAGCTCTCTTCATGCTCTACCTTTTTCGTGTTGAACACTTCTTCTAATTCCTTGTAGATTGGGAGAGATTGAGAGATGAAGGAGATGGATTTCTGGCCATTGGTTAATAAGTGACGGCTAGGGTTATTAGATTAGGGTTTTGTTATTTTTTTTTTTATTTATTTATGAAGAGGTAGGGGCTATTTATAAGGAACGAGCGACACTATTCATCCCGGAAATTCCGAACTCCGATTTAGGCGCCGTAACCAGCGTACCTAGGGTTTATCCCGCGTTCCGGACACAATGGAATAGGTTTCGGAAGCTAATTCGGAAGTATGTGCGAGTTATGGCTGTAAATGCTCATTTTGAATTAAACCGATTTCTAGGCGTTTTAATTTGTACCGGACAAACGGTAAATCCAAACGACTTGAAATTTGAAACCTTACAATAATATCACATTACGGATCCGATGAAACTGGTTTCGTCGAATTCCGAGACTTTTTTAAAAATGGCTATTTTGACTCGCCAAATTTAAATTAAAAATAAATCGATGCGTTTCGAGCTGCCACGATCAAACGATAACTCCGATTGACACGAAAATTTAAATCCGGTAATAACTAACTATTACGGATCCAATGAAACTGGTTTCGTTCAATTCTGAGACTGTTCAAAAATTGACTATTTTACAGTCGATTATTAAATATTAAAATATTCAATTTTCACAAATTAACTTTTAATTCGATTTTAAAAGTTCTAAAATATCGTTCTAACTTCCATATGATAAAATAAAATTTTCCAAATTATTTTCAATCATATTTAACTCAATTTTTACTTATTTCCATAATTTAACATATTAAATTATCGATTTAATAATCCAATTAAATCCAATAATTCAAAATAAAATTTATTTGACTTATAAATTCACTTATTAATATCTAAAATTAATTAAATATTCAAATTTAAATTATTAAAAATTCTGGGTCGTTACAATTCAACACAACCAAATTATTTAATTTACTTTCAATTTGGTTCAACATTTTTAATTCCAATTGGTTCAACATCCAATTGACTTTCATTCAATTATTAAATTTTCAATTTCTCAACTTTATTAGCTTCTAATGAATTAACAATTTCATCCATTATTCCGTATCAATTTATTTTACATTCGATTGATTAACAATCAATCCATTAGTTCAATTCAATTGCTAATTCTTTTAACAATATAATGTTGAATTTCATTTATATAACTCAAGTTCATATTCATCACTTCTCTTGATTAATTTACTTCGATACCAAAATCAACTTTATTCAACTTCACTTATATTCCATTTCAAACATCATTTGTTTAACTTAACTTAAGTTTCCACTTATAAATCCAATTCAGATTTCATTCCTATTTAACTTTTTACCAAAGCCAAATTTATTATCACTTATTCAAATTCAGATTTATTTTGCTTAACAAATCGTTTAACCATTTTAATAATTGGTTTCATTTTCATTTTCTCATTTTATAAGTTATACGACTTATATTCAACAATTACCACTCGGATTTTATTGATTTACTTATACTTCCTTTAATTTAACTCCATCCTTTAAGTTAAATTTACTCTATCAAAATTCAAATTGTATAAGTTATCAACTCATTTATCATTCCCATAATATTTTAAATAGGATTCCAGAGTCTTTTCAACCTTTCAAAACTATTTTTTTTGAAATCAATTCAATTTATCTTCTGAATTTCCAAAACGAAATCCAAATTTTCCCAACAACTTCCATTTAAAACTACTTGGCAGCAATCCCTCTTTTGGAAACCCGAAAATAAACACCAATAATGTTGCAATCATCATCAGAATTATTTTCCACCGACCTGAAAGAGTTTAGAGCTTTAATTTCTCCAAAAATTTTTTCCAAAATATCCAATCCTTTCAAAACACTTCTTTGGAATTTTATTTTTAGATTATAAATCATAGTTATAAATCTTTTCCTTATATAATTTCACTTATTATATATAAGATTATTTCACAAGTGTAAATCATTTTAATTATAATTCCATACTTTATAATTCTCACTTATAAAATTTATTCTTTTACAGCTGTTGTTTTTTATTTAACTTATTCAACAACTAAACAATCAATTCATATACACTTTAATAATTCTGAAAAAAAATTCCTTTATATATAAAATATAACCAAGGTAAAATTATTTCATTTATCCAATTTCAAAACAATACTGTGTCAGTTTATCTTGTTTAAGAGTTTAGAAACCCCTATCGATCACGGTTGTACTTCCCGCACCGACCAAAATTCATAAACAATCAACCGATAAGTCAACACAATACAAAACAATTTATATTCACTAACAAATACGCGCTCATAGCTATTATTACATTCACACTCATTCTAGAGTACTACTGACTCTATCTCTAATGAGTAATACCCAACAGAGCCATGGTTATCGCTTAACCATATGCTCTGATACCAAATGTGACGATCGTGACTTTTCGACGCTCGAAAACCGACATCAATACGTCCACTGTATCAACTGCCGAGCGATCGAATGCCGGAAAACCGTACCGTTATGGTTAAAGAAGAAGAAAAAGATAGAAGAAGAGAGAAAAAGATAGAACAGAATAGAAAGAAATAACGGAACAATATCAGAATCTCACAATCGCAATGGAGCAACATATAATAGATAAATGAAAAATCTTTAAACAAAGAACTATATCAGTTATTACATTGCATCATATTACATTACATTACATCATCAGAGTGTAAAACAACCAACAACAACAAATAGTGGAAAAGAAATACTATATACTAGTAATACGCCATGCCCTCCAGCTTGCCTCCAGCAACTCCTGAATTCCAGAATATCCTGATAAATCTGACTCTTGACTGCCCGTGTGGAAATTGGTGGGCACCCAGAGTTTAGGAAGTAAAACAATAAACTCCGAGTCAGTCATGTGACTGGTGTGAGAACTAAAACAGTTTATTTTTTTTAAAACAAAGTACAGGATAATTTCAAAATAGATTCCCGATGCTTTTAGAAAATGAGACTACCATAAGGCCTCCCGCACACACACACAATGCAAACGCAGAATCGGAGGAGATTTCTCCTTATGATAGTCAAATATTATTGATACGTATTGAAAAGAAACATTTAATATTATTAATAGTGCATAGTGTAGAAAACATTTCGAAAATAAAGATATAATCTTGGCCAGCATAGGCATTCCGCACTTATTCCTACTATAGCTACCATCCAAATAGTGGTGACCACCATAAGTGAATGATAGGTTCTACAACTAAAACCGTACAAGATCGTATTGTTTCTTCGGATTTCCAACAAATGGTCAGGCCAAGGAGCTTCCCATTGCCACGTGGGTACGCCTCTGGAAAGACGACCCGAGAACCTAACCGGATCTCTGCCAACACAAGGCCGGATTACCTTTCAAACTAGGTAACTACTGACATGAATATGTCATTCCCCGATCGTAACCGATCTATATCTGAGGATCCTCGATTTCCAACAACCACAAAGAAATAAATTTGCAGCAACAACATAGGTTAAGTATCTGGGCTCCATACCATGATACCACCTCTATCCAGAAGGAATGACATACACTAAAGGGGCTCTACCCCCTAATAACCTTGCTGCATCCTTCCTGTTTTTACCATTTCCGGGGTGTGAGGTCCGACGAAGTCTCGTCCACAAAGCCACGCTTTATATAAAAGCTGTGCTTTGATCATCAAATGCTCAACAGCACTTCGTATGCCACATTACCAATTTGGGAATGTATCACTAGTAACCATCAAATACATACCCTCTGGGGTGTTAAGCTAAGAGAATAAATTCTCCACTACCAACGTAAATATATTTGATAGAAACCAGCATTACATCTCAAACTGTAACGTCAGACACACATCCATACAAGTCCATTCCGGGATCGAACGGAACTGAAGGCACTTACAAAGAAGTCCTTGAAATTTGGATATTCACTAATCACGACCGGACTTCCCATCACAAAGGGTAATAAATTTCTATATCGGGGATCAGCCGATGCAGAAACATTCGACGGTAATACTTCCGTTTTCACAAATATCCGGTCTTCAACACCGGCCATCAAATGCAATCCATAACGACGTATCACATATTCGGAATGGTTTATACGACCCTAAGGTCCTTTCCCGGCTAACCCGAATAGTGAGCGCTTATTCAAAAATAAGTGTGGCATTCAAATTCAAGCAATCACAACAAATACCTATTTGAAGGTAAATATTGATAGTCGGATTTATTTAACTATCAATAGGCATGCTCAACATCACCAGATTCCAAATAATTTTCCAAATTATTTACTTTCCAAAATATCTTTATTAGATATATAATTTCCACACTTCAACCATTTGAAAACAATTTTCAAATCACTTTTCACCTTTACCACTTTTGAAAACAAATTTCAAACATTTTCCTTACGTGGAAATACTTTCATTTCAACATGGTTCATTTAAACCAATTAAATAAATCCTTAACGATTTACTTTATATTTTACGGTCCAAATCCGTAAATTAATTCCCACACTTCAAAAATAAATCAACGTTTATTTTTAAACAAATTCCCCTTTTCATTTATAAATTCCATAGTGAATTTACAATTCCCAAAATATCTATGAATATACGATTTCTAAATCGATTTCTAATATTCATTTTCAATTTATCTTTAAAAGATAAAATCTTAAAATATTCACTTCATATTGGAAAACATTTCCATACTTCTTTAATAATAAGTAATTTACAAAATCCATTTATTTTCAACACTTGAAAAATATTCAATATACTTAAATCGAAATTAAGTATATATTTCATTGTTTAAGAAATCATTCTCTTAAACACATTTGTTTGGGCCAAAACGAATGTTGCGTAAAACATCGTTACGACAACCCAAAATCACTAGTATAGGGATTCGAACTTAAAATAGATATATAAATCCCAATACTATATAAAAACATTTCTTTCGGAAATCATTTACTATAACAACAGTGTTATAGTCCACCATTTCCTTATTTCTCGAAAACGTCTATTTCAACAATGAATGTTGATATCTATGGTTTTGAACCTTAATACATTTTAAAACATCGTTAAATTATTGTAATTTTATTTAAAATATCTCATCCAAAACATTTTCTTTAACGTATTATTCACTATCCAAAAGCGTGAATATACTTCGTTAACCAATTTCATTATTTCTATACATTTTATTTTAAAGGATTATTCACTTTCCAAAATCATGGATATAACTCCTTTAATAATTTCTGCATTTATTTTATCAAATCCAATTGATTTGGATTTATAAAACAATGTTTACAAATCCCATTTATATTTTATAACTTCAACTTATAAAATCAATTTATTAACAAATTCTATTTATACCTCATTTAAGTACCAAAATCCGATTTATAAGTTTATTATTTATAAATCTTTTATTTTACAAAATCTATTCATTTCATAACTTCACAATTTATAAATCTATAAAAAAAAAATTGAATTACCTAGAGAACCAAGCTTCGCTTGTAAACTCTAGGGAAGTATGTGCCTGCCAAACACATACTTCGGGTACTTGTTACAGGGTTGTCAGTTTCGGGGCTCGAACTCGTGACTTTCGATCACGCAGTCCGAACCATCAACCAACTGCGCCAACCCTGTTGGCATAAATCTATAAATTTTATTCACTTGTGAAATCCATTTATGCTTCATTTTAACACTTAATAAAAATCGTTTCACAATTCCTATATTTTTAATTTATAAATATTAATCTTAGAAATCTTTATTATAAACCGTTTATAGTAATTCAAAAATCTCAATTTAAATATACCAATCCTTTTAATAATTTACAAAACGTTATTTAAAACTTATATAACTCCAAAATCATACTTAAGTACCATTTTCCAAAAATATAACTTTTATAAAAATAAAATTATAATGTTTATTTATTTTAACAATTCAAAATTTAATAAAACTTATACTTTCAAAAATCACTTTAAAATTCTTTTTAAAATCAAAAATCATTATTTTAAAACTTCAAAAATGGATCCGATGATGCAACATCACCAAATAGTCAATCACGACATCCAAATATTATATATCGATATTATAATAAACAAATATCACAATATCTGTAATCAAATAAATACTGGTGAGGAATCCAGTTGGATCCCTCCAACCTGTTTCTCTGCATCCACAACATTAGCACAATACCAATTCCGTTCCAGTACGGAATTATCGCGGTATATGGGATTGATAAAAATATTATCCACTTAATAGGCGGCGCAATAGGGTCTCATCCGCTATATAACGCGGGAAATCAACTCCAAGTACATAAATAATACCAATTTCACTATACGGTGAAATATTCGCGGTATGTGTTTTTAATAAATAACCTCCGCTTACTAACGGCGCATAATGTCTATTTTAACAAGAAATATATAATAATCATCATTCAAACATATAATCAAGCAATTTTAAATTTAACCATTTAAAATATAAATCGAAATAATTCGATTGAGTGAGAAGTTCTCACCTCGCTTTCAATTCAGTTTTCGCGTTTTATTTCGAATAAAATTAAACACGCGTTTAATTTTACTCGAAATTTTCACTAACTCCAAACGATTCCAAACCAGCTCCATCGCTTAGTGCTCGACAAAACGATTGCAACGCAATTTGTTTCGTCGCAATCCGACCTCGTATGGCAAAGTCACAAAGATACACATTTTTAAAGTTTACACACATTTAAATATAATTAATTTACATATTTCTTTTCTTATTTTCAACCTCAACACATCTGGGCCTTGGGATTTCATAACTTCATATCGTGGCCGCACCTTGTATCTTCTCCCCCATCCCCAGTTTCACGTTCAAACACGTGAGAATGAACCCACTAGCCACCATCTAGGGTTCCATTTCGCCTCCCCTCTGCTCGACTACACAAGATCAACTGTGACCGTCCAACTCGCCTAGCCAAACCCCATACTTGACCACAACCCTAGCCAACTCGGCCTCATCACGCTCTCGAGAACCGTGCTTGTATGGCGCACGTTCAAATGACAATTGTCGTTGATTCGTGACGCTATTTTCGATCACCACCGGTTATCTCGTAGTTCGCGATGTGCTCTACGAAGTTACAGTTGAACATTTTTCGTATTAGTTGATGGATTGAGATATAATTAGGGAAGAACACTGGTGATTTTCGGCCATTGGTAATGCAAGTGGCGGCTGGAGTTATTAGGCTTAGGTTTTTTGCAATTTTGTGAATGTTGTGGCCTTATATAGAAAATTCTACGAAACACTATTCACCCGAATTTTTCCGAACTCCGAACGAAGCATGCCGGTTGGCGTTTCTAAGGTTTACCCCACGTTTCAGACATAATGGAATAGGTTTCGGGAGCCAATTCGATCATCTCTGCGAGTTACGGCAATAAACGATCGATTTTTAATTAAATCGATTAAACGAATTTCTATGCGTTTTGGCTTGCCCCGAACAAACGATAAATCTGACTGACCCAAAATTTGAAACCTTACAATAATACTACATTACAGATCCGATGAAACTGGTTTTGTCGAAATTCGAGACTGTTTGAAAAATGACTATTTTAACTCGCCAAATTAATATTAAAACAATTTCGATGCGTTTCGAGCTGCCACGGTCAAACGAAAACTCCGATTGCTACGAAAATTGAAATCTGATAATAACAAACTATTACGGATCCAATGGAACTAGTTTCGTCCAATTCCGACACTGTTCGAAAATTGGCTATTTTTCAGTCGATAATTAAATATTAAAATATTCAATTTTCACAAATAAACTTTTAATTAAATTTTAAAAGTTCTATAACATCTCTATAACTTCAATATGATTAAATAAAATTTTACAAATCATTTTCAATCATATTAAACTCGATTTTCAATTATTTCTGTAATTTCAACTATTAAATAATCGATTTAATTATCCAATTAAATCCAATATTCGAAAATAAATTATTTGACTTACAAATCTTTCTTGTTAATATTTAAAATCAATTAAATATTTGAATTTTAATTGACAGAAATTCTGGGTCGTTACAAATTACAAGTTAATTATTTAATTAAAGGAATTATTTATTAATAAGGTTCATTAGTTAATAAATGATATTAATCAAGGTTGATCAATATAAGTGATTTAATTTAAGTGTGATTAATTAATTGTAATTAATTAAGGTTTAATGTAATTAATTATAGTTAATTAATAAATGGAAGCAAATGTATGATAATTAATTATTGTAATTAATGATAGTAATTAAAGGTTAATTACTGTATATGGCTAAGACTAATTACTTCAAAGTAATTAAAGTATAATTAATCAAGGAAGATTAATTTGGGAAGATCATTAGAGATGATTAATTTATTTGGAATAATAATTAATGAAGAAGGATTATGGTAATCCAATTGATTAAGAGATAATCAATTCTGCTTTGGATGATTAATTAATATGGGTTTATTAATTGATATTGGTTGATTGATTGATATTGGATGATCAATATTTGGTGATTGATATTGGATGATTAATATTGGTTGATAATGGTTGATACTGGATATCTCTGTTATGTGATATGCTGTTGTGAGATGAATGTTGTTATGAATTATCTATTGTGATAATATGATTCATCTATCTGTTTATATCATCCTGTATATAAGTTAATTGTTAAAACCCTTAAGTACAACTTGGACATTAAAATGGCGTTTGGTTTTGATGAGACCGGGACCGGGTTTTCATATTTGGATATCCGAAAACCACATCGATTCCAATTAAACGTCAGGTCGTGTATCCAAGTGGAGCAAGTGAAGAGTCGAGGTGTAAGAACTATACGTCAGTATAACTCTGTGGGTGATTCCGTGATGAGTTTGACAGAATAGTACTTATAGGTTCGAGATGGTGATTTAGAGTGCAAGGGCTATGGTCATTGACTCTGAGGGTGATTCCAAAATGAGTGCAACGAGATAGTGCCTTCAGTTTCGTTCGAACCCGGAACGAACTTATATGGATTGAATGCTTTCAGAACATCGTTAGGTGGACGATGAGCATTCTAAGATAGATGTGTTCTATAAAGGTAATCGCAGCCTCAAGCCTCATCAACCGGGAATGGCTAAAACAGGGGAGGTGCAGCAAGGCTTCGTGGGTAGCCCCCACTTGAGAGCGAGATTTACCCCCGTCTAGAGGTCCCTTTCTATTTCGGCTTAGTGTGTGGTTGGTCGCGCCAACTACGGGGTGGTCTTGTTCGGTTCTGTCCAGTAAGGGATGGTTCCGGCATTGTGTTGCAGGGGAGTTAGGGTTAGGCCACATACTGTGACGGGCGGTACCCCAGTAGCCCTGCCATTGATGGAAACTCATTCTTCCTACGAGACCCTACGGTTTTGTTTGTGTTACCCACTTTTGTGGCTAGTAGCTGGAATTTAATGAATGTAACAATTTCGGCTATTTCTTATTTACTTGAAAACCCTAGACACTATTATAATATCACTGAATTTCCTATCAAATGTTTTGGTTAGCGTAAGGTAAAAACTTTTCCAAGTTTATGTGTGGGAAGTCTTACGTGATACCATTTCTTTTCAAAGGATTTTCTAAAGTTAAGCAATTTTAACCCGTTTACTCACACCAGACCCTTGTCTGACCCGAGTGTTTATTACCTGTTTTATTAAACTCTTGGGTACTCATATTATGTATGAGTAGTCAAGTGATTCAGGTTTGCTTGACGAATTCTGGAGGAGATATGGAGCAGGAGGCTTCGACGTGTAGATATATATATATATATATATATATATATATATATATTGATTCCGCTGTGTTTGTTGTATCTGTATCTTCTGATTACTTGAGATGTTTAGTTAGACAGGTGCTTATAACTGTCTAATATGTGTTGTATAAGTTGTATACTCTGATGATATATATTGATTCAAGCAATTTCACTTGTTTAATTGTCTTTGAATTATGTTACATTTTTTAGTTCCTTGTTTTTTTATCTTATTTACTAGTTTATTTGATTTTAAAAAAAAATTATTGCCGAATTTTTGAATTGCTTTTGATCTATTTAATGACTCTTTAAGTTATACTGAATTTTTGAATCTTCTTGAAATTTCTTTAGGAATGGATTTTATTTAATTTCCTAAAATTATTAGAGTTTTTATTTTTAAATTTGAATTTATTAATTTTTCGAAATATTTGGAATTTTAAAAATCTTTGAACTTTTCAAATTTTGGATTATCTTAGTTTTTGAGGGGTTTGTGGAATTAAATGAAAATTGAATATTCTAGCAAAATTTTAAGTGATAAACTCAATTTTCTAATCAAATTTTGATTCATTGATATAATTTTGAGTTCTTTTCACAGAATTTTAAATGTTTTAAATTTTGGTTGAAATTTTTAGAAAAATCCCTATTTTCGAGAATTTCTTGATTATTTAGATTTTGTATGAATTCCTTTTTGATTTTGTAAGCATTCCAAATTTGAAATTTTTTAAAACACTTTGAAAGTTTGCAAACTTTTGGAAAAAAAATATTTTTTGGCATGATTTAAATTTTTTGAATATTTAAAATTGTGAACTTTATGTAGTTTTGGATTATTATTAATATTCTGATTTTCCACGTTTTTGAAATTTTGAAAGATTGGGATTTTTTTCCAAAAATAATTCTCAAACTTTTTAATTTTTTGAATACTTTTTAAATGTTTTATTTTTCTTTAGTGGAAATATTATATTTTTTTAATAGGAATTTTTTTTTCAATTTAGCTCAGTTTTACAAACTTAATATGCAAATAGGTCAATTTCCAAACTAAACACTGAAATAGACATTTTTGGCCATCTCAATGCCATTCTGGCCAAAACATACAAACGATATTTGAAACATCACCTTTATTTTTTTTCTTTGATAAAACTACTTAGGTGCATTTTGAGATTGCACCTATTTATTTTTGTAGTAAAATGAAGGTCACATTTGAGATTGCACCTGTTTATTTTTGTAGTAAAATGAAGGTCACATTTGAGATGTTGCCTTTTTTAAATAAATTGAAAATAGAGCAATTTGGAATTACATCCATATTCTGTCTACAAATAGAGTGCAACCTTACTTTCTCTTTCCATTTCTACTTTATCAAACTTCGAACCAAAAAAACTCGAACACTCTCTCTCTTCTCTTCCAGAAATCTATTTCTTTTTGAACCAGAATTGTATAATTTGGTACATTTGCTTCAATATCTAAGGTAATTCTCAATAATTACATTCAATTATCACATTTTTTACATTTATTATAAAACTGTGAGTTTTCTGTTAGTTGTTGTGGATGATTGAAAATTTTATGATAAGAGTTTGATTACATTTTATGGCAATTTGGAGTTTGATTGTAATATCGATGATATAAATTTTGTACAAAATGTACCTGAAACCTATGTTAATTAGGCACTAAGCGAGGCGAGGCGATATAAGTCTTGCCTCGTTTAATGTTGCTTAAGCGCCGCTTAAGCATAGCCTAACTGTTGCTTTATTTTTTAGCATAAATTATTCGTAACAATATAAATTTATGTAAAGATATTACAACTGCATCATCTATGTATTCACAAATTGATCACAAAGAAGTAAAGTTTAACTTATAAATTCATAGGTCGCAAAAGCTAGATTTGACTTTCGTTATTTATTAAAATAAGTATACTCGAGTTGAGTACAAAGTATATACATTTGGAAAATAAATATAATCATGGTTTAATGCAAAAAAATACTCATCATCCATCGGCTCATACAATAAAAAATTAGGAAATTTTGTTAGGGAAAGTGGCTTATTTGCTATAATCCAATTTTTTATTTTAAAAATAATATCTTTTTGTTTAATAGTGCTTAATCTTCGTTTAAATTTAAATAAAGCGCAGATAAACGCCAATTAAGCGCGCTTAAGCGCTCTTTTCGTAATTCTATAGTTTTTTCAAAAAATTAAGTGCTTGTACAAGCATTTAGTGCTTAAGCACGCTTTTCATAACATAGCCTGATACTCAATTCAATGCGGAGGCAATTGAACGCAAGCAGGAAAAATAAGTTTGTGATGATATAAAATTAGTTATTCGTTTAGTTGGTAAAGAAGGTCATAGTGACATAGACCACATTAATCAAGAAGAGCTTTGTATCGATAGGTCTACCAAACGGAAAAAATAATTAGCTATAGGATAGCACCACACTGAAATATTGTCATTAGGGAGTCATCGTGATGTGGTTGTGTGTAGTAATAAAAAATTCAAGCTGCCGGTTCTACGGATATCCACGGTATGTGTACCATAGAGCGATGTTTAAATTCTACCCCTTCTATAATTTCTTTCAATAAATAAATCCTCCAATGTATCGCAGAGGACTTGAATATGCTCTTGAGATGCAGGCTGAAGTGTTATGATTGCAAAAATTATAATATTTAATTATTGAAAGATAATTCTTACTTGCAATCGAAATTCCCTAAAGAAGCATTTTTTTTATCATGCTACTAGGTATCGAATGAGTATTGATATTATTTGGGTTGCTGAAATGCAATATTTAGTTATTTAGTAATGTCATACGTTAATGTTTTTTGTACTATTATTCTATGAAGTATCTTGGTTATATCCAAATGGTGATTGGTGATTTTAGTGTGTATTGTTGAATTTGTGTTATAATTATTTGATGTAACGTGTCTGTGAATTTGAATGTCATATGTGTATGCGATTGTCGTACATTAAATATGTTTAAGTTAACACAATAGGCGCATTCACAAAAGTCGCACACTGGCGCATTCATAAAATTTACCAATTGGCGCATTTTGAAATGGCGCCTCATCATATTTGCTATAGTAAAATAATACAACAACATTTGTCTTCATCTTTCATTTTTCAAAACACAACCCAAAACGAAAATTACTCCCCTTTTAACCAAAATATCATTTCTACTAACAATTTCGTTGATTTTATTGTTGTTCTGAAAAATGGCTTGCTCCTCATAACACGAAGCTCCTTCTTGTTCATTTCTATTCTTAATCTCTTTTAGTTTAAAATTAGAGTTTTTGTAGACCAATTTTGACTTGTTGTATTAAACGTGTGCAACAGTGACAATGCATCCGATGTAAAATAATATCGAGAAATAAGTATATGAAATGGATTTGTAAACTTTATACTTGCTGAATTATGTAGATTACGTCGAGATGCTACCTAGATCAAAACTGATTGTAGCATGTTGTACTTGTAAAAATGTCACTGTATGAACAATCCCAAGTGGGTGGAGGTAAAACATTATATTGAATAGAAACATATAGATATTGACTTATATGCAGTGCTTATATCGTTTTGTTATTTTTGACAGCGCACTACTCCATATATAATTATTGACCATTCATCATCATTGGAGAAAGTCAATTCCTCACACCCCCATGTGTTAGAGCTTATAAATCGAGTGGGATTTTCACTTATAATGAAGCTAGGGTACACCTAGTTATATTATCATCTGATTACCGCACTGATAGATATATAGAGACCAGAAATATCTTCTTTCTACTTTCGGGTAGGTGAGATGACCATAACCATAGCTGATGTGGCTGTTTTGGTTAACTTTCCCATAGACGGTGCTCCATTGACCAACCAAAGTACATGGAACTACGTAAGTCGCTCTTAGAGCTTTCACCTCCTAATGATCGAAGGTAGGGCAATGAGATGATGGTGACGACTTGGTATAGACAGTAGCTAGCTATTGATATTCCAGCAAACGCTACTAATAACCAAATTATGCAGCAAGCTCAATGTAATGACGTAGAGATTTTAACTATTTTATAACATAATTAACTGAATTTTTCTTGAAAATTTAACAATAAAATTTGATAATGAAAATTTGATATTTGAAATACGTCTATTTTAATATATCAAATGGCAGATTTTCATCTGAAAATATGGAAGTTAGATTTGTTGTGTAATTTTCATTTCAATTAAAACCAGTTAATTTAATGAAAGTAAAATATTTTTGGAACCTAAGTATTTTTTATATAATAAAATGTAAATCATTTTTTGAGTGAGACACTGTATTTCATTTCGCCATATTTGGACTATTATAGCTCCGTATATCTTATTTTTGGCAAATTAACAAAAAAATTGGCAGTGAATATCGACTTTTGATAGGATGATCATATCGCTGATATCCATGTACCATTATGTTCGTATCGTCATGTTGATCTTCGCAGTATATTTATTTGTGCATTTTGGAGTCCAGTACACGGTGAAATCCGCAGAACGGTTATCCGCCTCGTCGTGCTGTCAATGTCAATTGCTCGTCCCATCATTTGTGCCAAAACCTGCTCATCTTCCTGAAGCCTCCCGGTCCACCTTTATTTGCCGACTACCACTATCCACGTTAAACCCTCCTCTATGCTTATCAACAGCTCGACCACTGCAGCCTGCAACAGCACACTATCACCGCCCCTACAACCTGTCCTTCGACCAACTCGCCTCACCAGAACCCATCTCCATTTAGGCCAGTTAGCCACAACCCCTCCGCCTTCTGACCTAATCTCCACGTACCTGGACACGCCTACGCCTGTCACCCATTGATCGACTTTCCCCTCCCTCCAGCCTTGTGTCGAGCAACCCAGACCCACCACCTAGCATCACCAAACACCATCTCCACAAAATCCAGTCACCAGACCCGAAGTCTCACTCTGCCCGACCATGTTCCCCTGGCCACGTCCATCCCACTCTCCTTCAGATTCAAACTCGAGCAAACAACTATTAATCATGTCAGCCTCCCCTTCGCCATGCTCTTCCACCCACACACGATAGCTTCCCACTGCCTGCCTTGCCTCCCTCGCCTTCCACCCTTAGCCGACTGTGCACCATCCACCCTCTCTCTCGTTCTCTTCCCACCTTCGCACAACTTAAGGCAGCCACCACATAGCAGTATTCCCACCCGAGCAACCTTCACTTTTTTTTATAAAGGTATATATTATATGTTTACAGTATATATTTTATTATAAAAAAGCAAGAGTATATATGTAAGTTTATATTAGCTTAAATATCAGTCTATATGTGAGTACGTGAGTTTGGTTTTCGAATATAATAGTACAGGTTTCGTCTTAAATTTTAAAATGTATTTTAAGAAGTAAGGATTTGAAATGTATGCATATATATTATAATCAAATATTTATTTGAGAATTTGAAAGGAAATTATATGTATTTTATTAAATATTGATTTTATTATAATATGAAGATATTTTATGTTAATATACGTGTTTAATAAATATAAATTATGAAGATTTTATTTTAATATGTGTTTTAAATTTTATATTGAAATACAAATATATAGATGTTTTATTTTGATTTTTAAATTAAATTATATATTTTCTTTCATCGATTCAACTTCATCGTGCTTCGCTTAGGAGTAGCTTTCAGAATCTTGATTATTGATTCATGTTGTTGGAATTGGTTTCGCTTCGATCTTGGATTTGATTTGTTGTAGATCTCAGCTTCGCTCCATTATTTTATCATCGCCTTCTAGCACCGAAAGGTGAGCAATCACTCACGATTAACATTCTTATATTTAGTAAATTTAATTCACATGAAATGACGATTGAAATATGCTATTAATTTGGATTGTTAACTTATTTAATTATTAAATATGATATGTCATTATCTGCAATTGTTTGACTATGACATATGACACCATAACCTATTCTATATATTATATATAAATTTGTTACTAATGATATATGTTTGTTGTTGATATGTTATATTATTATCATATTTGTTCTTGCTCTACAAATTCCCTGTTAGTTTAGAAATCCCTATATGTTGAAATGATACATACCCGAACGATCTTATAGTTTAGGAGAAAATCGTTACGGGTTGAAATGATAAACCCAAGTAATTTTCATTGATTTTGAATCTTGGGATTGCGGGTTGAAATGATATATAACCGTAAACGGTTAAATTACATATTGAAATGATAAATATCCGTATCACTTGACCATAACATAGAAAATTATATATGGACACCATTGGTCTATATTTTGAAAATGACTTCTAAAGTTTCGAAAGGAAATATATGGGTTTTATAAATATTGTTTTTTTTAAATATAATATATAAATGTTATTTTTATATACGAGTAAATTTGATCTTTAAATTATATGTTTTGAAAATTTTAAATTTATAAGTTATTTTTGAAAATATAAATTTTAAGACTTTTCTTATAATTTTATTATTTTAAAAGTATATATAATAAGATTTGATATAAATATATATAATAATAAGATTTAATTTAATAGATTTAATTTAAATTTTATACATATAATATGTTTTAAATATATATAAAATATTAATATCTAAATAGATTTTGTAATAACTTTAAATAAATAAAGGTTGGGAAGATATATTAAATAAGAATTGATTCATAATTTAAGTGGGTTAACACTTGAATTTAAATAAGAATTGATTTAAAATTAAATTTGTTTAGAATTGAATTTAAATAAGGATTGATTCGAACTTATTGATTTTGAGATTTTAAAAGGATGATTTTATAACTTGATTTGATAAAAAGGCAATTAAATGAATATTCTCAACTTTAAATAAAATCAAAACTGAATATTTAATATTTATTTAAGTTTATAAATTGAGATTTTATTTAAATTGTTATTAAAATGATAAGTGAATATTTTCAAATTTGAATAAAATTAAAGCTAATATTGAAATATAAATGAAATCTATATTGTAAATGTTTGAATATTTAAACTTTGAATCTTATTGGAATTGATGTGATAGTTCAAAACCTGAATTTTAAATCGATATAAATTGAAATGGTTTAGTGAGAATTTGAATTGAATCCTTAACCTTTTAAATCGAAATTGTTGAATCGAGATTGATTTTAATTGAATTTTGGAATTAAAGTTGATTTGAATCGATTTGTGAAATTGGAGAAGACTATTTTTATTATACAAAATATTTTTAATATATAAGCTATTTTTAATATATAAATTATTTTAACCTATAACCTATTTTGAAATATAAACTATTTTTAATTTACAATTATTTCAAAATATATATAAAAACTATTTTCAATGTTTAAACTATGTAAGTTTGAACTGTTATGGTTTAGATTTAATGGATTTAAATACTAATAATTTGATATGATGATTTAAACTATTTTGTGAGTATGATTTTAAAAGAGATGTGATTTCGGAAGTAAATATGATTTCCAAAGCAATATGATTTTTGAAAAGAATATAATATTTTGATATGATGTATAAACTATTTAAAATGATTATATGAAATGACCACGGTGTGAAATAAACGTTTGGTCGTTAAAGAGTTTGGGATCGGATATTGTCATACTCTCTGCCAATTTCGAAAATCGCTTTAACAATTGTGTACGTGGTGGAGATTCCAGAGCAAAGTAAGTGGTTTGACGAAGATTCTATATGAGGTAGTAACGAAGCCTGACTCCCGCGAGTCAGCTTGATGTGGCTAAAACAGGAGCCACACCGGACCAAGTGATGTCATTCCTCTAAGCGGGCACATTTCTTCGAGATCATTCTATTACTTTGTGATTTAATTGGATGCGCTTTTGATTTGAGAGTATGTCTCGAGGTGGGCAGTAGTAGCTGCTATGCGTTACCACCAGTTCGGATTTGTAAAAACGATAGAATCATATCTTGGGCATTTCCTCACGTGTCTTGTCGCATGCCTTATCGCGGCTTCTACGAGTTTGTTTTGTGTCGTACCTGTGGAATCCCCTCTGAGTAGGCCACTGGTTTAGTGGAGCTTACGGTACCGTATTGACTACGGGAATATATAAAATGTGTTAAGGGGGATATGGGTAACGCCTTAACGCTATTTTAATAGTTTACTTTATAGTAGACATTATATATGTAGCGTATTGTACTATGATATAGATAGTTTAATGGATCCTTAGAGATGGGTATCCCAAACGTCCTTTAAGTTATTTATATTTCAGTTGATATTTCACTTGAGTTGAATTTACTGATATAAGAACTGTTAATCCTGACTCGAGTGTTTTGTGTTTTGTTTTATCCTGGGGTCAGGCTGAGTGTTACAGCATTGAGACTTACCTTTGGAGCTTGGAGCTTTGTTTGAAGATGTGTCATCTCTGTTCAGCTTTTTGTCATTTCCAGTTGCTAATGTTCTGTCTTGTCAGTTACCTTTGTATTTGAGACTACTCTGTATTTGAGATTTCTGTTGCATTTTGTTTTAAAGTCAGATGTTTTTATTGTAGCTTCATGAACTACTATTTATCTATTCCGCTGTTTATTGCTATACTACTCTATGTCTATGATTCTGTGATTGATTTATTTACTGTATATGCTAAGTTTTTACAAATATAAATTAACAATCTGTGGCTTTGAGCAATTCAAGTCTGACATGAGTGGATGTTTGTCGATTTGAACGGTTCAAAATAAAAGATCGTTATAGTTGGTATCAGAGCTCTGATTTAGGAAAAACTTAGCATGTGGAGTAAAACTCATTAGAGACAGGGTAGTAATACCTTAGAATGAGTAAATTAATTGCATAATCACCTACGTTCGAGCTCGAAACTCTTTGTTAGGATCCTTTTTAAATTGGATTTCTTTTGAATTTTGGAACGATTCCTTTGTTCAGAAATCCATTCTTGTCTCTTCCTATTCGTGTCTGTTGATACAAGAGCATCCCATAGCTCCATTTCTATTCCACTAACCATAATATTTGTAAAGGGGTGAAACTTCTTTACATCAGACATCGATTTACCGGAGATTCTATGACCTTAGATTTGATGCTATTATTTCTTGAAAAGCCCGAATTTTATCTCTAGTAGATGGCCCGGGTAATTCTTATGCGATCGAATGTCGTATGCCTCTGAATTATGTTGGCAGTTCATCTTTTTCTCGATGCTCAGCCTAGTGATCTTGACTCCACCTCTGTTGTCCAACTATTTCTGGATATTTTGGTGAATTCACTCCTCCATACTCCTCAGCCGGAATTGAACTCCGCATCGATCTTATTCCTAAATCTCGGTCTGTTGTCCTTTCCCTGGACGAATGGTTTCTATGAATGGTTAGTCGTGCCCTCAAATTAACCAATGCTCCTGCCTGGTTCGTCGATCCCATGAATTGCGTTTTCTGCGACGGTCTCAACAAGTTCTTCCCCACTTTTGTTAAGGTCACCACGATTTATATATGTCTATCCATCTTTCCTCTTTTGAAATTTAATTACCTTATCATTCTTTTGAGCTATTTTCGTTGTTAGATTTCTCTTTGACTAGGGTCCCCTAAATTTGAATCTTTATCCTCATTTAAAATATATCCTTGAACCATCTTATGAGGGAAATATTTGTAATTAATATAAAAATGTTTTATATCGTGTTGTTTGAGATGTTAAGTTGATTTGGAGTTCCGATCGATTCGTTTGGCCAACGCTATCTATAGAAATTCCAAAGCACTTGAGCAGAGCAAACTGACATAATATTGTTTTGAAATTGTAAATGAAATAGTTTTATGATTATATTTTAATATTAGAATAGTCAAATAAGTTGGTCATTAGAAATGATAATACTAGATTATCATTTATTGTTTTGCCAACATCACTAAACCATTAACTATTGTTAAATGTTATAAGGAGATGGAAAATTTTAAACATGGTTTATAAATCTGATTTTCAAATGAAATGAATTTAAATAAAAGATGTGAGAATTTAATTTTTGGTGCTCTTTAAAGTTTGGTTTTCAAAGTATGAGAAATACATTATTTGATAGTATTTTCGAATATAAATGGTTTTCATGGAATTTTAAAAGAAGTAAGTCGGTACTCTCCTCTCTGTCGTTGGAAAATAAATTCGATGATGACTGCAGTATCATTGACATTCATTTTCGAGTCTCAAAGTGGAGAGACCACACAGCAGCTTTGCTACACTTTTATTTTGGAGAATGAATTTTATTTGAATTTCTTAAATATGATTTGATGTAATATATATATATTTCAAAATTGTTTAAACTGCAACCGGAATTGAACTCTTAAATTCTGTGTTAAGTAATGATTTCAATTACTGAAATGAATCAATTTTTTTAAATACTTAGAGTGTCTAAAATGAGAAATGAATTAAAACAACTTGAAACAGTTGAACTAGGAAATTTATTTGTATAATAATACTCAATTGCATCCTAAAATATATATAACTTACCTGAAATATTCAAAAGTTAAAATGTTAATGTGAATATGTAATAGAAGGTTATACAAAAGAAAACTTAAGTAATAAGATGTTCAAACTAAATTTCTTCTTAATAGAAATATTGTAAATAAAAGAAAATTTTGTATAGTGATTAACTACGTTCGAACATTAATAAAACTTACCTGGAAGGGTTTGAATGTAATGGAATAATAATATAAAATGTAAGTAATAAAATGTCAAAAACGGAATTTGTTAAGGGAATTTATAAATAAAAATTTGAGTAGTTATAATAAGATTTATATACATTTAATTTATGTTAAGAGAAACAAATGGAATAATAAAGAAGGAATGCTATTTAAATAAATAAATAGAAACTAAATAGATAATAAATAAATCCATATCTTGTAAACTGTTTGTGATACAAAAGTAAATTACCAAGAATAGTTGAAATTGAATTTTTGATGCAGAATTAACTTAAGTGAAGTTAAATGGATTTAATAAATGAGTTAAACAAAATAAATTTGTTTTGAAAGAAATATTTTGTAACAAATGTTAAATAATTGAAGCCAAATCAATTGAATGCATTGGACTGAAATCAATAAAATGTTAATACAATGAATATTTATCGATTGAACAAAATGAATTGGAACCAAATTAGTTGAATATACATCAATTTGAAACTAATAAAATTTATATGGTTTTAAATATATTGTTGTATCTAGTATTTTGCATTTCGAATCTATCTTCCCTTTCTAATTTCTTCTATCTCGTTCCTTTTCGAAGACGAAAAGTTTTGAGTGGGGAGAGTGTAAGGACCTAGAAATTCTAACTAACGTAATTAACAGAATTTTCTTGAAAATTTAAAATAAAATTTGGAAATGAAAATTTGATATTTTAAATGCTTAACGTATCAAATGGCAGATTTTCATTTGAAAATATGGAAGTTAATTTTGTTGTGTAATTTTCATTTCAGTTTAAAATCAGTTAATTTGATGAAAATAAAACATTTTCGAAACCTGAATATTTTTATATAATAAAATGTAAATTATTTTCTAAGTGGGACGTCGTATTTCGTTTCACCAAATTTGGAATGCTATAGCTCCGCATATCTTATTTTCGGCAAATTAACAGCATTTTTGGCAATGAATATCGACTTTTGATAGGATGATCGTATCGTTGATATCTATGTACCATTCTATTTGTTTCCTCGTGCTGATCTTCACAGTATATTTATTTGTGCATTTCAGAGTCCAGTACGGGACGAAATCCACGAAACGGTTATTCGTATCGATATCCATTTGAGCCCTTTTGTTTTATTATGTCCTTTCGTTTATTCTCTAGAAAACCAATAGCTAGCTGCCTTTGTATATTCTCCGAAATCAACTCACATGACTTTTGGCTATCCCATTATTCAATATACTTTCTGGTTCCTTCCATTTTTCTCTGGTTCGTTCATTTTTTTCCTTGCTTCTTTCCACTTTAGATTCCGTTCTAAAGAAAATATAATAATATATTATAAGTATATATCATGTTGCACATTGTTCGCTTGAAACCTGCTATTAATGTCCATTGCTCATCCCATCATTTTTGCCAAAACCTGCTCGTCTTCCTGAAGCCTCCCGGTCCACCTTTATTTGCCGACCACCACTCTCCACGCTAAACCCTCCTCTGTGCCTATCAACAGCTTGACCACTACAGCCTGCAACAACCCACTATCACCGCCCCTATAGCCTGTCCATCGACCAACTCGCCTCACCAGATCCTATCTTCGTTTAGGCCTGTCAGCCACAACCCCTCCTCCCTCTGACCCAATCTCCACACACCCGGATCCGCCCATGCCTATCGCCCATGGATCGACTTTCCCCTCCCTCCAGCCTTGTGCCGAGCAACCTAGACCCGCCATCTAGCGTCACCAAACGCCATCTCCACCAAATCCAATCACCATACCCGAAGTCTCCCTCTGCCCGACCGTGTTCCCCTGGCCACGTCCATTGCACTCTCCTTCAGATTCGAACCCAAGCAAATAACTATTACCTGTGTCAGCCTCCAGTTCGCCATGCTCTTCCACCCATGCACGGTAGCTTTCCACTGCCTACATTGCCTTCCTCGCCTTCCACCCGTAGCCAACTGTGCACCATCCACCCTCTCTCGTGATCTCTTCCCACCTTCACACAACTTGAGGCAGCCACCACATAGCAGTATTCCCAACTGAGCAACCTTCACTTCTTTTTTTATAATGGTATATATCATATGTTTACAGTATATATTATATTATAAAGAAAGAAAGAGTATATATGTAAGTTTATATTAGCTTAAGTATTAGTCTATATGTGAGTACGTGAGTTTGGTTTTCGAATATAATAGTACAGGTTTCATTTTAAATTTTAAAATGCGTTTTAAGAAGTAAGGATTTGAAATGTATGCATATATGTTATGATCAAATATTTATTTGAGAATTTGAAAGGAAAATATATGTATTTTATTAAATATTGATTTTATTATAATATAGAGATATCTTATGTTAATATGTGTGTTTAATAAATATAAATTATGAAGATTTTAGTTTACTATGTGTTTTAAATTTGATATTGAAATATAGATATATAGATGTTTTATTTTGATTTTTAAATTAAATTATTTTTTTTTCTTCATCGATTCAATTTCATCGTGCTTCGCTTTAGGGTTGCTTTCAAAAGCTTGATTATTGATTCTTGTTTGGTTTCACTTCGATCTTGGATTTGATTTGTTGTAGATCTCAGCTTCGCTCCATTATTTTATCTTCTTCTACCATCGAAAGGTGGGCAATCACTCACGATTAGCATTCTTATATTTAGTAAATTTAATTCAGATGAAATGACGATTGAAATATGCCGTTAATTTGGATTGTTAAGTTATTTAATTGTTAAATATGATATGCCATTATCTGCAATTGTTTACCTATGACATATGACACCATAACCTATTGTATATATTATATTTAAATTTGTTACTAATGATATATGCCTATTATTAATATGTTATATTATTATCATATTTTTTCTCACTCTGCAAGTTCCTTGTTAGTTTAGAAATCCCTATAGGTTGAAATGATACATACCCGAACGATCTTATAGATTAGGGGAAAATCTTTATGGGTTGAAATGATAAACACAAGCGATTTTCATTGATTTTGAATCTTGGGTTTGCGGGTTGAAATGATATATACCCGTAAATGTTTAAATTGCGGATTGAAATGATAAACATCTTTATCACTTGACCATATGATAGAAAATTAAATACAGACACTATTGGTCTATATTTTAAAAATGACTTCTAAAGCTTTAAAAGGAAATATATGGGTTTTATAAAAATTAATTTTTTTAAATATAATATATAAATGTTATTTTTATATACGAATGAATTTTGATTTGTAAATTATATGTTTTGGAAATTTTAAATTTATAAGTTAGTTTTGAATATTTAAATTTTAAGACTTTGCTTAAAATTTTATAATTTTAAAAATATATAAAATAAGGTTTAATATAAAATATATTTAATAATAATATTTAATTTAATAGATTTAATTTAATTTGTATATATATAATATGTTTTAAATATATATAAAATATTAATATTTAAATAGATTTTTTTAATAACTTTAAATAAATAAAGGTTGGAAAGATATATTAAATAAGAATTGATTCGTAATTTAAATGGGTTAATAATTGAATATAAATAAGAACTGATTTATAATTAAATTTGTTTAGAATTGAACTTAAATAAGGATTGATTTGAACTTATTGATTTTGAGATTTTAAAAGGATGATTTTATAACTTGATTTGATAAAAAGGTGATTAAATGAATGTTCTCAACTTTAAATAAAATTAAGACTAAATATTTAATATTGATTTAAGTTTATAAATTGAAATTTTATTTAAATTTTTATTTAAATGATTAAGTGAATATTTTCAAATTTGAATAAAATTAAAGTTAATGTTGAAATATAAATGAAATTTATATTGTAAATGTTTGAATACCTAAACTTCGAATCTTATTGGAATTAAAGTGATAGATCAAAACCTGAATTTGAAATCGATATAAATTGAAATGGTTTATTGAGAATTTGAATTAATCCTTAACCTTTTAAATTGAAATAGTTGAACTGGGATTAATTTAAATTATATTTTTAAATTAAAGTTGATTTGAATTGATTCGTTAAATTGGAGGAAACTATTTTTAATATATAATGTATTTTTATTATATAAACTATTTTTAATATATAAACTATTTTAATCTATACCTTTTTGAAATATAAACTATTTTTAATCTATAAATATTTCAAAAAATATATATAAACTATTTTCAATTTTTAAATTATGTAAGTTGGAATTGTTATGATTTAGATTCAATGGATTTAAATACTAATATTTTGATATGATGGTTTAAACTATTTTGTGAATATGATTTCGAAAGTGATATGATTTGGAAGTAAATATGATTTCGAAAGCAATATGATTTTGAAAAGAATGTAATCTTTTGATATGAAGTAACCATTTAAAATGATTATAAAAGCGATCTTATAAAATGACCACGGTGTGAAATAAGCGTTTGATTGTTAAAGAGACCGGGATCGGATATGACACTGTCAATTCCAAAAACTACTTTAACAACTGTGTATGTGGTGGAGATTCCAAAACGAAGTATGATGGTTTGGCGACAATTCTATATGAGGTATTAACAAAGCCCTGACTCCTGCGAGTCAGCTTAATGTGGCTAAAATAGAAGCCACGCTGGGCCAACTGAGGTCATTCCTCCGATCGGGCACATTTCTTCGATACCATTCTATTGCTTTGTGATTTGATTGGGTGCACCTTTTGTTGAATCACTAGTTTTTGATTCATGACAAAGCAAGAAAAGGAGAATTCACGATAAAAAGAAAACGGACTATGGCTATATCATCAAAGACTTTTCATCTATGCTTTCACTGTCTAGTATGTATGATTGAGTCTTAGAATTATGTTAAAATCTATCCTCAAGAAGTCCGCACTTCATATGTCACATCAAAAATCAAAACAAAAGCATACTTATAAAAATGTCACAGCCAGTCGACTGACCAAACCCAACCAGTCGACTGACTGTGTACATATACGATATGCATTGTTTATTTTTTAAATATATTACATAGTCAGTCAACTGACCAAGAACGACCAGTCGACTGACCTGAGACCAACTGCCATATTTTCGAAAAGACATCTTCTTCTCCGAAAGGATGCAACCCTTCTCTGAACGGAAATAGTTGCTTCTTTTCGTCAGAACCCTTCACCAATGGCAGTAACTCTTCAACTACTATATATAGATACTCCCAAACACTTCATACTCACCGATTTTCATTCTAACTATCTAATACTCTTCTTGTGCTATAATCTTTGCATTCAAACAACGCACATACTTTCCACTGCTTTGAATCTACAAATAACTTTCCTAATCTTTGATTCTTAGCATTACCTTCTCATCATATCTTCACATACATTTCATATATACTTGAGGATTTGATAATAAGAGGCTTGTACTATCAGAGACAAATTAGTGTTATCAAGAACACATAGTGTCAGATATTCTTTATATTAGTGAAGTCCTCTTCTGCTGCTGAGGCAAAAATCCTGTTCTGCTGCTCAGACTGTGTATACCTGTTCCTCTGGGTTAAGTGAGCATTGTTGTTAGTTAAATTCCAGAAGGAGTCTGAGACTGGACGTAGGACGGTGCTCCGAACCAGTATAAAATCTCTGGTGTCATTTTACTATACTACTTTTATATTCTGCACTATTTATACTCTATGTTACTTTTACCCATATTATACGGTCCTATACACTTTCATTTGGTATCAGAGCAAGGCATCTTATAACCGTCACAAAGTTATCTGATATCTTGCTAATATGGAAAAAAACACCAGCACTACCACTAACACTAGTCTTATTGAAGGTCAGTCCACTACCCGACCTCCATTTTTTAATGGCTTGAATTATAATTATTGGTCTACTCGTATGAGAATTTATATGCAGTCTAATAGTTTTGAATCATGGAATATCACACAGAATGAATATACTCTTCCTACTGGAGAATACTCCACTTGGTCAAACACACAAAATTTAGATGCAACTGCCAATGCTAAAGCTATGAACATGTTATTTTATGCTCTAGATAGAAATGAATTTAATCATGTTAGCATGTGTCAAACTGCTTATGAAACATGGAGAACGCTTAAAATCACTCATGAAGGAACTAACAAAGCCAAACAAAGCAAAATCTCCATGCTCAAAAATCAGTTTCAAAACTTTAGAATGAAACAAGATGAATCTATCAATGATATGTACTCTAGATTTCAAGATATCTATCATTCACTATTAGGATTAGGAGAAAAGTACACTGATTTTGATATTGTATCCAAAATCCTAAACTCTTTAACGGATGAATGGGAAAGAAAAGTCTTGGCTATTGAAGAAGCTAATGACCTCTCTACCATAAAACCTAAAGAGTTAATAGGAAATCTAATGTCGTATGAAGTGAATTTGCAGGCAAAACGAGTACAAGCACAAGACAAAAAGAACATAGCTTTTCATGCTAAAGAAGAGAAAGATGAAGATTCGGATGAAGAAGATCTAGCATTTATTGCCAAAAATTTCAAAAAGTTCTTGAAATTCCGAAAAAATAACAAAAAAAATGGGAAAAGAAATTTTCCAAACAAACCATCATCTTCGGTTCTAGAATGTTTCAATTATCATAGAAAGGTCATGTTTAGAAGGAATGCCCAGAATTAAAGAAAAAATATTTCAACAAAGGCAGAAAAGACAAGAAAATGAAAGCATTCTCGGTAACATGGGATGATTCAGACACTTCTTCATCAGAGAATAGTAGTGACAGTGAAAAAGAGCAAGCAAATGTCTGCTTCATGGCTACTGAAAACGAAGTTAGTGATTTTACTTTTGATGATATGATTGAAATAAATTCAGAACTTGTTGATACTTTGAAAAATCTCAAAAGAAAATATAAGGAGACTCGTGAAAATCAGAACAAAGCAGAATTCGAAAGAGATATGCTTAAGGATGAGAAAAAAATACTAGAGGAAGAACTTAAAAAATTACAAGAATCATTCTCCTATATCAATTCTCAAATCACTCTTTTGAGTCAAGAAATTGAAACTCAAAAAGAGAAGAATGACGATCTTGTTTCTGAAAATCATGAACTAAAAACAAAAGTAAAATTGATAGAATTGGATAATACTAGTCTCAAAACTAAGTTAGAAAGCATCACCAAAAATGTTTCGAACTTTAATAAAGGAAGAGAAACTTTATCAAAAATTATTGATAACTCTCAATCTGTTTCAAGTAAGAAAGGATTGGATATGTTAAGAAAATTAGGAGAAATGTTAATCCTATTACAGTTCAGACAAAAAGGAATTTTCACTCAAAAAGCATAAAAGTTTGGGTTCCTAAAACAAACAACAGTTTGATTAGGAAGAAATATATAAACACCTTTTTAGAAGCTGTTCATAAAAATATAGATTATATTTTTAAATGGGATACTGAGCCCTCTTGGGTTTGGTTTCCTAAGATTTAACTCTTAGTACCCTATTAAAAAAGGTGGGTACCAATGTTATATTATATTTTTTGTAGGTCCCACTCAAGAAAAAAGTAAAATGGATACTCGACAGTGGTTGCTCAAAACATATGACAGGAGACAAAGATATGCTATCAAATATTATTTACTCAGATGGAGGCTCCGTCACATTTGGAGACAACTCCAAAGGATATATCATCGGCAAAGGCGATGTGAGCAACAATGGTATTTCAAATTTACCTCTTATTTCAAATGTTTTACTTGTAAAAAATTTAAAACATAATTTACTTAGTATCAGCCAATTGTGTGACAAAGGATTCAAAATCACTTATTCTGAAAACAAATGTTGTATTTTCGATCAAAATCAAAATCTTATCTTTGAAGGAAATAGAGACAGAAATATCTATGTTCTGAATATGAAAATAAATCATAATTCAGACATGTGTTTAATAGCCAAAGAAAATGATCCTTGGTAATGGCACAAACGATTCTGTCATATTAACTTCAAAACTATAAACAAGTTATCTAAAAATGATTTAGTGAAAGGTCTACCAAAAATGAATTTTAAAATTGATCATTTTTATTATGCATGTCAGTTAGGAAAGTTAACTAAGTCATCTTTTAAATCTAAAAAGGTCATTTCAATTTTACAACCACTTGAATTACTACATATGGATTTATTTGGACCAACACGAGTACAATCCATTAATCATAGTAGATATGTGTTTGTTATTGTTGATGATTTTTCTAGATGTACTTAGACTATTTTTATGAAAAATAAAAGTGATACCTTTGATAATTTTAAAACTTTTGTTAAAAGAATTCAAAATTTTAAAAATTTGAAAATCAAAAACATAAGAAGTGATCATGGAGCGGAATTCGAAAACGAAGCCTTTGAACATTTCTGTAAGAAAAAAAGGATATTCCATAATTTTTTGTTCCCTGGAACTCCATAACAGAATGGGGTTGTAGAACATAAAAATAGAACCTTACAAGAATGTGCAAGGACTTTGTTAAATGGAAGTACGTTACTAGAACATTTCTGGGCTGAAGCAGTTGCAATAGCTTGTTATGTTTTGAATCGTGTTTCTATTCGACCACTAACTAAGAATACACCTTATGAACTTCTTAATGGACGAAAACCAAATATTTCTTACTTTAAAGTTTTCGGTTCAAAATGTTTTGTTTTAAACACAAAAGATCAGCTTGGTAAATTTGATCCAAAATCCGATGAAGGAATCTTTCTAAGATATTCGGATCGAAGCAAAGCTTATCGAATTTATAATAAAAGAACAAATATTATCGAAGAAACACTTCATGTATCTTTCGATGAGAATTTTTAATCAATCCAAAGAATAAGAGATGATGAAGATTCGCCTGATAATACCACAAATACATAAATTTCAAATCTTGAAAATAATGAAAACAGTATTCACAATGATAATGAATTAAGATCTCCACCTAGATTATTAAGAGATCATCCGTCTGATAATGTTATTGGAGAACTCAATTCATCTGTTAGAACAAGAAGTCAATTAAATCAAATGGGTCTTGTAGCCTTCCTTTATCATATTGAACCTAAAAATATTAAAGAAGCATCTTCTGATGAAAATTGGTTAATCGCTATGCAAGAAGAACTAAACCAATTCGAAAGAAATGACGTTTGGGATTTAGTTCCACGGCCTAGTGATCAATCAGTTATTGGTACAAAATGGGTTTTTAAAAATAAAGCAGATGAACAAGGGAATATTACTAGAAATAAAGCTAGATTAGTTGCTCAAGGCTATAATCAAGAAGAAGGAATTGACTATGAAGAAACGTTTGCTCCAGTCGGTAGACTAGAAGCAATATGAAGCTTACTAGCATTTGCATGTTTTCATAACTTTAAATTATATCAAATGAATGTCAAAAGTGCTTTTTTAAATGGTTTTATAAAAAAAAATGTTTATGTTGAACAACCTCCATTATTCATACACGAACAATTTCGTAACCATGTCTATAAGCTTAAAAAGGCTTTATACGGTTTGAAACAAGCACCCCGTGCTTGGTACGATCGTCTTAAAAGTTACTTAATAGATTCTGGTTTTGAAATTGGAAAGGTTGATCAAACTCTTTTTATTAAAATAAATAAGCAGGATATTTTAATTATCCAAATATATATTGATGATATTATCTTTGGTATTTTTATTAATCAAGAATTTTTTTGTAATAATCTAATTAATCGCTTTGGTATGGAAAATACTTCTACCAAACCAACTCCTATGTGTACAAACATACATCTTGATAAAGATGAAAATGGCAAAAGTATTGACCAAAAATTATATCGAAGTATGATTGGATCATTACTATATTTAACAGCTAGTAGACCTGACATAATGATGAGTTTTTGTTTGTGTGCACGATTTCAAGAAGATCCTAAAGAATCACATTTACGAGCAGTGAAACGCATACTACGGTATCTTAATAAAACCAAGGATTTTGGACTATTCTATCCAAAGGAATGTCCTTTTGAATTAGTATCATATAGTGATGCCGATTTTGGAGGAAGCCGGACAGATAGAAAAAGTACAAGTGGGACTTGTCATTTCATTGGACGATCTCTTGTATCTTGGTTTAGTAAGAAACAAAACTGTGTTTCATTATCGACATGTGAAGCAGAATATATTTATGCAGCTCTGGCGTGTGCTCAAGTTATCTATATGCAACAAACACTACAAGATTTTGGTTTCAATTTATCTAAGTCAACTATTTTCTGTGATAATTCTAGTGCTATTAATTTATCTAAAAATCCTGTTAATCACTCACGAACAAAACACATTGACATTCGTCATCATTTTCTTCGTGATAATATTGAAAAGGATTTGATAAATCTAGAATTTGTTTTCTATGATAAACAATTGGTAGATATATTTACAAAACCTTTAAATGAAAACACTTTCACTAATTAAAGACGAGAACTTGGTATTATCTCTTTTAAAAATTTATAAATTATATATATATATACTATATGTATTTGTATCTTCTCATAAAACATCTGGACAATATATATATATATATATATATATATATATATATATATATATAGACACACACACACACATATAACTATCAAATTTTATCAAAATTTAAAAAAAAATTATGACTCTAGAGAGACTTGAACCCACGACCTCTCCTTTATTATGTTTCAATTGCTTCTCACCAATTGAGCTATGTATGTTTCTTAGTCCAACTAGAAGCTTATTTTTTAGTTATTCTGAAAATTTTCGTTCAAAAACAAAATACATAGCCACTGGAGCTCAAACTTGGGTCTCCTAGCTGGCAGTTCAATATCTTACCAGTTGTACTATGTATATTTTCTTGCAAAGTCATATTTTTCTTTCATTCTTAACCATTTATCCTTCGAATCATTCTCATCCACTGTTTTTTTACCTCTGGCTATTAGCTATTGATTGTTTATAACATCAAATTCAACGCTCAAATTCAATTATAAATTTGCATTACTCTCATTTTTTTTCCAATCATTCTTGTAAAGTTTTTTTAAGCAAATTTTAATCTTCAAGTTCCTCTTTGTTATCAATGGCCTCTTACGACTCTTATGATTCCTCAAACTCCAAATTGTCCTTTTCTACTCCGACATCCTCTAGCTCTACTCCATCCTTGCCAACACCTACCTCTGTACATGAACCAGGTCGATATCACACTGGATTCTCTTCAAAACCTAAGAAGTCTCGAAAATCATTGTTTGTTTCTCCAAAAACAAAAGAAAAAATTGATGAAATCCATCATTATCAAAAGGAGAAAATTAATCTACAAAGAGAAATGTATTATGAACAACGAACGAATTCTAGTCGCCTTAGCTTTTAGAATCAATCGCTCTTAAATTTTGTGGAAAACCATCTAAGCATGACGTTGTACAACCTTCAACATTTCGTCAGTCAAATTCATCCAGTTTGAATAAATGGGAACGAACTCCACCTCAACCTCCGGCATCTCCAAACTCATGGGAATGCCTAAATTTTTGGTCTCCTTTGCAACCTTATGTTGAGAACACCAAGGTTGAACCACAAGAATCCTCTCCAAAAACCCCTAAATAATCATGTTTTTTGCTCTATTGTTCTATGTTTACTTGGATTTTCCTTTTGTATATGTTTGTTTTTTAATATTGTTTGAATAAACAATTTTTTAAGCTTCACTGCATTCTTTATCTACAGTCAGTCGACTGATATTTCAAACCAGTCGACTGTTTACCGGGTGAATAAACTCTTGGGGTATCAACCAGTCGACTGGTTCATATGGGTCAGTCGACTGATTGCAGAGTAAAAAGCTCTAGGGTTACCAACCAGTCTACTGATCCACCCTGACCAGTCGACTGGCTGTACAAAAAGACTTCAATTTTGTTTTTCTCATCCTCTATTCACTTTACCCTCTTCGTTTTTACTGCCTCCAAAACCCTAGCCCCTATTTTTCTTTCAGAAATTTCTCAAAAAATCTTCAAATTAATGGCCCTTCCTAAATCTAAACGCTCAAAACAAGGCTCCTCGTCCTTTGTTGACACTCACGTTTCTCATTGTCTATATGATGCAACTGCAATTGAACGGTGGGAGAAGATGAAGAACTCTAGGATTTTTGAAGGCTCTTTTATGGTTTATTATAATTTTGGTGCCTACTCTCTTCAAGAATTGACGCAAAGATGTGGCTTAGAATCACTCCTTGACTACAATGCAAACCTCCACAATATCAAACGTCTTATGGTAAAACTCTTCTTCGCCAATTTAAATCTTGGTCACCAACAACCATCAAATCCAAATAATTGTGTGTGGAGTTTGGTATGTTGACAACAAGTTTTCTTTTCCCTTGATAGAATGGCACATATACTCCAATCTCCTAATGAAGGAATAGATTTAAATGATGTAGAATGCAATCCAAGGAAAAGAGATAGAATAAGTCATATGCTCATGGGTGACAACATGACTGAATTGCGTTCTAAACTCCTTCGTCCTAAAGCAAGAGTTTTACACAAGACACTTATGCGCTCTATTTTGCCCCGAACCGGATCATATGAACTAATTTATCCGAAAAATTTCAAAGCACTTTATGCCACTTGGGGAAATATACGAGTTAATTGGTTGCGTCGTATAATGGATGAATTTCTCACCTTTAACCATGGGAATATGCATGTTATATATTTTGGAGAATATATTATGCGACTACTTCTAGATGCGGGTGTTCGTCAACCGGATTTCGAATTCTCAACTGTCGGAATGATAAATATACGGACCATAAGCCTTATGAAGCTACCTACACGACCGTCACCTTTTACTTCATTTGAAGATTGGAAGCATCAACAGGCTCAACAACAACAATATGGAAATCCTACAATTCGAGAACCGGTTGCGCAACAAGAAGAAGGCGATATTCGCTTAGCTACTTCCTCTGGCACCCGTGAATCCATCGAAATTCTCTCCCGCAATCAACTTATTTTGGATTCTAGACTCAAGAAAATGGATAAGGAACTCGATAAAATCAAAGGTTTCTTTTCTACATTATGGGATGCATTATCTTGTCCTTCCTCAACTGCTGCCACATCTATTGCTCAAGGAAAACGTCCCGCACCTCGATTTACATGGTCAACTTCCGAAAAGCATACTAATAGTGACACTAGTGGCACAATAAGTGGTGCTCAAGGAGCTTCTAGACCAGGAAAGGAGCCCGCACCAGAGGGAGAATACAATTGGGATCTTGATGAGTAGATCTTTTGGTGAGTGAGTTGGGTATGAATTATTTGCTTATCTAAAAACTTTATTGTCAATTTAAACATATTGAATCTTGCAACTTATTTATCTGTTGAGAATTGTACTAAATAGTCTCTCTTTGATATTTATCTCTGCACTTTACATTTATATTTTGTTTGCTGTCTCTCCTTTTTGTCGATGACAAAGGGGGAGAAGAATTGTCCTAATCATCTTTATGCAGGTACGAGAAGCATCATATATTCAGGGGGAGTATTTTATATTTGTTCTCTAGGATTCTTTAATATATACAGGTTTTTCATCAATCAAAAAGGGGGAGAATGTTGAATCACTAGTTTTTGATTCATGACAAAGCAAGAAAAGGAGAATTCACGACAAAAAGAAAATGGATTATGGCTATATCATCAAAGACTTTTCATCTATGCATTCACTGTCTAGTATGTATGATTGAGTCTTAGAATTATGTTAAAATCTATTCTCAAGTAGTCCGCACTTCATATGTCACATCAAAAATCAAAATAGAAGCATAGTTATAAAAATGTCATAGCCAGTCGACAGACCAAACCCAACTAGTCGACTGACTGTGTACATATACGATATGCACTGTTTATTTTTTTAAATATATTACATAATCAGTTGACAGACCAAGAACGACCAGTCGACTGACCTGAGACCATCTGCCATATTTTTGAAAAGACATCTTCTCCGAAAGGATGCAACCCTTCTTTGAATGGAAATAGTTGCTTCTTTTCGTCAGAACCCTTCACCAATGGCAGTAACTCTTCAACTACTATATATAGATACTCCTAAACACTTCATACTCACCGATTTTCATTCTAACTATCTAATACTCTTCTTGTGCTATAATCTTTGCATTCAAACAGCAAACATACTTTCTACTGCTTTGAATCTACAAATAACTTTCTTAATCTTTGATTCTTAGCATTACCTTCTCTTCATATCTTCACACTCATTTCATATATACTTGAGGATTTGATTATAGGAGGCTTGTACTATCAGAGACAAATTAGTGTTATCAAGAACACATAGTGTCAGATATTCTTTATATTAGTGAAGTCCTCTTCTGCTGCTGCGGCGAAAATCATGTACTGCTGCTCAGGTGTCTGTTCTGTTGCTCAGACTGTGTATACCTATTCCTCCGGGTTAAGTGGGGATTGTTGTTAGTTAAATTCTAGAAGGAGTCTGGGACTGGACGTAGGACGGTGCACCAAACTAGTACAAAATCTGTGGTGTCATTTTACTATACGACTTTTATATTCCGCACTATTTATACTCTGTGTTACTTTTATCCATATTATACGGTCCTATACACTTTCATCTTTGATTTGAGAGTGTTTCTTGATGTGGGCAGTAGTAGCTGCTATGCGTTACCACCAGCCTGGATCCGCAAAACGATAGAATCCTACCCTAGAAATTACCTCGCGTGCCTTGTCACATGCCTTATCGCGCCTTCTACGAGTTTGTTTTGTACCGTACCTATGGAGTGCCCTCTGAGTAAACCACTAGTTTGGTGGAGCTTACGGTACTGTATAGACCATGGTTCAAAATTCTTGTGGAATTTCGGTTATTTCGTTGATTTTGTTCCGGTTTCGTTCCTAACTGGGACAGAATCCAGTCAAAATTTCGGTTCCGGTTTAAATTTTGGATTTGTGTTTCAAATAGTGAAAAAAATTATAAAAAATAATAATACAACAGACAGATAGTAACTAAAAAAAGAAAACAAATTAATCGGGACAACAATTAAATGGAGAAGAAATCATGTAGTTTCATAAAATGGTTGTTATACTTTTATTAATTTGCATCGATTCATGATAAAAAATTCAAAATTTTCAAAATCGATTGAAGTTTTAAAATCTCAAATGAACAACAGAAAATCTTACATAATGGATTTTTAATTAAAGTTCGTGTTTTACATGTAACATAAAAAATGTACTATAAATGCTGTACAGTATTGGATATTTTTAGCGTATATAACAAATTAAAGCAAAAAAGTACCAGAATTAATGCAGAACTTTCGGAATTTATGAAACGGAACCGAAAATTTTAAAATTACCGATGGGCAGAACGGAATCGAAAAATGGAATTTTGAACCTTGATATAGACTATGGGAATATGTAAAATGTGTTAAGGGGAATATGGGTAACACCTTAACGCTATTTTAATAGTTTACTTTACTGTAGACACTATATATGTAACGTATTGTACTATGTATGTAGATAGTTTAACAGATCCTTAGAGGATGGGTATCCCAAACATCCTTTTAGTTATTTATATTTCAGCCGACCTTTCACTTGATTGAATTTGCTGATGTAAGAAATGTTAATCCTGACTCGAGTGTTTGTGTTTTCCTTTATGCTAGGGACAGACTGAGTGTCACATCACTGAGAATTATCTTTGGAGCTTTGTTTGAAGATCTGTCATCTCTATTCAGCTTTCTGTCATTTCCAGTTCTTGATGTTCAGTCTTGTCAGCTACCCTTGTATTTGAAACTACTCTGTATTTGAGATTTCTGTTGTATTTTGTTTTAAAGTCTGATGTTTTTATAGTAGCTTCATGAACTACTGTTTATTTATTCCGCTGCTTATTGTTATATTACTCTGTTTTTGATTCTGTGATTGATTTATTTACTATACATGCTAAGTTTTGCCAAATATAAATTAACAATATGTAGTTTTGAGCAATTCAAATCTGACATGAGTGAATGATTGTCGATTTGAATGGTTCAGAATATCAGATCGTTACATTCAAGCAATTATTATACACATCATCACTTTCCATTTGCTGTGCGATTATTCAAAGACCCGTGTTTATCTCAAATGGCTTTATTTTATTGATGACCTAGATGTTTGTCGAAACTATTCTTGTGGTAGTACAATTCTATTTCACATATATACGAAACCGTCGAGACTTAATTTGTTAGAGGACCATTCTATTAGTGGTTGTTTGATGTTAGTGTAGGTATTCTATTATTACTCATTTTTTGCATTTCTTACATAGTTTATTATACATTGAAATCTTATATACATATATATTTGCAGTTATAGTGTTGGACGTACATTCCTATTGGCTGAATAAAGATGAAGAATGTGGTTATGGATAAATCGATGCCTTTTGGTTCTAGGTACATTTATTTTGTCGTATGATCACATATATTTATTAGATCTTGCAAATCATAATAATTGTTTTTTTTCCAGGTGAATTGGACACAAGAGTATAAACAAAGCCTTCTAGACAAAATGTTAAGTTTTACCAAAACAAGCTTGATGTTGTTGATTATTATTCTATGACATGGACATCGTACACTACACAGGTACTTACAGAGCTACTTGACTTATTCATGGACCTCACGAGTTACACTCATATGTATTAGTGATGTAGTGTATCATCTCCCTGATAGGGTTATGCGCCAATTTGGTATTTTGCAGCACTTATCAAAAAATTCTCTTTTCGATAAGATTGATATCGAAGTAGGGGAATATGATATGTCAATTGATTTTTGGAATCACTGATATATGTTCACGCAAAAGGAGAAGAAGCCGACTTTGATTGTTGATGAATATAACAGCTAGTACTGGAAAATTACACATCGCTACATCCTACGTAGCAAAGATGTGCCCATTCTGACTGATTCACACGCCGAGTGCTCCACTTGAGTAGCATGCGGTTTGTACACACAGCCAATAAAGAAGAATAAATAATAAATTATACTAACTAACATTATTTTTTGTAGGCGGATACATTTACCATGTCTTGGAATTAGTTAATGAGCGTCCAAAAGAAGTGGCAGGGCGGTCTAAGGATAAGTGCTTCGATGTTTAGTAGATTTTATAATCAATTCTGGAAAACAATAAGGTATCAAGACCCGCACCACCTCCTCATGCAGTGTAACCTCCTCCTACTCACATAGAGGCACTACAACCGAACTACATGGTTGCTTCGTCGTTTTCTATTCAGATGTCACATATCAGATACGTCGGTAAACAACGTTCATCGTCTCAAAAGGAATACATGCCCGGGACTTCTTAATGTTTTCCAACAATGCCACAAATGGAAGAAAATGAAGAAGATAGGGAGGAGAGTTCACAAGAGACTATTTTAGAGCAGAGGCCAAAAAGGACTATGTCAAATTTGTAACTTGAGAAATAAGTGTTAGTATGATTTGAGTTAAATGGATTGTTGTGTGTATTTAAGTATTGTAATGAAAACTGTTGTTCATGTTGTTGTATGAATTTAATGGATTATTATTGTTGTATGTATTGAAGTTCTGTAATGAAAGCTGTTCTGTTTGCAGCATGTTATGAAAAAGGCACAATTTCAAATGTTGTCCAAAGACATTCTGCAGGCGCGTTTTCAAATACCGCCAGGTGGCGCAATTTCAAAAATCGGCCTTATAAAACTACAACTATACCCATAAGGCGTGAAATATATAAAATACAAATATTCAAACAGATTCACATCAAGTAGAAAATAGAATAATGGATTGTTTAAATAGTTGCATAAGAAGTTCCCAAACAAACACATTTACTACCTACTCAAACAAATACATCTACCACCTACTCAAACAAAGACATTTACCAACAACTCAAACAAATGTAAATGCTTAGCTGCATAAGTGCAACGATTCTTATGATGGTCCTGCATTCCACATCTGTTATACCTGTTTTCCTTTAGAGGATGCATCTCTTCCATGATACCTTTAATTCTTGTAGGTCGAGGCCGTCCTGGTGATCTATATGCTGCTGTTGGGAAAATCAACTGACCAACGTGTGCACTCCAAAAACATTTATCATGAATGGAATAAAACTCTAATGCGTATGTTATAGTACCAAGGTGATGCCTAGTCATGATGAGGTTTTTTCGCACTATTTACATGTGCACAAGGTAACTGTTGTAATAATGGAATGTCACATGTATAAAAATAAGTGTTATCATCAATTGTTTCTTTAAATTCATCACTAAAGTAGTGAATTACTTGTCATTAAACTTGACTGAATCGAACTAGGTTTGAACGTCTTGCATCATTGGCTCTCTCGATAATCTTTGCTTCCCACTTTAGAGTTAAACGAGTTGTCAAATTTCTAGCAGTTTCTCTTCTTTGATAGAAATAATTCACGGATTAAAAAAAGGTACAACAACAAACAAAGAACTATATCAGTCATTACATTACATCATATTACATTACATTACATCATCAGAGTGTACAACAACAAACAAGAACAAACAGCGGAAAAGAAATACTATATACTAGTAATACGCCATGCCCTCCAGCTTGCCTCCAGCAACTCCTGAATTCCAGAATATCCTGATAAACCTGACTCTTGACTGCCCGTGTGGAAATTGGTGGGCACCCAGAGTTTAGGAAGGAAAACAATAAACTCCGAGTCAGTCATGTGACTGGTGTGAGAACTAAAACAGTTTATTTTTTTAAAAACAAAGTACAGGATCATTTCAAAATAGATTCCCGATGCTTTTTAGAAAATGAGACTACCATAAGGCCTCCCGCACACGCACACAATGCAAACGCAGAATCGGAGGAGATTTCTCCTTATGATAGTCAAATATTATTGATACGTATTGAAAAGAAACATTTAATATTATTAATAGTGCATAGTGTAGAAAACATTTCGAAAATAAAGATATAAATCTTGGCCAGCATAGGCATTCCGCACTTATTCCTACTATAGCTACCATCCAAACAGTGGTGACCACCATAAGTGAATGATAGGTTCTACAACTAAAACCGTACAAGATCGTATTGTTTCTTTGGATTTCCAACAAATGGTCAGGCCAAGGAACTTTCCATTGCCACATGGGTACGCCTTTGGAAAGACGACCCGAGAACCTAACCGGATCTCTGCCAACACAAGGCCGTATTACCTTTCAAACTAGGTAACTACTGACATGAATATGTCATTCCCCGATCGTAACCGATCTATATCTGAGGATCCTCGATTTCCAACAACCACAAAGCAATAAATTTGCAGCAACAACATATGTTAAGTATCTGGGCTCTATACCATGATACCACCTCTATCCAGAAGGAATGACATACACTAAAGGGGCGCTACCCCCTAATAACCTTGCTGCATCCTTCCTGTTTTGACCATTTCCGGGGTGTGAGGTCCGACGAAGTCTCGTCCACAATGCCACGCTTTATATAAAAGCTGTGCTTTGATCATCAAATGCTCAACAGCACTTCGTATGCCACATTACCTATTTGGGAATGTATCACTGGTAACCATCAACTACATAACCTCTAGGGTGTTAAGCTAAGAGAATAAATTATCCACCACCAAAGGAAATATATTTGATAGCAACCAGCATTACATCTCAAACTGTAATGTCAGACACACATCCATACAAGTCCGTTCCGGGATCGAACGGAACCGAAGGCACTTACAAAGAAGTCCTTGCAATCCGGATATTCACTAATCACGACCGGACTTCCCATCACAAAGGGTAATAAATTTCTATATCGGGGATCAGCCGATGCAGAAACATTCGACGGTAATCCTTCCGTTTTCACAAATATCCGGTCTTCAACACCGGTCGTCAAATGCAATCCATAACGACGTATCACATATTCAGAATGGGTTATACGACCCCAAGGTCCTTTCCCGGCTAACCCGAGTAGTGAGCGCTTATTCAAAAATAAGTGTGGCATTCAAATTCAAGCAATTACAACAAATACCTATTTAAAGGTAAATATTGATAGTCAGATTTATTTAACTATCAATAGGCATGCTCAACATCACCAGATTCCAAATAATTTTCCAAACTATTTACTTTCCAAAATATCTTTATTTGATATATAATTTCCACACTTCAACCATTAGAAAACAATTTTCAAATCACTTTTCACCTTTACCACTTTTGAAAACAAATTTCAAACATTTTCCTTACGCGGAAATACTTTCATTTCAACATGGTTCATTTAAACCAATTAAATAAATCCTTAACGATTTACTTTATATTTTACGTTCCAAATCCATAAATTAATTCCCACACTTCATAAATAAATCAACGTTTATTTTTAAACAAATTCCCCTTTTCATTTATAAATTCCATAGTGAATTTACAATTCCCAAAATATCTATGAATATACGATTTCCAAACCGATTTCTAATATTCATTTTCAATTTATCTTTAAAAGATAAAATCTTAAAATATTCACTTCATATTGGAAAACATTTCCATACTTATTCAATAATAAGTAATTTACAAATCCATTTATTTTCAACACTTGGAAAATATTCAATATACTTAAATCGAAATTAAGTATATATTTCATTCTTTAAGAAATCATTCTCTCAAACACATTTGTTTGGGCCAAAACGAATGTTGCGTAAAACATCGTTACGGCAACACAAAATCACTAGTATAGGGATTCGAACTTAAAATAAATTTATAAATCCCAATACTATATAAAAACATTTCCTTTCGGAAATCATTTACTATAACAACAGTGTTATAGTCCACCATTTCCTTATTTCTCGAAAACGTCTATTTCAACAATGAATGTTGAAATCTACGGTTTCGAACCTTAACACATTTTAAAACATCGTTTAATCGTTTTAATTCTATTTAAAATATCACATCCAAAACATTTTCTTAAACATATTATTCACTATCCAAAAGCGTGAATATACTTCGTTAACCAATTTCATTATTTCTATACATTTTATTTTAAAGGATTATTCACTTTCCAAAATCATGGATATAACTCCTTTAATAATTTCTGCATTTACTTTATCAAATCCAATTGATTTGGATTTATAAAATAATGTTTACAAATCCCATTTATATTTTATAACTTCAACTTATAAAATCAATTTATTAACAAATTCTATTTATACCTCATTTAAATACCAAAATCTGATTTATAAGTTAATTATTTATAAATCTTTTATTTTACAAAATCTATTCATTTCATAACTTCATAATTTATAAATCTATAAATTTTATTCACTTGTGAAATCCATTTATGCTTCATTTTAACACTTAATAAAACTCGTTTCACAATTCCTATATTTTTAATTTATAAATATTAATCTTAGAAATCTTTATTATAAACCGTTTATAATAATTCAAAAATCTCAATTTAAATAAACCAATCCTTTTAATAATTTACAAAACGTTATTTAAAACTTACTTAACTCCAAAATCATACTTAAGTACTATTTTCCAAAAATATAACTTTTATAACAATAAAATTATAATGTTTATTTATTTTAACAATTAAAAATTTAATAAAACTTATACTTTCAAAAATCACTTTAAAATTCTTTTTAAAATCAAAAATCATTATTTTAAAACTTCAAAAATGGATCCGATGATGCAACAGCACCAAATAGTCAATCACGACATCCAAATATCATATATCGATATGATAATCAACAAATATCACAATATCTGTAATCAAATAAATACTGGTGAGGAATCCAGTTGGATCCCTCCAACCTGTTTCCCTGCATCCACAACATTAGCACAATACCAATTCTGTTCCAGTACGGAATTATCGCACTATATGGGATTGATAAAAATATTATCCGCTTAATAGGCGGCGCAATAGGGTCTCATCCGCTATATAATGCGGGAAATCAACTCCAAGTACATAAATAATACCAATTTCACTATACGGTGAAATATTCGCGGTATATGTTTTTAATAAATAACCTCCGCTTACTAACGGCGCATAATGTCTATTTTAACAATCAATATATAACAATCATCATTCAAACATATAATCAAGCAATTTTAAATATAACCATTTAAAATATAAATCGAAACAATTCGATTGAGTGAGAAGTTCTCACCTCGCTTTCAATTCAGTTTTCACGTTTTATTTCGAATAAAATTAAACGCGCGTTTAATTTTACCCGAAATTTTCACTAACTCCAAACCACTCCAAACCAGCTCCATCGCATAGTACTCGACAAAACGATTGCAACGCAATTCGTTTAGTCACAATCCGACCTCGTATGACAAAGATACACATTTTTAAAGTTTACACAAATTTAAATATTATTAATTTACATATTTCTTTTCTATTTTCAACCTCAACACATCTGGGCCTTAGGATTTCATAACTTCAGATTGTGGCCGCACCTTGTATCTTCTCCCCCATCCCCAGTTTCACGTTCAAACACGTGAGAATGAACCAACTAGCCACCATCTAGGGTTCCATTTCGCCTCCCCTCTGCTCGACTACACGACGATCAACTGTGACCGTCCAACTCGCCTAGCCAAGCCCCATACTCGACCACAACCTCAGCCAACTCGGCCTCATCACGCTCTCGAGAACCGTGCTTGTATGGCGCACGTTCAAATGACAATTGCCGTTGATTCGTGACGCTATTTTTGATCACCACCGTTGATCTCGTAGTTCGCGATGTGCTCTACGAAGTTACAGTTGAACATTTTTCGTATTAGTTAATGGATTGAGAGATAATTAGGGAAGAACACTGGTAATTTTCGGCCATTGGTAATGCAAGTGGCGGCTGGAGTTATTAGGTTTAGGTTTTTTGCAATTTTGTGAATGTTGTGGCCTTATATAGAAAATTCTACGAAACACTATTCACCCGAATTTTTCCGAACTCCAAACGAAGCGTGCCGGTTGGCGTTTCTAAGGTTTACCCCACGTTCCGGACACAATGAAATAGGTTTCGGGAGCCAATTCGATCATCTTTGGGAGTTACGGCAATAAACGATCGATTTTAAATTAAATCGATTAAACGAATTTCTATGCGTTTTAGCTTGCTCCGGACAAACGATAAATCTGATTGACATGAAATTCGAAACCTTACAATAATATTACATTACGGATCCGATGAAACTGTCTTCGTCGAAATCCGAGACTGTTTGAAAAATGACTACTTTAACTCGCCAAATTAATATTAAAACAATTTCGATGCGTTTCGAGCTGCCACGGTCAAACGAAAACTCCGATTGCTACGAAAATTAAAATCCGATAATAACAAACTATTACGGATCCAATGGAACTAGTTTCGTCCAATTCTGAGACTGTTCGAAAATTGGCTATTTTTCAGTCGATAATTAAATATTAAAATATTCAACTTTCACAAATAAACTTTTAATTCAATTTTAAAAGTTCTATAACATCTCTATAACTTCAATATGATTAAATAAAATTTTACAAATTATTTTCAATCATATTAAACTCGATTTTCAACTATTTCTGTAATTTCATCTATTAAATAATCGATTTAATTATCCAATTAAATCCAATATTCGAAAATAAATTATTTGACTTACAAAGAAGTCCTTGCAATCCGGATATTCACTAATCACGACCGGACTTCCCATCACAAAGGGTAATAAATTTCTATATCGGGGATCAGCCGATGCAGAAACATTCGACGGTAATACTTCCGTTTTCACAAATATCCGGTCTTCAGCACCGGTCATCAAATGCAATCCATAACGACGTATCACATATTCGGAATGAGTTATACGACCCCAAGGTCCTTTCCCGGCTAACCCGAATAGTGAGCGCTTATTCAAAAATAAGTGTGACATTCAAATTCAAGCAATCACAACAAATACCTATTTAAAGGTAAATATTGATAGTCGGATTTATTTAACTATCAATAGGCATGCTCACCAGATTCCAAATAATTTTCCAAATTATTTACTTTCCAAAATATCTTTATTTGGTATATAATTTCCACACTTCAACCATTTGAAAACAATTTTCAAATCACTTTTCACCTTTACCACTTTTGAAAACAAATTTCAAACATTTTCCTTACGTGGAAATACTTTCATTTCGACTTGGTTCATTTAAACCAATTAAATAAATCCTTAACGATTTACTTTATATTTTACGGTCCAAATCCGTAAATTAATTCCCACACTTCAAAAATAAATCAACGTTTATTTTTAAACAAATTCCCCTTTTCATTTATAAATTCCATAGTGAATTTACAATTCCCAAAATATCTATGAATATACGATTTCCAAATCGATTTCTAATATTCATTTTCAATTTATCTTTAAAAGATAAAATCTTAAAATATTCACTTCATATTGGAAAACATTTCCATACTTATTTAATAATAAGTAATTTACAAATCCATTTATTTTCAACACTTGGAAAATGTTCAATATACTTAAATCGAAATTAAGTATATATTTCATTGTTTAAGAAATCATTCACTTAAACACATTTGTTTGGGCCAAAACGAATGTTGCGTAAAACATCGTTACGACAACCCAAAATCACTAGTATAGGGATTCGAACTTAAAATAGATATATAAATCCCAATACTATATAAAAACATTTCCTTTCGGAAATCATTTACTATAACAACAGTGTTATAGTCCACCATTTCCTTATTTCTCGAAAGCGTCTATTTCAACAATGAATGTTGATATCTATGGTTTTGAACCTTAACACATTTTAAAACATCGTTAAATCATTGTAATTCTATTTAAAATATCTCATCCAAAACATTTTCTTTAACATATTATTCACTATCCAAAAGCGTGAATATACTTCGTTAACCAATTTCATTATTTCTATACATTTTATTTTAAAGGATTATTCACTTTCCAAAATCATGGATATAACTCCTTTAATAATTTATGCATTTACTTTATCAAATCCAATTGATTTGGATTTATAAAACAATGTTTACAAATCCCATTAATATTTTATAACTTCAACTTATAAAATCAATTTATTAACAAATTCTATTTATACCTCATTTAAGTACCAAAATCCGGTTTATAAGTTAATTATTTATAAATCTTTTATTTTACAAAATCTATTCATTTCATAACTTCACAATTTATAAATCTATAAATTTTATTCACTTGTGAAATCCATTTATGCTTCATTTTAACACTTAATAAAAATCGTTTCACAATTCCTATATTTTTAATTTATAAATATTAATCTTAGAAATCTTTATTATAAACCGTTTATAATAATTCAAAAATCTCAATTTAAATAAACCAATCCTTTTAATAATTTACAAAACGTTATTTAAAACTTATATAACTCCAAAATCATACTTAAGTACCATTTTTCAAAAATATAACTTTTATAACAATAAAATTATAATGTTTATTTATTTTAACAATTCAAAATTTAATAAAACTTATACTTTCAAAAATCACTTTAAAATTCTTTTTAAAATCAAAAATCATTATTTTAAAACTTCAAAAATGGATCCGATGATGCAACATCACCAAATAGTCAATCACGACATCCAAATATCATATATCGATATGATAATCAACAAATATCATAATATCTGTAATCAAATAAATACTGGTGAGGAATCCAGTTGGATCCCTCCAACCTGTTTCCCTACATCCACAACATTAGCACAATACCAATTCTGTTCCAGTACGGAATTATCGCGGTATATGGGATTGATAAAAATATTATCCGCTTAATAGGCGGCGCAATAGGGTCTCATCCGCTATATAATGCGGGAAATCAACTCCAAGTACATAAATAATACCCATTTCACTATACGGTGAAATATTCGCGGTATGTGTTTTTAATAAATAACCTTCGCTTACTAACGGCGCATAATGTCTATTTTAACAAGCAATATATAATAATCATCATTCAAACATATAATCAAGCAATTTTAAATATAACCATTTAAAATATAAATCGAAATAATTCGATTGAGTGAGAAGTTCTCACCTCGCTTTCAATTCAGTTTTCGCGTTTTATTTCGAATAAAATTAAACACGCGTTTAATTTTACCCGAAATTTTCACTAACTCCAAACGACTCCAAACCAGCTCCATCGCGTAGTGCTCGACAAAACGATTGCAATGCAATTCGTTTCGTCACAATCCGACCTCGTATGACAAAGTCACAAAGATACACATTTTTAAAGTTTACACACATTTAAATATAATTAATTTACATATTTCTTTTCTTATTTTCAACCTCAACACATCTGGGCCTTAGGATTTCATAACTTCATATCGTGGCTGCACCTTGTATCTTCTCCCCCATCCCCAGTTTCACGTTCAAACACGTGAGAATGAACCCACTAGCCACCATTTAGGGTTCCATTTCGCCTCCCCTCTGCTCGACTACAGAAGATCAACTGTGACCGTCCCACTCGCCTAGCCAAGCCCCATACTTGACCACAACCCCAGCCAACTCGGCCTCATCACGCTCTCGAGAACCGTGCTTGAATGGCGCACGTTCAAATGACAATTGCCGTTGATTCGTGACGCTATTTTCGATCACCACCGGTTATCTCGTAGTTCGCGATGTGCTCTACGAAGTTACAGTTGAACATTTTTCGTATTAGTTGATGGATTGAGATATAATTAGGGAAGAACACTGGTGATTTTCGGCCATTGGTAATGCAAGTGGCGGCTGGAGTTATTAGGTTTAGGTTTTTTGCAATTTTGTGAATGTTGTGGCCTTATATAGAAAATTCTACGTAACACTATTCACCCGAATTTTTCCGAACTCCAAACGAAGCGTGCCGGTTGGCGTTTCTAAGGTTTACCCCACGTTTCGGACATAATGGAATAGGTTTCGGGTGCCAATTCGATCATCTCTGCGAGTTACGGCAATAAACGATCGATTTTTAATTAAATCGATTAAACGAATTTCTATGCGTTTTGGCTTGCCCCGAACAAACGATAAATCTGATTGACCCGAAATTTGAAACCTTACAATAATATTACATTACAGATCCGATGAAACTGGTTTTGTCGAAATTCGAGACTGTTTGAAAAATGACTATTTTAACTCGCCAAATTAATATTAAAACAATTTCGATGCGTTTCGAGCTGCCACGGTCAAACGAAAACTCCGATTGCTACAAAAATTGAAATCCGATAATAACAAACTATTACGGATCCAATGGAACTAGTTTCGTCCAATTCCGACACTGTTCGAAAATTGGCTATTTTTCAGTCGATAATTAAATATTAAAATATTCAATTTTCACAAATAAACTTTTAATTCAATTTTAAAAGTTCTATAACATCTCTATAACTTCAATATGATTAAATAAAATTTTACAAATCATTTTCAATCATATTAAACTCGATTTTCAATTATTTCTGTAATTTCAACTATTAAATAATCGATTTAATTATCCAATTAAATCCAATATTCGAAAATAAATTATTTGACTTACAAATCTTACTTGTTAATATTTAAAATCAATTAAATATTTGAATTTTAATTGACAGAAATTCTGGGTCGTTACAAATTACAAGTTAATTATTTAATTAAAGGAATTATTTATTAATAAGGTTCATTAGTTAATAAATGATATTAATCAAGGTTGATCAATATAAGTGATTTAATTTAAGTGTGATTAATTAATTGTAATTAATTAAGGTTTAATGTAATTAATTATAGTTAATTAATAAATGGAAGCAAATGTATGATCATTAATTATTGTAATTAATGATAGCAATTAAAGGTTAATTACTGTATATGGCTAAGACTAATTACTTCAAAGTAATTAAAGTATAATTAATCAAGGAAGATTAATTTGGGAAGATCATTAGAGATGATTAATTTATTTGGAATAATAATTAATGAAGAAGGATTATGGTAATCCAATTGATTAAGAGATAATCAATTCTGCTTTGGATGATTAATTAATATGGGTTGATTAATTGATATTGGTTGATTGATTGATATTGGATGATCAATATTTGGTGATTGATATTGGATGATTAATATTGGTTGACAATGGTTGATACTGGATATCTCTGTTATGTGATATGCTGTTGTGAGATGAATGTTGTTATGAATTATCTATTGTGATAATATGATTCATCTATCTATTTATATCATCCTGTATATAAGTTAATTTTTAAAACCCTTAAGTACAACTTGGACATTAAAATGGCGTTTGGTTTTGATGAGACCGGGATCGGATTTCCATATTTGGATATCCGAAAACCACATCGATTCCAATTAAACGTCAGGTCGTGTATCCAAGTGGAGCAAGTGAAGACTCGAGGTGTAAGAACTATACGTCAGTATAACTCTGTGGGTGATTCCGTGATGAGTTTGACAGAATAGTACTTATAGGTTCGAGATAGTGATTTAGAGTGCAAGGGCTATGGTCGTTGACTCTGAGGGTGATTCCAAAATGAGTGCAACGAGATAGTGCCTTCAGTTTCGTTCGAACCCGGAACGAACTTATATGGATTGAATGCTTTCAGAACATCATTAGGTGGACGATGAGCATTCTAAGTAGATGTGTTCTATAAAGGTAATCGCAGCCTCAAGCCTCATCAACCGGGAATGGCTAAAACAGGGGAGGTGCAGCAAGGCTTCGTGGGTAGCCCCCACTTGAGAGCGAGATTTACCCCCGTCTAGAGGTCCCTTTCTATTTCGGCTTAGTGTGTGGTTGGTCACACCAACTACGAGGTGGTCTTGTTCGGTTCTGTCCAGTAAGGGATGGTTCCGGCATTGTGTTGCAGGGGAGTTATGGTTAGGCCACATACTGTGACGGGCGGTACCCCAGTAGCCCTGCCATTGATGGAAACTCATTCTTCCTACGAGACCCTACGGTTTTGTTTGTATTACCCACTTTTGTGGCTAGTAGCTGGAATTTAATGAATGTAACAATTTCGGCTATTTCTTATTTACTTGAAAACCCTAGACACTATTATAATATCACTGAATTTCCTATCAAATGTTTTGGTTAGAGTAAGGTAAAAACTTTTCCATGTTTATGTGTGGGAAGTCTTACGTGATACCATTTCTTTTCAAAGGATTTTCTAAAGTTAATCAATTTTAACCCGTTTACTCACACCAGACCCTTGTCTGACCCGAGTGTTTATTTTCTGTTTTATTAAACTCTTGGGTACTCATATTATGTATGAGTAGTCAAGTGATTCAGGTTTGCTTGACGAATTCTGGAGGAGATATGGAGCACGAGGCTTCGACGTGTAGATATATATATATATATTGATTCCGCTGTGTTTGTTGTATCTGTATCTTCTGATTACTTGAGATGTTTAGTTAGGCAGGTGCTTATAACTATCTAATATGTGTTGTATAAGTTGTATACTCTGATGTAATATGATACTATGTAATATTTTATGTGATATATTATATTTGATTCGTTCCGCTGTGAGTTATCTGTTGTTGTTGTGTTCTTCTTTCTCTTTCTTTTCTTATTCTATCCCTTTCTTTCTTCATTGATGATGCGATTTCCTGGAGATAGGAAGTCAGGTCATCTCATTTGGTATCATAGCATTAGGTTGAGTGAATACCTAGGCTCTGTAGTGGTGTCTTCCTTGAGAGAGCGTACTTGTAAATTTTATATATAACTATATATTTATACATACACACATATATATATATATATATCTACCTGATCTGTTGGGTTATCTGTTCGGATTTCCAACATAAGTTTTAGAGGTAGATGGAGTAGTGGTGTGTGTGTAACATGACTACCACTGATGGAAGAGGTTCATATGTTGAGGTTGGGAGTATTTTTTGAGACTGTAGACCTAATACTGTCTCGAATGAGATTTGTAGTTTGGAGTAAGGATTTCTATGAATTCTGAAGGAATTTTTTTAAAGATTCGAAATTTATCTTTGAAGTGTAAGTTTGGATTTCGCTCGGGTGAGCGAATTTTTCTTGAGTTTGGATTTGTTGGAAGTGCATAAGTAAGTAATGATATCTTGATAATTGCGTGATGAGATGCAATATCTATTGGATATTTTCAGAGAATGTTTTCTCTCTAGAGCAGTTTTAGAAATAGTTGAGGAGCAGTCTTTACCTGCCGCAAGGAAGATTCGTCTGTGTGGAAGTTGTCTGGATCTTTAGCAAGGAGGTTGGCTGTTTTGGAAAATGAGACTAAGGTCTATGAGTTATTCCGCTTTGGCATGGTCTCATCTTTCATTTCTTAAGGAGGGCGAGATGTTGATGCTTGGTTTGGAACCCGAATTTCTTGGGTAGTTGTCTGCCATCTCGAAGGTCTGTTGTGTGGTTTGTAGATAGTTTTGGTTTTCGAGGAGCCTTTGGATTAGAATTCTTTGGTTAGCTGTGGTAGCAGTGCTGTTCGGAAGTGTTCGGTGTGCTGACGAGAAGGTCTTTTGGCTTCGCAGTATCATCGAAGTAGAGTTTGGAAGCAGCAGTGCGGTTGTTTCTCCGATGGTTCAGGAATCTTTGTGGTTCTTCTTTCAGCAGTCCAGGCAGATGGTGAAAGTTTTCTTGAAGGATTAACCTTGTTTGGAAAAGTTTAGAGCTGTTCTATTTGGTAAAGAGAGGATGATTTCTTTGGAATCCGAACTAGATAGGATCGCGAAAGTGACTTGCGATTTGTTTGGGAATTTTTCTTGAGCATTCTTTTGTTTGAGACTGAGAATTCTTATGTGCAGTAGGAGCTACTAAAGTATTTAGAAGTTGTCTGCATCTGGAGTTGAGTTCCATATTGTTTTGGTTCCAGAAGCGATTTTGGTAGTTAGCCTGGTGGTAGGATGGTTCTTGAAGAAGAGAGAGTTGGTGTAGCAAGCTAGAATTTTTGGAGTTTGGATGGGTCAGATCTAGTTTTTGGTTTGGATTCTGTAGTAAGGTGGTGTGACCGAGTCAGATGGCTCACTCAGATTTTTATGGATTTGATGAACGAAGTTACCGGATATATTGGATAAGTTTGTACTCGTATTCATCAACAGTATTCTCATCTATTCCAGGATCAGAGTTGTGCAGCGGAAGTGAGGTAGCAGCTGTTCAAGGAAGGAAGCAAGTTCAGTTTGCTTTTGCTTGAGTAGTAGAGCTTGTGTTCTGGATTTCGATGGATTTTGGAAAACTTTTTTGTTGAATAGGATCTAGGAAACTGGATTGTTTTGGTCTAGTTGTTTCTGTAAGTATCAGCATAGGTTGAGCTGATCAGGAAGAAGATTGGCATCCCATGATTGTCTGTTGAGTTATGCTGCTGATTGAGAAATAAGGAGTTTGGAATTCGAAGTTGAAGACTTCATTATTGTTAAGATTTCTCTGGTTAAGAGATCAGTAATTGGATAAGATTGAATTGCCAGTTTGGATAGCTGGAATTCATTGTATTTCACGTATCTCTGAAGGAGTACGTGTATGGTTCATCGTTGGCTGTTGAATCTGCAGTTCAGTTGGGTTTTGGAAGTTGTGTTAGACTTGGGTATAGTATGATGTTCTGTTCAGATTGATGGATCTAGAGGTGAGAGAGCTCTGGATTTTAGTGCTGTGGTTAGTTGAGCTTCTGTAGAGCGAGTCTCCCGGTAATTTATACTTGGGAAACTCGAGATAGTGTTAGTAAGATTTATTCTGATTTGTGTCAGGATAATTAGTTAGGTTTGTTTGTTTGTTTGATTGCTATGATTATTAGCAACTGGTTGATAGGTATGCTTTGCTGTTTGAAATTGAAATATGTACCGGGTTATTAAATTATCTTTGCTTTTAAATTTCGAGGACGAAATTCTTTTAAGGGGGGAGGATTGTAACGACCCGGAATTTTAGGCAATAACAATTTAATAATCTGTATCAATAATTAAATTTGTTTGATAATTTTTCTTTGTAATTTTAATTTTAATTGGTAAATTTATTCTTTTTAAGGTTAATAAATTTTTAATCTGGTAATTGTGGTCAATATCTTTCTGACAATTTAAAATATTGACAAGATTTATTTTTCAAAGCTAATGAAATTTTATTCTATTTATAATATATATATATATATATATATATATATGATATATATTGTGAATAGAAGATCTTGTGTTTTAAATAAAAGATGAATTTTTAAATTGTAATATATATGTATGTATATGTTATAATTTGATATTGTTTTAAATTTAATTTAATCTACTGATAATTTATATATAAATGAATATTATAATTTTAAGCTTTGTTTTAACTTATATTTTCAAAAGTTAATTTAGATTTGTCAAATTTGTTTTCAATTATAAGATAATTGTTTGTTTTAAAATATAAGATTGTTATTTATTATTAAATAAGATAGTTTAAAAAGGGATTTAACCAAAGTTTGTTTTGCTTTCTTTTTAAATGCTTCAATTTAAAATGGTTATAAGTGTATAAAAATAAAAGTTCTAGATTTTAAATAACATGTATAAGATGTATATTTATATTTGTATTTATTAGTTTTAGAATAATTTCTTTTTAAATTAAATTTATAAATACTTATGTAAACATTTATTCATTTAGTAACTTAAGAAAGTAAGTTTATATTTACATTTAAACTAAGTAAAAAATAATTTGAAAACACTTAAAAAAATACGTGTAGACATATTAACAAGTTGGTAACAATTGTTAAGCCATTAAGGAAATCTAATAACACATGTAAGAAGATTTAGGAATTAAAATGACAAATGTAATTCTTATGGGACAAGTGGCCTACATTTTTATTCATTTGAATTTAGACATAAAGAAAATCAGTTTTTTTTACAAACACTTTCACTCCTTTGTTTTCCTTTCTTTCATTCTTTAAAATTTTAATGGCTATCAAAACTTTTCTTCAACATTTAGATAAAAAAAAAAATCAAATCTGAATTTAAATTAAGATCTGCAACTTCAAAGCTTCAACCTGCAACTTCAACATGCAAATTGAAGTTCTCATCAACCTGCAACTTCAAATTTTCAAACCTGCAAATTTAAAGGCTGCAATGCATAAGGAGTTTTCAACATGCAAAGGGAAATCAAAAGCATAACTAAAAGCATTTTTCAAATTAAAAGTGGTCAAGCCTGGGAAATGAAGTAAAACTGCTCTGCAAATTTTATAAACTGGTGAGTAAATTCTATTTTTAAAAACAGTTTTGATTTAATCTGTGATTGAATGTTGCTGCAAATGGATTTGATTTTGATGATGTATATTAGTCTACCTGAATGTATGTTTATAAAATAAAAAAGATTGAATGCATGTATATGAATACTGTTGTTATACAGGTTTGTTTTTCCTTTTTATAATCAATAACTTGATTTTGAATACAAGTTGGACATTGATTTGTAGATGAAAGTTGTTTGCAATCAAGTGATTTATCATCTAAAAATAGTTATAGGGTTTTAAATGAATTAGTTATTCATATTTTTCAAATTTACGGTGAAAATCAAAGTTTGGGCAAAATTTTATAATTTCAAATTCTAGTTTTGAATGTATAATCGAATTACAATTGGAAAGTTATGATTTTTAGAGTTTGTATCATAATTTTTAATTGAGTAATTAAGTTGAATTTTTGGTTTGAATGTTTTGGGGATTTTATGAACTGCGGATGATATACATATTAATTTGAGTTGATATTTGGATTGAATCTTGTATGTATGTTATAGATAATGGGAAAAATATGTTTGGAATTTTCGAATGACAGATTCATTCGAAATCGATTGGATTAGGGTTACATTTTGTTTGAAGTTCGGCTTAGCTGTGGGTGCTTTTGCGATCTGAATATGTGACCGGAGTTGATCGCGGCTAGGAAATAGTAGCATGGTGGTTGCGACAATGCTTTGAGGTGATTGTTGGAGTTTCCTGTGGTGGCTATGACCGGCGGCGATGGGTTTAGTGGTCGTTACTTTTTGCAGCAGCTCGAGTATAGGTTGAATTTTGACTCGAGTATTTTCTCTTCGATCTGGGTTGAGATTGGGGTTGTCGTCGACGAGTGGGGTTGGTCGGCAATCGTAGGAGGGCTTGGCGACACTGGAATTGCCGTGCAACGTGCACGTGGGTTGTTGCGTGCACAGTTTGAATCTGGAAGTGGAGCTTTGGGGAAGACGTTTGGAAACTCGAAGCTGCACTCGCGTTATTCTCGCGTAGGACTTGAAGATGGTGGAGTTGGTTTTGCTTCAGGGAAAGCACGGGTGGTTTGTGTGTTTTACTCGAGATTTTCTCGGCTTGGTTCCTTTGTGATAGTGCAGTTTTTGCTTGTTGTATAAATAAGTATAAATCAAGTTAAATTTATAAGAACAAGTTTTATAAAAGAAACCAAATGTAAAGTTAAACTTGTTATTTTAAAAACGAAAGTAAGTCAAACATTTAAAAGTAAAAAAATTGAATTTATATTTCAAATGTAAAAATGTTTTAAGATGTTTGTTTAAAAATAATTATCGTAAGTAAGTTTTAAAAATACAAATTTAAAAGAGTGATTTGAATTTAATTATTAAATCAAAGTTTTAAGTTAAAGTTTGAAGTAATGTTTTAATAACAAATTTTCAATTTATATTGAAAATAAATTAGTTTAAAACTTGATAATTTAAAGTGTTTTAAATTTGGAAATGATTTATAAATGCTTTATCTCCAAGTAAGACTATTATTATGATTTTGTAAACCAAGTTTAATAATTTGTCTTTGAATTAATAAGATTTAAATAATTCAAATAATTTATTTATGGAAATAAATAAGGTTAAATTATTTGGATAATTAAATTAAGAATACTTATTTAATATGATTTGTTAATAAGTTAAGTTTGATTAAGATTTATGCTTTTCTTAATTTATTAAAGATTTTCTTTAATATTAGAAGTAAATTAATTAATTGTTTAATTAATTTTAAATAATTAGTTAATTATTTATTTAATTTTAAATAATCACTTAATTATATATTAACTAAGTGTAATTACTTAATGAAGTAATTAATGGTCAATTATTGAATGTAATTAAGAATGGAAATTAACTTATGGAAGTAATTAATAGGAAAGTACTCATGGGAGTAATAAATGGAAGTGATTAATGGATAATCACTTAATGTTATCAATTGAGGAATTGATTAATATAATTGCTTTAAAGTTAATTAATTATTGAGTAATTAATTAATTAATTAGGGATTGTTTAATAAGGGATTAATTAGTTGTTAAGTAATTAATTAAGGAAGTAATCAAGATTGATTAATAGAAGTAATTAGAAATAATTACTTATGTGAGTAATTAAGAGTTAATTACTTAATTAATGTGATTAATTAATTAATGAATGTGATTAAGATTAATTACTAAGTGTAATTAATTAAAAATGTAATTAATTAATAACGTAATTAATTAAGGATTAATTGTTAATTGAATTAAATAATAAGTACTTAATGAAGTAATTAAAGATTAATTAATTAGATTAATTAATCATAGTAAATATAATTAATTAAGAAGTTAATTAATTAAAATAAGTAATTATAAGTTGTTAATTACTGATTATGATTTATGAGTTGATTAATTACAAGTTAATTATTTAATTAAAGGAATTATTTATTAATAGGATTCATTAGTTAATAAATGATATTAATCAAGGTTGATCAATATAAGTGATTTAATTTAAGTATGATTAATTAATTGTAATTAATTAAGGTTTAATGTAATTAATTATAGTTAATTAATAAATGGAAGCAAATGTATGATAATTAATTATTGTAATTAATGATAGTAATTAAAGGTTAATTACTGTATATGGCTAAGACTAATTACTTCAAAGTAATTAAAGTATAATTAATCAAGGAAGATTAATTTGGGAAGATCATTAGAGATGATTAATTTATTTGGAATAATAATTAATGAAGAAGGATTATGGTAATCCAATTGATTAAGAGATAATCAATTCTGCTTTGGATGATTAATTAATATGTGTTGATTAATTGATATTGGTTGATTGATTGATATTGGATGATTAATATTTGGTGATTGATATTGGACGATTGACATTGGTTGATACTGGTTGATACTGGATATCTCTGTTATGTGATATGCTGTTGTGAGATGAATGTTGTTATGAATTATCTATTGTGATAATATGATTCATCTATCTGTTTATCTCATCCTGTATATAAGTTAATTGTTAAAACCCTTAAGTACAACTTGGACATTAAAATGGCATTTGGTTTTGATGAGACCGGGATCAGGTTTCCATATTTGGATATCCGAAAACCACATCGATTCCAATTAAACGTTAGGTCGTGTATCCAAGTGGAGCAAGTGAAGACTCGAGGTGTAAGAACTATACGTCAGTATAACTCTGTGGGTGATTCCGTGATGAGTTTGACGGAATAGTACTTATAGGTTCGAGATGGTGATTTAGAGTGCAAGGGCTTTGGTCGTTGACTCTGAGGGTGATTCCAAAATGAGTGCAACGAGATAGTGCCTTCGGTTTCGTTCGAACCCGGAACGAACTTGTATGGATTGAATGCTTTCAGAACATCGTCAGGTGGACGATGAGCATTCTAAGATAGATGTGCTCTATAAAGGTAATCGCAGCCTCAAGCCTCATCAACCGGGAATGGATAAAACAGGGAAGGTGCAGCAAGGCTTCGTGGGTAGCCCCCACTTGAGAGCGAGATTTACCCCTGTCTAGAGGTCCCTTTCTATTTCGGCTTAGTGTGTGGTTGGTCGCGCCAACTACGGGGTGGTCTTGTTCGGGACTGTCCAGAAAGGGATGGTTCCGGCCTTGTGTTGCAGGGGAGTTAGGATGGCTCCTCGGTACATTGATCTAGGCCACGTACTGTGACGGGCGGTAACCCAGTTGCCCTGTCTTTGATGGAAACCCATTCTTCCTACGAGACCCTACGGTTTTGTTTGTATTATCCACTTTTGTGGCTAGTAGCTGGAATTTAATGAATGTAACAATTTCGGCTATTTCTTATTTACTTGAAAACCTAAACACTATTATAATATCACTGGATTTCCTATCAAATGTTTTGGTTAGCGTAAGGTAAAAACTTTTCCATGTTTATGTGTGGGAAGTCTTACGTGATACCTTTTCTTTTCAAAGGATTTTCTAAAGTTAAGCAATTTTAACCCGTTTACTCACACCAGACCCTGTCTGACCCGAGTGTTTATTTTTTTTTTATTAAACTCTTGGGTACTCATATTATGTATGAGTAGTCAAGTGATTTAGGTTTTCTTGATGAATTCTGGAGGAGATATGGAGCAGAATGCTTCGACGTGTAGATATATATATTGATTACGTTGTGTTTGTTGTATCTGTATCTTGTGATTACTTGAGATGTTTAGTTAGACAGATGCTTATAACTGTCTAATATGTGTTGTATAAGTTGTGTGCTCTGATGTAATATGATACTATGTAATATTTTATGTGATATATTATATTTCATTCGTTCCGCTGTGAGTTATTTGTTGTTGTTGTGTTCTTCTTTCTCTTTCTTTTCTTCTTCTATCCTTTTCTTTCTTCATTGATGATGCGATTTCCTGGAGATAGGAAGTCGGGTCGTCTCAGATTTTTTTAAATATAATATATAAATTTTATTTTTATATTCAAGTGAATTTTGATTTTTAAATTATATGTTTTGAAAATTTTAAATTTATAAGTTAGTTTTGAAAATATAAATTTTAATACTTTGCTTAAAATTTTATTATTTTAAAAATTTGTAAAATAAGGTTTAATATAAAATATATTTAATAATAATATTTAATTTAATAGATTTAATTTAATTTGTATATGTATAATATGTTTTAAATATATATAAAATATTAATATTTAAATAGATTTTGTAATAACTTTAAATAAATAAAGGTTGGGAAGATATATTAAATAAGAATTGATTCATAATTTAAATGAGTTAATACTTGAATATAAATAAAAATTGATTTGTAATTAAATTTGTTTAGAATTGAACTTAAAAAAGGATTGATTTGAACTTCTTGATTTTGAGATGTTAGAAGGATGATTTTATAACTTGATTTGATAAAAAGGCGATTAAATGAATATTCTCGACTTTAAATAAAATTAAGACTAAATATTTAATATTGATTTAATTTTATATATTTAAATTTAATTTAAATTTTTATTAAAATGATTAAGTGAATATTTTCAATTTGAATAGAATTAAAGTTAATGTTGAAATATAAATGAAATTTATATTGTAAATGTTTGAATATCTAAACTTTGAATCTTATTGGAATTAAAGTGATAGTTCAAAACCTGAATTTGAAATCGATATAAATTGAAATGGTTTATTGAGAATTTGAATTGAATCCTTAACCTTTTAAATTGAAATAGTTGAACTGGGATTGATTTAAATTGTATTTTCAAATTAAAGTTGATTTGAACTGATTCGTTAAATTGGAGGAAACTATTTTTAATATATAATGTATTTTTATTATATAAACTATTTTTAATATATAAACTATTTTAATCTATAACCTATTTTGAAATATAAACTATTTTTAATCTATAACTATTTCAAAATATATATAAAAACTATTTTCAATGTTTAAATTATGTAAGTCGGAATTTTTATGATTTAGATTCAATGGTTTTAAATACTAATATTTTGATATGATGTTTTAAACTATTTTGTGAATATGATTTCGAAAGTGATATGATTTGGAAGTAAATATGATTTCGAAAGCAATATGATTTTTGAAAAGAATGTAATATTTTGATATGAAGTATGAACTGTTTAAAATGATTATAAAAGAGATTTTTTAAAATGACCACGGTGTGAAATAAGCGTTTGATTGTTAAAGAGACCGGGATCGGATATGACACTGTCAATTTCGAAGACCACTTTAACAACTGTGTACGTGGTGGAGATTCCAAAACGAAGTAGAATGGTTTAGTGACAATTCTTTATGAGGTATTAACAAAGCCCTAACTCCCGAGAGTCAGCTTAATGTGGCTAAAATAGAAGCCAAGCCGGGCCAACTGAGGTCATTCCTCCGATCGGACACATTTCTTCGATACCATTCTATTGCTTTGTGATTTGATTGGGTGCACCTTTGATTTGAGAGTGTTTCTCGAGGTGGGCAGTAGTAGCTGCTATGCGTGACCACCAGTCTGGATCCGCGAAACGATAGAATCCTACTCTAGAAATTACCTCGCGTGCCTTGTCACATGCCTTATCGCGCCTTCTACGAGTTTGTTTTGTACCATACGTATGGAGTGCCCTCTGAGTAAACCACTAGTTTGGTGGAGCTTACGGTACTGTATAGACCATGGTTCAAAATTCTGGTGGAATTTCGGTTATTCCGTTGATTCCTTTCCGGTTTCGTTCATAAGTGGGACAGAATCCAGTCAAAATTACGGTTCCAGTTTAAATTTTGGATTTGTGTTTCAAATATTGATTTTTTTTATAAAAAATAATAATACAACAAACAGATAATAATTAGAAAAAGAAAACAAATTAATCGAGACAACAAATAAATGGAGAAGAAATCATGTAGTTTCATAAAATAGTTGTTATACTTTTATTAATTTGCATCGATTCTTGATAAAAAATTCAAAATTCTCAAAATTGATTGAAGTTTTAAAATCTCAAATGAACAATTCAAAATCTTACACAATGGATTTTTAATTAAAGTTCGTGTTTTACATGTAACATAAAAAATGTACTATAAATGCTATATAGTATTGGATATTTATTAGCGTATATAGCAAATTAAAGCAAAAAAAGTACCGGAATTGAAGCAGAACTTTCGGAATTTATGAAACTAAACCGAAAATTTTAAAATTACCAATGGGCAGAACGGAATCGAAAAATGGAATTTTGAACCTTTATATAGACTATGGGAATATGTAAAATGTGTCAAGGGGGATATGGGTAACGCCTTAACGCTATTTTAATAGTTTACTTTACTGTAGACATTATATATGTAACATATTGTACTATGTATATAGATAGTTTAACAGATCCTTAGAGGATGGGTATCCCAAACATCCTTTAAGTTATTTATATTTCAGCTGACATTTCACTTGATTGAATTTGCTGATGTAAGAAATTTTAATCCTGACTCGAGCGTTTTGTGTTTTGCTTTATGCTAGGGTCAGACTGAGTGTCACAGCATTGAGACTTACCTTTGGAGCTTGGAGCTTTGTTTGAAGACCTGTCAACTCTATTCAGCTTTCTGTCATTTCCAGTTCTTGATGTTCATTCTTGTCAGCTACCTTTGTATTTGAAACTACTCTGTATTTGAGATTTCTGTTGTATTTTTTTTTAAAGTCTGATGTTTTTATAGTAGCTTCATGAACTACTGTTTATCTATTCCGCCGCTTATTGTTATATTACTCTGTTTGTGATTCTGTGATTGATTTATTTACTCTATATGCTAAGTTTTGCCAAATATAAATTAACAATATGTAGTTTTGAGCAATTCAAATCTGACATGAGTGGATGATTGTCGATTTGAATGGTTCGAAATACCAGATCATTACATTCAAGCAATTATTCTACACATCATCACTTTCCATTTGGTGTGCGATTATTCAAAGACCCATGTTTATCTCAAATGGCTTTATTTTATTGATGACTTAGATGTTTTTCAATACTATTCTTGTGGTAGTACAATTCTATTTCACATATATACGGAACCGTCGAGACTTGCTTTGTTAGAGGACCATTATATTGGTGGTTGTTTGATGTTAGTGTAGGTATTCTATTATTACTCATTTTTTTCATTTCTTACATAGTTTATTATACATTGAAATCTTATGTACATATATATTTGCAGTTATAGTGTTGGACGTACATTCCTGTTGGCTGAATAAAGATGAAGAGTGTGGTTATGGATAAATCAATACCTTTTGGTTCTAGGTACATTTATTTTTTCGTATGATCACATATATTTATTAGATCTTGCAAATCATAATAATTGTTTTTTTAGGTGAATTGGACACAAGAGTACAACAAAGTCTTCTAGACAAAATGTTAAGTTTTACCAAAACAAGCTTGATGTTGTTGATTATTATTCTATGACATGGACATCGTACACTACACAGGTACTTACAGAGCTACTTGACTTATTCATGGACCTCACGAGTTACACTCATATGTATTAGTGATGTAGTGTATCATCTCCCTGATAGGGTTATGCGCCAATTTGGTATTTTGGGGCACTTATCAAAAAATTCTCTTTTCGATAAGATTGATATCGAAGTAGGGGAATATGATATGTCAATTGATTTTTGGAATCACTGATATATGTTCACGCAAAAGGAGAAGAAGCTGACTTTGATTGTTGATGAATATAACAGCTAGTACTGGAAAATTACACATCGCTACATCCTACGTAGCAAAGATGTGCCCATTCTGACTGATTCACACGCCGAGTGCTCCACTTGAGTAGCATGCGGTTTGTACACACAACCAATAAAGAAGAATAAATAATAAAATATACTAATTAACATTTTTTTTTGCAGGCGGATACATTTACCATGTCTTGGAATTAGTTAATGAGCATCCAAAAGAAGTGGCAGGGCGGTCTAAGGATAAGTGCTTCGGTGTTGAGAAGATTTTACAATCAATTCTGGAAAACAATAAGCCGTCAAGACCCGCACCACCTCCTCATGTAGTGTAACCTCCTCCTACTCACATAGAGGCACTACAACGGAACTATATGGTTGCTTCGTCGTTTTCTAGTCAGATGTCACATATCAGGTACGTCGGTAAACAACGTTCATCGTCTCAAAAGGAATATGTGCCCGAGCCTTCTTAACGTTTTCCAACAACGCCACCAATGAAAGAGAATGAAGAAGATAGGGAGGAGAGTTCATAAGAGATTATTTTAGAGCAGAGGCCAAAAAGGACTATGTCAAATTTGTAACTTGAGAAATAAGTGTTAGTATGATTTGAGTTAAATGGATTGTTGTGTGTATTTAAATATTGTAATGAAAACTGTTGTTCTTGTTGTTGTATGAATGTAATGGATTGTTATTGTTGTATGTATTGAAGTTGTGTAATGAAAGTTTTTCTGTTTGCGGTAGGTTATGAAAAAGGCGCAATTTCAAATGCTGTCCAAAGACATTCTCCAGGCGCGTTTTCAAATACCGCCTGGTGGCGCAATTTCAAAAATCGCCCTTATAAAACTACAACTACACCCAAAAGGCGTGAAAAATATAAAATACAAATATTCAAATAGATTCATATCAAGTAGAAAATACAATAATGGATTGTTTAAATAGTTGCATAAGAAGTTTCCAAACAAACACATTTACTACCTACTCAAACAAATACATTTACCACCTACTCAAACAAAGACATTTACCAACAACTCAAAAAAATGTAAATGCTTAGCTGCATAAGTGCAACGATTCTTCTTATGGTCCTGCATTCCACATCTATTGTACCTGTTTTCCTTTAGAGGATGCATCTCTTCCATGGTACCTTTAATTCTTGTAGGTCGAGGCCGTCCTGGTGGTCTATATGCTGCTGTTGGGAAAATCAACTGACCATCTTGTGCACTCCAAAAACGTTTATCATGAATGGAATAAAACTCTGATGTGTATGTTATAGTACCAAGGTGATGCCTAGTCATGATGAGGTTTATTCGCACTATTTACATGTGCGCAAGGTAACTGTTGTAATAATGGAATGTCACATGTACAAAAATAAGTGTTATCATCAATTGTTTCTTTAAATTCATCACTAAAGTAGTGAATTACTTGTCATTAAACTTGACTGAATCAAACTAGGTTTGAATGTCTTGCATCATTGGTTCTCTCGATAATCTTTGCTTCCCACTTTAGAGTTAAAAGAGTTGTCAAATTTCTAGCACTTTCTCTTCTTTGATAGAAATAATTCACAGATTAAAAAAAGGTACGTGCAACCAAAGCTTTAACAGCTAAAGATCGTGCACCCTTAAGCACACCGTTAAAACTTTCTGAAGCATTAGTAGTTATAACATGAAATTGATAACTATCATCTTTACTTAGTGCCCAGTTTTCCTCTTGTCACCCAAACTTCTCTCTATCCAGTTGTACGCTCTTGTACTGGAGGTATTAATTTCTACTGGTGATTTTAATTTCTTCTTAGATTTTAATATACTCGGCTTCCTCTTAAGCACATTTTGTAACATAAAATAAACTTGTTAATCATTTTCCTCTAAAGCCCACAGGCTAAAATTTTGCTTTTAGACATCTAACCCAAAACCTATACTTATGAGATAATCTCTTGTTTGTTTTCAAGGTTGTGGGTATTCCTTTCATTCTATCAAACATGAAAGTAATATCGATCATTAACATGATGAACGAATCTTCACATGCAAGTAAAAACTCAACCCCAACTATTATACGATTCTAATTCAAATTGCATAAGTCAAAGAGTAAAAGATGGTCATCTGCATTTATCACAGTTGCAACAAATAATGCAACTTTGTATTTTCCATACAAATGTGTACCACTAATGTAGAGTAAAGAACGACAATGTACAAAACCGTCAATACAAGGCCCAAAAGCCTAATAAGCTCGATCAAACACCCCATGCTCATTTTTTGTTACAATATGTCCAACATTACCTGGGTTTTCTAACAACTTTTGCAAAACATTACCGTAGATTTATATAGAATTATGTCCAGTCACATTAAATCTGTTATATTGCCTTATTCAAAGCTCTTTACGCTTTCATATAAATAATTTTTATAAATAATTCTTCCTTCATTAACACCCGCACCGTTCTGGCTATTATATTCAAATCTTCATTTACAAAAGGCATGATCTTCAAAAATACAAAAGTAGATATTGTTTGCTTGTGATTAGAATAGCTGTTGGGTTTATGCAATTATATTCGTTTGGATATTTACTAATGATCCACCATCTGGACTGAGATATTTTTTTGAAACTATAGCATGTATTCTCCATGGACAATTTGAATCTGCAATGAAAATGGCAGCGTACCTGATTTGATCCGACTTAATTGGCTTAAAAGAAACTACACGTAGAATAGACCATTCACTTAATTGTTGTAGAAATTTGGCTTTGTTCTCAAATATCATGCTAACTTTAAATCCATTTTAAATACTAACATATGAAAATAACTCACCATTGAATTAAAGATTTGCAACAACGGATCTTGGTATGGACAAACACCCAAACTATTAATAAATGAAAATTATAAATTTAAGAAACTAAAATGAGGTAAGAACATACAAGATTTACAGTGGTTTGGCCATAATCAATAGTCTACATCCACTGTCAGCTTTATTACCGATTGTAGGTTTTTTTACAAGGATGACCTTACAACTCAGTTGCCTACAACTCGGTTGCCTACAACTTGGGTAAGGATTCTGTAGAATTTTAGGAAAAAAATCAAATAACAAAGAAATAGAATAGAAGACTCAAAAAGCCTAATTTTTCTTTGCACCTCTCCTCCTATTTATAAATGAAAATCATAACAAATGTCGGTGAAATAAGCTTCACATGTTCTCCACGTCGGGATGAAGCTTCAGGTAGAAGATCGTGACCAAATCTAAAATTATGATAAATCAATACCAAGTGGTGGCATAACTCACTACCGAGTTATACGACCTTTGTTTTATGTGCTTATTTGCTTTAGCTCAAGTCTGTAGGATAAGTGCTTTGCTGACTTCACCATTACATCACAAGAGTCGATGCCGAGTTGTGCCTTTATGTTGTAATTCCATCTTTTACTTCTCATCGTTTGACCTATTTGAAAAGTGGTTGAACACCTCCTGTAATAAATAGGGATCAGTAATAACACTTGAGATTTCGCTTGAATTCTGGCACTAAACTTGCATCTTTGATTTCTAGTCTGTTTCATGGGCATTTAGTGGTTCTGATTCACCGAGATATCCCTTGATTTCAAAAGTGGAATAACACTTTCCCTCCAAAGTATATCTTATGTTAACATTGCAAGCTTTGGATCAAGACAACCCACCGACTCTGAGCTCTGATTTGAAAAGATGGCCTCATCCTCTAAGTTGTCTTCATAAAGCGATGCATCCTTTCTAGACCCATACATCGCTCTGAACAATTATGGATTCATATCCCTTGGATAATACAAGAGATGAACTTTCCCCCACTTAGGATAGTACAAGAGATGAACTATCCCCCACTTAGGTTCATCATTCGATTCTTGAAATTATAAAATTCTCATTTTTCATTTGGTCGGGTAAGGTTTAACCTTTCCTCTTTGTTTGATTTTCATTTTCATTTTCATTGCCAACCTTTGCTTTCCTTTCTTTTCTTTTCTTCTTCTCTTTTATTTTATTTTTTTGAGTCGGTATCGAGTTGAGGATGATGACACGGTACCCATTTTTTCACAAGTTTTATGTTTAGACAACAATTAGCCAAACTTTTATTTTTCACTTTCATTTTTGTCCTGCCTTCTTCACTTGGGGATCCTGACTTCTAGTTCTACGGATCAAACTTCTCCTATATTTTGCCACCATCATTTCTCTTCCTAGCTTTGTCGCCGACCGTTCTTTGGTTATCCCCAATGCCAACACATAACAGTTCATTAAGTCCGATTCTCGAAAAATGTTGCCGGCTTTCAGATCTAAACTTAATTTTCATTTCAACACCGACTTTAACTTGAGGTGGGTAGTCGTTGTTGAAATGGAGTCGCTAGCGTTTGACAATGGCTATTGACTATAATCGACCACGCCCATGTGATTCACCTCCTTCTTTGCACTCGGTCATGGGCTACAAAAACTCAAACTCAAAAACTTTTGGAAACTTCGTGATTAACCCAAGTTTGTTCAAAAAATTCCAAGGTGTGACTGCGGGTTTTTCTCTTCCCTTTATATGCTTAGTGTCAGACCCAAGTTTTCCCAAGCCTGACTTTGGGGTTTTTGAATGGCCATAATTTTTCAGCATTTTTGCTAAGTTCTTAATTGCAAATTAGGAGAATTTGAGTTTCATTGATACTTGGTCAAGTAAGGATTGGATGTATGGCTTTGGTTAGACAATTACAAAGACCAGTTACATCGAACATGCCTTAGTGCTCAATAGAACCATACATCAATTTTTTGGTTCAACACTTCGCTCGTGTATCCCTATAAAAGAAAACATTATATCACTTCGGACAATTGTTCTATTGTCGTAAATCGTACGATAATGGGTAAAATTCAACACACGAGTTCGTAGTGCGACAGAGCTCATTTTCCAGCACGAGCGAGCTATCTACACAGAGTGTCCGTGTTCACCGTGCTTTGGGAACATGACACACAATGCATAAACTGAATTACATACCACTGCCCCCGTCAATGTATGAGATTCGGTTGGTCAATAACGTCGACATCCATTGGATCTTACACATCAGTTACACAAGGTTTCATGAAGATTAGATTTAAATCTTACCAAACCTTGCTCTTGAGTTAAGTTATTCAGTAAGTTATGAATCGTAGCGTTCCCTGCGTCCCTATGTCATGGGTGTAGATACATCCACTTCAGAGTTTATTCCACCTACAACAGCTTGGACTTCTGCCTTAACATCTACTGCAACACCTTCTCAGCCTTGGCCATCTCATCACCAGACTAGGCACTCTCTACAACTAGTTCCCTTCATGATATAAGATTAAGTCTACGCAGGGGTTGCTCCTGATATTAATCTTAAGGGTACTATGATTCTTGATAATCCTCCAAATTCTCTGCTATCTTCTTTGACTGATGCTATTGTTAGGAGAATCTGCGATCGTCACGACATTCCTTTTGAAGATGTTAACTCCCGAACGCTTTCAACAGGCCCATGCTCCATCGGAAGGCTATACAACATGTAATTGTTATGTGCCCCTCTATGGTGGTGTCCCTCCGTTCAAACATTTCATTCTACTCGTCCTCCACTCTATGAAGCTTGCTACTGTCCAACTTCACCAAAAAGGCTATGCTTCATTAAATTGCATCTGCATAGTTTTCCTTTGCCATTTGAGCAAGGTGCCTATATTTAAGGAGTTGTGGAATGACAACCCACCTTTAACCTATTTGGAATCCTCTAAAGGCTGCCGTATAATTACCAGCCTCTGGAATAAACTCAATCATTTCAAAGACGAGTATTTCTTTATCCATTGTCCAACTGGCTTCGCTTAGCAATGGCTATCAGAACATAAGCTTCACCACTATTCCTCAACCCTATAGAGTTTATATCATGTCTAAGTTATTGATCCCATCTCATAAATTTATAGATATTCCAAGGAGACTTGGTAGCGTAGCTCTCACACGTACACTATAAGTTCTGAAAGATAAACCCTTCAATGAACCGACGATGAATTTTTTTATGACTGACTATCTGTTGTGGCACTTCCAACTTTTGCACAATGGTCCCAGCCTTGGTATTCTTACTGCTACCCGTAGAGATGCTCAGCTTCCTCAAGAGTCAGAGATTGAGCCAACAGTTGCTAAAGATCAAGAAGGCCAACCTACAACGCAAATCCTCCTTTTGATCAAAAGGAAGATGAGGGTGATGGAAAAAATGAAGATAACGATGAAGACGACGATTGTGAAAATGGGTTAATGATGAAAATGTGAACCTCGAATGTGAATAGATGGGAGAAACATGTGGAGAAGAACGGGTACTGCCCGCGCTCATTATTCAAGAATAATGACAATATCACCCCGTCCTATTACACAACCATAACAAACTCCTATTAGGGAGAAAACTCTGACTCCTTGGATAAATGATATGTTTGGTTCTCTTGGGAGTATCCTTGATCGTATTTCTTCATACGACATTGCTAATTTCAACCTTCAAGGCTTTGTTTTTCCTATCCATATAGCTGCGCACAGACCTTCAACTATCGAGGGGAGAGACTACTCCACTTAGTCGACTGCATGAGCATGGTCCATGGGGTCAATAAGGCGCATTAACACTTTATAGGACACTTAAAGTCATAATATGTTAACATTGCAAGCATTATTCACTTCTAGATCTTAATTCAATCGTATTCCTTTTCAGGTATAATGGGATGCCCCAATCTTTACGACGATCTACATGGCCAGTCAGTGGGTTTTTACGGACGCAAATCTTCATGTCGGAAATGTGAATCCTCATATGAGTCTGACTCGGCAAGGCAACAAAGGAAAAAGCAAGAAAGGCAGAGTGAGGTGGAATATGTATATCATGACGATTATGATCGGGAGATCGCTTCGGATCGGGTAGGAGATCCCCCACTTAGTATCGTGAGCGATCTCTATTTGTAAAGAACAAGATCGACACACTACAGGGACTGATTTTATCCATGCTTCTAAGATTTCATCTGCTCCCACTTCAGTGCCTTAATATACAAAAACTATGGTATCCTCCCATAAATCCAAACACATTTCTCGACCTATTAGTTCTACGATTTCTAAGCCTGTCCAATAGAGATCCAGTAAAAAGCTCATTTTGCTCATATTTCTACAAAGGTCTTAGAACCTGCCTCAAACCCGCAATTTTGTGCGCTACGAAAAGCTTTTCCTATGTTTTGCTTTAATGGGGTCAAATTTGCATATCCTAAGAAGAATATTCCTCTCGATGCAGGCAACCATATCAAAGCGCATATGAGTGATGCCACAATCAATACTAGGAGGTTTGCTCAAGCTTTGTTTGACAATAAAAAAGCTAATCAGTTACTCCTTCAGTGGAAGAAAATCGAGAAAAAAGACAGTGATTAGATTATCGCCCATTATGATAAAGAATTGGAGTAGGTCAAGAAAGCTCTTGGGGCGACCAAAAAAATGGTCCATGGAGCGGAAAGCTTATGAAGATAAATTTAAGTGACGACAAAAGCAGCTTTGGACCTCATATCATAGCAGTGGCACTTTCTCTACAAAAAAGGCAGCCCTCCAAACCACTGTTGATAAACAGACTCTAAGGATTTCAAGTATTGAGATTGTGTTGAAGGCTAAAAAGGAGGAGAAAGATGAGGCCCTCGTCTTGGCTAAAGATTCCATGTCTAAAATGTTTGACGCCAAAACAGGTGAAAGGGGATTCAAATGCCCATGCAACCATAATAAAGGAGCAAATCAATACTCAAATCGAGCCTACTGTGATCCGCTTTTATGCAATCATGGTCAAATTTGATGACCTAAAGTGGCTGGTGATAAATGCCCTAAAGCGCTTGCCATGGTCTAGAAATAAATTATGAGATAAGAAAAGGACATTTCGATAAGGTCGATAAAGAAGAGCTAAAGGCGGACCTCTAGGATAACGAAGATTTGGATGCTCTTACATTGGGTCAAATGATACTAGCTTCCAAGGCCTCTACGTTTTCCCAGGTGCCAACTGGGTTCCTTCCCGAATCCAGCACTAAGGATTTGGCGGAAAGTTCGACTCTCATCTCTCAAGGACCTCCAACAAAGACTATCAACTTAACAGTGACCACTTATGATGTAGTCGTATCATCCACATCTAGGCCTCTTATCTCTGAACCCGTGATCCCCTCTTCTGGGACTTCTGTAACTTCAACTTTATGGTGACATCGGTGGAAGCGACTTAATCCTCGCCCTCGGCTCAAATTCAATACAATCCTAAGGACCTAGCTATATACTGTCAAAGTCTGTCCCAAAACTCACCACTCTATCCCCATTTATAGAGGAGAGCTGGACTGGAACTCCTTCTTAACCTCTATCCATTTCTCCTATAGATATAATATTAGTTTCTCGTATGTTCGAGAAGACTCAAATGACACCCGTGGATGTTAATAATCTTCATTTTTCTCTGTATCAAGTTTCAGGTCCTTCTGCTTTTTCTCCCCTGATGAACGTGATCCTTGCTTGAAGCCCTCAGGCTTCGATAACTGAATCCGTCATCATCTTTTCCCCATCTCTAATATCAAACTCTTTAACCAGGTCTGCTCTAGTTCTCGATGCTAAAAAATCGATGCATGGACCGAAGAGGCTATTGGAAATCCTGACATGTTATAGCACAACGAGAACTTGATTATTACAAAGGCCAAGGATTGTAATTCTAGGCCGTCAATTTCAGAGAGGCGGACTGCTTATCTATCAATGCTAAAGATCATCAAAAAGGAGAAGGATGTTGATGATCTTTCGCACCCACTTTCAGTATCCTTGCCGACTCACTCATTTATGCTGGCATTCATGCTAATACCTCCAAATCCTCGAGGAGTAACTATAACTGGGACAATGATCCTATGGGACGTTTATCTACGGGGACAGTAGTGTAGTCTTAGAAAAGACCAATTTTAGCCTCTCCATAGTAATAAGAAAATGAAGAGGAAGAGTAAGCATAAATAGATGTCATTTTCTCGTGTAGCCTTTTGCTTCGGGTTTTTTTGGGTGCATGTATATAGGTCGTTGTTGTGTAGGTATGGCTTCCTTTTTTGTTTTTAAAAACTTTTACATGTGAATAAAGTTGTCTTCTTCGGAGAATATCGTCGTATTTTACTTATTTGCATGTGTGTCTATATACTCGGTTTAATTAAATTTGTTATGTTCATATTTGAATTAGTGTAATGATGTTATTCACCATAACTTTGTATATACGAATAAGCTTTGACAACTACTTAGTGGTATTTTGTTATTCAAGTTTGTTTATTATCGCCTAAGTATTTCTTTCTTAGCTAAACAACACAACGTTCGCTTGCCAACTCCGTGGCTTATCTATTGTCTTCAATCAGGTTCCGGTTGACCATATGCAAGGTCCTGGCCATAGAAGGCTCCTACCCTTACATCGCTTTCTATCTCTAGGGAGCTACATTTTGGACGTGTATCTTTGGACATCTGTTCTTGATCTCGCCTATCTCTGAACATTGATCAAAAGTATCCATTGACCATCATCGCTTATTATTAGCTGAGCATGTCTCACTGGGCTGTAAGTGTGGTCATACCTACAAAAGGTTCAATTACATGTCGGTTCCTATCTATGGGACCCAACATTTCAGATATCTATCTCTGGGCATCGATTTTAGACCATGCCTGTCTTCGAACGTCGGTTAAAGATCAAATGTGTAGGGCGAATCGTCCGATTGACCCTAAAACGATTATACTCCAGCAACCCGATCATGAATCGAATGAGTTCATCGGTACCTAACTCCAGTTACTTAGATGTCTGAGTTTTCAATACACAGAATGTTCAATATTGTCGTTATTCATATAGCAAAAGGTCCAGTTTTTTAAGAATAAGGTTCCATCAATTCTTAAGTCAATTCCATTTATAAACACAAGAATGACAGACTCTACCTTGTTACATCATAGTCTAGTCAACAATTTACAGAAATAGTCTAAGTGAATAGCATCTTAAGTGCTCGCTATTCCATTCTCGCGGAACTGAGATCCCATCAACAGTGCTAGCATGAAAGTTTCATCTCCAAGATTTTGTTCAATCACATAGAGACCTTTCCAATTCAGGCTAAGTGTGATCGTACCAGGGAAGGTTCATTTCAAAACAAGATCACCCACTTCAAAGGTACAGTTCCTGAGCTTGGTATTAAGCTGTCATGCTACTCTTTTCTGGTAGTAGCACCCTTACATCAATCTCCTTATTTCTCGTCGATTAAGTCAAGGAACTGAATTAAGAGTTCCTCGTTCATCTTGCGATCATAATGCGCTCTTCAGTGAGAAGAGACTTTCAATTTAATTGGAACCATGGCCTCATATCTGTAGGCCAAAGCGAATAGGGTATGGTCAGTTGCGGACTTGTTCGTTGTTTGATAAGTCAACAATGATGGTGGAAACTCATTGATCTAATTGTCCTTGACCTTCATGAATCACTTCTTCAAGATGGATTGATGATCTTGTTCACGGCCTCCACATGTCCCTTCACTTGCAAAAGTGCTACCGTCAAGAATTTCTTCTCTATTCGTTACCAGCTACAAATTTTTTTGAATTTGATGCTCTCGAATTTGGTTCCATTATTTGTGATGATTTTCTACGGGTATCCAAATCTGCGTATAATATTTTTCACCCCAAATTTGATCATCTTCTTCGCAATGATCGTGCCTAACTATTCCACTTCAACCCACCTAGTGAAATAGTCCACAAATATAATAGCATACTTTATTTTGCCTTTCAACATCGATAGCATGTTGATTATTCCAATTCCCCAAACCATAAATATCCATGGGCTAATCATTTGCGAACTTCTATGGATAGGGCTCTTGGTATCCTTGCAAACCTTTGACATCTATCACATCTTCTAGCGTAATCAGTTGCGTCTCATTTAATTGTTGGCCAAAAGTATCCATAGAAAAAAACTTTTCTCGTCAAGGTTTGCCTCTCGATGTGATCACCATAGGTTCCCTCATGTACATTGGAAAGGATAATTTTATGTCACTCTTGGTGACACATAATAGCAGGGAGCAGAGAATCCTCTTACGTATAGCTCTCCTTGAATGATAAATCGTGATATCTCGTGCAAGAGTTTTCGCCGTTCGTTCCTTCCATTCGGGAAAATTTCATTCATCTAATACTCTTTTATCAGAGTCATCCATGACTTTTTCATCCTAGGCCTCCAAGATCTGATCGACATCCATCTGCTCAATTCTCAACCGACAAAACCTCCACTTGAACAAGTCTCATAAGTTACGAATCTCCTGAGCTGGCGAGATTGACTAATGAGTCGGATTTCATATTCTCTTCTTGGGTATGTGCGTTATCGTGTAATATTCAATGCCATTCAACAGTACCAGAACCTTCGTCAAGTAAGGGGCAAGTCTCGCTTCCTTGATCTGAAATTATTTCTTGACTTGACAAACCACCATTTGATAGTCGTTGAATATATGGAGCGTTTTTACTCTCAATTCCTTTGCTACCTTGAGTTCCGCGATCAATGCTTCATACCGAGTTTTATTATTCGTTGACGGGAACCCTAGCATTATGGCGTCGCGTATCGTTCTTTCTTCTAAGGTATTGAGGTTATTCCTACCCTAGAACTATGTTCATTAAATGCCTCGTCCTTGTACAACTTTCATTGTGCCAGTCGAACCGCATCATTTTCCATCTCTCCATCCTAGATGGTGAACTTAGCTATGAAATAGCCAAAGCATGTCCTCGTATCACCCTTCCCGGATGGTTGGTTATGCTATATTGGCTCAGCTCGATATGTCATCGGCAATCTCCCCGAAGTCTTGGGTCGATGCCGCACTTGTCTCAAAGGTTGATCCGTTAACACTTTTATCGGGTGAGACTAGAAGTATGTCACAATTTCCTCGAAGAAATCAGCAAATAGTATGTTGGCTTCTCTAACTTTGGATAATTTTTTCTGCTTCATTGAATCACTTGATGATACAATACACGGGCCTTCAATTTCTGACTCCTCACATACCAAAGCTGCGTTCATTGCGTGAGCAGACACTGCTATGTAAACAAATAGATATTCTCCACCCAAAGACTTTGATAAGATTGATGGTCTCTCCATATAGTCAAGTAAATTATGGAAAACTTCATGACATTCCTTTGTCTAGACAAATTTTCCTTTCTCTTTCTTGAGGGTATCAAAGAATAATCCATCACCTTTGAAATAAATCAATTTGGTGCGGAAACATTCCCGTTCAAGCTCTATATTTCTCTCATTTTTTTTGGACAGTAACCTCTTTCAATGCTTTTTATTTTCTTTGGTTAGCTTCGATGCCCTCTGAATTTACTATGAAACCCAAAAACTTGCCTAATGATACTTCAAAAGAGTATTTCAATGGGTTATGCCTCATCGCATACTTTTGGAGCACATCGAACATCTCTGAGAGGTTGCACATATGATTTACTGATTACTGTGACTTAATAAGCATATAGTCCACAAAAAGTTCCATCGTCCGTCTAATCTAATCTTTAAACATCTAGTTTACCAATCACTGGTAAGTAGCTTCCACGCTCATCAAACCAAACGACATGACTTGAAAATAGTACAATCCCAAATCAATGGTGGAATTGGTGTGCTCTTGATTTGGAATGTGCATTGCTATCTGATTGTAGCTGGAATATGCATCCATGAAGGATAATTGTTCATGTCCAACGATTCTGTCAATGAGCTAGTCAATTTATAGCAATATTAGGCTTTCTCTCGGGCATATCTTATTCAGATTTGAATAATCGATGCATGTCCACCATTTTCCATTTGGCCTTTTAACTAGTACAACATTCGGTATTTTTTAGCAGCAAATTTTCAATAGTCTCGGGCAGACTATAATGATTGAATTTGACTAAGGAACAAACTCGAACAATCAAGTTGGAAAAACAAACGACAAACGAACTCAAAAACTTTCGAAAGTTCATACGAAGGCAAGCCAAATTAAATAGCTAGATATAAGACAAAAAGCTCGCCAAGTATACACAACTCGGCTCCCTATAGATTGAACCTGAGTTATGATTTGAAGCAAGCAAGCAAAGAACATGGGTTGGACTCGAAGAAAGCAAAAGAAAACTTGAGGTAGGTAGCACAAGACATAAAGTACAACTCGTAAGGCCCGAAGTAAATGAATTGATGACTCGAAGCTGGAATCGAGCCAAGTCAACACCAACCTTTGCTTCGTGGTTCGGCTCCGAACCATGGTGGTTGGGTCGGAGCTCGATCAAGCGACTTGAGTAGAAGATCATACACAACATGTTGAACATGTAGACCAATTTTCGTAGATTATCTCAGAGGTTTTCGCCTATAAATAGAGGTTTAAAGCACCTTTAAAAGGACTTTTTTCTTTTAGTTCATTCTGAATTTCTAAAAATGACAAGTTGTAAAATCATAACTCTGAAAAATTACTGAGCTGGATTTCTACCAAGTTATGACTACCAAGTTTTAAAAAAACTTTGTAAAAATAGAGAATAATCAATAGAAATCAATTAAATGGAGGTAGGCCAAAGTATTCGCCGAACCACTATTAAAATTTCATTCTTTTCTTAATTTTATCCTCTTTTCTTCTCTAATTTGGAAATTCAGTATTTCATTAGGTAGGTAAATAGGGATAAGGAAGAAGTTGCAAAAATATTTAGTCTAAGGGACAACAAGTTTGTTTTTTAGTCTGAAGGACACTTTTTAGTGTAAACTGAAAATGATAGTTACAACTATCATTCTGTGTTTTACACTAAAAAGTGTTCTTCATCCTAAAAAACAAACTTCTTGTCCCTGAAACTAAATTTTTCTCTAACTTTTTCCTTGAGCCTAAAAACCCCTTCATTAGGTATATGTGTCATTTTTGGCCTAAGTACTTCGATGATTTCATTGAGTGGACTTGGATTTGAGGATTTGAAACATAAATTTTGACAAGATGAAAAGGCCTAACATGAGATGTGTTATTAAAGGAAGCCAACAAGAACAAAAAGACAGTCAAGAGGTGTCCTTGTGATCAAACCTTCATCCATCTATGTAACTAAAGAAGAGATGGAGAGAATTATGAGGGAGATGCAAGATAGGATGATGACCTGGCAGGAGGAAATGTTAGATAGACTTTTCCAAAGAATGGAAGAACCAAGAATAGCTAGAGTCATCAGAAACCATATCAAGGACTAAAAGGCAAAACAAGCACGCCAAGAAGCAGAGTATAACAGAGTATAACAGAGTCAAGCCAACCCATTAGAGGCCCCATAATTCGGTGTCGAACCAACCATACAAATCGATGTCGAGTTGACTGGATAAGGGGAATGGCTGATGTCAAATTGGGACGGGATGGAGCACGTTTTAAAAATAATTTTAGGCCGCAAATCAAAATAAGAAAGCGAATGTAAACAACAGGAGTTGGAACAGAATGCTCGTCGTAGGAAGGGGGCTAAAATGAAAAATTGAACGGAGACTTCCGTTAGATAATAGTGATCGAATTGTTGAAATAGTTAGATGAGCTTTAAGAGGTGGACCACCAAACCAGAGTGTGGAAGACATGAATAGAAATCTATTCACCCATAACATCCAGTACATAAGAAATCCGTCCGATTTCAAGTTGTCGACGTTGGAAATGTATAATAGAAAGAAGATCTAACCATCTATCTAATGAGATACATCCGACATATAGAAGTGTTTGGTTCTTTTGAGGAGATAATGAGACCGTGCTTTCCGTTATATTTAACAGATTTAGCAGCAATGTGGTTCGGACAATTAGAGAAAGGGCCATAAGTATGTGAACTAAATTGGTGGACAAATTCATGAGACGATTTAGAGTTCACATTTCTCAATCTAAGATTATGACAATACTTTCAAGCATAAAATAGAGGTTTAAAGAGACCATAAGGAGTTATCTGACAAAATTTAACGCAGCAGTCGATGCAGTTCATAAGCCGGATTCATCAATAGTTCTGATTGTGGTAGTGTACGAAGTTGCGAATAATACAGATTTTAAAGTTGCTTTGGAAAGAGATCCACCGATGGACCTTGTGGAGTTTCACAATGAAGCTGAGATATATTTGCATCATGAGGATGTTGAAGCTGAGAATGCTAAGGTTAATATTATGGATGATGGAGGACCGTCCAGAGCAGGATATGGAAAAGACAAAGGAAAGTGGAAGGCCGATGACAACTTCAAAGGACCAAAGCAGCAAAGAAGGAAACTGAATTTTTTTTCCTTACACGGAACTGACTGAAACCCTAGAAAAGATTTACTTGGATACCAGAGAGAAAATACCCTATCGAAAACCGACAAAGAGAGAACCCATGGATCGGGAGAAAAGGTTTGGAAAGTTTTGTCTGTTCTATGAGCTGAATGGGCATGAGACAAATAAATGCAGACACGTGCGAGATCTAATTGAAGAGTATGTTCAGAACAACCAACTACAACAATATGTGAGAAGCCAAACACAGTGGTGCATCGGGAGCAACCACCATCTGTGATGAACTTGTCTAGGAGCAGCCTCAGATCTAGGTCAATAATGGTTATACATGATCGGGATGAAAGGGAGTCAAGTTCGATTCCCACATTTTTCTTTGCTGGCAAATAAATGATGTCGTATTACTATCAGGTCGCTTACTCATGTACAAGACCTCGATCGATCCCTGGGCACGCTCTGGGTTAGATGCCTAGTAGTAATGGTCGATAGGGTGGATGTTTGGGATGCCTGTTTATTATTTTAGTTTGGATTTTATGAATGAATATTTGGTTTTGAGGATCATTTGAATATAACGATTGATATTGAACGCGAAACACCAATGGATATTAGTTACTGTTAGATATTGATTTATGAACTGATTGCATGTGGTTCTCCTAACCGAAGAAACAAGGCGATAAACCGTAAGGTGCAAATCCCATTGCCGAAAAGCGAGTGGATTGGACTTGTACAAAATAGTGAGTCCCCTCACTGGAAAGTGGGTGGATGGACCTGCTCGGTTGTTGGAGTGCTCCGAACATGCCTTATAGGCAGGACCGAAGGTTGTTGGTCGGTGCTTGGCCAGGTCATCTTAGACGGGACCAAAGTCTAATCCATACTCTAGGAGGGCTCTGGATAGGCCTTATAGATAGGACCGAAGGCTAGTCGATGATTTGGCCGTCTTAAGCAAGACCAAAGGCTTAATTCGTCCTTCCTCTAGAAGGTGCTCCGGCCAAGCCACATACGGAGGACCGATGGCTTACGATGCTCTGGTCAGGCCTTATAGGCGGGACCAGAGGCTTACTCCGACTCTAAGAGGTGCTGCGGTCAGGCCTTATAGGCAGGACCGACGGTTTATAGTGCTTTGACCAGGCCCTTGTGGTGGGATCAAAAGATTTTTCCTTTATTTTGTAAGTCTTTTTCATGAAGCATTTCTCTTTATTAAGCACTAGATCTTTGTAGATACATTGATCTTTTGCTCAAGTTTCATTGACAGACTCTTGGAGTTCTCATTTTCCAAAAAATTCTCAATCATCCTTTAAGGGATAGACAGTGATTGGTATTATGTCCATTCATTTGGTGGTATTAACAATAAGCGTCTCCGAGATTTCTTTCATTTCCTCGTAGCTTCTTATTTGAAAGCCAATAATTCAATCTTCCTTTGGTTAGGAGAAAGATATTTTCATAGGAGGTGGTAAGGGAACGGCTCTAGCAGATCAGGGTTTTTTAGGGAATTGTGTTTTTTATCCCCATTTAGCTTTTTGTAATATTGGGTAGGTTCATTAGCTCTAACTGCAAGCTTGCTCTTTGAGGACTCTCGAGTCCTGATTGACGCGGAGGAATGATCGATTGCTCCCTTCCATTTTGGGTAAACCTATTAAAGTCCCTTGTCATCTCATCTTCGAAGATAGTTCCTTTTGCTCAGAGCCGATAGCCTTTCTTATCTTTGTAAATGAGTCACTCTTTTTGCTCTCTACCCAAAGTAGGATAATAAGTGAAGATTGGGATAGATCTCATATGTCATGGACTTATGCTCCAATTAGTCGATCATAAGGAATCACCTGTTTTTTTCTATTAGAGTGTTCAATGCTAAGTTCCTCAATTTTAGTACTTATTCCTCCTAAAATTGAAGGTTATAGGCGACTTGGTAAGCTGATTTGGTAAGGTGAATCTCGGAGGATCCTTACTCGGAGAAAGTCATTTTGCAGTTTAGTAGGTTATGTGAGATATGGAAAGTCTTTTGTAGGGATATGCGGGATATGGAAACTCCTTTGTATGGATATGCCAACAAATGGAGGTTCGAGCTTTCCTTCTGGCATCAAAAATGCAAGAAAATTTCTTGGCTAACTTAATACGCAAGGCATGCTAAGGCTAGTTTGAATAAGAGCTTAAGTAGCCTTACGCAAGCTTAAGAATATATGCAAGTCCAAATCCAAAGATAAAGCCATATGCATGTCTATTATTCAATAATAATCAAGTATGCACATTCAAGGAAAATATGTTATGCGAAGTTTAACATCCAAGTCCTTATGTGTAAAAAGGTCAAGAGTTACAATCGGCTCTAAAACTCCCAAGTTGATTTAAGGTTTACAGCTTACAATTTGTAATTGAGAAATAAATAGAAATGATTCGCCCCCCTCAAAGTGGCGGAGGGGTCTATTTATAGAGATGGCAAATAGGCGAGATGACTGACACATGTCCACTCGCCATTCCTTCATATGGTAGATACTCGGTAACCCTTATGTCTGCTGAAGTTTGGCATCTTGCCACTTGTAAAAGATCATTATCCTTTGCTAATATTGAAGCTCGTCATTCTTTTGGAAATCGTTATCCCTTCTGTATGTATAAACTTGGCAGCACTTCATCGTAGAAGCTCGATATCATTTGTTGATTATAGATGCTCGACAACAGTTACTATTGTAGAGGTTCGATAACAGTTATTGTATCAAAGGCTCATTATCCATAGAAATTTGATATCCTCCTCTATTGTTAGATGCTTGACATCACCTTTTCCCTGATGAAACTCGATAATCTCCCATTGTGGTCAAATGCTCAAAACTATCTAGTAGGAGGCATTCTTCCTTTGTTACATGCTTTACAACACTCTGTATTGTAGAGGTTCGACATCCTTTTTACATTTTTGACAAGCCTGCTATCTTTAGGCTCAACAACCTTTATGTTGTATAAGCTCGATATCCCTTAGAGATTCAGTATCTCTTCACTCTTTGTTGTGCTTGCTAACTATTTAAATGCTCGGCATCCCTATTGTTATAGAAGCTCGACACCATTTCTTATAGTTGTAAAGGCTTTACAACCTTGTTGTCTCCAAGTTCGACAATCCTTTATATTAGATACTCGGTACCTCCTTGTTGTTGTTAGAGGCTCGTTATCCTTTTCTTCAGGTTTAGTACTTGATAACTCTACCATCTTCAAGCTCGACAACTCTCGTCATTTTCAAGCTCGACACTCGTAATATGTAGTAGCACGCATGCACACACATATATATATTGTGATGCTAATATAGTAGGGAAGTTAGTTCCGTGGGCGACCCTAGGACGTTATGGGACAGAACAGAGGTGTATGCAGGCAACAAGACTTGGACGTTATTTATTACGCATGGTCGACTTTTGAATGGGGCGACCCTATCGCAAATTGCACTCACAGAAGATTCTATAGTGTACACGCACATTGACGATGATGCCTGCAGAAGTGTGTGGCTTGACACCGATAGGAGTTTCTTGGTATGCACAGCTACGCAGACATGATATTGTGTTGCTGATGGATCCCGACGCGATGCGATAAGAGACGTTACGTTCCCATTGAGAGGTGGACACAGATCCAGCGAACGTCTTCGGTGTGAGTTGGCATTGCAGGCTTCCCCTCAATGCATAATTAAGATACATATAGTCGTAATTTGGGAATGTGATCCCAAGGATGATATTGTCGGTAACCCTATGTTGGAGTAGTTTTAGTGACTATTAACCGATCTGTAATAGTGTTGGGGCTCGATTTGTTGTTCGACCTTGAGGATAAACCTTCACAGAAGATAGTGTATGTGTGTTTAGAACCATACCCTTAAGTTAGCTAGACGTTCCTTAGTAAGAGGTTCACAAACACAAATATAGCACCCTAGTTCACATAGAGTATTAGTGAAGTTAATTGTATGTTATCACCATATGTTAATGATGTAACTCAATCACCAAGCTTTTGTCTGACGCACTCATTTTCTTTATTTTTCCCTCATCATAGAAGCATAGGGTAGCAGGTGATAGGCTCAGAGATTAGTACGTGGAGAGGCGAGCCTGGCATTGCAGTTGCTTTTTATTTTCCACTACTCTCAATATAACTATTATCATACTTAGCACTTATCAAACTATATGTTGTATTCTGTATACTCTAGATTTCAGTTACTTACTATTTTGAGACTGTGTTTTCTGAGATGGTTATTTTCTATATGTATATTTTTCTACCTTCCGTTGTGAGATTTGAAAGTGTAGAATGTCTTAGATTTTATTCTTATATCTTTAATCTCTGTAATATTTAAAAAACTCGATAGCTCGTACTTCTTATACCAACACGAGTCTGAAAGTCATTTTAGGCTTTGGATCGGTATGTTGGGAGGTGCGGGTTGTCACACGCGCCTATGTAATTTTATGAAAAAAAATATAGACGACATTTCAGATGTCATCTCTATGTTTAGGCCAGCGTGGTGCTAAGCTAGCAAAAACTGGTTTATTTCTGTAGTTAGTTTGAAAGCTGACATATTTGCTTAATAAGTTTGTAAAATTAGGCTAAACTGAAAATTTTCTCTTTTAATATATATTATTTGCAAAAATTCTTCAGTCCCTTTATATTTTAATATTTCTTTAGAAAATCCGAAATGTTTTAACATTTTGAAGTTTCTAAACTAAACTATGTATATTCAATTTTCCAAATTTTCTTCAAACATGGTTTCAAATTTTTAGAAAAAGCTAAGGCTTTGTTAGGTTTGCCGTTTTTAATTTTGAATTTTCCTCCATATAAAAATACGCAAGATGCGTGTATATGATTGAAAACGACTAATTTAAAAAATGAAATTAACATAAAAAATAGAAAACAACTTTTTTTTATTTTACATGTTTTGAAAAATAATAGAAGCACGAGAAACAATACATCCTTCCATCCCCTCCGTTGTCTTTTCAATTTTCTTCCATCACCTCCGTCGTCATTTCACTCATCTCATATTTGATATACATATTTGAAAACAGAGAACCCAAAATTCATTTTTAAACCAAACATTCGGAAAAATGTTTTCATGCTCCTTTCTTTTATATTTGAACTTTTTTCAATCTTTCAAATTTTATGAACTTCAAGAACGCTTCCAAGTTTTTCACGAAGTCCTAAAATATATAAATTTCGTAAAGTTTTTCAATCTTTTAATTTTATTTCTATTTTCAATTTATTACTTTTTAATGTCTACGAAAATAACATACTTTTTTGGTTTTTTAAAATTATACTTAATGACATTCGAAGTTTATGAAAAATACTATTTTTGAATTTTTTAAATTCCTTTCTTATTTTATTTTATTTTTCTAAACTTTTCACATTTTACAATTATCTTATCATATGCACATTTGGTATTTTCTTTCTCAACGTCCTTACTTTTTTTTACATTTTTCTTAGTTTCTTGAAACATATTGAATATCTAAAAAAAATTCATTTTGTGTGAAAAACATAATTAATTTTATGAATGATTTAGAAAATTTTATGTTTTTTTTGTAATTTCTATGTTCGTTGATTTTTTGTTAAATTTATTGCTTAAATAGATTTTGAAATTTTAAATGAATTTATTTTCCTCTTTCAATTATTTTTCAAATTTCTTCATTTCCTAAAGCTTATAATTATACAGTTGTTAAAATTACAACTTGTTAAAATTTTCATATAATATTACACAATTGTTAAAATTATACGATATTACAAGTTTTTGGAAATTTCGCTAGTTTTTAAAATAGTGTACGTTTTCTTTAAAACATTTTTTTTATTAATTTTAAAGATTTACCTTAAATGTGAATTTCCCAAAAAAAAAATTACAAAAAGTTTCTTGATTTCCAAAAGGTGGTTCATTATTCGATCTAGAAAAACATACATTTTCCTATTTGCTTGAAATTTCTTTTGGACATTTCGAGAAGTTATGAATATTTCATTTTTATGAGAATATGTGAATTATTTAGATTTTCTTTAATTTATAGAAAATAAAAATTCTTCCAAAGAAAATTAATTCTTTGAGAAAAATTGAATCCTTTGGAAAAATAATAATTTTTGAACTTGTTCTTAAAAATTGAAAACAATCGAACTTGTCGAAACTTCAGATTTTTATTAGTATTTTCAAATTTATTTGAATTTTGTGAACCATGTATTTAATTTCTAAAGAAAAAAAATTGAGCTTTGGACATTTGTGGATTTTTAAGAGGAAATAAAAAGAGTTTTCTCTTTATAGTTTTCTGGAATCTTTCAAACTTTTTAAGAAAATCTTAAATTTTCGATTTAGATTTGTAAAATTTATTGAGATGTTTTAAATTTGTTTAAGCCTTTTACAATTGGCTTAAAAAATTTCTAACTTCTTATAAAAAAAATCCTCAATTAAATTTTATGGAAACTCATTTGATTAAATTTTACAAAATTAACTTTTTGTTTCTTGAATTTTTTTTATTTTTTAACTTTTGAGCTAATTTTTCAAACTGTTTTGTTTCTTTACTTATCGTATCTTTTATTAAAATTTTGAGTTATTTCTTTAGTCCAAGAATTTCATTTAAACTTCATGATTAATACTAGTTTATTCAAAATATTAGCATTTCCTCGATTTTTTCTACAAGATTTCATTACAGTTGATTATAGAAAATTTGATTTTCTTTTATTTTTTTTTCATTTTAATGAAATTATGAAATATTTCCTTTTTTTATATATTTTATCTTTTTCCATTTTTTTACTGTAAAATATTATAATTATCCTGAAAAGCATTTGACTTTTACATTATTATTCGATTTTGAGAATGTTTCATAGATAATTTCGCTTTTAAATGTTCTAAATTTCCATAAATAAGTTGTAAATTTTCGAATTTCAAAGTGTTTGTGCTTTTTTAAATATAATTGAGTTTCCTAAATAACTTTAAATTTCCTTATTAATTTCATTTCTAAAGATACCATGATTCACGACTCAACTGATGAGCACAACTTGGTGAACCATACATACGTCTCTCGTTGTTTAAAAAAATACACAACCAATGTCCAATGATCTTGAATCAAGGACGTATAAATAAGCTCTAATTTCTAACCAATAAGCTTGGTTTTGGACAAATCTTTCACCATGGTTCTAATTATGATTTATAAGCATTTGCCGATGTGTACAAAATTTTCTATGTGAGAAACATATTAATCAACATCTAGTTTTGCATATAGTGTTAATTGCTTCTAGCTTAACTGATGCATCGTAAAAACAAAATGTGGGTGTAGTTAAAATGGTCTTGGAATTAAATTTTAATATGAAAATATCATTCATGAAGATTGAAAGTAAGATAAGTTGAATATTAAATATATGATTGCAAAACAAAACCACGAAGATCAAATAATTTAAAAGAAATATATAACGATATTTTTACAATGTAAAAACAATAAAGAATTTTTAAAAAAAAAAGAAAAAAAATATAATCCTTGTTAGAATTTGGATTTTATTAGCTTCAAATAATGCCATTTCCAGCTTCAATAATACACTTTTCTTACATCGAATCCTTGTTAGAATTTGGAAAAGAAAAATTGCGGTGAAGGAAAATATAGTAAATAAATGTACATTTTACTCTTACATTTCTCTGTCTTCAACATGCCTCAATTGTTTTCCATCATCAGAGAATAGAGATAAAACCAGTATTATGTTCAAATAATGCCATTTCCAGCTTGGTCAGCAGAAAGCACCAGCAGTTGTTGTTACAAGAAAATAACCCCATGCAGACGCTTTAAATGTGGAAAGTTAGTATAGTTGCAGTGAAATAGAGGACCACCTGAAAATAAAACCACAATAGGATTATGGTCAAAACAGTTTGCAAGGACCGCAAAAGATCACATGTTGGATTCCCAGTTACTGTCATTTCATAAATCATGGTACACAAAAACTCCTGTTTTATACTAAGAATATTGGTGTTGTCTGCATAGTAAATGTAACATAGATATGCACACTGTTGCATACTTTACATCTACTTCAAATATTGCATGTTAATGTGAAACTCATTAAGATTAGTCAAAAAGGTAATGGAAAATTTCTAACCTACACCAAGCTTTCTCCAATAAACTTGTGATTGTCACATGTGGTGTTGTTGTAACTGTATTTCAAGTGATTATTAACCTTACTGCTTTCTTGAATCTACCCCAGTTGCTATCATAATGGTATACATATGCGGTTTTAAAATAAATGTCCAACTTTTGATCCTTGGTTAGAGAGACCTGATAATGAAAGGTTACACATAACAAATATGGTGAAGATTATATCATTGTGTCCAAGATGAAAAGAAAGCACCAGCAAAATGCATCTTATCATTGTCTGCCGGTACTGGTATATTATTAGCAATAGGTTAATATGCATAAGATGATATAAATCCCTTTTAAACATGTTTGGTCAAACTGTTTCTCAATGTCTAATCGGTCCGGACGGAACTTCTATGGCATTTTCCTTATTCTCCATGAATAACATGTTAAACGTGGCTTCCATTAGTGGTGTGTGAAGTGTACTAGATAAAGTTAAAAGTGAATATATAAACTGAACGTGGTATATATATGAGATTGATCCCACGAGATGCTAGAAATTTTTTTCTTACAACGAAGTATTGTCAAGATCAATTATATACCCATTGGAAAACGATATGGTGATGTTCAATTGAGACGCTAGCACGCTGGATGTTTCGTCATGTGATTTACCCACAATAAAGCGAAGATACATATGGGAAATGCCGGAGTGTCAAAACTTAACATAATATACATTTCCAAGTCACAATCGCAGATAGAAGAATTTTAGCTATATTTGTAGCCATTTAGGAAATTGTACGATGTGCCAGCCCGTTCTATACTGTTGCCCAAGCCCAACTGAACCAATGAGAACGGTAAGGTATCAAAAACTAGAAATTGATGCTCCCAGGCAAAATCAAACAGAGTTATTTTGCTTCAGTAAATACAGAACAAACCGCATAGCCACGTACACAACTGATGATATGTTGACACTAATTCTGTAAACATCAAGAACATTTTCCGCTTGTTGTCCTCATGTGTTGCCCTAGTTCAGGGTCTAGGTAGCCTTGCAGTTGGGCCGGGCCTGCTCTTACCATACTCCAGCTAATGTTCTACATTATATCTCAGGTAGACAGTCAACACAAATGTTGAGGCTTAACATAGATCAGTGATGTTTAAATTATAAAGTACGAGTATACTTCTTTTTTTAAGGAAAAAAAAAAAAAACTGTTGTTTAATTAATTATTTATTTTTAATCGAAAGGAATCGTTGATATGCCGCTCCACCACTGCACTATTCCTAGGAAATCTTGGTCACGAATTGTGAAAGACCAGTTATGAATAAAACATGTTTGCACAAACAAAAACATGTGATACCTGCAACTTAACTTCTTCTTCTTCTTCTTTATTTATTTTTTATTTTTTATTTTTTTTACCTTTTTGTTAATCAATCTATAAATCATGGTTTCTTATTCTCTTCTCTATTTTTCTACACTAGTCAGTAACCACTTTTACTGTGTGCGATGAGGACTAAACGGCATCTCTACCTCAACTATAAAAATGCATTTGAACTCCCCTTAAGCTACTCATATTACTAAAGACAAAGCTCGAACCATGTCTCTTCCATGTACACTCTCTTACTTGAAAACCTGGTGCTGCAGTAGCATTGGTCGCTATACTATTCCAGATGATCTGCTACCATCTCTAGGAGCAACTTTGACCAACTCAATAACGCTTAGAAAATTCATTATTTCACCATATGATAATTTTTACAGGTAAAAAATACTCTGCTACTTTTTACGTATCTCATAACTACTCTCCTACTCCTTTAAGTCCTTATCCTTTCCTTTGTATTTTTCTCAGAGCATGGGAGATATTTCTTATTGTTCTGGTTGTCTACTCTGCATGGATTTGCCCATTTGAATTTGCATTTCTAAACTATTTGCCAAATACAGTATTCATTGTGGATGACGTCATAAACGGATTCTTTGCGATTGATATTATGCTTACCTTCTTCGTTGCTTATGTTGATCATGAGTCATATACTATAGTTGATGATCCAAAGAAAATTGCTGCCAGGTGAATGAGTTGATATATATACTGATATACATCAATTACCAAATAAATTGTAAAGAAAAATTAACAGTGCTCCACTGACTGATATGAGTATTTTTGCAGGTACTTAACAACTTGGTTCATCTTTGATATATGCTCTACTGCCCCATTTCAGACAATAAGCCATCATTTCATAAAAAATAGCCATGATATCGGATTTAAGGTATTAAACATGCTAAGACTATGGCGGCTTCGTCGTGTCAGCTCTCTCTTTGCAAGGTTTGGAATTCTAACATGAACTTCTAATGAATTGCGTTCTGTGAGAAACATTCAAGGGAGTGAAAAGAGTGCAAAATAAATCTGTTTTTTTTACCAGGCTTGAGAAGGATATCAGGTTCAACTACTTCTGGACTCGCTGTACAAAACTTATAGCAGTAAGTTTGTAACGATATTAAAAACCAGCTATAAACGTAAACGTGACAAGTTTAATGCACAATGTTTGCTGCAGGTGACATTATTTGCAGTTCATTTTGCTGGATGTTTTAACTATATGATAGCTGATAGATATCCTAATCCTACGAGAACATGGATTGGTGCAGTGATGCCAAATTTTAGAGAAGAGAATCTCTGGATCAGATACATAGCGGCAATGTACTGGTCCATTACTACATTATCAACGACTGGTTACGGAGATATGCATGCACAAAATTCAAGAGAAATGTTATTTGACATTTTTTACATGTTATTTAATTTGGGACTGGCTGCTTATATTATTGGCAACATGACAAATCTTGTTGTGCGAGGGACTAGCCGCACCAGTAACTTTGTGAGTTTTTCTCAACTCGTTATGTATTTGAAATGCGTGTGTGTAGTGTGTGTGTGCACAAAAATAAATGAAAGAGCATTAAATCATTAAGATAATTAAAAGCAAGCTTCCCGTTCAATACCACAGAGAGAGACTGTTCAGGCAATATCGGAATTTGCAGCAAGAAATCACATACCAAAACACATGGAGAATCAAATGCTGTCTCGTATATGTCTAATGTTCAAAACTGAAGGACTGAAACAACAGGAAACATTGGATAGTCTACCAAAAGCGATACGTTCAAGCATAGCAAACTACCTTTTCTTTCCTATTGTTAAAAAAGCCTACATATTTCAAGGAGTCTCCCATAACACTGTTTCTCAACTGGTTAGTGATATTTATTTATTATTTGTTTGACATTAACATCAAATCAGATGTACTTGCTGATGAATGCACTAATTACATTCACACACAAATGTATATGCATGATAAGCATACACTTTTTGTAGGTCACAGAAATGAAAGCAGATTATTATCCACCCAATGAGGATGTGATACTTAAGAATGAAGCTCCAACTGACTTCTATATCCTAGTATCAGGGGCAGTGGTCAGTTAACACTTGCAACTCAAAAGCACATATGTATAGTAGCGATCTGATAATGGAAATAAATAAGCTAACCAAATTCAACTACCATGCAGGATATAATAGAAAATAACGATGGAATTGAACACGTAAGAGCTTGTTTCCACAAACACAGGTTCAAATAAATAGTCAATAAATGCAAGTTAAATAATGGATTACATTGTATACTTTCCAGAGTTATAAAAGCACGGTTGCTGGGGATGTGTTTGGGGAGGTTGGAGTTTTATTAAATAAATCTCAACCATTGAATGCCAGGACAGCTGAGTTATCACAAATCCTGAGGATTAACAGAAGCCATTTCACAGATGTACTTCAAAGCAATACTGAAGATGGGCCTATTATCATGACTAACCTTTCCCAGGTATGTCAACATTCAGGCTTTTCAAAATGCATGAACAGTGGTTTGTACTTTGTAGTGCATGCACTCATACTTTATTAATGCTATCCAACAGAAGTTGGCAAAGGATAGAAGTTTATATGGCGGAAAGCTGAAAATAGACCCAAGAATAGCAATGAAAGAATGGTTAGATTGGGGAGAAATAAAAAATAAAAAGAATCCCTCAGAAAATATTGCACTGAATAAAGACGGTAGATCAACAAATAAAAGAGTGGTGATTCATATGCATTCTCCAGAGATGAACATTCCAAACCAACAGAGAGGAAAGCTAATTAACCTACCTGCGTCTCTTGAAGAACTACTCAAGATTTGCGGTAATGTTTTGTTTGGCACGTAAGATATGGAATTCTAAATGTTTAAGTAAGATGTATAAAAAAATGATCTTCTATGTAACACCTAAGTCTCATAAGCAAATAATGTAGGTGAGGCATTTGTTGGACATCCTATGGCCAAAATTGTTAATCAAGACAATGCAGAAGTAGATGACATTGATGCTGTCCGAGATGGTGATCATTTATTTCTCATTGACACGTATGATGCAATATCATTGATATGTCAAGCATAGACAAATGAAAATGAAATGATGATTTTAACTGTGGTGATTTCCCAGATACAAGGAAAATCTTTAACCATGGTATTCTAATGTGCTCCCAAGACTATGCTCTATGGGAAACAAGTGTAACATTTGTCAGCTAAGGTTGTTTCGGAAAAATAGGTGGTTATTTTTTTTTTTTGAATACTTCCAGTGCTAGGAAATTAATAGCTTTGAATATGCTATGCGGGATTTGTTTGTTTACAATTCTAATGACACTTGTGTTATTTGCAACTACACAAAAGTGTTACGAATCTAATAGTAACTTCAATATGTTACTAGACTGTTTAGAAATTGTCACAGCAGATTTTTTTTTTATAATTTTCACAATTAAATTGCAAAAACAGCAATAGAGTAAAGTGTGACAAATTCTAGTAAATACTGCTACAGTACAAAACCGTTACAATTGAATATGTATGTAATCCGAAAAATTACCTAGTCGTTCGAGTCCAGAGAATATCTGTTTTCTTGAAACAATATTGCCCCTTATATGCACCGAAGGATATGAGCAATTTGTCTCTCAGGATGAAACAGACAGGCCTCGATATGCCGTACGTGTAGACGGACCGACGACGAACTGAATGAACTATTGAATTCAGAACAGAGGTCTGGAAGAGGAACATAAAGAAGAAGCGAAATATTTCTAAGTGAGTAATCTCGTTCTACGTGGGCCCCTATATATAGGCTGGAGGATGTGCTCATTCAGTCGTGACTGTTGGAAAGGTTGCGACCCTTTAACCGACAGACGCGCGCGCACAGACGCAACGGTTTAATTTTGAAGTTCAAAATTAGCCGTTTCAGCGCAGCAGACCCGAGTGGTAGACGGAGGCTCATCCAATCACGAGAACCCAAGAGCCCCAAGGCCCAAGGCCCAATCTTTGACATTTTAATATTAATATGAAGACCCAAAGCCCACATGTCCAAAGCCTTTCATTGCCACAAGTCTTCATGTCTTCTTCTTTTTTTCTTTTGATTTAGTATATTGGGTTGTAGTATATATGATGGTATTGAAAAAAATATTCCACAATGTGTGACTTTGTTTCAATACACACAACACTCAAAATCTTTCACTTCCCACTTCCTCATTCATTTTTTTCTAACAATCCCCCACATGAATGAGTAGTTGTTCATAGTTTCACGAGACATTTATCGGATCGGTTTAAAGTAGCACATGTGCCTTGAACTTTCCTAGTGATTACCTATTTGAATATACGGACGAAGCAGTAGACTTAGAATGTCCTTGAACTGTAAGCCTTAGTGTAATTCTAAAATAGATAGCACATGATAAATGTTTTTTATAATCCTTCGTTCTCTGTTTTTGTTCATTTTTGCCTTGAACACCTGCCTGGTCTCATAAGTGCTTAGAGAGCGGCGCCTTTGCACTTACGTAAGTGATTCTGTAAGGGGTATTCACAATTTCTCAAGTACAAACATCATTAAAAGTATCAATACTTATCCTAATTTCCATCAAATAATGCACTGACTTTATCATAGGAATGGTTTGTGTGTAACTGTGCCGCCAAGTTCCTTTTAAACTTAGTTGTCCCTTTGAACCTAGATCTTGGTATCTCCAGTCAACTAGGTGGGGTTTCCATTAAAGAAAAACTTTTATCCTATTGGGCTTAACCCCATTCCCATCGATAATATTTGAACTTTCTCTCTTGGCAAGCCTTTTATTAGTGGATCCGCTATGTTATCTTTAGACCTTATGTAGTCTATAGTGATAACTCCATTTGAGAGAAGTTGTCTTATTATTTTATGTCTACGACGAATATGCCTAGATTTACCATTGTATAGTGTACTATTAGCTCTCCCATTTGCTGATTGACTATCACAATGTATACATATTGGAGACACAGGTTTGCTCCAATTTGGAATGCCTTTCAAGAAACTTCGAAGCCAGTCTGCTTCTTCTGCGGTCTTATCTAGTGCAATAAACTCTGATTCCATCGTAGATCTAGCTATACAAGTCTTTTTGGATGATTTCCATGATATTGCTCCATTTTCTAACGTGAACACATATCCACTTGTAGATTTTGTATCTTATGAACCAGTTATCAATTGGCATCACTATATCCTTTCAATTTTGAAGGATATGTTGTATAGTGTAGACCATAGTTCTGCGTATACTTTAGGTATCCTAGAATCTGATTAATGCTTTCCAATGATGTTTACCAGGATTGTTGGTAAATCTACTCAGCTTACATACAGCGTATGCGATATCTGGCCTAGTGCAGTTCATAACATACATGATACTTCCTAGTATACAAGAGTATTCAAGCTGGTAGATACCATCACTGGTGTTCTTTACCAATTTTGGTTCATATCTACTGGTGATTTTGCAATAGTTATATTATATTGCCTGAATTTTTCAAGTATCTTACTGATGTAATATGATTGATAATGCATATCCCTATGGTGTTTTCAAAATTTTGGCACCCAATATCACATCAGCCAGTCCTAGGTCTTTCATATCGAATCTAGAGGATAACATATTCTTTGTAAATGTTAGTATGGCTTTGTTGTTGCCTAGGATTGGTAAGTCATCAACATAAAGACAAGAAATGACATATCCAATATGTGTGTGTTTTATGTAGACACATTTATCTGATTCATTTATTGTGAATCCATTTGATAACATAGTTTCATAAAATTTCTCATGCCATTGTTTTGGAGCTTGTTTAAGGCCATAAATCGACTTTACTAATTTGCATACTTTATTCTCATTTTTAGAGCTAAGAAACCCTTCAGGTTGCTTCATATATATTTCTTCCTCTAGTTCACCATTCAAAAATGCAGTTTTTACATCCATTTGATGTATTTCTAAATCAAGTATGGATGCGATTATAATAAGCATCCTAATAGATGTTATCCTCGTCACTGGTGAATATGTATCAAAATAGCTAGGTCTTTCTTTTGTCTGAATCCTTGGACTACAAGACGAGCTTTGTACTTGTCTATTAAACCATCGAGTTTCAATTTCTTTTTAAATATCCATTTATTACCTAAAGTCTTGCATCCTTAAGGTAAATAAACTAACTCCCAGGTATGGTTAGCCATAATGGATTCAATCTCATTGTTAATAGCCTCTTTCCAGTAAGGGGCATCGTTGGAGGACATAGCTTGTTTGTATGTCAATGGATTATCTTCCACCATATAAGTGTAGAAGTCTGGTCCAAAGGTCCTAGAGGTCCTTGACCTTTTGCTCCTTCTTGGTTCCTCCACTTGTAGATCAGCACTAGTTTGCCGAAGTTTACTTTGTTCAGTATTCTCAAGAGAATCTGTGAATTCATCTTCTCTTGGTCTCTTTTGAGTATCATTGTCAGTACCCTGTTTTAAAGGAAATATATGTTCGAAAAATCTTGCATTTCTCGATTCGATGATGGTATTTTCATGAATATCGTCAATTTCAGATTTGTGTACTAGAAATCGATAAGCGACACTGTTTTGTGCATATCCAATGAATACACAATCGATTGTTTTTGGTCCAATTTTGACCTTCTTTGTTTTACGTATCTCTACTTTGGCAAGACACCCCCACACTTTCAAGTATTTGTAGGATGTCGGTCTAGTTTTCCAAAGTTGTGGGGAAACTTGGATGTTTTCTTTCGTGGTATTTTATTTAAAATATGGCTTGCCGAAAGAATAGCTTCTCCCCAAAAGTTATCTAGCAAGCCAGAACTGATTAATAAAGCATTCATCATTTCTTTAAGAGTTCTATTTTTCCGTTCGGCTATACCGTTGGATTGAGGTGAGTATGGTGTTGTAGCTTGGTGTATAATATCATGCTCAGCGTAGAATTCCTCAAAAGGAAATTCATATTCTCCTCCTCTATCACTTCTTAAAGCTTTAATTTTCCTGTTGAGTTGATTCTCAACTTCTGTTTTATACTATTTAAACATATCGAATGCTTCATCATTGCTTCTAAGAAGATACACATAGCAGTACCTAGTACAATCATCAATAAATGTAATGAAATGCCTTTTTCCACCTCTAGTTTGACACATTTTCAAATAACATACATCAGTGTGTATAAGGTTTAGAGATTTAGTTTCTCGTCCAACACGATGAAACGAGGTTCTTGTGAATTTTGCTTTTGCACAAATTTGACATTTATAGTTGGAGTCTATGTTACAGGTATACATTCTAGATTAATCATTTTTCGTAGTGTATCAAAATTCACATGCCTAATCTAGAATGCCATATGTTAAAAGAGTCAACAGTATAAGCAGAAGATTCACTTTTATTCATATCAGTGTTTGGTACAATAGTTGTTACATTTGCTTTGAATAAACCATCACATACATATCCTCTTCCTACATACACTCCATTCTTTGATAATACAAACTTATCGGCTACAAAGGTTAATTTGAAATCATGCTTGCTAAGCAAGGACCCTGCTATCAAATTCTTGCGGATTTTTGGAACATGAAGAACATCACTCAAAGTAAGCTCTTTTCCAGAAGTTAGTTTCAGCACAACTTTTCCCTTGCCTTCGACCTTTGATGTAGATGAATTGCCCATGAAAAGTTGTTCATCATCAGTTGCAGTTTTATAGGTTGTAAACATCCACTTATTAGCACATATGTGTCGAGTGGCACCTGTATTTACAAACCATTCCTTTGAATTATCAACAAGGTTGCATTCTGATATTACTGCATATAAATCCATATCAGAAATGCCATTTGTAACTTCAGCCGTATTTACTTCTGATTTCTTCTTTTTGGGAGCACGACATCCGGCTGCTTTATGCCCCTTCTTTCCACAGTTATGGCAAGAACCCTGAAATTTCTTCTTCGACTTCTGAGGTGTATTCTCATGTTTTCTTTTGTTAGGTTTATCTGACTCAATAACATTTGCTTTGGCAGCCATATTCTGAGAGATCTTTTCCTCAGAATTTCTATTATCTTCCTCAATTCGCAGACGAATTATGAGTTTTTCCATTGTCATTTCCTTACGCTTATGCTTAAGGTAATTTTTGAAGTCCTTCCATGATGGAGGCAGTTTCTCAATGGCTGCGACAACCTGGAAAGATTCCCTAAGTATCATCCCTTCATCTTGCAGTCGACGGATGATCTGTTGTAGTTCTTGAGTCTGGTTGATCACAGTATTTGAGTCTACCAGTTTGAAGTCGAGAAATTTACCAGCGATGAATTTCTTCATGCCTGCATCTTCAGTTTTGTACTTTCTGTCCAAGACCGTCTAGAGTTCCTTGGATGTTAAAACAATACAATAAACATTGCAAAGGCTATTATCCAGACCATTCAGAATATAGTTTTTACACATAAAGTCTTAATTTTTCCAGACATTTGCGGCCTTTACTTTGATTGCATTGGGTTCGAGTTCGCCAATTTCAGGAGCATCTTAGGTTAGAAATTTGGTGAGGCCTAATGTTGTTATATAAACAACATCTTCTGTTGCCAACGCTTGAAGTCCGTGCCGTTGAACTTTTCTGGCCTTTCTCCATGAGACAGTGCCATTATCGAAACCAGAGACGCCGGCTGAGTGTTTGTCACCGTCTGTGTTGGTGCAGCATTACCGTTGTTTCTATTTTGAGACATCGTCGTCTACAACAATCAATATTGTTTCAAGAATGTTATTCGCAACTACACAAAAGTGTTACGAATCTGATAGTAACTTCAATAATGTTACTAAACTGTTTAGAAATTATCACAGCAGAAAAATGTTTATAATTTTCACAATTAAATTGCAAAAACAACAATAGAGTAAAGTGTGACAAATTCTAGTAAATACTGCTACGGTACAGAACCATTACAATTGAATGTTTATGTAATTCGAAGAATTACCTAGTCGTCCGAGTCCAGAGAATATCTGTTTCCTTGAAACAATATTGCCCCCTTATATGCACCGAAGGATATAAGCAATTTGTCTTCCAGGATGAAACAGATCGGCCCCGATATGCCGTGCGTGCACACGGAGCGACAACGAACTGAAGGAATTATTGAATTCAGAATAAAGGTCTGGAAGAGGAATAGAAAGAAGAAGCGAAATATTTCTAAGTGAGTAATCTCGTTCTACGCGGGCCCTATATATAGGCTGAAGGAGGTGCTCATTCGGAGCGGTCGTGACTGCTGGAAAGGTTGCGACCCTTTAACCGACAGACGTGCGCGCACAAGCGCAACGGTCTAATTTTAAAGTTCAAAATTAGCCGTTTCAGCGCAGCAGGCCCGAGTTGCAGACGGAGGCCCATCCAGTCACGAGACCTTAAGAGCTCCAAGGCCCAATCTTTGACATTTTAGTATTAATATGAAGGCCCAAAGCACACATGTCTAAAGCCTTTCATTGCCACAAGTCTTCATGTCTCCTTCTTCTTTTCTTTTGATTTAGTATATTAGGTTCTAGTATATATGGTGGTATTGAAACAAATATTCCACTATGTGGGACTTTGTTTCAATACACACAACACTCAAAATCTTTCTCTTCCCACTTCCTCATTCATTTTTTCTAACAACTTGATTAGTGATTAAATTGAATTTAACATGATAAGAAAGAAAGATAATGAGAAATTTGAATCAGCTTCTTTGTTTGCCAACAAACCATTGAACAAGATCATATAAAAAGTAGTCTGTGTCTGTTCCTTGTCCTATGTTTTCTATTAATACATTCAAAATCTGAGATGATGTTGGTGCACCCACACTAAAATTTTCAATAAAAAGATGAATTTCCCAGTTGGTCCAGTTTATACAAAGTTTAGGCTTGTGTTAATGCTAAAATACATGACAATAACAACAAATTAAAAGAAACCACCATTTATACTATTACTTTTTCAACACGGGCTAATGCTCGACACGTTGAGCATAGAAGAAGTATTTCATAAATGAAAACTGAGATATTTGTTAAATTTTAGTGATACAAAATTACAAATGGAAGAAAACAGATATGCAAAAAAAGAAAGTAATCACGTGTGTTCATTATAGAAATGCATAAACTATTGGATCGCATTTGCATGAGATGGTAAAAAAATAAATGCATGTGCACTTATGGAATAACTTACATGCAAAAGGATATGCATATTATTTATTTCTCAGTAATCGTATTGTTTTGCGATTATTTTCTTCCATCTTTACTAATTAAAGTAATGAGTGATTTACTTGCTATATTTGCACCATTTGTTACCATTGTAAATTGCCTTCATTATCTTCTTACCATATTTTGGTAATTTAATCGACGGCTCTCATAGATTTGCACTGATTATATATTGAGGGTGAATTTCATTGTAAACCCATCCTGACATTCAGCAATCAATCGCCTAATAGAGTATCTCTTCTTGTTAACCCTAGGGCTTTGGTATCTAAAGTCTTATCTTGTAATCTATTGTAACTCTCTCATGAGTAATAAAATCTCTTTCTTTTGGACTGGACGTACACTTTCTTGATGATAGTGGAACCAATATAAATATTACGCATCTCGTTTTCTTCTTTATAATTGTTTGCTATTTATTTGTAGCAACAAAATAATTTTCGCTAGATTGAGTGATGTTCAAATTGACAAATCTAGATCTTGTTTAATATTTTTTCTCCATTTGTGCAATTTTTGTACAACAGATTGGTACCAGAGCCGATGCTTTGAGGGGACCAATATGATGTAGCATTGATCTAAGTATGCTCCATATGTGGTTTGAGCTCGGAATTTCATTAAGGTGGAGTTATAATTAGAACACAGCCTGCTCCAACCGTGGAAATAGTACCTATTGTAAAAAAAAAACAGCTTGGCCCGACTGCTGAGAGGTGATAGGACTTAATCTAAACTGCTAGATGTGTTAGCGACCTTATCCAAGTGTTTGAGGACTTTGTATAATTTCAAGTTGAATTGAGAAAATACTCACCAAGGTGGAGATCTATTAGGTGTGACTTACATTGTATTAGAGTGGGCGCATAGATTGAATAAAGTTTGGTCCTACATCGCAAGATATTCTAAAAGAGATGAGCATGTAACAACAAGGAGTTCCTTTTGTTACAAATAAATGTTGCTATGAAAATATATGTGCTCTTGGGGAATATAGAGATATCCTATCATGACGCTGACACCAAAAGAGCTTCGTTCAGTTATCTTACCTCTTCTATACTAAATGAAGTACCTGCATAGCAGAAGATGCCAGGGGATGCCGAAAATTTCGACATGTGATTGGTATTAGAGCCAACTGTCTTGTTCTAGATTAGTTATTAATGGAAAATTCTTTTAGTAGTGGTATGAAAGATTATGGCATCCCTAAATTTGTTAGAAAATGAGTTTGGGACATGAAAGGTGAAGACTAATGATGGTGTTCTTCAGCAACAATTTCGTTCATTTAGAGGAATAGATAAAAACTAGAAGCATCTTGGTGGTAGAAGAGATATTCATAGCTTCCACTTCAAGGGTCCTAGAATGGGTGATTGCTATTATTGTAAGAAGAAGGGACATTTCATATGAGATTGTCTAGCTCTTAGAAAGAAGAGAGAGAAGAAGGAGAAAGCTTCAGTTTCGACAATAGTTAGATCATATGTAGATAGAAGCGATAGTAATACATCATTATTTTTGGCCAGTATTTCGTCTTTAGATAGTACAAGTTAGGTAATTCATTATGGAGCCTCTTGTCATATGACACCAGATAGAAGATGTTTCGTCAATTATAGGAAAATTGATGGTGGAACAGTTTATATGAGAAATGACACATCTTGTCATGTCGTGGGCGTCGGAAGTGTGAGGTTTAAGATGCATGATGGTATTATTAGGACTATCATGGATGTCAGACATGTTCCAGTGCTACGTAAAAGTGTGTTGTCAGTTGGAGCTTTGAGTAAACTTGGTATGAGGATAATAATAGATGGAGAGAATTTGAGAGTAGCGAAAGGTTCCTTGATAGTAATGAAAGGGGTGCGAGTTAATGATATATATGTGCTTCATGGAAAGACAGTCTTAGGAGAGTCAGTATTTTCTACTTATTCTAATGTTCCGAATTCTACTCAGTTACGACATCTTCGTTTAGATCATGTTGACGAGGAGAGTCTTGAAGTATTAAAAACGAGGACTTATTGATGGTGTTTATCAGTCAAAGCCTAGCTCTTGTGGGGATTGTTTTTTTGAAAAGAAGAAGCATGTCACATTTGATATTTAAAGACCTAGAGCTACAGAATTTCTAGAGAATGTTCATTCCTATGTGTGGGGACCCATCCCAGTTGCATCTTTTGGTGGAGCCATTTACTTCGTCTTATTTGTGGATGATTTCTCACGTAAGGGCTGGGTCTATTTTCTAAACGCCAAAGACGAAATATTTGCGCAGTTTTGTAAGTGGAAGACCTTTGTATGAAAGACCTTGGTATGGAAGACCTTGGTAGAGAAGCAGTCGAGGAAGCGTTTAAAGGTTCTCAAAGTTGGAAACAGTAGTGAATTTATGTCATAAGAATTCACTAACTATTGTACGCCCGAGCACGTAGTTAGAGATTTTTCTATTTCTATTGAGTCATATTATTATGGAGTGGCGGAGAGAATGTGTCAAATATTATGGAAGAGAGCTATAAGCTTAAGAATGACTGATGGTCTTGAAAAAATATTTGCGCAAAAGCGATATCTATGGTAATATTTCCCATCAACTATACACCTTCTATTGTCATGGATATGAAGATCCCAGAAGACATATGGAAAAGAGAGCCTGTTGATTATTCATTCCTTAAAATGTTTGATTGTTTAGCTTATTTAGAAGATGAGAGACATGATAAATTAAAGCCTAGGAAAATTGACAAATTTTTCATTTATTAGAATACTATCCAGTTTGCAATGTATATTTCTATATTTTCCAGACTTCCAAGTATACTTATTACCAATAATATTAGCTTCAATAATACACTTTTCTTACATCGAATCCTTGTTAGAATTTGGAAAAGAAAAATTGCGGTGAAGGAAAATATAGTAAATAAATGTACATTTTACTCTTACATTTCTCTGTCTTCAACATGCCTCAATTGTTTTCCATCATCAGAGAATAGAGATAAAACCAGTATTATGTTCAAATAATGCCATTTCCAGCTTGGTCAGCAGAAAGCACCAGCAGTTGTTGTTACAAGAAAATAACCCCATGCAGACGCTTTAAATGTGGAAAGTTAGTATAGTTGCAGTGAAATAGAGGACCACCTGAAAATAAAACCACAATAGGATTATGGTCAAAACAGTTTGCAAGGACCGCAAAAGATCACATGTTGGATTCCCAGTTACTGTCATTTCATAAATCATGGTACACAAAAACTCCTGTTTTATACTAAGAATATTGGTGTTGTCTGCATAGTAAATGTAACATAGATATGCACACTGTTGCATACTTTACATCTACTTCAAATATTGCATGTTAATGTGAAACTCATTAAGATTAGTCAAAAAGGTAATGGAAAATTTCTAACCTACACCAAGCTTTCTCCAATAAACTTGTGATTGTCACATGTGGTGTTGTTGTAACTGTATTTCAAGTGATTATTAACCTTACTGCTTTCTTGAATCTACCCCAGTTGCTATCATAATGGTATACATATGCGGTTTTAAAATAAATGTCCAACTTTTGATCCTTGGTTAGAGAGACCTGATAATGAAAGGTTACACATAACAAATATGGTGAAGATTATATCATTGTGTCCAAGATGAAAAGAAAGCACCAGCAAAATGCATCTTATCATTGTCTGCCGGTACTGGTATATTATTAGCAATAGGTTAATATGCATAAGATGATATAAATCCCTTTTAAACATGTTTGGTCAAACTGTTTCTCAATGTCTAATCGGTCCGGACGGAACTTCTATGGCATTTTCCTTATTCTCCATGAATAACATGTTAAACGTGGCTTCCATTAGTGGTGTGTGAAGTGTACTAGATAAAGTTAAAAGTGAATATATAAACTGAACGTGGTATATATATGAGATTGATCCCACGAGATGCTAGAAATTTTTTTCTTACAACGAAGTATTGTCAAGATCAATTATATACCCATTGGAAAACGATATGGTGATGTTCAATTGAGACGCTAGCACGCTGGATGTTTCGTCATGTGATTTACCCACAATAAAGCGAAGATACATATGGGAAATGCCGGAGTGTCAAAACTTAACATAATATACATTTCCAAGTCACAATCGCAGATAGAAGAATTTTAGCTATATTTGTAGCCATTTAGGAAATTGTACGATGTGCCAGCCCGTTCTATACTGTTGCCCAAGCCCAACTGAACCAATGAGAACGGTAAGGTATCAAAAACTAGAAATTGATGCTCCCAGGCAAAATCAAACAGAGTTATTTTGCTTCAGTAAATACAGAACAAACCGCATAGCCACGTACACAACTGATGATATGTTGACACTAATTCTGTAAACATCAAGAACATTTTCCGCTTGTTGTCCTCATGTGTTGCCCTAGTTCAGGGTCTAGGTAGCCTTGCAGTTGGGCCGGGCCTGCTCTTACCATACTCCAGCTAATGTTCTACATTATATCTCAGGTAGACAGTCAACACAAATGTTGAGGCTTAACATAGATCAGTGATGTTTAAATTATAAAGTACGAGTATACTTCTTTTTTTAAGGAAAAAAAAAAAAAAAACTGTTGTTTAATTAATTATTTATTTTTAATCGAAAGGAATCGTTGATATGCCGCTCCACCACTGCACTATTCCTAGGAAATCTTGGTCACGAATTGTGAAAGACCAGTTATGAATAAAACATGTTTGCACAAACAAAAACATGTGATACCTGCAACTTAACTTCTTCTTCTTCTTCTTTATTTATTTTTTATTTTTTATTTTTTTTACCTTTTTGTTAATCAATCTATAAATCATGGTTTCTTATTCTCTTCTCTATTTTTCTACACTAGTCAGTAACCACTTTTACTGTGTGTGATGAGGACTAAACGGCATCTCTACCTCAACTATAAAAATGCATTTGAACTCCCCTTAAGCTACTCATATTACTAAAGACAAAGCTCGAACCATGTCTCTTCCATGTACACTCTCTTACTTGAAAACCTGGTGCTGCAGTAGCATTGGTCGCTATACTATTCCAGATGATCTGCTACCATCTCTAGGAGCAACTTTGACCAACTCAATAACGCTTAGAAAATTCATTATTTCACCATATGATAATTTTTACAGGTAAAAAATACTCTGCTACTTTTTACGTATCTCATAACTACTCTCCTACTCCTTTAAGTCCTTATCCTTTCCTTTGTATTTTTCTCAGAGCATGGGAGATATTTCTTATTGTTCTGGTTGTCTACTCTGCATGGATTTGCCCATTTGAATTTGCATTTCTAAACTATTTGCCAAATACAGTATTCATTGTGGATGACGTCATAAACGGATTCTTTGCGATTGATATTATGCTTACCTTCTTCGTTGCTTATGTTGATCATGAGTCATATACTATAGTTGATGATCCAAAGAAAATTGCTGCCAGGTGAATGAGTTGATATATATACTGATATACATCAATTACCAAATAAATTGTAAAGAAAAATTAACAGTGCTCCACTGACTGATATGAGTATTTTTGCAGGTACTTAACAACTTGGTTCATCTTTGATATATGCTCTACTGCCCCATTTCAGACAATAAGCCATCATTTCATAAAAAATAGCCATGATATCGGATTTAAGGTATTAAACATGCTAAGACTATGGCGGCTTCGTCGTGTCAGCTCTCTCTTTGCAAGGTTTGGAATTCTAACATGAACTTCTAATGAATTGCGTTCTGTGAGAAACATTCAAGGGAGTGAAAAGAGTGCAAAATAAATCTGTTTTTTTTACCAGGCTTGAGAAGGATATCAGGTTCAACTACTTCTGGACTCGCTGTACAAAACTTATAGCAGTAAGTTTGTAACGATATTAAAAACCAGCTATAAACGTAAACGTGACAAGTTTAATGCACAATGTTTGCTGCAGGTGACATTATTTGCAGTTCATTTTGCTGGATGTTTTAACTATATGATAGCTGATAGATATCCTAATCCTACGAGAACATGGATTGGTGCAGTGATGCCAAATTTTAGAGAAGAGAATCTCTGGATCAGATACATAGCGGCAATGTACTGGTCCATTACTACATTATCAACGACTGGTTACGGAGATATGCATGCACAAAATTCAAGAGAAATGTTATTTGACATTTTTTACATGTTATTTAATTTGGGACTGGCTGCTTATATTATTGGCAACATGACAAATCTTGTTGTGCGAGGGACTAGCCGCACCAGTAACTTTGTGAGTTTTTCTCAACTCGTTATGTATTTGAAATGCGTGTGTGTAGTGTGTGTGTGCACAAAAATAAATGAAAGAGCATTAAATCATTAAGATAATTAAAAGCAAGCTTCCCGTTCAATACCACAGAGAGAGACTGTTCAGGCAATATCGGAATTTGCAGCAAGAAATCACATACCAAAACACATGGAGAATCAAATGCTGTCTCGTATATGTCTAATGTTCAAAACTGAAGGACTGAAACAACAGGAAACATTGGATAGTCTACCAAAAGCGATACGTTCAAGCATAGCAAACTACCTTTTCTTTCCTATTGTTAAAAAAGCCTACATATTTCAAGGAGTCTCCCATAACACTGTTTCTCAACTGGTTAGTGATATTTATTTATTATTTGTTTGACATTAACATCAAATCAGATGTACTTGCTGATGAATGCACTAATTACATTCACACACAAATGTATATGCATGATAAGCATACACTTTTTGTAGGTCACAGAAATGAAAGCAGATTATTATCCACCCAATGAGGATGTGATACTTAAGAATGAAGCTCCAACTGACTTCTATATCCTAGTATCAGGGGCAGTGGTCAGTTAACACTTGCAACTCAAAAGCACATATGTATAGTAGCGATCTGATAATGGAAATAAATAAGCTAACCAAATTCAACTACCATGCAGGATATAATAGAAAATAACGATGGAATTGAACACGTAAGAGCTTGTTTCCACAAACACAGGTTCAAATAAATAGTCAATAAATGCAAGTTAAATAATGGATTACATTGTATACTTTCCAGAGTTATAAAAGCACGGTTGCTGGGGATGTGTTTGGGGAGGTTGGAGTTTTATTAAATAAATCTCAACCATTGAATGCCAGGACAGCTGAGTTATCACAAATCCTGAGGATTAACAGAAGCCATTTCACAGATGTACTTCAAAGCAATACTGAAGATGGGCCTATTATCATGACTAACCTTTCCCAGGTATGTCAACATTCAGGCTTTTCAAAATGCATGAACAGTGGTTTGTACTTTGTAGTGCATGCACTCATACTTTATTAATGCTATCCAACAGAAGTTGGCAAAGGATAGAAGTTTATATGGCGGAAAGCTGAAAATAGACCCAAGAATAGCAATGAAAGAATGGTTAGATTGGGGAGAAATAAAAAATAAAAAGAATCCCTCAGAAAATATTGCACTGAATAAAGACGGTAGATCAACAAATAAAAGAGTGGTGATTCATATGCATTCTCCAGAGATGAACATTCCAAACCAACAGAGAGGAAAGCTAATTAACCTACCTGCGTCTCTTGAAGAACTACTCAAGATTTGCGGTAATGTTTTGTTTGGCACGTAAGATATGGAATTCTAAATGTTTAAGTAAGATGTATAAAAAAATGATCTTCTATGTAACACCTAAGTCTCATAAGCAAATAATGTAGGTGAGGCATTTGTTGGACATCCTATGGCCAAAATTGTTAATCAAGACAATGCAGAAGTAGATGACATTGATGCTGTCCGAGATGGTGATCATTTATTTCTCATTGACACGTATGATGCAATATCATTGATATGTCAAGCATAGACAAATGAAAATGAAATGATGATTTTAACTGTGGTGATTTCCCAGATACAAGGAAAATCTTTAACCATGGTATTCTAATGTGCTCCCAAGACTATGCTCTATGGGAAACAAGTGTAACATTTGTCAGCTAAGGTTGTTTCGGAAAAATAGGTGGTTATTTTTTTTTTTTGAATACTTCCAGTGCTAGGAAATTAATAGCTTTGAATATGCTATGCGGGATTTGTTTGTTTACAATTCTAATGACACTTGTGTTATTTGCAACTACACAAAAGTGTTACGAATCTAATAGTAACTTCAATATGTTACTAGACTGTTTAGAAATTGTCACAGCAGATTTTTTTTTTATAATTTTCACAATTAAATTGCAAAAACAGCAATAGAGTAAAGTGTGACAAATTCTAGTAAATACTGCTACAGTACAAAACCGTTACAATTGAATATGTATGTAATCCGAAAAATTACCTAGTCGTTCGAGTCCAGAGAATATCTGTTTTCTTGAAACAATATTGCCCCTTATATGCACCGAAGGATATGAGCAATTTGTCTCTCAGGATGAAACAGACAGGCCTCGATATGCCGTACGTGTAGACGGACCGACGACGAACTGAATGAACTATTGAATTCAGAACAGAGGTCTGGAAGAGGAACATAAAGAAGAAGCGAAATATTTCTAAGTGAGTAATCTCGTTCTACGTGGGCCCCTATATATAGGCTGGAGGATGTGCTCATTCAGTCGTGACTGTTGGAAAGGTTGCGACCCTTTAACCGACAGACGCGCGCGCACAGACGCAACGGTTTAATTTTGAAGTTCAAAATTAGCCGTTTCAGCGCAGCAGACCCGAGTGGTAGACGGAGGCTCATCCAATCACGAGAACCCAAGAGCCCCAAGGCCCAAGGCCCAATCTTTGACATTTTAATATTAATATGAAGACCCAAAGCCCACATGTCCAAAGCCTTTCATTGCCACAAGTCTTCATGTCTTCTTCTTTTTTTCTTTTGATTTAGTATATTGGGTTGTAGTATATATGATGGTATTGAAAAAAATATTCCACAATGTGTGACTTTGTTTCAATACACACAACACTCAAAATCTTTCACTTCCCACTTCCTCATTCATTTTTTTCTAACAATCCCCCACATGAATGAGTAGTTGTTCATAGTTTCACGAGACATTTATCGGATCGGTTTAAAGTAGCACATGTGCCTTGAACTTTCCTAGTGATTACCTATTTGAATATACGGACGAAGCAGTAGACTTAGAATGTCCTTGAACTGTAAGCCTTAGTGTAATTCTAAAATAGATAGCACATGATAAATGTTTTTTATAATCCTTCGTTCTCTGTTTTTGTTCATTTTTGCCTTGAACACCTGCCTGGTCTCATAAGTGCTTAGAGAGCGGCGCCTTTGCACTTACGTAAGTGATTCTGTAAGGGGTATTCACAATTTCTCAAGTACAAACATCATTAAAAGTATCAATACTTATCCTAATTTCCATCAAATAATGCACTGACTTTATCATAGGAATGGTTTGTGTGTAACTGTGCCGCCAAGTTCCTTTTAAACTTAGTTGTCCCTTTGAACCTAGATCTTGGTATCTCCAGTCAACTAGGTGGGGTTTCCATTAAAGAAAAACTTTTATCCTATTGGGCTTAACCCCATTCCCATCGATAATATTTGAACTTTCTCTCTTGGCAAGCCTTTTATTAGTGGATCCGCTATGTTATCTTTAGACCTTATGTAGTCTATAGTGATAACTCCATTTGAGAGAAGTTGTCTTATTATTTTATGTCTACGACGAATATGCCTAGATTTACCATTGTATAGTGTACTATTAGCTCTCCCATTTGCTGATTGACTATCACAATGTATACATATTGGAGACACAGGTTTGCTCCAATTTGGAATGCCTTTCAAGAAACTTCGAAGCCAGTCTGCTTCTTCTGCGGTCTTATCTAGTGCAATAAACTCTGATTCCATCGTAGATCTAGCTATACAAGTCTTTTTGGATGATTTCCATGATATTGCTCCATTTTCTAACGTGAACACATATCCACTTGTAGATTTTGTATCTTATGAACCAGTTATCAATTGGCATCACTATATCCTTTCAATTTTGAAGGATATGTTGTATAGTGTAGACCATAGTTCTGCGTATACTTTAGGTATCCTAGAATCTGATTAATGCTTTCCAATGATGTTTACCAGGATTGTTGGTAAATCTACTCAGCTTACATACAGCGTATGCGATATCTGGCCTAGTGCAGTTCATAACATACATGATACTTCCTAGTATACAAGAGTATTCAAGCTGGTAGATACCATCACTGGTGTTCTTTACCAATTTTGGTTCATATCTACTGGTGATTTTGCAATAGTTATATTATATTGCCTGAATTTTTCAAGTATCTTACTGATGTAATATGATTGATAATGCATATCCCTATGGTGTTTTCAAAATTTTGGCACCCAATATCACATCAGCCAGTCCTAGGTCTTTCATATCGAATCTAGAGGATAACATATTCTTTGTAAATGTTAGTATGGCTTTGTTGTTGCCTAGGATTGGTAAGTCATCAACATAAAGACAAGAAATGACATATCCAATATGTGTGTGTTTTATGTAGACACATTTATCTGATTCATTTATTGTGAATCCATTTGATAACATAGTTTCATAAAATTTCTCATGCCATTGTTTTGGAGCTTGTTTAAGGCCATAAATCGACTTTACTAATTTGCATACTTTATTCTCATTTTTAGAGCTAAGAAACCCTTCAGGTTGCTTCATATATATTTCTTCCTCTAGTTCACCATTCAAAAATGCAGTTTTTACATCCATTTGATGTATTTCTAAATCAAGTATGGATGCGATTATAATAAGCATCCTAATAGATGTTATCCTCGTCACTGGTGAATATGTATCAAAATAGCTAGGTCTTTCTTTTGTCTGAATCCTTGGACTACAAGACGAGCTTTGTACTTGTCTATTAAACCATCGAGTTTCAATTTCTTTTTAAATATCCATTTATTACCTAAAGTCTTGCATCCTTAAGGTAAATAAACTAACTCCCAGGTATGGTTAGCCATAATGGATTCAATCTCATTGTTAATAGCCTCTTTCCAGTAAGGGGCATCGTTGGAGGACATAGCTTGTTTGTATGTCAATGGATTATCTTCCACCATATAAGTGTAGAAGTCTGGTCCAAAGGTCCTAGAGGTCCTTGACCTTTTGCTCCTTCTTGGTTCCTCCACTTGTAGATCAGCACTAGTTTGCCGAAGTTTACTTTGTTCAGTATTCTCAAGAGAATCTGTGAATTCATCTTCTCTTGGTCTCTTTTGAGTATCATTGTCAGTACCCTGTTTTAAAGGAAATATATGTTCGAAAAATCTTGCATTTCTCGATTCGATGATGGTATTTTCATGAATATCGTCAATTTCAGATTTGTGTACTAGAAATCGATAAGCGACACTGTTTTGTGCATATCCAATGAATACACAATCGATTGTTTTTGGTCCAATTTTGACCTTCTTTGTTTTACGTATCTCTACTTTGGCAAGACACCCCCACACTTTCAAGTATTTGTAGGATGTCGGTCTAGTTTTCCAAAGTTGTGGGGAAACTTGGATGTTTTCTTTCGTGGTATTTTATTTAAAATATGGCTTGCCGAAAGAATAGCTTCTCCCCAAAAGTTATCTAGCAAGCCAGAACTGATTAATAAAGCATTCATCATTTCTTTAAGAGTTCTATTTTTCCGTTCGGCTATACCGTTGGATTGAGGTGAGTATGGTGTTGTAGCTTGGTGTATAATATCATGCTCAGCGTAGAATTCCTCAAAAGGAAATTCATATTCTCCTCCTCTATCACTTCTTAAAGCTTTAATTTTCCTGTTGAGTTGATTCTCAACTTCTGTTTTATACTATTTAAACATATCGAATGCTTCATCATTGCTTCTAAGAAGATACACATAGCAGTACCTAGTACAATCATCAATAAATGTAATGAAATGCCTTTTTCCACCTCTAGTTTGACACATTTTCAAATAACATACATCAGTGTGTATAAGGTTTAGAGATTTAGTTTCTCGTCCAACACGATGAAACGAGGTTCTTGTGAATTTTGCTTTTGCACAAATTTGACATTTATAGTTGGAGTCTATGTTACAGGTATACATTCTAGATTAATCATTTTTCGTAGTGTATCAAAATTCACATGCCTAATCTAGAATGCCATATGTTAAAAGAGTCAACAGTATAAGCAGAAGATTCACTTTTATTCATATCAGTGTTTGGTACAATAGTTGTTACATTTGCTTTGAATAAACCATCACATACATATCCTCTTCCTACATACACTCCATTCTTTGATAATACAAACTTATCGGCTACAAAGGTTAATTTGAAATCATGCTTGCTAAGCAAGGACCCTGCTATCAAATTCTTGCGGATTTTTGGAACATGAAGAACATCACTCAAAGTAAGCTCTTTTCCAGAAGTTAGTTTCAGCACAACTTTTCCCTTGCCTTCGACCTTTGATGTAGATGAATTGCCCATGAAAAGTTGTTCATCATCAGTTGCAGTTTTATAGGTTGTAAACATCCACTTATTAGCACATATGTGTCGAGTGGCACCTGTATTTACAAACCATTCCTTTGAATTATCAACAAGGTTGCATTCTGATATTACTGCATATAAATCCATATCAGAAATGCCATTTGTAACTTCAGCCGTATTTACTTCTGATTTCTTCTTTTTGGGAGCACGACATCCGGCTGCTTTATGCCCCTTCTTTCCACAGTTATGGCAAGAACCCTGAAATTTCTTCTTCGACTTCTGAGGTGTATTCTCATGTTTTCTTTTGTTAGGTTTATCTGACTCAATAACATTTGCTTTGGCAGCCATATTCTGAGAGATCTTTTCCTCAGAATTTCTATTATCTTCCTCAATTCGCAGACGAATTATGAGTTTTTCCATTGTCATTTCCTTACGCTTATGCTTAAGGTAATTTTTGAAGTCCTTCCATGATGGAGGCAGTTTCTCAATGGCTGCGACAACCTGGAAAGATTCCCTAAGTATCATCCCTTCATCTTGCAGTCGACGGATGATCTGTTGTAGTTCTTGAGTCTGGTTGATCACAGTATTTGAGTCTACCAGTTTGAAGTCGAGAAATTTACCAGCGATGAATTTCTTCATGCCTGCATCTTCAGTTTTGTACTTTCTGTCCAAGACCGTCTAGAGTTCCTTGGATGTTAAAACAATACAATAAACATTGCAAAGGCTATTATCCAGACCATTCAGAATATAGTTTTTACACATAAAGTCTTAATTTTTCCAGACATTTGCGGCCTTTACTTTGATTGCATTGGGTTCGAGTTCGCCAATTTCAGGAGCATCTTAGGTTAGAAATTTGGTGAGGCCTAATGTTGTTATATAAACAACATCTTCTGTTGCCAACGCTTGAAGTCCGTGCCGTTGAACTTTTCTGGCCTTTCTCCATGAGACAGTGCCATTATCGAAACCAGAGACGCCGGCTGAGTGTTTGTCACCGTCTGTGTTGGTGCAGCATTACCGTTGTTTCTATTTTGAGACATCGTCGTCTACAACAATCAATATTGTTTCAAGAATGTTATTCGCAACTACACAAAAGTGTTACGAATCTGATAGTAACTTCAATAATGTTACTAAACTGTTTAGAAATTATCACAGCAGAAAAATGTTTATAATTTTCACAATTAAATTGCAAAAACAACAATAGAGTAAAGTGTGACAAATTCTAGTAAATACTGCTACGGTACAGAACCATTACAATTGAATGTTTATGTAATTCGAAGAATTACCTAGTCGTCCGAGTCCAGAGAATATCTGTTTCCTTGAAACAATATTGCCCCCTTATATGCACCGAAGGATATAAGCAATTTGTCTTCCAGGATGAAACAGATCGGCCCCGATATGCCGTGCGTGCACACGGAGCGACAACGAACTGAAGGAATTATTGAATTCAGAATAAAGGTCTGGAAGAGGAATAGAAAGAAGAAGCGAAATATTTCTAAGTGAGTAATCTCGTTCTACGCGGGCCCTATATATAGGCTGAAGGAGGTGCTCATTCGGAGCGGTCGTGACTGCTGGAAAGGTTGCGACCCTTTAACCGACAGACGTGCGCGCACAAGCGCAACGGTCTAATTTTAAAGTTCAAAATTAGCCGTTTCAGCGCAGCAGGCCCGAGTTGCAGACGGAGGCCCATCCAGTCACGAGACCTTAAGAGCTCCAAGGCCCAATCTTTGACATTTTAGTATTAATATGAAGGCCCAAAGCACACATGTCTAAAGCCTTTCATTGCCACAAGTCTTCATGTCTCCTTCTTCTTTTCTTTTGATTTAGTATATTAGGTTCTAGTATATATGGTGGTATTGAAACAAATATTCCACTATGTGGGACTTTGTTTCAATACACACAACACTCAAAATCTTTCTCTTCCCACTTCCTCATTCATTTTTTCTAACAACTTGATTAGTGATTAAATTGAATTTAACATGATAAGAAAGAAAGATAATGAGAAATTTGAATCAGCTTCTTTGTTTGCCAACAAACCATTGAACAAGATCATATAAAAAGTAGTCTGTGTCTGTTCCTTGTCCTATGTTTTCTATTAATACATTCAAAATCTGAGATGATGTTGGTGCACCCACACTAAAATTTTCAATAAAAAGATGAATTTCCCAGTTGGTCCAGTTTATACAAAGTTTAGGCTTGTGTTAATGCTAAAATACATGACAATAACAACAAATTAAAAGAAACCACCATTTATACTATTACTTTTTCAACACGGGCTAATGCTCGACACGTTGAGCATAGAAGAAGTATTTCATAAATGAAAACTGAGATATTTGTTAAATTTTAGTGATACAAAATTACAAATGGAAGAAAACAGATATGCAAAAAAAGAAAGTAATCACGTGTGTTCATTATAGAAATGCATAAACTATTGGATCGCATTTGCATGAGATGGTAAAAAAATAAATGCATGTGCACTTATGGAATAACTTACATGCAAAAGGATATGCATATTATTTATTTCTCAGTAATCGTATTGTTTTGCGATTATTTTCTTCCATCTTTACTAATTAAAGTAATGAGTGATTTACTTGCTATATTTGCACCATTTGTTACCATTGTAAATTGCCTTCATTATCTTCTTACCATATTTTGGTAATTTAATCGACGGCTCTCATAGATTTGCACTGATTATATATTGAGGGTGAATTTCATTGTAAACCCATCCTGACATTCAGCAATCAATCGCCTAATAGAGTATCTCTTCTTGTTAACCCTAGGGCTTTGGTATCTAAAGTCTTATCTTGTAATCTATTGTAACTCTCTCATGAGTAATAAAATCTCTTTCTTTTGGACTGGACGTACACTTTCTTGATGATAGTGGAACCAATATAAATATTACGCATCTCGTTTTCTTCTTTATAATTGTTTGCTATTTATTTGTAGCAACAAAATAATTTTCGCTAGATTGAGTGATGTTCAAATTGACAAATCTAGATCTTGTTTAATATTTTTTCTCCATTTGTGCAATTTTTGTACAACAGATTGGTACCAGAGCCGATGCTTTGAGGGGACCAATATGATGTAGCATTGATCTAAGTATGCTCCATATGTGGTTTGAGCTCGGAATTTCATTAAGGTGGAGTTATAATTAGAACACAGCCTGCTCCAACCGTGGAAATAGTACCTATTGTAAAAAAAAAACAGCTTGGCCCGACTGCTGAGAGGTGATAGGACTTAATCTAAACTGCTAGATGTGTTAGCGACCTTATCCAAGTGTTTGAGGACTTTGTATAATTTCAAGTTGAATTGAGAAAATACTCACCAAGGTGGAGATCTATTAGGTGTGACTTACATTGTATTAGAGTGGGCGCATAGATTGAATAAAGTTTGGTCCTACATCGCAAGATATTCTAAAAGAGATGAGCATGTAACAACAAGGAGTTCCTTTTGTTACAAATAAATGTTGCTATGAAAATATATGTGCTCTTGGGGAATATAGAGATATCCTATCATGACGCTGACACCAAAAGAGCTTCGTTCAGTTATCTTACCTCTTCTATACTAAATGAAGTACCTGCATAGCAGAAGATGCCAGGGGATGCCGAAAATTTCGACATGTGATTGGTATTAGAGCCAACTGTCTTGTTCTAGATTAGTTATTAATGGAAAATTCTTTTAGTAGTGGTATGAAAGATTATGGCATCCCTAAATTTGTTAGAAAATGAGTTTGGGACATGAAAGGTGAAGACTAATGATGGTGTTCTTCAGCAACAATTTCGTTCATTTAGAGGAATAGATAAAAACTAGAAGCATCTTGGTGGTAGAAGAGATATTCATAGCTTCCACTTCAAGGGTCCTAGAATGGGTGATTGCTATTATTGTAAGAAGAAGGGACATTTCATATGAGATTGTCTAGCTCTTAGAAAGAAGAGAGAGAAGAAGGAGAAAGCTTCAGTTTCGACAATAGTTAGATCATATGTAGATAGAAGCGATAGTAATACATCATTATTTTTGGCCAGTATTTCGTCTTTAGATAGTACAAGTTAGGTAATTCATTATGGAGCCTCTTGTCATATGACACCAGATAGAAGATGTTTCGTCAATTATAGGAAAATTGATGGTGGAACAGTTTATATGAGAAATGACACATCTTGTCATGTCGTGGGCGTCGGAAGTGTGAGGTTTAAGATGCATGATGGTATTATTAGGACTATCATGGATGTCAGACATGTTCCAGTGCTACGTAAAAGTGTGTTGTCAGTTGGAGCTTTGAGTAAACTTGGTATGAGGATAATAATAGATGGAGAGAATTTGAGAGTAGCGAAAGGTTCCTTGATAGTAATGAAAGGGGTGCGAGTTAATGATATATATGTGCTTCATGGAAAGACAGTCTTAGGAGAGTCAGTATTTTCTACTTATTCTAATGTTCCGAATTCTACTCAGTTACGACATCTTCGTTTAGATCATGTTGACGAGGAGAGTCTTGAAGTATTAAAAACGAGGACTTATTGATGGTGTTTATCAGTCAAAGCCTAGCTCTTGTGGGGATTGTTTTTTTGAAAAGAAGAAGCATGTCACATTTGATATTTAAAGACCTAGAGCTACAGAATTTCTAGAGAATGTTCATTCCTATGTGTGGGGACCCATCCCAGTTGCATCTTTTGGTGGAGCCATTTACTTCGTCTTATTTGTGGATGATTTCTCACGTAAGGGCTGGGTCTATTTTCTAAACGCCAAAGACGAAATATTTGCGCAGTTTTGTAAGTGGAAGACCTTTGTATGAAAGACCTTGGTATGGAAGACCTTGGTAGAGAAGCAGTCGAGGAAGCGTTTAAAGGTTCTCAAAGTTGGAAACAGTAGTGAATTTATGTCATAAGAATTCACTAACTATTGTACGCCCGAGCACGTAGTTAGAGATTTTTCTATTTCTATTGAGTCATATTATTATGGAGTGGCGGAGAGAATGTGTCAAATATTATGGAAGAGAGCTATAAGCTTAAGAATGACTGATGGTCTTGAAAAAATATTTGCGCAAAAGCGATATCTATGGTAATATTTCCCATCAACTATACACCTTCTATTGTCATGGATATGAAGATCCCAGAAGACATATGGAAAAGAGAGCCTGTTGATTATTCATTCCTTAAAATGTTTGATTGTTTAGCTTATTTAGAAGATGAGAGACATGATAAATTAAAGCCTAGGAAAAGCAAGCATATTTTGCTAGGCTAAAGAGAAGGAGTGAATATGTATAGGTTGTGGTGTAAAACAACTGGGAGAATTGTGACTAGCAATTATGTGATATTTGATGTGAGGTCTTTGTTGAAGGTGGAGCCTCTACTAAGTGATAACATTGGGAGGACAGAAAATTACCAAACACATATAGAGTCATCAGATTGTTTCCATAGTCGGAAAGATATTGGTATTTCCGATGATAACATGGTTGATGAGAAGATTATAGAGGTTCAAATTCTAGGTGGAGCTCAATTGCAGGAAAGGTATTTTGGTTTAGTTGGTCATATTTGTAAGCATATTTGTAGAGATGATTCTTCATCTTATGCTTTAAACGTTGCGGATCTTGCTCAAGAGTCTATTGGTGTTGACTTAGGAAAGTCTAGCAAAATACTTATGGAGGAGATTGGAGTGTATAAGGTTGAGTATGTCCTCACTCAATTTGGAATAGAGAAGGTGAAGCACGCTGTTAAATCTTCATTAGTCTCTCGAAGTTTAGTATCTACATGTTCATCTCCTACATCGGATATATTGAAGAATTTTGGTATTTGTTCATATACATTTTGTTTGTTGATGTACATACTATCTTTCTTATGCTTGGGAAAGACTTGGAAGCTATGTTTGGGCAACAATACCCAAACTAGTTCATATTGAACTTGGCGCCATGTGGCGCATGACCCAGCAGTTTATTGAGATGTGGTGATGAAGAAGATTGTTATATTTGAATCAAGGTGAAGTGTTAAATTTGGGTGATTCAAATATTTATCAAAGAGAAAAAGAATTTAGCTAATTGATCTTATTAATCTGTTAGGTTATATGTGGAAAGAAAAAAAGAAAAGTTATGTACGATTGCTTTTGGAAAAAAACTAATTAGTTAGCTAATCAATTAATTGTCAAAGAATTTGTTATACGAAGAAAGAAAAGATTACTGATGGAGATTGATTCAAGCAAGGAAAATTACAGAAACCAAGATCACCATTACCCATTTTCATAGAAATCAAATCATGGATATTTGAATAGATTTCAAGATAATTGGATAATTAATTTTCTTAATCTCCAAGTAACTCCTTCATCGGACAAGCACCATTGTCCCAATGGTTAAGTGATTCGCTTTCATGTGAGAGGTCACAAGTTCAAAACTTACGTAGCATGATTCGAACATATATTGACATGTGATTTGTGTTATATTGTCCCAGTGACATGTTGTATCTAAGTACCATTTCAAAAAAAGCAACTCCTTCATCAAATCTATTTAAATGAAGGAAGTTCATCTTCATATTAGTGTGTGAGAGAGCATCCACCATTATCTTCTTTTCAATAAACCCTAATTTCTACAGTCAAATCAAATTAGGGGTTTTGAGCGCAAATAAGTCTTTGGAGAAATTGATTATTCAATTTGTAATTATAGGTTATTCTCTCCACTTTGCTACCTAAAATTTTGTAATCTCTCTTTTCTACTGTCTTTTTTAAGTAAAATAAAGAATAGTTGTCGGATCCGTGGACGTAGGCAATCTAGCCGAACCACCTTAAATCTTTGTGTTCTCAACTTAGTGTTGTTTGGTGATTATTTTTCATTGAATTTGTGGTTTATAATTAATCGACAAGATTGATCCTGCTTTTGATTGTTTTTGCGCATTAGTATTCCACTGCAGTTTTTGAGTTAGTGAAAATTTATTAAAACTTTGCACAATGATATGAAGATCTACAAACATGTGTATGTATGATATTTATTATACACGAAAGGAAATTTTGAGTTGGTAATCCTTGGATATTTGATAACTAATCGAGTATGTATGAAGATACATTTTTGCTGCCAATATTCACAAGCTAAAATCAACTAACAATCTGTAAAAGCAAAGGAGAGAGGGAAATGTGATCGTAAAATTAAGTTAGGCTGTGTTTGGTTTAATTCAGAACCGTTGAATATGGATATGAAATTGTAAAATTTCAGCGTTCAGAACCTTTTGAGTTGTTTGCCACCAAATATTCATTCAAACATGCTTGGTCAATTCATATTTTTTTCCAACGATAAACCATCACTAATTTGTAGCTTTTGATCAGCTACCACATTGATTTGTTGCTTCCCACAACTAAAATATTGCTCTATATAAATAATAACATTGTATAGTTTATGGTTATCCAATCATCCCTCTCTTTGTTCAAAACTTATTCGAGATACATCTTCAAATTTGAAAGCTAATCAATTAAGGTATTAGTTAGCTATTTTTTTTTCTTTTATGTATATTGTTGATGATGGAAGACAAGTGTGGATTTCATGTCATCTGAATTAATTAAGCGTAAGTCACACATTAATTACTTGGGGACGGAAGAATTAAGCCCCTGTGTTTTTTTTATAATTTTTTTATTAGTTGCAACTTTTAAATGTACTAACAATTTGTAGGGTAAATCAATGGTACAACATTTTTTATTGTTTTACCTATTAAGGATACATATTTCTTACAGTAATTTAGTACCACGGTGATTTTAGAAAATAAGCAGCTGAAGGCATATCTTTTTATCTTGTCTTAATTAAATTCTTTTGTATAGCTTTGGTTGCAAATTTTGAAATAAAAGTATTATTATATAATACCATTTATAGCTACAATAAATTATTACGGTTATGGGTAACAAATAATAACGTAACAACACAACTATAACAAAATATAATTACAAGAGAATTTTTTTTGTACTAAAATTGGGCGTAATACTCATCGGATGTAATTGAAGAGATTAGAATGCAGAAATTATAGGAAAAATAAGGCTAATGTGAAAATCACACCAATAAAAGTATGCAAAAATAGAAGAAGACAAGCGTTTAAAGTGGTTCGATGTTGTAGCCTATGTCCACTTTGAAGAGATTGATGTTTATTCATGATTCTCAACTGAATTACAATGATATAATAGCTAGTACTCAAGTTACAATGGAGTTTCAGAAGAGTGACGGCATAGAAGCTTACAATGACATAATAGCTAGTACTCAAGTTCGATGGATTGCATCTTACTTCGTATCGATGCTTTTAGGTGCTATTTCGTATCGATCATTTGGGGAACTGATGCGAACCACCTTCATTTGATGGATACGAAGTGGAGCAAATATGATGGATACAAAGTGGAATAAATATGATGGATAATAGATCAGTCATTGATGAATACAAACCGATGCTCCCTCTCTCTTTTGATTTTTACCGATCCATATCTTGAGCATACGAACTCCGATTGACTTGAAATTTGGAACATTAGCTTTCATAGCTTTGCTTGTTGTGTTATATCAAATGTAGCTCGATCCGAACTCGGACAAAATTTACTAGTATCCATAGTGAATCTATGTATAACCGATCTCCAAAACGAACTTTCCTTGGTTTCTAGTCAAGTTCTTGGTGTCGCGACCTTGCCAAAAGGTGGGATAACATTTGCCCCCTAAAGTACATCTTCTATGAACATGACGTGCTTTGAAAAGTTGCATCCTTCATTCTGAAAAAGTTCTATCCGATTCGCTGAATAGTTGCTATCTTTTCGCTAAAAGATGCAACCTTTGATTGATCTTCAGTGATGTAGATGTCGAACTATTGATCGTCAACGATCATGTAGTGTTTTGTTATGACTGAGTATTAAGCACTAGCAATTTGTTGTTTACTGTTTTATTGTCATCAGGTGAGCATTCAATCTCTTTTAACTTTGAAAATCAAATGTTATTTCGTCATACATGCACATATGTTAACCTGACTTCTGTTCATGTTTGTATGTTCACGGGTCGTTGTCAAGTTCTTTAGTTTTTGTTTGGATTGAGTTTTGTATTGATCCTCTCCCGGATCGATGTGAAATTCGAGTTGTAACAAAGTTTGATGGTTGTTTTAAGTCCTTCCATTGTATCAATCCTCTCCTGGATCGATCTAAGATGTTGGAATGTATGCTTCGTATCGATGGATACATAATATTGGGTCTCAGATTGATGGATACAAGAATAATGCTTTGCATCGATGGAGTTGAACGATCTAGACATAATCATACAGTGATCTTCACATAGGATATGGCATTTCTCCTTCCTTTATTCAAAATGAATCCCCGATTGTGGATAATCTTTGATTGGAGTCATCCACGACTTCTTTTCTATATCCATCTCTAAGATCTAGTTGATATTCATATATCAATGCTTGGAATAATAATTATTTCAACTGGGACAAAGTCTGTTCGTCGCGCATTCCCAGAACTAGCTAGCTTGGCCAGTGACTCGGCTTTTTCATTTTGTTCTCCGAGGATGCATGTAATGGTGTAATACTCGAAGTCGGCTAGTAGCTCTTGGGCCCAGCTGAGATTAGGATCAAGACGTTGCCCCATAGTCAGATAATCTTCCCTGACTTGGCATACTACTAACCAGTAATCACATAAGACATGTAAAGTTTCCACTCCTAGTTTTCTTGCAAGTTTGAGCGTGGCGACTAAGGCTTCATACTTAGATTCGTTATTTGTTGCAGGAAGTTGAGTTTCAGTGTGTAGCGGATTGAACTTTGACGCTAGAAAACCGATTATTGATGGTTCCATCTGTGTACATTCTCCATTGGTTGGACAGTTTTCCATTGCTCTTTATGTAGTCGTCTAAAGCAGTAAATTCAAATATGGAGTATGCTAATTGTTTGGCCAAGGATAGCTATTCGAAGGAGGTAAGTGATATAATTTGCTTAGATCGATATTCGATTCGAGTAACCTTTTGGGAATCTAAGATTGCTATAGGATCTATCGTAATGCCTGGTCATCATTTCTCTTTACATAGCATTGCGATGCTTATGGCGTGTGTTGAATGGCCCAATTGATGTATAAATCTTTGCGATCCAAAGGTTCGGGTAAAATGGGAGGTCTCTTTAAGCGATCTATCAGAGCTAGAATTGCATCAACGCAGTTCTTAGTTCATTCAAAAGTTCTCTTCGCTCTCTTGGTTAGTTTGAAGGAGAGAATTCACTTGTAGATGGTCCTAGAGTTGAATCCACTTAAGACGTTAATCTTTCGATTTGGTCTCCGTACCTACTTGGTTGTCCTCGGTACATAGGTGTCTCTAATTGTCGAAATTTTATGGAAATTTGCCTCGATTCCATGAGAATTGATGATGAAAACAAAGAATCTTTCTGATGTAATGATGAAAGAGCATTTCAAAGGATCGATTTTCATCCTGCATTTTTTGGAGAGCACTGAATATCTCTGCAATGTCATCGATATGGTCGTTTAATAGTCATGATCTCATGAGCATATTAACCATATATACTTTCATCGTTCAACTGATCTGATTTTTGAACGATATGTCAACCATCCTTTGTTAAGTAGCACCAATATCCTTAAGTTTGAATTCATGGATTGCAACATAGCACTATAGGCCTAGGTCAGTAACGAAATCGTTGCATTTCTGGTCTGGGATATGCTACAGTATCTGATTGTATCTGGAGTTTGTGTCCATGGAAATGAGTAATTCATGTTCGATGGTCGAGTCCCCTGGTTGGTTGATCCTTGGAAGTGGAAGACTGTGTTTCTTCATGCCTTGTGTAATTTTGAGTAGTCGACGTACGTCTGCCACTCACCGTTTGTTTTTCCTACAAGCAAACGATTAGAAATTCATTTGCGTAAAGCACATCATGGATAAACCCATTAGTTTTGAGTAGAATCGCCTCCTTTTTAAGTGTAGCATATCTCGCTGGATCCATGTCGCTTCATTTTTATTCACCGAGGCATGCCTCGGTTCAACATTTAATGCAGGGTTCTCAATGGTTTGTAAGAGTCCATATATATATATATATATATATATATATATATATATATGAGATCGAGCCAAAGCGAACACATCAAGATTCACCTGAAGTAAAATAGTTAAATCTTATACGCGCATTGCGCTGAGTTGTGATCTGATCTTTAGCGCTCCTAATGGATTGTAGACACTTCATGTGTCTATTTGCAATGGTTAGTTATCAGCCTTATAGGCATGTTGAATCAAAGGCTTAGTAGAGTTTAGCCTCGTATGCCGTGTTGCTGCATAGCTGGCTCCAGCTATGAGTTTGAATCTGCTTGTTTTTCCAAGTGATGCCTTTATTCAATGTACTCATGATCCATTGCTCGTTGTAAGTGTCGGAATGATGATCAGTTAACCATAAGTTTGGGTATTGATCCGATGATTCTATCTCTAGGCATCCTTTCGGCCGCAACCTAGAGTTGTTATGAATATTAGGCTTGGGTCATAGGTTCAAGTTGCCATAGTCAACTCTTGGATAATCACTCTTTTGCCCCCAGTCTTGGGTTGGCGGATGCATTACGCGGACGGTCGAGTCTCGTCCCAGCCGTGTTTATATTGTAGTTCAAGCTTCAAGAACCTGAGTTGATTGATGAATGGTTGAATCACATTCATCTTATCTTCTCGATCATTCCCCCAAGCCTGGGGAATATCTCGATAAGTGGCAAGGTAGGTAACATCCGCTTCAATTTCGTATTCTGTCTCGTTGAACCATGGGATCGGGTTAACCGATGGTGGGCTGAGTCATGCCCATTGTGAGAAATGCAGATTATGGATCATAAGGCTAAGATTAACACTGGAGGGGGGGGGGTTGAATAGCGTTAATAAAGAATTACTAAATCTTTTTCGATTTATGTTAATTTAGACACAAAAGCAATATACAGACACAAATATGATTACAGAAACAATCACAGATACAGAAATAAAATAAAAGCAGTAAAGGAAAGAACACACCGAATTTTATACTGGTTCGGAGTGACCCTACATCCAGTCCCGCAACACAAGTACGGATTTCCTTTCAAAAGCAATTGTACAATTACACCCTCGGTTTCAAGGCTACGAGGTACACCCTCTAGAATTTCGATCCTCTGGGTAGAGATACTTGATTTCCTGGCCACAAGTTTACACAACTGATTTACCAAGGCTATAATCACACCTTTTCCCTTTTGATTGATTTCCAAGGCTACAATCACACATTTTCTCGCTTAATAGATTACAAAGAAGTCTATAGCTCTAAATAGCATTGAGAATCTTGTAGAGATAGTGATAGAGAATCAAACTAGAAGCAATCGAGTATGATTCAATGTTGATTTCGGCAGAGTAATGATAAGAATATGTATTAAGAAATGAGGAAGAAGAAGAGGAGCGAAAACCAGAAAAAAGTGATTAAAAATTCGTTGAAACTGACCCCTATTTATAGAAGAACAACAGCCATGTCCATTCATGAAGAGTTATGGCGAATATACACTTCTTTTGAAATTTGAATTTTTGAATCAAACTGTCACCATGTCGACATGGTACCCATAGGCATGTCGACATCCCAAAGCTTTTTATGATGTTTTGAATTTCTTTGAAAATAACCTTTATCTTTTATAAAAACTAATTTAAACTTTATAAATATACTTGACTATAGTTGAAATTCATAAGTAAATATAAAGAATAATATATATAGAATTTAACCATAATTTTATATTTAAATCTAAGTATAAATATTTAAAAGTTAAATATATTATTAAAATGATAGTTTAAAATTAGGAGTAATTTGACTTTGAAAATAAAGATGTTTTTGAGGCTAAAATTATTTAAAATCAAGATCGAGGGTTTTGAATCTTTTAGAAGGAAAGTTTTGAAATCATTTTGAAAACAAGATAATTTTGTAAAATCATTTGAATTAAAATTAGTGGATACAAAACAATGTCCCACTAGATTTTCGTAGGTTTCATCCTACTTAAGGTTCCATCCCTTTAACGGGCTCGAAGTGGATTCCATTCCACGAATAAATTGGATTTTAAGATGCCAGTGCTTTTCTATGAGTTTTAACAAAAATTCCTAATAATAATAAAAAAATACTTATACTTGAAATCTTGAACTCTTGATAGTCTCTATACTCATGAGTCTTCTATCTTGATATCTTGAATCTCTATACTATATAGTCTTCATTCTTAGTACCTGCATGGTTAAATCCTGCATATACATATATTTTTAAACTTATAATGTTAGTATTTATATTTTATAATCTATTGTAAGGTTGTTGTCATCAAAACCATCATCTCACGGACTAACAATCTCCCCCTTTTTGATGATGACAACCTTTGTTTATAAAATATTATTCTATCCTAATAACTTCCCCTAAAACTAACAACTCCCCCTTAATCTATACCTAACTATCCTATTTTATATTTCTCCCCCTTTGTCATCAACAAAAACTTACTCCCCCTCATTCTTGGACTTCAGTACCTGCATTGTTAAACTATACAACGGAATATATATAGAGTAGGAAATAATTATACTTCTAAGCATGATAACTAATTCAATGTATATATATATATATATGTTTTACACACCAATCTTCAAATTAATAAGAAATCAATCCACACAAAGTATCAATTCAAAACTAAATCCATTCAAAAAAATCAAAAAAGTAAATAAAAAATCAAACATTACGTGGAACTTCCACCCATCCTTCTTCTCCAAAGATTGGGTCTGCCTTAATAGCATCCCAATTATCATTGTCATTGGTGAGAGAGACAGGAGGATGTGCTTCGTTATCATCCTTGTGCAGAGAGGAGATCATCCATCATATCGCATAGAAGTTCCTTTCTTGTTCTTTTATCATCTGCATTTGACTTAATTCTAAATGACGCTGGTTTCGTAGAATACATGAGAGAATATTCTTGAACGAATTAAGAGTTTCTTCAAGATTTTCGGATAAATTGTGAATAGGATTAGTCATAGTTGAATTTGTGAAAGAAATGGAGGATATAGATGATAAGAAATAAATTTCAGTGAAGAATTCTGGAAGAAACAGGTATATATAGGTGTAGAAATTCGTTTGAATTGAATAGACATGTGGTAGTTATTCAAATTTTAAATTCAAAATCAATTGCCATTTCTGATCAGTACATGTCGACATGGTGACATAGGGGATGTCGACATGGGTTAGTGAAATGTTATGACTAATTTAGATTTTGTGAATAATTGTGTATATATATAATATACTAACATTTATTCTAGAGATAAGATAAGGTAGATAACAGAAATAAAATTTCATTTCATTGCATATTACGATAATACAATGATTAAGCACACAACAAACTACATGAACATTCGAAATAATGCAAACTAAAACAAATACAACAAGATACGAAAAGATAAAACTAGTTAGAGGATGAAGATGATGAAGATAGTCCAAGTTTCTTGCTGACTTTTGAAAAGAACTTGTTCATCTTCAAAGAAATGTTATCCAACTTTTTACTAACGGATCGTTTTAGAATCCGTTGATTCTCCACAATTATCTTTTGGTTTCTGAGAAGGGTTTTGTTGGATGGATTGGAAGGATATTCAATACTTTCCAAAGATGTTTCACCTTCTTCTTCTTCTTCTTCAATTTTCATTTCATCCCCTTCTTCTTCTTCTTCTTCTTCAACTTCCTCTTCTTCCATTTCCTCATGAGCCAACCGCTCTTCCTTTTCGGTAAGTGTCTCATAAGGTTGAAAAACAAATGGAATTTTCATAAGCGAAATGTTGGAATGATTGAAAACTTTTCTAGAAACAAATTCTTCGCCCTTGAAATCCACTCCAAAATAGTTAAAAATCCGAGTGAGATAAATTCCATGGTATAAAGTATTCTCACCCATTTCAAGATTTTTAGGACGAAATTCATCCAAAATAACTTGTGCCCAATTTATGTCATAGTTTTCGAAAATAGCAAAAAGAGCTTTGCAAAATTTTGAAGTAGGATTGTTAAAATTTCCCAATCTTGGGGTCAAAGTATTTTGCAAAAGAAGATTAACAATTCTTGCTTTTGGTCGAAAATTTCTATTTTTAAGATCAAAATCATCATCACTTTCGAAAATGTGATGAAATGTCTCACGATCATGTTCATCGATTTTAAAGTTAGAAAGGTCCATTCTCGAACTCTTGCAATTGAGAATGGTACCCAAAAGATCACAATTCAAAACAATTTGAGTGCCTTTAACACTACTCCAAATTTCATCTTCATTTCCAACATAAAATCCGCGATTTAAATTCACATAGAAAATTTTGACAAGATGAGGACAACAAACAAAATCATTTTGAGAAGCATCAATAAGACTAAGAACACCATTGTTTGCAAAAAGAGAATCAATTTCATAAGAAGAAAAATCTTGAAAAATAGCAAATTTTTCGAGATGGACTTTGGCATAGTTAGCATAATTGATGTATGCTTATATTGCCTCCGGATCATTGAATAATTGCTCTTTGATTTTTTTGGAAATTCTCATGGTTGAGGGGTTGCTTGAAGAAGCCATTAGAGTAGAGAGTAGAGAGCTTGAAGTTATGAAGAGAGAGTTTGAATTTGAAAATGAAAGCGAAAAGATATGATAAAAGATAGTGAATAAATAGATTCTCAAAGGATATATTCTCTGGTCAAAAGGTATCTTTTCAGAGAATTGAATGAAGTGAAAAGGTGGAGGGAAATTCAAATATTTGAATTCAAATTTTGAAATTCAAATTCAGGTGGCCATGTCGACATCATGGTAGGGACCATGTCGACATGTGCTTTTGAATTTTCATGAATTTATTTTTATTAAGATCTCTAATATATATAAAATATTATTATTAATGTCTATTATATATTTCTGAAATATTATTATACTTATAATATATTTCAAAAAGTATTAAAAATAATAAAAATAATAATAAAATAATAAAAAATAGAAAATAAATTTTAAAATTCAAACAACACGCCAATTCAAAAATCAATCAATCAAACAATCATGCAACTAATTCTAAGCCATTAATTTCAACCAATTGTATTGTAAACGTGTACCTTTTTCTGAGTTCGTTTCTCTGAATTTGTCGGAGTCGTGAATAGTTGTGAAACACAAATTCGAATTATCCGTCTTCTGATCATCATCACTTGAGGACGAGTCTGAGTCATCTAGAGTAGCAGTAAATGCACACTTCCGTTTCTTTGCTGGTTCATTGTTCATAGGAGGATTCTGCCTTTTTGGATACGGACGGTTACTTTTGAAGTGGCCTGGTTTATCACAATTGTAACACTTTTCATTATTTGGCACTATATTCTAATTTCCAGAATTCTTATAGTTGTTTCTCTTGAGATTATTCATCTTTCTGTATTTTAGGAATCTACTAAAATTTCTGGTCATAAAGGCTATCTATTCATCATTATCGCTGTTTGAGTTTGATCCATCGGTCAATGCATTGAATGCCATTGATTTCTCTTCAGATGCTTTACTTTCTCTTCTCCCGATCATTTGAACTTCATATGACATTAGATTTCCAATTAACTCTTCTATCTTCAAAATACTGATATCATTTGCCTCTTCGATCGCAAGTGTCTTTTGATCCCATTCTGGAGTTAGAGAATTTAAAAATTTTCTGACTTGATCTTCTTAGAAAATTCCTTTCCCAAAGATATTAGAGAATGCACAATATCCTGAAATCTACTATACATATCTGAAATAGACTCATTAGCATTCATTTTAAATAATTGAAACTGATTTGTGATCATGGAAATTTTGGTCTGTTTAACTTTGCTTGTTCCTTCGTGAGTAACTTGCAAGTTTTCCATATTTCATATGCAGACTTACAAACTGACACTCTATTGAATTCATTTCTATCTAGTGAACAAAACAGAATATTCATTGCCTTAGAATTATTTTTTGCAACAGTCTTTTTCTCAGCAGTCCAATGTGCAAAATCAATTGTGCGTTCAGAATATTCAGTTTGTGTGATATTCCAAGTGTCTAATCCTATAGATTGTAAATATATTTTCATCCTACATGCCCAATATGCATAGATACTGCCATTAAAAAGTGGAGGTCTGACAGTAGACTGACCCTCTACAAATGAATTAGTGATAGGGATACTAGTGTTAATAACAGTACCAGTGTTGGTAGCCATTTTGAAAACTTTTCAAAAATCAGATTATGAAACTTTGAAAACATTGCTCTGGTACCAATTGTGAGAAATGCGATTATGGATCTTAAGGCTAAGATTAACACTAGAGGGGGGTGAATAGTGTTAATAAAGAATTACTAAATCTTTTTCGATTTATTTTAATTTAGACACAAAAGTATGCAATATACAGACACAGATATGATCACAGAAACAATCACAGATATAGAAATAAAATAAAAGCAGTAAAGGAAAGAACACACCGGATTTTATACTGCTTTGGAGTTACCCTACATCCAGTCCCGCAACACAAGTACGGATTTCCTTTCAAAAGCATTTGTACAATTACACCCTCGGTTTCAAGGCTACGAGGTACACCCTCTAGAATTTCGATCATCTGGGTAGAGATACTTGATTTCCAGGCCACAAGTTTACCCAATTGATTTACCAAGGCTACAATCACACCTTTTCTCGCTTAATAGATTACAAAGAAGTCTATAACTCTGAATAGCACTGAGAATCTTGTAGAGATAGTGATAGAGAATCAAACTAGAAGTAATCAAGTATGATTCAATGTTGATTTCGACAGAGTAATGATAAGAATATTTATTAAGAAATGAGGAAGAAGAAGAGGAGTGAAAACTAGAAAAAAGTGATTAAAATTCGTTGAAACTGACCCCTATTTATAGAAGAACAACAACCATGTCCATTCATGAAGAGTTATGGCGAATAGACACTTCTTTTGAAATTTGAATTTTTGAATCAAACTTTCACCATGTCGACATGGTACCCATAGGCATGTCGACATCCCAAAGCTTTTTATGATGTTTTGAATTTCTTTGAAAATAACCTTTATCTTTTATAAAAACTAATTTAAACTTTATATATACTTGACTATAGTTGAAATTCATAAGTAAATATAAAGAATAATATATATAGAATTTAACCATGATTTTATATTTAAATCTAGGTATAAATATTTAAAAGTTAAATATATTATTAAAAAGATAGTTTAAAATAAGGAGTAATTTGACTTTGAAAATAAAGATGTTTTTGAGGCTAAAATTATTTAAAATCAGGATCGAGTGTTTTGAATCTTTTAAAAGGAAAGTTTTGAAATCATTTTGAAAACAAGATAATTTTGTAAAATCATTTGAATTAAAATTAGTGGATACAAAACAATGTCCCACTAGATTTTCGTAGGTTCCATCCTACTTAGGGTTCCATCCCTTTAACGGGCTCGAAGTGGATTCCATTCCACGAATAAATTGGATTTTAAGATGCCAGTGCTTTTCTACGAGTTTTAACAAAAATTCCTAATAATAATAAAAAAATACTTATCCTTGAAATCTTGAACTCTTGATAGTCTCGATACTCATGAGTCTACTATCTTGATATTTTATCTTGATATCTTGAATCTCTGTACTGTACAGTCTTCATTCTTAGTACCTGTATGGGTAAATCCTGCATATACATATATATCTAAACTTATAATGTTAGTATTTATATTTTATAATCTATTCTATGGTTGTTGTCATCAAAACCATCATCTCACGGACTAACACCCATCCTGCAATATGTTCTAGCTCTTTCCTCTTGGCAGAATACTTCGTTGCTTCATCGATATCCAAACATGAGCTAAATTCTGGAAGGTCAATCGCATCCACTTTACTGCTTATGTCGCCATACTCTGGGAAAAAATTAAAGAGTGAATCGTCCAGTTAGATCCAATGCAGGATTGATGTTTCCCTTGTCGAATCCAGGATAAGAATCGGTGCGTGGACATTTAGGTTGCACTTGTTGTGAATTTCTCATTTAGTCGGATCGTGGTAAGAGTAAAAGAATGAATGGTCGCATTGCATTCTTTTGGAGTTGCACGATCAACTATGTCCATTTTGATTTACATTCTCCCGTTAGATCTAGGGATAAAGTCAACTTAAATGCGGTCATGTCATGATCATCTGGTCTCATGCTCTTCCTGACGGATCGAAGGATGGCGACGAAGGATGAATGGTCAAGTCACACTTATTCGTGGTTTATTTTTCTATCCATGCTCTTTTGGTCAAAGGAATTCGATGGACGTTCGGGTCACATCAATTTGTAGTCGAAGAAGATAAATATTGACTGTTGATTCAACGACACAATGTAGAATGCTCGGACCTCGTTTCCTTTCGATCCAATGGTATGATATGAAAGGTGCAGATCGATATTGCCCGTTGATCCAGCGTTACGATATAATCTGTTGCCCGTAACTTCGGGCATCATTCTGATTGGTTAGCATTAAGTCATCCTTGTAGTCATTGCCTTAAGTTGTAAAGGACGCTAAGATGGAGATGCAGTGAGTCATCTTTCTCTTCTTTTAGTGATTTGTTCTTCTACCCCCGGTCTTGGGTTAGCAGAATTAGTATGTGGATGGTCTAATTGCATCTGTAGTGAGTTTATACACCTCCCGTCAACTTTAGGTCGGAGTTGGTGGATGAATGGTCGAATCACATTCATTCATTTGTTTATGCCTGCAGCCGCACCTTGGGGATCCGAGTCAGTTGAAGGGCCTTTAATCACACTTATTTGATGTTTATACCCTGTTCGCACTCTAGGCACTAAGAGTTTTAGCTAAAAATGGTTGGACCGCATTTTCCTCGATTAGTTCCTCTAGCACTAGTCAATGGAAAAAGTCAAAGTGTATTCGATCGCATTGCGGCAACTTTAATTTGATGTTTCTCCGACTGAATTGTAGAAGGAATTGATTGGTGGGTGGTTGGGTCACACCCGTCCATGTTGCGTGCACAATCCGTCAGATCACAGGCGAGAGTTAGCGAATGAATGGTCATGTCATGTTCATTTGCGGTTGGATGGTAGTAATATCAATTCAGAATAAGACATCCAGCTAGGTCCATTTTGCGAATCTGCGTCTTCCTGTCGAATCAAGGAAGAAATTTGGTCTTGTAGGTTTGGAGAGCATCCCTATAAATTTATGTTATGGGTCCCATGCCGAGGACAAGAGTTGATGCTTGGAAGGTCGTGTCATGCCCGCTTAGTGCTGGATGGTCGGATCACATCCGATTTGTGTGATAAGTGTGCCCCAATGTCAGGTGAAGAGTTGAAAAGTAAACGGTCGAACCATGTTCGCTTTTTGTACTACAGAACTTGCTGTGGAATCAAAGTTGATAGATGGGGAGTCGAATCACATCCCTTTTGGTATTTATATTCCAAACCATGCTTTGAGGAATAGAGTTGGTTGATGGGTTATTAGTCACACCTATTTGGTGTTTATACTCCAATCCGCGCTCTCGGTACCATAGTTAGTTGATGGGTGGACATTCGCACCCAATCTGTGTTTATACTCCCGTCCACACTTTGGGGACTTAGAGTTAGTTGATATTTATACTTCAGTCCATACTCTGGGGACTTATATTTAGTTGATGTTTATACTCCAGTTCGCACTCTGTGAATCTGGAGTTAGTAGATGTTTATACTCCAGTTCGCACTCTTGGAATCTGGAGTTAGTTGATGTTTATACTCCAGTTCGCACTATTGAAATCTGGAGTTAGTTGATGTTTATACTTCAGTTCGCACTCTAGGAATCTAGAGTTAGTTGACGTTTATACTCCAGTTTGCACTCTAGGAATCTGAAGTTAGTTGATGGGTGGTCAATCACACCCATTTGGTGTTTATACTCCAATCCACGCTCTCGGCACCAGAGTTAGTTGATGGATGGTGTGACGTCCCACCTCTATACTCACACTAACTAAGGACACTACTGGGTAATGCCGTTGACTAGCACGAAGAATAAGGCTATTGAGGAGCGACCATCTGTAAAATGGCTTTGTATGAGTACCGATATGTCAACTGGTATGTTGTGCATTTCATTTCAAGAGGAAATCCGACATATCAAATACAAACACAAGGCTACTTCACAGTGGCTATGTGGTCTTCGGAAAAAACATAGAAATAAGCATAACATAAATTAGTCACAGATATTCATATCACTAAGGCAGAAACAGATATGAATACATCACATAAAAGTGTACATCAAAGTAGTGGTCATATAAGATCCACTACATCACAAAAGATTAGGTACAAGTGCAAGATAAAAGAATATGTATACATCAAGGAGTCTCTATCTCGAATGTATAATAACAAAAACAACTAAGCTAAAGTAGTTAGCCCAAAAGTCAGATGAAGGACCCTGATAAGAAGTCAAGCAGAAGCACCTGAAATGCCTCGGTCTGACGCGGGTATTATTTAAGAAGAAAATAGTAAACGGATCAGTCTAGCTATAGTATCATATAAAATGAGACAGGATAAAAGCTATGACAAAAACTTATGATAACAATAATGCCATACTGTGACAAATATACATCAGATAACAACAAAAATAATACAATATCTCAAATCTTCTCAAACACCAAAAAGAATGTCATATTCTTTAAATTATTCACCAAAACACAAATATTAATAGAGCTTATCAGTGCATATCATCAAAATTAGTGAAACACAAATTCTAGAAATCATCAACTAAAAATCCAGAAATCACAAAAAGGGGAAGGCCCGTCATAAACGGGAGCATGAAAACTCACCAGCATGTGTATCACAAACGGGTCGCTATCCCATAAAATGAGCCGGAGCTCCTCCAAACAGGGTATAGTCCCCCCTGCGGACTATGAGTCGTAGCTCCTCCTAACAGGGGATAGTCCCCCTTTGCGAACAAAGAGACATCACACATCGCTATTCTAAACCATAAAATGATCATCATTGATCAATAAGAAGTGTAAATTACACTATGCTAGTAAATAAGTGAGTTTAGCTTCATATCCCATAACCATTGGCTTAACTTAAGTATTTACGAACAAATTGTAGATTTCCACTCAAAAATTGTCACAAGATTTCAATCGAACAAGTCCAAGAATTAACCGACAAAGTAAACGCAAGCGTTTCATACCACTTATTTTGCTAAGTCGTTTAATTAAATTTCTCATACGAATGAGGTAAAGGTATGTATATGCTAATAGGTTGGAAAACGGATTTGAAAACAAGCTTTGTATTAAAAATAGTGTTGAAATCGTTTTTGTGAAAGAGTTTGAATATTTACTACTGGTATAGAAACCTTTGCATTTTAAACTGACAAATCACAGAAATGATTGTAGAAACAATCAATCAGCGAAAATTCACATACGAAAATGTGAATCAAAATCATAGAAATCAATATCAAATCCATCAAAATGGATATTCCCAAAAATCCAAAAAGAAGTCATCAAAGTCGATGATGACGACCAATCGGATCAACAAAAATCGATATAAACGGAAAGCCATAAAGAAATAGGCAATTTCCATGAATTTAACAGTGTCAGACGTCTGGTGGTATCCCCAAATGTCAGAGCTGAAGGTCTGGAATTTTCTCCCAGTTGCCCAGATGTCTAGGGAACAAACTCAGACGTCTGAGCTGAAAGACCGGAATTTTTATTCCGTTGGCCCAAACGTCTGAGTGTAATACCGGACGTCTAAGTTGAAGCTCAGGGCAAAAAATCGCCTTGGCCAATAATGGCCAATTCATCTCAAAGCGATCGAATGAGCACGATGGCTAAGGATTTATGCCAAGCAACAACCGAAACCTATAGGCTCTTCAATATACTCCGAAACAATATGTCAAAACATCCAATGTCCGATTTTCATAGATTTTGACTTCAAGATACCAAAAATTGGAAAAATTCGTCAAACCAATTAAAATCAAAAGAAATTGGTCATGCAATAGATGTTGGGAATTCATACCTAACAATAATGAAGATTATAGACATAGATGTGAGTTCAAGAACTCACCTTTAAACCCAAAAACAACAAATAAGATGCTTTAAAACAAAGGAAAGTTCAACCACTCTTCAACTTCAACTCAAGAAGCTCCAATTTAAGATCATAAGCAAATATTTCCTAAGTTAGGGTTTAGGAATTTCTGAAAATTAGAAAGAGATTGAGATGGAGAAGATGAAGAGGGTGCTTACCTAAGCTTCTCCTTGAATTTGGAGCTTGAATTTGAATTTCCTTGCAAAACTAGGGTTTAAGAATTTTAGTTTCCTATCTCTTCCCCCATTTTTATTTTAACTTGAGAGTGTTAGGAAATGAAAATAAATGAAGAGGAGAGGGGGTGGAGTTAGGATATTATGTTGGGTTAATGGGCTGAAACCCAAACCCAAAGCCCAATAGAAAAATAGAAAAATTCAACCCAACTCCAAATATATCGATGTTTATACTTAAAAAGGTCGCAAACTCCATTTTGAAATCAATGGAAGTAGTCTCGAGTCCAAATTCGTCTGTTTACAAAAAGTCACAATTCAGACTTTAATCTGACTAATGATGTTATATTTAAATAAAATATTTAAATATACAATCGTAAAATATGCGATTTGTTATAGGTGGTCAGTCACACCCATTCCAGTTAATGTTTATACTCCAGTTCGCACTCCGGGTATCTAGAGTTGACCAGCAGATAATCAGTCACATCTGTTTAGGCTTTAGGATTTCGTTCACACTCTAGGAACAAGAAGTTGATTAGGCACGTGGACGGTCATATCACATCCACCCTGTGTAGGCAAGAGAAGTCGTTAGATGGACGGTTCCACCCTCCTCTAGTTTGTAAATATAAAAGGCATGGTCGTTAGATGGACCGATCCATCCTCCTCAGGTATAGTTTGAACATGGGCGAAGTCGGTAGGTGGACGGATCCACCCTCCTCGAGCCCACGTTTGTAAGTATGAAAGGCAAGGTCGTTAGATTGACAGATCCATCCTCCTCGGGCTTAGGTTTAGTATGGGAGAAGTCATTAAGTGGATAGATCCACCCTCCTCGAGCCCATGTTTGTAACTATGAAAGGCGAGGTCGTTAGATGGACGAATCCATCCTCCTCGGGCTTAGGTTTAACATGAGCGAAGTCATTAGGTGGATGGATCCACCCTCCTCAAGCCCACATCCATAATTTTTTTCTCCAGCTCGCACTCTGGGAGCTGGAGTTAGTTAGAGGATTGTTGTGTATCAATCATTTTTGGCTGTAGTGTGATGGCTTGTCCTTGAGCTTGGGTCTTCACTTAGCGAGTGATCGGTAGGATCCCGATTACTTTCCACTTACCTGCCCTCAACGAAGGATGAGATTTAGTTTATGGATGGTTGGATCGCATCCATGTTCATTTGGATTCTGCTTTTGCCATGCCTAAGGAGTAAGATTAGTGTTCTGGCAAGCTTTGAGCTCAAGCAGAGGAGAGGATGGTTGAACTACATCCACTTTGAGTTGTGTACTTTCCCTTAAGTCAGGTGCAAGAATTGGAGAGCAGACGGTCGAGTCACGTCCACTTTATACTTTGCATTCTTCCGATCAAGCTGAGGAAGAGAGTTGAAAAGATAGCTCATGATGGTTAGTGAGTAGGCAGTCAGTCATTGATGACTTTAAATTGAGGGTTGGCCCCTGATGATGTTGGTTTAAGGCATGATGGTTTTGCCGAATCACAGATGCAAACTAGACAGTGAATGGTCAAATCACATCCACTTTAAACTTCTGTTCTCAAATAACCACAAGTCTCTAATGTAGATATGACGTATAGATGGTCATATCATGTCCACCCCTAGCGTGGTTTCGATCTTACTGGGCATCAGAAGAATTATAAGTATTTTGACGAGCTTCAAGTACGAGATGGAGAGTGCATTGTTGGGACATATAACCCCAAGTCTTTCTCAGACCTTCTAATTAAATTGCATAGGCGGATGAGTGGATGGTCGGTTGCATCCACTTTGTACTGGAGTCCCGACCTTGTCAGTCTCTCCCGCTTTGATTCCCTGCTCCCAAGTCAGGGGCATATAGTAGCTGATCTCATCATATTAATACCTCAATGACTTGATCATAGTCCACGGAGATTGTTTGGCATCGAATCTTGAGTACTCGGTTACCTATACCATTTGCAAGTAGTTTAATTCAAGTCAGTCATACTTCGCAACATAAATGGAATTGAAATAGAAATAATTCAAAAGATATCAGATCAAATCTCATTGATATGCGAAGCAACGTCCTATGCTCGCTATTACACTTCGGTCTATCCCTTCTTAGTTGCAAGTATAACGCAAGTGGTTTGGTTCGATCAAAGTTCTTGATCGATAGGGGTTGGGGGTTCCCTTCCCATCGTTTTATAGGGCTTGCACATATTGTCAAAGCTTTCCTTTCCGGAGAAGCCTTATGGCGCTGGCGTCCACGATAGCCATCTAAGGAAGTGGAGCTTCTTGATTTAGAGTACGGAGTAGGTTCCCTCCTTATCTCGCCATGTTGATCCTTCATCTGGTTCATCTATTCAAATATTGGATATGATATGTTGGTGTAGTTGTTGGCGTCTATCCCCCAGTTCTCTTATCAAATTCTGGAAATAAACTCTTGTGATAAATCCATTTATGGGTATTGGCAACAATTGGCTATGGACATTGATCAATTCATTGGCGGTCAGCTTCTTTATTCCCTTTAGCAATATGAGAAGTAGAACTGGTATGTCTGACCATGTTTGACAGTCTCCTTTGAGGAATGGGGGAAGACATCTGCATTTGATGGCATTCATCACTCTTGGAGGAATCCATGCGCCATTCTCACTTCATAAGGTAGTGTCGGGGGTTGTATTCTCGTAGAACACCGACATGGTCAGCATGTTGAATTTTCATTGGAAATTTTGTATGTAGAACAGTTTCAATGAATGGGTGTCAACTAGGAACGGTACTCCAATCGTCATTGTCATGTCCATTTTCTAGCTAGTGTTCTTGTAACATTGGTGAATGATGTGTGCACGATTGCCCAACATTCAAGTGATTGGTAATGCCGATTGAATGGTGAGTTGGTTAAGATGGGCTCATAGATTGGTGATTATTTCTAATTTTCACCCAGGAAGAAGCCCTATATAAGTTAGTAAGGAAGTCCTATTAAGGTTGTATGCCATGATCCTAGTCATATGGACAAGGTACGGGCATTTGAGGATGGTTCAGTGGTGACCAACTATGCTTTGAGCTGGCAGAGTAGACAATGTAGGGCAGTAGTCATATTAGCCATCGTACCATAGTGTCAATTCAGAAGTTTAAAAACTAGTCAATTGGGTGAAGTTACAGTCCACCTTTGAAGCATGATATATGAACCAACTCTAGTTCTTGGCATATTAGCTATGTTCTCCAGCCTTTGGGAGCACCGGTTGAGTAGTATTTCTTTACCCATTCCTTAATTGCAATTCAGCATTTGCTGCTGTAATCCACTATGTCCCATTCAGTCATGGAACGATCAAGAGCGTGGATGGAATGTTCATTCATTAAGTTGAGCTTTGAATTCACTATGCGGGTGCTCTGTGCTGCGGCTAGGGTAATCCTTGGACATTTGATAACTAATCGAGTATGTATGAAGATACATTTTTGCTGCCAACATTCACAAGCTGAAATCAACTAACAATCTATAAAAGCAAAGGAGATAGGAAAATATGATGGTAAAATTAAGTTTGGCTATGTTTGTTTTAATCCAGAACCGTTGAACATAGATAAGAAATTGTAAAATTTCACTGTTTAGAACTTTTTGAGTTGTTTGCCACTGAAGATTCATTCAGACATGCTTGGTTAATTTATATATTTTTTTCCAACGATAAACCATCACTAATTTGTAGCTTTTGATCAGCTACCACATTGATTTGTAGCTTCCCAAGACTGAAATCCTGCTCTATGTAAACAACAACATCATATAGTTTATAATTATCCTATCATCCAACTCTTAGCTCAAAAATTATTCGAGATCCATCTTCAAATTTGAAAGCTAATCAATTAAGGTATTAATTAGCTATCTTATTTTTACTCTTATATATATATTGTTGATGATGGAAGACAAGTGTGGAATTCATGTCAGTTGAATTAATTAACCGTAACATCATGCATTAATTACTTGGGGACAGAAGAATTGAGCCCTTGTGTTTTTTATTGTAACTGTTTTATTAGTTGTAACTTTTAAATGTATTGAAAATTTGTAGGGTAAATCAGTTATACAACATTTTTTTTATTGTTTTACCTATTAAGGATACATCTTTCTTACAGTAATTTAGTACCATGTTGATTTTACAAGTAGGCAGTTGAAGACATATCTTTTTATGTTGTCTTAAATTTTGTATAACTATGGTTGCAAATTTTGAAATAAAAGTATTATTATATGATACCATATATAGCTACAATAAATTATTATGGTTATGGGTAACAAATAATAACGTAACAACACAACTATAACAAAATATAACTACAAGAGAAAGTTGTTTCTACCAAAATTGGGCACAACAATCATCAGATGTAATTGAAGAGATTAGAATGCAGAAATTATAGGAAAAATAAGGCTAATTTAACAATCAAACCAATAAAAGTATGCACAAATAGAAGAAGACAAGCGTTTATAGTGGTTCGATGTTGTAGCCTATGTCCACTTTGAAGAGATTGATGTTTATTCATGATTCTCAACTGAATTACAATGATATAATAGTTAGTACTCAAATTACAATGGAGTTTCTGAAGAGTGACGGCATAGAAGCTTACCAAAAGTCCCTTTTCTAGATGCATATGGCTGCTATTTATAGGCGTAGGCTGAAAATATCTCACCCAGATCTTGGAGTACCTCTTCTCTCACGTGGGTGGCCCACGGGATCGAGCTCAAGTGATTTCGACTCGTTCTAGGAGCGATATGAATGGAGTTCGTATAGATCGAGAATTGATCCTTTTTGGCTGAAATTGATCTGGTACATTCTTGACGTTGTAGGCAAGCTCCTGTGCAAATTTGTCATTTAGACTTGTAGATCTCGAGTTATGATCGATGCATATTTGGATTTTCAATGTGCTGTCGAACTCGTATCGATACGATTCGTATCGGTTTGGGCAACTCTTTCGTATCGATGCTTCATGCTCTACTTCATATAGATGATTTAGTGACTGCTTTGTATCGATTATGTGTAGCCGCTTCGTATCGACGGATTGCATCTTACTTCGTATTGATGCTTTTAGGTGCTACTACGTATCAATCATTTGGGGAACCGATACGAACTACCTTCATTTGATGGATACGAAGTGCAGCAAATATGATGGATATGAAGTGGAATAAATATAATGGATACAAAGTAGATCAGTCATTGATGGATACGAACCGATGCTCCCTCTCTCTTTCTTGATTTTTATCGATCCATATCTTAAGCATACGAACTACGATTGACTTGAAATTTGGAACGTTAGCTTTCATAGCTTTGCTTGTCATGTCATATCAATTGTAGCTCGATTCGGACTTGAGCAAAATTTACCAATATCCATAGTGAACCTATGTATAACTGATCTCCAAGACGAACTGTTCTTGATTTCTAGTAAAGTTCTTGGTGCCGTGGCCTTGCCAAAAGATGGGATAACAAAAGTACCTACTTTTCATTAATGATCTCTTTCATCTTGAATTTTAAACCTACATATTCTATGAAATGTACTTTTAACCTTAGGACCAAACACATCATAAATTTGATATAAGTAACACATAACACAAAAAAAACAAATAATGTAACCAAAAAGTTGCTAGTTCTGTGCTATATATTTTAAAAAAATCAATATAATATTTGTTTATAGTTTTAGCACCGACGAGTAAAATGATCAAAATTTTGTTGATATAAAAAATATATATTAACGTACATATTATTTAACAGTTATGGCATCAAGGATAAAAAGAAAAACAAAAGGTTACGACAATAACGAAGATAATGAGATTTGCGAAGACAAAGCTCCTTTCACAAAAGATCCTGAGATGGAAAACGACTTCCTTGACTTGTGTATTAGGGAAGTTGAGCACCAAGGATATAAAGGAATGTCTCATATGAAAGATTCTTAGACAGGATTAAAGACGAAGATTAATGAATAATGATATATGAAATTTTCCCACAAATATATAAAAATCGTTATGACTATTTGCTAAGGATTGTGATGCATGGGTAAAAATTATTAAACTACCTGACATGTCTTTTGTGATGCCACCACCTCTGTACATTTGCCACCTGAAAAATGGAATGATGTTATTTAGGCAGGCTAATCAATTCTATAAGTATTATATTCTAATAATTTACAGTATATAAGTCATGTATTATGATGATATATTTATATTCATAAATGTTTAACATAAAAAGCAAAATCCAAGAGCGGAAAAGTTTCAAAATAGTTCTCTCAAATATCCTGATCTAATAGAAGGCTTGTTTGAAAAAATTCTAGCAAAAGGTTCATATACTTGGTCGTCTTCATCACAAATCTGACATCCTACCAACGATAATGAAGATGAGGATGATCATAGTGCAACAGAACAAGATACAAATGTAGATAATGTTGATTTGAAGAGTAGTATTAATGATGATTACTTTGATGGGATAAGAGTTACTGAAGATATACGTAATACCCCATGTGAGGAAGACATCAATTGCACTTGCCTTCGAAGGCATCGCCTCGTCGATCAAATAAAAAACATCAAAAATGCTCAGGTTATGCAACATTAGAAAATCAAACCAAGAGATTAGTTGACATTTTGAAACAGAAAATTGATGAAGAGAAGGCTAGCAAAGGACTTACATTGATATTATGGTTTCACTAAAAGGATGAAAAGTTTGGGTCTCATATCAAAAAATGAATATTGAATAGCAAAAGTGTTGTTTAGTGATAACCCGGACTAAAGTTGCTTTCATGGATGAACCTACTATTGATAAGAAAGTAGAATTTTTGATTATGTTCTATATTAGTAGTGTCTTGTGTGTGTTGTCGATAATAAAGTGTATGATGTATGAATAATTTATTGTACTGATCTCCATAATAATTTGCAAGTTTTGTTTCAATTATAATTATATTTAGATTTAATATTGATAAATTGTTATATTATTATAGAATGGCAATGAAACTTTGGTTATTCGTCAAATGACTCTTGCTTTTAATATTACTTAAATAAAAAACAATAGAATAATGCGGTAAAAAGTATCGACTTCATCTCGTTTTGGCAAACAATACATGAAATAGTTGTTGGAAGGTCCTTCCGCTGTTATATATGATGAATTTCGAATGGGTATGCAATCTTTTAAAACTTCTATCGTTTCTTTCGATAGAACAATTGGCTTTGTAATAGCAAACACCAGACGTCGAGGAAAAAATGTAAATGTCTTTATCCACTATAAGGCAATAACTGAAACCGTATAATAAGGTACATATTTCAACACTCTGGACAAACGGTTCATAAACACTTTCATGAGGTATTGAACGTGATGTTGAATTTGTTAGAATTTGATACCTTAATTCAATCAAAGGAAAACTTGAAGGAAGAGGCGGAGGAGGAAGTCACGGAGCATGAAACCCTAGCTCCATATTTGTTAAACGAAGAGGAGGAAGTCCCGAAGTATGAAACCCTACCTCTAGATGTGCTAAATGAAAAGGCGGAAGGTATGAAGCATGAAGGAAGAGGTGGAAGTTTGATTTGCAGCGGCATTAGCTTCGTTCAGTAAATAGAGAAGCGAAAAAAATTGTTGAACGAAATATTTCATTTGGTGATTTGCCGAACGAAATATTTCATTCGGTGATTTAGAGTATACCGGTCCAAATGCTGGTGCTAATGCCGAGCCAGCTTTGTATGTCTCTACCGAATCAAATGTGTGCCGAACCAAATGACGCCGAACCAGATTGTTGAGTTGCTATATAGCAGTTTCCCCTCCTCATTTCTTCACTCTATAAATAGTGGAGCTTCTGGACTACAATGGCAGCCATCCTAAAGAACTAGAACTGTGTAGAATTTGTTTGTATAGTAAATTATTCTTATGTATAGCCTCCAAAAGTAAATCAGTCTTGTAACTCTAATATTTTAATGATCAATAAAATCACCTCTCCCTAAGTGGACATACACTACCTCGTGGTAGTGGAGCCACTATAAATACTGGTCTTATTTATTTTTCTGCATTGCATAGATATGTGACTGTCTATTCTGGTGTTTATTTTGTTTGTTTCGACTCGCTACAATCACGATCCAATTTTTTTCCACTGTGTTGGGTTTTCATTCCCTTTAACTAATCATATGAAGGAATTTTTCCCAACAGTCTGGCATCGAAGCTGCAAGGTTGATTGAGGAGTGCTATACGCTATGGAAGGAGATCAAGCGACTCTAGTTGTTATAAGATCCTATACTAGAGGGATGTATATTGCGTTTGGATCACAATTGGCAATTGAGAAATGGAATGGGGATAAAGACTTCGAGAAGTGGCAAGGAGGATGAAGGCTGTTCTAATGAATAATGAAGTCCATCTAGTAGTGTTTGCCCCTGAGGAGTTGACGGCTGGCATCTCAGTCGCCGAAAGGAGAAGATGGAGAAATGAGCATTTACTACTTTACGACTAGCTATGGAAGAGAATATTAACTGAAAAGATTAGCAGTGAGTCCACTGCTAGGGGCATTTGGACCAAGCTAGAAAATCTCCACTTGAACAAATCTTTGACTAACCGTCTGATAATGCTGAAGGCATTTTTCACCGTACGGATGAGAGAGGGTACTTCAGTGAAGGAACATCTTAATTTCTTTGATGATCTCGTGATGAAGATGAAGACTATTGACTTGAAGATGGATGATGATGGAAATGATTCTTTTGTATTCTCTTCCGAAGCGATACACAAGTTTCGCTAACAGCCTTATCTTCGCTAGGGATGCATTGACAGTGGAAGATGTGAAGTCAGACCTTCTATCTTAGAGCTTGAGAGATCGAATGAAGGATATAAGTGAAGGAAGTAAAGGTGGAAGTAGTAGTCACGGCCTGTTTGTTGAAAAAGGAAGAGATGATAAGAAGAATTGGCACTCTAGAGGGCGTTCCAAGTCTAGGAAGCCCGATAATAGCAGGAGAGGAAAGTTTAAGGACGGAAAGTGCTTTATCTGCAAGAAACCTGGTCATTGAAAAAAGGATTGTACAGATTTGAAGAAGAAGGAAGAAGACGGATCTTCATCATTTGCGGTGGATAAGTCTATATCTGACGATGTGTTGTCTACAGCAGTTTCAGATGTCTTGGACCATTGGGTGCTGGACTTGGGGGCGTCTTTCCATATGACGCCTAATAAGGATTACTTTATTTCTTTTGTTGGACGAGTGGGAAGCTATATTCTTATGGGTAATGACGCTAGCTGTAGAGCAATAGGTGAAGGTACTGTAAGGATTAGAATGTTTGACGGAGTGATACGCACTTTGAACGATGCCCAGTATATTCTAGGTCTTCGGAAGTCCTCAATTTCTTTAGGACAATTGGCATCGTTGGAATGCAAGGTAACTATCGAGAAGGATAGTCTGAAGGTTTCGAGAGGTGCATTAGTTCTTATGAAAGGATATGTGTTCCGAAATATGTATTTGTTGAAAGGAAGCATAGTCCTTGGAGAGTAGAGTGTTGGAGTAGATAGTTCTCGTGCATTGGATGCCACAAAGCTTTGGCATCTCAGGTTGGGTCATATTTCAGAGAAGGGCTTAGAGTTGCTTCGAAGACGAAAAATGATCAAAGGAGAAAGCTTTGATAAGATGGATTTTTGCTAGGAGTGCGTGTTAGGTAAGTAAACTAAAGTATCTTTTGGAGTCGGAATCCATAGATCGAGGCGAGTACTTGAGTACATGCATACAGATGTTGGGGGACCGGTTGCTGCTACTCCTCTTGGAGGAGCAAAATATTTTATCTCTTTCATTGATGACTTTTCTTGGAAATTATAGGTATATGTGATGAAGGCCAAATCAGAAAGTTTTGAGAAGTTTAAAAATTGGAAAGTTCTTGTTGAGAATTAATCTAGTTCTAGGTCAAAGGTGATGAGATCTGATAATGGCAGTGAATTCATCTCTAGGGAGTTTCTCGACTTTTGTAGATAGCATGGCATTCAGAGATATTTCACTACACTCGATGATCTGCGATCCAATGGGGTTGCAAAAAGGATGAACATGACTCTACTAGAGAAGGCTCGTCGCTTGAGATTGACGGTGGGCTTGTCTGGAGGCTTTTGGGCTGAGGCATTATCAACTGTGGTGCGTATCATAAATTGAATTCCACGCTCAACCATAGATGGGAAGATTATAAAGGAAAAGTGGAGAGGTAAAGCAGTGTATATTAGTTACTACCGAATTTTTGGTTGTCCTGTGTACGTTCACCATATAAGTGATGACAAGTTAGAAGCTAGAGCATACAAGGAAATACTAATGGAATACACCGATGGTATCAAAGGGTATCGAATTTGGAACCCTGTTGATCGAAAGATTGTTCGTTCCAAACATGTTCTTTTAATGAGTCTGCTATGTTCAATCCGAAGGAGAAGCCACCTACCACATCAGAAGATTCTGGTAGGCCTAAGGATATGGAAGAAGTTCCTATGTTCTAGCTAAATAGTAGAGTTGTTGTTGATGCTATCAAGGAAAGCGCAGTTGATGAAACATCATAAGATAGTCCACAGGTACCTTCTAGTAGTGCTGATGATGTGCATGAATCTAGAGGAAGTTCAGTTCAAGGTGGAGCTAAAAGGAGTTTAGGCGAAGCAGTACCTACCTAGGCCAGTCGTAGGACTATTAAGCCGCCTGAAAGGTATGGTGATTGGCAGTTGGTGAACCTTTGCCTTGGTGATCAGTTTGACTATGCCCTATATGTAGTTCATAAGGAACCTCTTGACCTTGATAAAGCTTTGAAATCATGTGACAGTTCAAAGAGGATGTGCGGTATGGAAGAGGAGTTAGAGTCATTGAAGAAGAACAAGACTTGGGATATGGTACCACCTTCTCAAGGAAGCCGAGCCATAGGTTGCAAGTAGGTGTTCAAGGTAAAGGATAATGGGAGATACAAGGCTAGACTAGTTGCAAAAGGATTTTCGCAAAGAAAGGGATTGTAGTATGATGAGATATTCTCTCCAGTAGTGAGGCATACATCCATCTGCATTTTGCTCGCTATCGTCGCAGCTCATGACTTGGAGCTAGAGAAAACGGACGTGAAAACCGCTTTCTCGCACGAAGACTTGGATGAGACCATGTACGTGAAGCAGCCAGAAGGATTTGTTATAGACAGGAAATAAAATTGGGTTTGCAAATTGAAGAAGCCATTGTATGGACTTAAGAAATCGCCTAGACAATGGTACAAGAGGTTTGACTCTTTTATGCTTTCACTTGTTTTTGAACGTAGCATCAAAGTTGATTATGTGCAGTTCAAGCATTTAAAGAATGATAGATGGGTGTACCTACTCTTGTACGTGGATGATATGTTGATTGCTTCCAAGGATAAGGCTGAAATTGATGGTTTGAAGCTAAAACTAAAAGTGGAATTCGAAATGAAAGACCTTGGAGAAGCAAAGAAAATTTTGGGTGTGGAAATCCAAAGGGATAGAATGATAGGACTTTTGAGCTTCGCTCAAAAGGATTACATTCGAAAGGTTCTTGCTCGGTTTAGCATGGAAGGGGGCAAGGAATCAGCACACCCATTCCTTTGCACATATAGCTTTCTAGTAAAGGCTCTCCGATCTCGGAAAAGGACAAGGCTTATATGATGAAGGTCCTATATGCAAGTGCAGTTGGAAGCTTGATGTATGACATAGTTTGCCCTAGGCCTGACATTGCACATGCGGTTGGAATGGTGAATAGGTTCATGGAAAATCCAAGAAAGACGCATTGGGAAGCAGTGAAGTGTATCTTCAGATACCTTAGAGGAACTCCAAACCATGTACTTGTCTTTGGCGGCAAGGGAAAAGATTATAGCTTGGTTGGATTTTGTGATTCCGACTATGCCGGTGATAGAGATCGAAGGAAGTCAACCTCCGGATATGTTTTCACCATTGGTGAGACAGCGATCAATTGGAGAGCAAGGTTGCAGACGATTGTGGCTTTGTCTACTATAGAGATAGAGCTCATATGTGATGACTCAGAAATTTGGGCAATATCAATTTAATAATTTGTATTAAAATTTAAGTTGATTTGATAATCATTATTAATAAAATTTGAATTTAATTTAATTATCTAATTAAATAAATATTTAATTAGTGAATTTTATCTTTTTAAAAAAGTTAATAAAATGTTTTCTATTTATAATGTATGTATATATATGTATATATTGTAAATAGATAAGCTTTGGTTTGAAATTTAATAAATAAATAAAATCTTTTTTTTAAATTCTAATATACATTTTGATAATTTGGAAATTATGATTTTATTTAATATATAACTTTTCAAAGTTATTTAATAAATAACTATATGGTTTTAAATACTTAAGGAAAATGATTAATTGTTTAAAATTTATATCTTAGCTTAAGTTTAAATATCAAATTAATAAAAAGGTTTTTTTTAAATATTACTGGATAAATATGATTTGTAATTAGATATGAAAATTTAAGATACAATTTACATATAAAACATTAATTCATTTAAGTAAGATAAGTAATAAGTAATTTATAATCTCTTTTATCAATTATTTAAAATTTGTTAAATGTGTTATTTTCAAACAATATTAATAAATGTATAGATATAGATAGGTTTTAAAGACAATAGAATTGCTATTTTTAAATTAATTGTGTTGGCTTTAAATTGGATTTTTAAATTTAAGTTGGATTTGAATTTGAATTAATTTTGAAATTCAAAAGGATAATTTTTTTAAAATATTTGGATAAGCATTTAATTATTTATAATTTGTTTTATTACATTTTCTTTAAAAAGAAATTCACATATACATTTACATAAGAATAAATAAATAAGTAAAAACTTTTATTAACTTTTAAATTAAGTATTAAATATTTAAATAACAAGTGTTAATATATTAAGTAACCATAGTGACATGTGTAATTTAATGAATTACTGTATATGACAAATGTTGTAATATTAGACAAGTGTCATATTTTGTTTTTAATTTTTCTTTTATTTTAAAATAAATCATTGTGACTTATAAAAACATGCTTTATCACCTTCATCTCTTTTTTCTATCTTTCTAAAATCAAGGAATCCGTAGTTCACTTCTTTAAACCAGAAAAATTCAAAAGCTTGTAAATAAACTTCAAATCCTCTTCAAACCAAAATCAAAAGCCTACCTGCATTCGTCAATCCTGTACATTTTCAAAGATCTCTGCAAAACATCTTCCTCAAACCACTAGCCTGCATTTTTCAAAATCAATAACCAGAACAAAGACTGCATTTTTTTAAAAATCCGTGATACATCAAACCTGAGCATTTGCATTTTTTTAAACCCGAGAACAACAAAAGCATGCAAAGCATTTTCAAGATCAAAAGGCTGCATACATTTTCTTCAAAACTGGAGTTTGTTTGAGCAAGCAAGGTTTCAAATTTCAAAGCTTAAATCATCTCAACAGCAAAACGATTTCCAGTAACAGGCTTTCAAGGATCTAAGCCAACTCAAGTTTTAATAAAAAAACAAGAAGCTAAAGCATTTCAGTTTTAAAGATTCAAAAGCAATTTCAAATTGAAGGCTCTGTTCTTCATCCTCAAGACTGGTGACTAACATCACTATTTAAAAGTTTAAGTATATGATTCTGTTGCATGTTCATCTCTGAAAATAAGTATGCTTCTATGTATATCTATAAGTAAATCTTTGTGTGCATATATATGAGTATATTGGCGTGTGCGTTACTGTGTATCTGGATTTCTCCTGATTCTAGTTTCCAGGCTCAAGATCAAATAAAAAAAAATCATTTGCTCTTCATCCAATCTTTGTTAGGACTTAAGTCTTGAACAAATTGTGTTTGTTGTATCATAGATTTAAGTTTAAAAATTTGATTAAGATAAAATAATTTTTATTGTCTCTGGAAATAATAAAACAACAGAGCAAACTTAAAATAAGTCAAAATTCAATTACCATGATTCATGAATTCAGGGATATAAATCAAATACTTAAACTAAAACTTGATTTTTGAAACTAAAATCATAATTTTTAGTGATGGTATGAATAAGTATTTCTAATTTGACCAGAAATCGGTATTTGAGGGGTTTTTGATGATTTCGATGGTCTGGGAGGTCGTGGTTCTTTCTAGAGGAAGAAGAGTGGTCAGAGACTTGGGGAAAAATGGTAGAAGTGATGGCAGATCACGGTGGCGGCGACCGATTTAAGTTTTTTAAATCTAGTTTTGGTTAGGATAGGAGTTTGTGATCGTCTCGAATCCTCTGGTTGATCGAGTTCAATAGAACTCTAGGGAAGGGTTGGTGATCAACAATGGGAGCACGAGAGGTTTTCCAGGCGTTGCTTTTGGTTCCAGATTTGAGCAGTAATGCTCGATTTTGACTTTGAGTTGATTGTGAGGTTCTAATGTTCGTAGTCTAATCTGAGGATGATCGTCGACTTGCTTAAGGCAATGCTGATGACCGGAGATGGTCGAAGCCACCGTGCATATGCACGATGCATTGGTTTGTGCCTGGTGAAGGTTGGTTTGAAGTAGGGAATTTATATTCGAGTAATTCTCGAGTAGTTCGAGTGTTTGCTCGAAGTTTTCTGAAATTTGGCTCGAAGTACTTTTAGGGTGGCTCGGGTCATTTGATGGTTACAGGTTTTAAAACATGTCTGCTTTTAAATTTTTATAGAAAGCAAAGATTTAACAAAGTTTTAAATCAGTTTTATGTATGGATTCAAATCTAAATATGTATCCTAGGTTTGAAATAAATAAAGTTTTATAAAATAAAATGTTTTAACAACTTTAAAATGTTTAAAGTGTAATTTAAAATAATTTGAATATAAAATGAATTTGGTTTAAAACTCTTTTAAATTTCTTTTATAAGGTAAGTGTTTCTTTAACATGGGATTTAAAAATATTTTTAAATTGTTTTAAACTCTGTTAAAGTTAAATTTGTATTCATTTTAAATCTTAAATTTGAAATGAATTTGAAAGTAAATTTGAAAGTAAAATGTTTTCAAATGTGTTTGTGAATGATAATTAAATCATTAATAAGAAAAATGTTTTTTATTTATTTTAAAGTCAATAAAGATTTAATGATTTGTGATTCATTAAATTATTAAGGTAATTAAAATGGATAATTAATTAATTTAACTAATTAATGATTTGGATTAATTAATTAAGTAAATAAGGGTTTGAATTAACTAATTAAGGTTTAAGTTAATTAATTAAGGTTAATTAATTTGAAAATAAGATCATTAATTATATAAGTTAATATTTTTAATTAATGATTAAAAATTAATTAATCAAGTAATTAAGATTAATTAAGTTACAGTTAAGCACTTAATTAATTAAATAATTAGAGATTAATTAAATGGTTATTAAAGATTAATTAAGTTGTAATTAATCATGATTGATTTAAGTTTAATTACTTAAGAGATGTAATTAAAGAATTGTTAATAGTTAATGAAGATAATTAACTAAGGATTATGTAATGATTAATTAATGAGATTAATTTGAATAATTAATTAGATTAATTAATTAAGAGTAATCATTTGTAGAATTGTTTAAGTATAATTACTTAATGAAAGTAATTAAAGAAATTAATTACTTAAGGTAATTAATTAAATAAATTTGTTTAGTTTAAGTTAATTAATTAAGTTTAATTAATTTAGAATAATCACTTGATGATTTGATAAGTATAATTACTTGGGAAAGTAATTAATAAATAAATACTGGATGTAATTAATTGAAGGATGATTTATTGATGGAAGTAATTTGAGTTTAATTACTTTTTGTAATTAATCAAGGGATTAATTAAAGATAATTAATTAAGGAGTAATTAATTTATTTAATGAAGTAATTAATGGTAGTTAATTACTGGATGAGATTAATCAAGAGTGATTAATAAATGTGGTTTAATTAAAGATTAATTACTTAATGTAATTAATTTAAATAGAGTAATTAATAATGAAAGAAGTAATTAAGGATCATTAATTAATATAATTAATGATGTAATTAAGGGTTAATTAGTTAAGATTAATTAATCAACGATAAGCGACTATAAAGTGATTAATTAATTGTAATTAATTAAGGATTAATGTAATTAATTAATTTATGAAGTAATTAAAGGTTAATTACTGTATTTGGTTAAGGATAATTAATTTGTTTAATTAATTAAAGGCTAATTACTCGAATGTAATTAAAGAATAATTAATCAAGGATGATTAATTAAGATGAGTGATTAGATGGTGATTAATTAATTAATTTGTAATTTTAATGGTTATGTAAGAAGGATTTATAGAATGAAGTAATTAATTTAATTTATTTTAAATTAATTAGAGAGGAAGTAATTAATTTAATTCACTTTAAATTAATTAGAGATGGTATAGATCATTGCTTATGTATGGATGATATTGATTGCCTCGAATGGTTTGAGATCTCAGATATGAGATAAGTGATGTTGTGTAATATGGATGCTTTGGTTGAATTGTGATGATAATGTAAATTATCTATTTGTGATGATAATGTGGATTATCTATTTGTGTTGATAATGTAGATTATCTATTGTGAAGTTGTGAATTATCTATCTGTTTGAATATAGATAATATAATTGAATTGTTTTAACTTTTAAACAACTTGTACCTAAAAGGTGGCGTTTTGGATTTCGATGAGACCGTGATTGGGTTTCAAGGTTTGGATATCCGAAAACCACATCGATCCAAATTTACGGTAGGTCGTGAATCTCAAGTGAAGATGATGATTCAAAGTGCAAGGGTTATTGTCATTAACTCCGAGGGTGATTTCAAAATGAGTGTAACGAGAAAATGCCTTCGGTTTCGTTCGACCCCGGAACGAACTTGTATGGATTGAATGCTTTCAGAACATTGTCAGGTGGACGATGAGCATTCTAAGAGATGTGTTCTCCAAAAGGTAATCGTAGCCTCAAGCCTCATCAACCGGGAATGGCTAAAACAGGGGAGGTGCAGCAAGACTAAGTGGGTAGCACCCAAGTAGGACAAAAATTTCCCCTGTCTAGAAGTCCTTTTTTATTCGGCTGTGCGGGCAGTTGGGTCACGGCCAATTGTGGGGTTGTCTTGTTTAGGACTATCCAGTAAGGGATGGTTCCAGCCTTATGTTGCAGGGGATAGGGAGTAATCCTCGGTATGGCGATCTAGGCTCGTACTGTGACGGGCGGTACCCCAGTTGCCCTGCCATTGTATGGAATCCAAACTCCAATAAGTGCAGTAGTTTTAGTTGTGCCTAACTATGTTGGAACGTGAGATGTAAGCATTCCAGCTATTTTTGCATTTTATTTGAAAACCCTAGACCCTATTATAATATCACTGGATTTCCTAGCAAATGTTTTGGTTAGCGTAAGGTACAAACTTACCCATGTTTATGTGTGGAAAATCTTACGTGATACCTTTGTTTCAAAGGTTTTTCTAAAGTTAAGCAACTTTAACCTGTTACTCACACCAGGCACATGTCTGACCTGGAGTTTATTTTTGTTTTTCTTAAACTCTTGGGTACTCAAATTTTTATGAGTAGCCAAGAGATTCAGGTTAGCTTTGATGAATTGTGGAGGGGCAATGGAGCAGGAGGCTTCAGCGTTATAGATATTTATAGTGTTCCGCTATGTTGGTTTCTCTGTGTTGTTGTTGAGTTGTAATAACTAGACAGGTGTTTATAACTGTCTAGTATATGTTGTTTGAGCTGTATATCTCTGATGTATATAATACTATGTAATATCTTATGTGATAAATATAATTTATTCGTTCCGCTGTTGAGATTCTGATGTCGTTTCTTTCTTTCTTCTTTATCTTTTCTCTTTTCTATCCCTTTCTTTCTCATTAATGATGTGTTATTTTCTGGAATGAAGGGCAGGTCATTACAGTGGTATCAGAGCGCTAGGTTGAGTGAATACCGAGGCTTTGGAGTGATTTCTTTCTTGAGAGAGCGTATTTGTAATTTTAATATATATAAATATATATTTATTTCTACCAATCGATTGGGTTACCTGTTCGGGTTTTCCAATATGAGTTCTAAAGGTAGATGAGGTAGTGGTTTGTAAAGCACGACTACCAATGGAAGAAGTCTGAGTGTTGAGGATGGATGTGTATCTGTCGAGACTGTAAACCTAATATCGTCTCGAGTAAGCTTTGCTGTGGTGTAAAGATTTCATCGATATTTGAAGGAAACCTGTTAAGGTTCGAAGTCCATCTTTGAGGTGCAAGTTTGGATGAGTAGAGTTTGGATCTGTGGTGTGACGACCCGGAATTTTCGAATATTTAAAATTGGAATATTTAATTGATTATAAATATTCAATATAATAATTTTAACTTGATTACAAATATCGTTATTTATTTGATAATTAAATAATAGAATTTAATAATTTAAAGTTGAGTAAATATGAAATCTGAGATTTCAAGCCTGTTAAAATATAATTTGAAAGCTTATAAAATTTATATTGACAACATTGAATATAATAGAAATGTTAAAATGGAATCTAACACTGAATTGGTCAGTTTTGGAATTTAATCGTTAAATTGAATTTTAAAATAGCCTTCCGAGGCAAAATCTCGGAATTCGACGAAACCAGTTCCATTGGATCCGTCATATTGTATTATTAGCGGATTTCAAATTTCGTATTGATCGGAATTAGAGTGTGAGTGTACGATATAATAACACGCTGAAAAAAATAAATAAATCAATAATAATTTATTCAGTCAAGTTTTTCTTATACGCCATCCTTTACTCGTTACAAGCACGCTACCCTCGTCTTCTCTCAGAAGCTAATGAACGAGAGTTATAAGCGTGTTTCCCTTTCTCCTTTTCGAAAACATTACAGCACTTGAAAAAAAAAATTAAGAAATGGTGGCCGAGCGAATCTATGTATCGCGTCTCCCTCCTCTTATATTTTTTTCCCCCAAATGAGTTCGATTGCAGTTAAAAAAAAAGAAGCAGAACATATCGAATTGAAACCAAGGCCGAAACCCTTTCCCCTTCAGTTTATCTTCAAATCAAAACTTCATGATGGCCGAGCTCTATCAATTTTAAAACTTTTGGGCCGAGTATCCTTAGCCGCGATAGTAGGAGGGGCCAGAGAATTGTCGCGTCAAGTCTAGGGTTTCGCGATTTGGAGGCTCATCGTTCGTTGATGGCCGCGGTTCCTGGTGTTATTCGAGCATCGTGCAGACAGTAGGGCAGCGTCGGGGTCGATGTCACGAATGGAGCAGGGTTCGATTGGGATGCGTGTAACTGTGTAGGCAGGGGAGTTAGGGTGGTCGACGATGTTGCAAAGCAGGGATTGGTGTGGTGAGGTATTCATCTTCACTGTTAATTTTTTTTAAATTTATAGGTTTGTGTAAAAAAAAAATATAAGTAAATAAAAATAAAATGTATTATAGGTAATTAACATGTTTAGTAAACTGATTTATTTATTTTAATCACCAAAAGAAAATTTATCTAAGGAAACTTTGTTAAAACAAGAACTTTTAAAATAAAAATCAATATTTAGTTAAATTTTACCAAATGGAAATTTAATTATTCGATTGGTTCGAATATTAATGAAAATCATCTAATGATTATACAAGGTCAAAATCTGATAGAAGCAAGCCGGGTTGGATCGAATTGCAAAACAAAATGAAAGGTGAGTTAATCTCACTCAGTTTAAAATTTGAATTTAAATGATTAAATTTAAATAATTGTTTGGATGGTTGAAACTGATTGATGGATATGGTATGGAATATTCTGGAATCGATATATTATTGTGTTAACATCTGTGGATGCAGGGAAAACAGGTTGGAGGGATCCAACTGGATCCCTCAACAGTTATTTAAATTATTTAATATTCTCTGCTGTGCATATTGATATTCTATGATAAGTTATATTGGAATATTGAATGTTATGGTTGATTTGATATTTGGGTGAATGAATTACCAAGATTTTATAGATTGGATTTCGAATAGGAAATAAAAGGAAGAAAATTTGTAAGTAAAATAATTATGGAAATGTGAATAAATTTAAGAATGACATAAAAATAAAAGAAAGTGACGTAAGGATTCTAATTAATAAATCTTGAATATAGAAAGAAGATTTTTGAAGTAATAGCAGGTTAATGAATTTTAAACTCCAATACTAATATCTTAAAGAACGGAACATTTAGTTTAAAATTTAAGATTTTAAAATTTTGAAAGGAACAAAGAAGAAAATGGGAAAAGCTTGAAATTTGTATATTTCAGTTAAAAGACTTAAAATCAAATGGAAATAATAACAATAATAATTAAGTGCATAATTAATGAAATTTGAAATGAATTGAGTAATGTAAGAAAACTTATTTTAAATGGAATAAATTAGGAATCAATTTGGAAAATTGATTTAAGTAATTTGAAGTTGGAATTCTCCCTGGATAACCAAGTACGTTTTCAAAGTAAATTTTAAATATAAGTTAATAGTTCTAAAATTTGTTTTAAAAGGTATGTTTTGGAAAATTTATTTTTTCTAATATTTAAATTTTAAAGTAAGTATCTTCTCAAATCTATTATAGTAGTAATTATTTAAAGAGTGACTTAGCATTTTGTTTCAACAGTAAAAATCTAGTTATATATTGTATTAAGTAACTTTATTTCCAAATATTCATATAAGATGTATTTTTAACAAATTATTAAAGTAGTTTTAATTTATATGTTTTAAAAGTATATATTTCTAAGTAAAGTGTTTTAGATTATTTTAAATCTAGTTTTGTGCTTGGTAATTTCAGAGGAGATATAAAATATTTGGGAAAGTTTATTCTGAAAGAAAGGTGGTTTGAAACTGTTTTCAAAGGATTGAAAATAGAAATATATCTTGTGAAGATATTTTGAGGATAATAAATAATTTGGAAAATTATTTATTGTTGGATGGTTGTTTGTGAATATTAATTGATAGTTAAATAACCGACTATCAATATTGGCCAAATGCGCTGATCGTTTCGAAGAGACCGGGATCGAGATTTATTTCTCGAAAACCACTTCGATCCGGTTTGTACGTTTCGTGTAAACGATTTTGGATTCGAAGATGGAGAAATGAAGTGCAAGGGCTAGTCGCTACTAATCCTGAGGATATTTCCAAAATGGATGTAGTAGGAGTAGTGCCTTCGGTTCCGTTCGAACCCGGGACGGACTTGTATGGATGAATGCTTGCGAAACATCGTCAGGTGGACGATGGGCATTCTAAGGGATATGTTCTAAAAGGTAACGCTTAGCCTTAAGCCTCATCAAATGGGAATGACTGAAAATCAGGGGTTATGCAGCAAGGCTAGGTGGGTAGCACCCAAGCAGGGTGAGGTCATTCCAGTCTAGATGTCCCTTTTTATTTCGGCTTAGTGGGCGGTTGCTGATCCCAACCGCGGGGTGATCTCACTCGGGATTATCCAGTAAGGGGTAGTTTCGGCCTTGTGTTGCAGGGGAGCGGACGTACTCCTCGGTACGGTGATCTAGGCCCCGTACTGTGACAGGTGGTACCCCGGTGCCTAGTCATTAGTTGGAAATCCATTCTCCCTACGAGCCTTGTACGAGTTTTGTTTGTATTACCCACTCTGTGGCTAGTAGCTGGAATTTAATGAATGTAACAATTTCGGCTATTTTATAAGTATTTGTATATAGACCCTATTATAATATCAGAGGATTTCCATAAAAATTGTTTTAGCTATCGTAAGGTAAAAACCCGACATGTTTATTTGTGGCGTGGTCTTACGAGATGCTTTTGTTTTCAAAGGATTTTTGAAACTTTAATAATCAATTGAGTGTGATTTTCTCACGCTGGTATTCCAGACTGACTCGGGTGTTAATTAACTGTAATGCTCGGGTCAGACCGAGTATTATAGAATACAGGATATGATGCTGTGGAGCTCAGGAGTCGAGCAGAATGACGATACGTACTCCCGTACTTGTATATATATACATATTCCGCTGTGTTGAGTTGTTGTGTACCCAGTTGTATGATATTGATGTTGAGTTGTGATTGATGTACTCTGATTGATGTAATATATAAACAGAGATATATTTGATTGAGTAAAGATTATTTATTATCTATTATATTTTATTCCGCTGCGATGGTTAGATTCTGATGTTGATTTTGTTTTCTCTTCTTCTACCTCTTCTTCTTAAACCCAAATGGTTCGTGTTTCTGTACAACTTGAGTTGGTTGTTGTAGAATAGTGTTAACTCAAGGGGTACGGATTTGCGGGCTGTTACATGTTGGCTGAGCAGAAGCGAGTGATGGTATCTTGATACCTCAGGAAGTAGTAGCTGTGTGATGAGACACAATGACTATGGATGTTTTCGAAGATGTTTCTTTGGAACAATTTTAAGGATGTATGTCTGCATCGGTGATGTGGCCGAGTTCAGCAGGGGTTTATGTTTGGTTTGAGGTCTGAGTTTCTCGAACATCTTTGGATTAGGAAGTCTTTAGCATCTGGTCCAGCAGTGCAGCTCAGAGTGCTCTGTGTGCCAACAGGAAGGTCATTTGGCTTAGCAGTTTGCTAGAGGTGAAGTTCTGAAGCAGCAGTGTAGATCCTTTTTTCGATGGATTGGCTGATAAGCATAAGCTGTTCTGATTGGTAAAGGGAGAACAGTTTTCTTGGAATTAGGCTGGGTTGATCGCAAAAGTGACTTGCGATAGTTTGAGTGTTCTCTTGGATTGTTAGAGATTTTTCCGAATGTCTTCAGGGAAGTCAGGGTTTTGTCCACATCTGGAGATTGAGTTCCGTATCGACTAGGATTCCAGGAGTGATACCGGTGGTTCAGCTTAGTAGAAGGATGGTTCCTAGAGAGAGAGTTTGGTGAAGCAGCTCGGGTTTTGGTGGAACTTCTGAGTTTTTCTTTTATGGATCCGTGGAATCATATTTCTGGGATGTGTTGTCTAGTCTGTGCTCATGTTCATCATCAGCATTTTCATCTACTCCAGATCAGAGTTGTGCAGCGGAAGCAGTTTGGGAGTGCATCTGTTTTGTCTTGTCGGATAGGAGAAGTAAGTTTAGTCTTCGGATATTTGTGGAGTAGAGTTTGTGTTCTCGAATTTTGGTTGATCGTGAGAGGATCATTTTGTTGGGTTACTTTGGATCAGTTTGTTTCTAGAGGCATCGACGAAGGTTGAGCTGATCAGGAAGGATGAAGGCAGCCTAGGATTGTCAAAAGAGTTTGTGGATAAGAATCGGAGGAATTTGGATTTTGAAATCGAAGATTTGATTTTGGATAAGTTCTCTCTGATCCAAGGAGCTATAAGATTTGGTAAGAATGGGAAGCTAGCTTCGAGGTGTATTGGATCTTTTCTGTATTCTTGTGAAGATTAGTGCTTTGGTCTTCTGGGATTGAATTGCTAGTTTGGAAAACTGGAATTCATTATGTTTCACGTATCTCTGAGGGAGTACGTGTCTGATCCATCTCTGGTTGTGGAACCAGCAGTCCTAGAGGATTTGGTAGTGAGTCAGACTTATCTATAGTCTGATATCCTGTTCAGTTTTGTACATCTAGATGAGTAGGAGCTCTGTAGCTTAGTAGTATAGCTAGTTTGGATTGTGTAGAGCGAGTATCCCGGTACTTATACCTGAGAAACTCTAGGAATTTCTATCCAGAATTTTGTCTGGATAGTTAGATTTATTTGATTAAAGTGAATTGGTTGCTATGGTTGTTAGCATATGGTTGATAAGATGCTTGTGATTTAAGATTAAAATCTTAGATAGATTATTAAATTACCTTTTCTTTTAAATTTCGGGGAAGAAATTCTTTTAAGGGGGTGGAATGTGATGACCCGGAATTTTCGGCAATATCAATTTAATAATTTGTATTAAAATTTAAGTTGATTTGATAATCTTTGTTAATAAAGTTTGAATTTAATTTAATTATCTAATTAAATAAATATTTAATTAGTGAATTTTATCTTTTTTAAAATAAGTTAATAAAATGTTTTCTATTTATAATGTATGTATATATATGTATATACTGTAAATAGATAAGCTTTGGTTTGAAATTTAAGAAATAAATAAAACCTTGTTTTTAAATTCTAATATACATTTTGATAATTTGGAAATTATGATTTTATTTAATATATAACTTTTCAAAGTTATTTAATAAATAACTCTATGGTTTTAAATACTTAAGGTAAATGATTAATTGTTTAAATTTTATATCTTAGCTTAAGTTTAAATATCAAATTAATTAAAAGGTTTATTTTATTTTCTTTTTAAATATTACTTGATAAATATGATATGTAATTAGATATGAAAATTTAAGATACAATTTACATATAAAACATTAATTCATTTAAGTAAGATAAGTAATAAGTAATTTATAATCTCTTTTATAAATTATTTAAAATTTGTTAAATGTGTTATTTTAAAACAATATTAATAAATGTATAGATATAGATAGGTTTTAAGGACAATAGAAATGTTATTTTTAAATTGAATGTGTTGGCTTTAAATTGGATTTTTAAATTTAAGTTGGATTTGAATTAATTTTGAAATTCAAAAGGATAAACATTTTTAAAATATTTAGATAAGCTTTTATTTATTTATAATTTGTTTTATTACATTTTCTTTAAAAATAAATTCACATATACATTTACATAAGAATAAAAAAAATAAGTAAAAACTTTATTAACATTAAATTAAGTATTAAATATTTAAATAACAAGTGTTAATATATTAAGTAACCATAGTGACATATGTAATTTAATGAATTAATGTATATGACAAATGTTGTAATATTATATAAGTGTCATATTTTGTTTTTACTTTTTCTTTTATTTTAAAATAAATCATTGTAACTTATAAAAACATGCTTTCTCCCCTTCATCTCTTTTTTTATCTTTCTAAAATCAAGAAATCTGTAGTTCACTTCTTTAAACCAGAAAAATTCAAAAACTAGTAAATAAACTTCAAATCCTCTTCAAACCAAAATCAAAAGCCTACCTGCATTCTTCAATCCTGTACATTTTCAAAGATCTCTGCAAAACATCTTCCTCAAACCACTAGCCTACATTTTTCAAAATCAATAACCAGAACAAAGCCTGCATTTTTTTTTAAAATCTGTGATACATCAAAACCTGAGCATATGCATTTTTTTAAACTTGTGAACAACAAAAGCATGCAAAGTATTTTCAAGATCAAAAGGCTGCATACATTTTCTTCAAAACTGGAGTTTGTTTGAGCAAGCAAGGTTTCAAATTTCAAAGCTTAATCATCTCAATAGCAAAAAGATTTCCAGTAACAGGCTTTCAAGGATCTAAAGCAATTCAAGTTTTAATCAAAAAACCAAGAAGCTAAAGCATTTCAGTTTTAAAAGATTCAAAAGCAATTTCGAATTGAAGGCTCTGTTCTTCGTCCTCAAGACTAGTGAGTAACATCACTATTTAAAAGTTTAAGTATATAATTTCGCTGCATGTTCATCTCTGAAAATAAGTATGTTTGTGAGTGTATTTATAAGTAAATCTCCGTGCGCATATATATGAATATATTGGTGTGTGCATTGTTGTGTATCTGGATTTCTCCTAACTCTAGTTTCCACGGTCAAGATCTAATAAAAAAAATCATTTGCTCTTGATCCAATCTTTGTTAGGACTTAAGTTTTGAACAAATTATGTGTGTTGTATCATAGATTTAAGTATAAAAATTTGTTTAAGATAAAATAATTTGTATTGTCTCTGGAAATAATAAAACAACAGAGAAAACTTAAAATAAGTCAAAATTCAATTACCATGATTCATGAATTCAGGGATATAAATCAAATACATAAACTAAAACTTGATTTTTGAAACTAAAATCATAATCTTTAGTGATGGGATGAATAAGTATTTTTGGTTTGACCAAAAATTGGTATTTGAGTGGTTTCTGATGATTTCGATGGTTTGGGAGGTCGTGGTTATTTCTGGAGGAAGAAGAGTGGTCAGAGACTTGGGGAAAAATGGTAGAAGTGATGGCAGATCACGGCGGCGGCGGCGGCGACGACCAATTTTAGTTTTTTAAACGTAGTTTTGATTAGGACAGGAGTTGTGATCATCTCGAATCCTCTGGTTGATCGAGTTCAATAGAACTCTGGGGAAGGGTAGCTAGGGCGTGGACGAAGTCATAGCCGGAGTCACTGGTGTTCTAGTGATCAGCAGTGGGAGCACAAGAGGTTTTCCAGGTGTTGCTTTTGGTTCCGGATTTGAGCAGTAATGCTCGATTTTGATTTCGAGTTGATTGTGAGGTTTTGATAGTCGTAGTCTAATTTGAGGATGATCGTCGACTTGCTTAAGGCAGTGGTGATGACCGGAGATGGTCGGAGCCACCATGCATATGCATGGTGCATTGGATTGTGCCTGATGAAGGTTGGTTTGAAGCAGGGAATTTGTATTCGAGTAATTCTCGAGTAGTTCGACTGTTTGCTTGAAGTTTTCTAAAATTTGGCTCGAAGTACTTTTAGGGTGGCTCGCGTCATTTGATGGTTACAGGTTTTAAAACCTGTCTGCTTTTAAAATTTTATATTTGATTTTAAAATTTGAAAGCAAAGATTTAACAAAGTTTTAAATCAGTTTTAAGTATGGATTCAAATCTAAATTTGTATCCTAGGTTTGAAATAAATAAAGTTTTATAAAAATAAAATGTTTTAACAACTTTAAAATGTTTAAAGTGTAATTTAAAATAATTTGAATTTGAAATGAATTTGGTTTAAAATTCTTTTAAATTTCTTTTATAAGGTAAGAGTTTCTTTAACATGGGATTTAAAAAGATTTTTAAAGTGTTTTTAAACTTTGTTAAAGTTAAATTTGTATTCATTTGAAATCATAAATTTGAAATGAATTTGAAAGTAAATTTGAAAGTAAAATGTTTTCAAATGTGTTTGTGAATGATAATTAAATCATTAATAAGAAAAATGTTTTTATTTTAAAGTTCATAAATAATGATTTGTGATCATTAAATTATTAAGGTAATTAAAATGGATAATTAATTAATTTAATTAATTAATGATTTGGATTAATTAATTAAGTAAATAAGGGTTTGAATTAACTAATTAAGGTTTAAGTTAATTAATTAAGGTTAACTAATTTGAAAATAAGATCATTAATTATATAAGTTAAGATTTTTAATTAATGATTAGAAATTAATTAATTAAGTAATTAAATTAATTAAGTTACAGTTAAGCACTTAATTAATTAAATAATTAGAGATTAATTAAATGGTTATTAAAGATTAATTAATTTGTAATTAATAACGATTAATTTAAGTTCAATTACTTAAGAGAAGTAATTAAAGAATTGTTAATAGTTAATGAAGATAATTAACTAAGGATTATGTAATGATTAATTAATGAGATTAATTTTAATAATTAATTAGATTAATTAATTAAGAGTAATCATTTGTAGAATTGTTTAAGTATAATTACTTAATGAAAATAGTTAAAGAAATTAATTACTCAAGGTAATTAATTAAATAAATTTGATTAGTTTAAGTTAATTAATTAAGTTTAATTAATTTAGAATAATCACTTGATGATTTGATAAGTATAATTACTTGGGAAAGTAATTAATAGATAATTACTAGATGTAATTAATTGAAGGATGATTTATTAATGGAAGTAATTTGAGTTTAATTACCTTTTGAATTAATCAAGGGATTAATCAAAGATAATTAATTAAGGAGTAATTAATTTATTTAATGAAGTAATTAAAGGTAGTTAATTACTGAATGAGATTAATCAAGAGTGATTAATAAATGTGGTTTAATTAAAGATTAATTATTTAACGTAATTAATTTAAATAGAGTAATTAATAATTAAAGAAGTAATTAGGGATCATTAATTAATATAATTAATGATGTAATTAAGGGTTGATTAATTAAGATTAATTAATCAATGATAAGTGATTATAGAGTGATTAATTAATTGTAATTAATTAAGGATCAGTGTAATTAATTATAATTAATTAGTTTATGAAGTAATTAAAAGTTAATTATTGTATTTGGTTAAGAATAGTTAATTTTTTTAATTAATTAAAGTCTAATTACTTGAATGTAATTAAAGAATAATTAATCAAGGATGATTAATTAAGATGAATGATTAGATGGTGATTAATTAATTAATTTGTAATTAATTAATGGTTAAGTAAGCAGGATTTATAGAATGAAGTAATTAATTTAATTTATTTTAAATTAATTAGAGAGGAAGTAATTAATTTAATTCACTTTAAATTAATTAGAGGTTGTATAGATTATTGCTTATGTATGGATGATATTGATTGCCTCGAATGGTTTGTGATCTCAGATATGAGATAAGTGATGTTGTATAATATGGATGCTTTGGTTGAATTGTGATGATAATGTAAATTATCTATTTGTGATGATAACGTGGATTATCTATTTGTGATGATAATGTAGACTATCTATTGTGAAGTTGTGAATTATCTATCTGTGTGAATATATAAAATGTGATTGAATTGTTTTAATTTTAAAACAACTTGGACCTAAAAGATGGCGTTTTGGATTTCGATGAGACCGGGATCGGGTTTCCAGATTTGGATATCCGAAAACCACATCGATCCAAATTTACGGTAGGTCGTGAATCTCAAGTGAAGATGAAGATTCAGAATGCAAGGGTTATTGTCATTGACTCTGAGGGTGATTCCCAAACGAGTGTAATGAGGTAATGTCTATGGTTTCGTTCGAACCCGAAACGAACTTGTATAGTTGAATGCTTTCAGAACATCATCAGGTGGACGATGAGCATTCTAAGAGGTGTACTCTCTAAAGGTAATCGTAGCCTCAAGCCTCATCAACCGAGAATGGCTAAAACAGGGGAGGTGCAGCAAGGCTAAGTGGGTAGCACCCAAGTAGGACAAGATTTTCCCCTATCTAGAAGTCCCTTTTTATTCGGCTGTGTGTGCAGTTGGGTCGCGACCAACTGTGGGGTTGTCTTATTCGGGACTATCCAGTAAGCGGTTGTTCCAGCCTTGTGTTGCAGGGGATTGGTAGTAATCCTCGGTACGGTGATCTAGGCCCCGTACTGTGACGGGAGGTACCACAGTATCCCTACCATTATATGGAATCCAAACTCCAATAAGTGTCGTGCATTTTAGTTGTGCCCAACTATGTTGGAACGTGAGTTGTAAGCATTCCAGCTATTTATGTATCTTATTTGAAAACCCTAGCCCCTATTATAATATCATTGGATTTCCTAGCAAATTTTTTGGTTAGCGTAAGGTAAAAGCTTACCCATGTTTATGTGTGGGAAGTCTTACGTGATACCTTTGTTTCAAAGGTTTTTCTAAAGTTAAGCAACTTTAACCTGTTACTCACACCAGACCCATGTCTGACCCCGAATTTATTTCTGTTTTTCTTAAACTCTTGGGTGCTCAAATCTTTACGAGTAGCCAAGGGATTCAGGTTAGCTTCGACGAATTATGGAGGAGGAATGGAGCCGGAGGCTTCAGCGTTATAGATATTTATAGTGTTCCGCTGTGTTGGTTTCTCTACGTCGTTGTTGAGTTGTAATAACTAGACATGTGTTTATAACTGTCTTGTATGTGCTGTATAAGCTGTATATCTCTGATGTATATGATACTACTAATATCTTATGTGATTAATATAATTTATTCATTCCGCTGTTGAGATTATGATGTTGTTTCTTTCTTTCTTCTCTATCTTTTCTCTTTTCTATCCCTTTCTTTCTTATTAATGATGCGTCATTCTGTGGAATGAAGGGCGGGTCATTACATCATAGTTGCGGTTGAAGCAGCTAAGGAGGCGCTTCATTTAAGGCGACTGTTCTGTGATTTGGGCTTTGCATATGAAGGAGTGGATGTGTACTATGACAGTCAGAGTGCAATTCTTTTAGCTGAAAATATGGCATTCAGTTCGAGGACGAAGCATATTGAGGTGAGAGAGTCGTATCTTGTTTCGATGAGTGAAGAAAAGCTAGTTCGTCTTTAGAAAGTTCACACAAAGAAGAATGTAGTAGACATATTTACCAAGTTATTTCCTGTTGCCAAGTTTGAGCATTGCACGGACTTGATTCGTTTAATGAAGTGCTAAGTGCCACAGGGTGGCACGAGGGGAGAGTTGAAATGGTTCATGGAGACGTTTGTTTTTTCATGGTGAAGATTGATAGGTTCTACATTGACTGGGTACTTTGAACACTTTGTTGACGGGCGGTGGCCTTGCCGGAGTTCGTTGACCAAGTGTAATGTGTGATGGCATTGCCGAAGCTCATTGGGTAAGTATCCACTGGTTGGAGCATGAAGGTGTAGATAGAGTTGAATGACTTGATGGAATTATGGTATCAAGATGGAGATTGTTAGAATCTGATACCTTAATTCAATCGAAGGAAGAACTTAAAGGAAGAGGCGGAGGAGGAAGTCACGGAGCATGAAACCCTAGCTCCAGATTTGTTGAACAAAGAGGAGGAAGTCATGAAGTATGAGACCTTACCTCCAGATTTGCCAAACGAAGAGGTAGAAGTCACGAAGTATAAAGGAAGAGGCGCAAGTTTGATTTGGAGCGACATTAGCTTCGTTCGGTAATATAGAGGAGCGAAAGGAAATAAATTTGCCGAGCGAAATATTTCATTCGGTGATTTGCCGAATGAAATATTTCGTTCGGTGATTTGGAGCATACCGGTCCAAATGCTGATGCTAATGCTGAACCAGCTTTGTATGCCTTTGCCGAACCAAATGTGTGCCGAGCCAGATTTCTAAGCTGCTATATAGCAGTCGCCCCTCCTCATTTCTTCGCTCTATAAATAGACTCACTTCTACACAATAATGGTAGCCATCCTAGAGAGCTGAAACTCTGTAGAATTTTGTCTGTATAGTAAATTCTTCTTATGTATAGACTCCAAAAGTGAAATCAATCTTGTAACTTTGATCTTTTAGCGATTAATAATATCTCCTCTCCCTAAGTGGACGTAGACTGCCCCGCTGTAGCGGAACCACTATAAATACCGATGTTACCTATTTTTCTACATTGCATAGATCTGTGACTATCTATTCTGGTGTTTATCTCTATTTGTTTCATCTCACTACAATCACGATCTAGTTGTTTTTCGCTGCGTTAGGTTTTGATTCCCTTAGACTGATCATCTGAAGGAATTTTCCCCAACATAATTTTGCTTTAGAAATGACTACTCCTTTAGATTTTCCCAAACTTATTGAAAGTATTCGATTGCGTATTGATCTAAGAGATGAGGCTTTTATAGGTGCAGTTGAAGCATTAGATGGTACATTAATAGATACAAATATTCCAACAAATGAGCAAGTACCATTCAAAGGACGAGGTCAAGGAAATTTCTATCAAAATGTAATGGTTGTATGCGAATTTGACATGAAATTCATATAAGTATGATAGTTGGTTGGAAAAGAGTAGCGCATGACTCAATGGTCCTAAATAAAACATTGTTTGATCCTGCAAATAATTTTCCTATATCACCTCCAAGTAAGTATTTTACAAGTATTAAATAACATCGTGAATAAAAACTATTATTAACTTCGCATTTATGCTGACGTAGGTATGTATTACCTTTGTAATACGATGTATATTTACACTAGAAGCTTCTTATCTCCATATAGCAACATCTGTTATTGGTTAAAAACCTATAGAGGTAATAATGCTACAGATAGAAAAGAAAGATTTAATCATACTCTTGCAAAACTAAGAAATATTATTGAGAGAAGCTTTGGTGGTTTAAAAAAGTGGTTTCTCATTCTAAACAAAATGTCCTCGTATAAATTTTATGCACAGAGAGATATAGTCATTGCATGTTTGGCAATAAATAATATTTTTACGCTATGTTTCTATTCGTGATGAGTTATTTGAGCAAGCCAAACAAAGTGATGGGGATGGGTAAGACATTAATAAAATGTATAGAACAATCGACAATGCAGAGTCATCACAAGTTCCACAAAGTGATAGTGATATATTTTCAGCTCGATTGCAAGTTTTCATGAATAATATGTATGATCAAGCTGTCAATTGCCTGTAACTAGTTGATAAAAAAATTGTTCATCGTGTATGATTTTATTTTTAGGTTATGAAAGATATATTTCAATTTGTTTTCATTGGTAGTTTATTATGCATTGCATTTGAGTTGAGAATATTTTTTATTTATTTCCTAAGGTCTTAATAAAAATGTTAAAAAAAGAAAAACAAACAACATTTCAGCATTAAGTATTCAGAAGAAGAAAAAAAATCCGTAGCCTTAGTGATAATTGGAATGAGATAATTTTAGTTGTTTTTAGTGCATATTAATAGTTAAATTTTCCCATGGATCATGTAATTGTTATGACCAAATTTGGTAATTTCTCTACAAGCATGACATCTTTCAGGAAAGTCTGAAAGGTAGTGAGTAAACATTTGCCTAACCAAATGAGAAGAAAGTGAATTTAAGAGTAATAATTCATAATCATCGTCAATAACTACCTGTTCGGGTTGGTGAAGATATCAAACAAATTTGTCCAAATTTAAGATAACTTGGACAACTGACATGTGATTTACTCACTGGCTACAATCACTTGTGCCATCAGTTTACCCACACTTTAACGGCATTCAATGCAAATATCAGATTAAGAAAAACTACTAGATGATTCAGGATCAAAATCAACCATGGAAAACACTCAAACTAAGCATGAGAATGTGGAAATTTTCAACTACAGATAAAAAAGGGCAATTAAAGATTACCTTATGTTGATGAATTGGGCAGCATTTTCAAGAGATAGACCCTTCGGTTTGACTAATTATTTTCTCCCAAAGCTATCGGGCAATTGATATTCCTCCACGTTCTTCACATTTAACATTTTCGAGTAGAAAAAGAGTGCAGTGCACAACAATTTAACGTTTACAAAATACAGTAACTAAAGTAATTCAGAGTAGTTGTCTATGGCTCCCTGAGAAGATAGCTGTGAGGCCATCTCGAACGAGTTATTCAGCTGTAATCCTAGCTATGGGCATTTGGGATAAGTTAGTTATTATATAAACTAGTGTGTAACCCGTGCGTTGCACGCGGTAATATTGTAAAAAAAATATTATTTATATTTTAGTTAGGGGTTTTTAGATTTAAGAAAGAAGATAGAGAAAAATTTATTTCTGGGACAAGAAGTTTGTTTTTTAGACTGAAGGACACATTTTAGTGTAAATCACAGAATGATAGTTGTAACTATCATTTTCTTTTTTTTTGGGCAAAGCCAGCGGGGTTAAATGGCCCCCCACCATATGTTTATAGTCAATAAGAAGCAATCTTACAATCATAAAAGAAAATAACAGAGACAACTAGGATAAAGGATAAAGAACACAGAAAAAAAGAAAAAGAAAGAAGAACAAAAAAAACAAGAAGACAAGAGAGCTCAAGACCATAAGTCAACCACAACAGGGTCAAAGTGGTAGGTGGATAGAGACATAACTTGTTTTGTTTCTCTTCGGATGCAGTGGAACAATTCCATTCTATGAAGTCGCTTGTTATTGAATATGATTACATTTCTTTCCTTCCATATCGCCATAACGGTCACCTTTAAGTAGATCAACAATTCATAGGTGGAGGCAGTTTTCCACTTAGTAGCCTTGAGAATGTTTAACCATTCAATTTGACTGGGTAACATAGGTTGCATATATCCACTACGCCCCTTCATTTTTGTTCCAATAAAGTTGGTGAAAGGATAATCAAAGAAGAGGTGGATATTGTCTTCAACAGCAGTATGACAAAAGCAGCAACATGAGTCAACATTTATTCCTTTCCTCCTCATATTAGCTTTGGTGTGCAGGGCGTTTTTTAGGGTTTTCCACAGCATGAAGTTGAGCTTTTCACTATTATGTGCTATCCAAATTCTTTTATTCCATACGAATCTATCACACGTTACAGGAGTAGTAAGGAGATTGTATAATGAGGCTATAGAGTGCTCCTTAATATTATCAGACCAAGTATATTCATCGCGAGTAACATGGATATAGGAAGATAAGTTAAAAGGAGATCATTGTCTTCTGATGTTTTGATAGCTTGAAGAGGGCATAGAAATAAGACCGTTCCTGATATAAGACACTGCAGTAGCATTTATAGGGATACCAGACAGTTGAACTTCGTCATAAGACATGTTGTTATACAATATAAGGCCTCTGGCAAGCCAAGGAACATACCAGAATTTTTTAGAACTGTACTGACTAAGAGTAATCATGGCATGAGGCATAACCTTGTCTCTTATTTGCAACATAGTTTTCCAAACCCAGCTGCTTGCTTGTTTTGCCTTGACCAACCATATGTCCGCATTCTTGAGATTGTGTTTGAGACACCAAACAACCCATAATGTATCTCTTTTGTTGATGAGATTATCTAAATGTTTAGAGAGGGCAGCCATGTTCCAGCACTTGAGATTTTTAATGCCAAGACCACCATGCTTTTTTGGGATCTCAAGGTTAGCAAAGGCAATCGGGATGATCTTTCTATTGTGAGATGTGCCAGTCCAAAGAAATCTGAGCATTGCAGATCTGATCATAATAATGAGTTTGTTGGGAAGGAGAAAAGTTCTACACCAGTAAATAGTAATGGAGAAGAGAAGGGAGTTAACTATGACAAGTCTTCCTGGCTGAGAGAGGAACCTATTGTGCCATCTACTAAGGACAGAAGTTATTTTTTCATACAGTGGATAACACTGAGCAACAGATAATCTTTTGTAGCAAGGGGGATACCAAGATAAGTTATATCAGATTCAATAAGAGACATTTTAGTTATTCTAAGGCAGGAAGAGACTTCATCAGAATTAAGGCCAACAAGAAGAATGTGAGACTTACAATGGTTAATCTCCAGACCAGTGAATCTGAAGAAGGAACCAAGGGTGGACATTATAGAAGTGAGGAACTGAGGGGTAGGCTTTGTGAAAATTATTATGTCATCGGCGAAGGCCAGGGAAGTGATCATAGGAGAAGAACACTTAGGGTGAGGAATAAATTTTTTGAGCACAACTTGTTTTTGGAAGGCAAGGGTAAGAATTTCAATAAGGATAATGAAGAGGTATGGTGAGATAGGGTCTCCTTGCCGGAGGCCAGAAGTGCCTTTAAAGAAACCAATAGAGTGGGCATTGAATACCAAAGAGTACCTGACAGTGGATATGCATTGGAATACCAAGTTACAAAAGCTTGGAGGAAATTTCATCTTTTTGAGGGTGTGCATTAGAGCTACCCAGTTGACAGTGTCAAAAGCTTTTCGAATATCAATTTCAAGCATGGCTCTTTTGGAAATTTTAGGGGAAGAGTAACCATTGAGCATCTCATGAGTGAGAAGAACATTGTTAAGTATAAATATCTTAGGAAGAAAGGTAGCTTGATTAGAAGATATGATGTGTGAGAGAACTTCTTTTAGTCTAGAAGCAAGGATTCTAGAAATGCTTTTGTATATAACATTGCAGCAAGCTATTGGCCTAAAGTGTGAAACACTGGAAGGATTGTCATTCTTAGGAATTAAGGCAAGATTGGTGCAGTTGATAGAGCTGAGCATTCTAGATTTATTGAAGAAGTTGTGAACAGCTTTAAGAACATCCGGAGCAATAATGTGCCAACATGTTACATAAAACACCGCATTGAAACCATCAGGACCACTAGCAGCAGTTTTTTTCATGGAAAAGATAGAGTTTTTGATGTCCTCATCAGTAATGGGAGAAGTTAAAGAGGTCTGCATTTCAGGCGATAGGAAGGGGAGAGCAAGATCATCAAGGAAGAAGAAATCAGGAGGGGAACTGGGGGATCCAAGCAGGGTGGAGAAGTAGTTAAGAAATGCAAAATCAACACAGTCAAAAGTAGTGTGAGTGTTATCTTGTAAGTCATCAATTTGATGAATGTAGGCTCTGGTTTGCTTTATCTTTAGAGATGCATTGTAGTGCTTGGTATTTCTATCTCCATTCATAGTCCAGTTCTCCCTGTATTTTTGTCTTGCCATACCAGCTTCATCAGATAAGGCAGAAACAAGCTGGTTGGACAGGTCATGTTCAAGCTGGATGTGTGTTATGTCATCAGAGTTGCACATGAGAAGGGCTTATACCTGTTCAAGTTTATGTTTTATATCAGTTGATAATTTCTTACCATCTCCATAGATTGACCCAGACCAAGTCCTTAAAGCATTTTTAGTCTTCTTTAGCTTTCTTTGCAGCTTCAACATAGGGTTACCAAAAGTGTGCATGTTCCAAGCCTAAGATACCACATGCAAGAAATCATTGTTATGTATCCAAGTATCAAAAAATTTAAAATTTGCATGTTTCTTAATGGCAGCAGCACCAAAAGACAGGATAAGTGGGCAGTGGTCAGAAAGAAGGGGCATAGGAATTTGAATTTGTATGGTAGGCCATAAGCCTAAGGCTTTTTGGTTAATAAAACCATGATCAATTTTAGTGAGGACTCTTTGCCCACAATGGCTTTTATTGGACCAAGTAAAAGGAGAGCCAGTGGTAGGAATATCAATCAGGGCAGCATTATGTATGGTTTCATTGAGAGGGGATAGATCTCTAGAGAGAAGAGGATTACCACCATGTTTGTGGGAAGATTGGAAGCAGCAGTTGAAATCACCTATAAGAATCCAGGGATAGGAGTTCTGTCTTAAGTGGGGAATATAGTCATGTAGGGTTGCCTCTTAGAGGGGGAGTTATCTGCATAGATGAATGTGAAGTATATAGAAGAGGAGGAGGGGATGTGTTTGACATGGGTATGTATAAACTGCCTATCAGAAAGTATAGGCTGAATGTTGTATATAGATGGATCATATAGCACAAGGAGTCTCCCATATGGAGCATTAGTGTGATTGGTGATGTATTGCCAAGAGGGATTGATATTTTTGCAAGCTTGCAATGACTGGGAAGGGTTAAGCTTGGTTTCAGAGATTGAGAGAATGGAGAGTTTGTGTTCATGTATAATAGATTTAGCTAGCTCAATTTTAGATACCATGTGAGCACCTCTTATGTTCCATGCTCCAACATTGTGTATCATTGGGTATACCTTTGTATTTTTTTTCAAGTTTCTCTTACCTCTATGAGAGGCTCTTGGAGTTGTTTCAGGGATGACAGAAATGGAGTAGTCAGTGTCTTCATCAGAATCTATTGGAGCAGGGTTAACCAAGTAGAAGTTTTTTTTTTGAGGAAGTTGGCATGTGGGAGTTTAGTTCAGAGGAGGTTTCAACAGATTTAGGAATGTTTTTTTTTTGATTTTATATTTTTGATGGAGGGATGGGTTTGCAGGTAGCATAGGCAGAGGTGGTGAGGGAGATGGGAGAGGATCAACAGGAGGATGAGAAGTAGCATGGATAGTAGAGCACGGGTTGATGTAAAAAATGGAGTGAGGACCTATGTGCAAGAGGTTGGGGTTATTTGAAGAAAGAGAAGAGTTTGGAGGTGGATTGGTGGTTAAGATGTCAAGTGACAGGGGATAAATTTGAATGATGGGAAGAGATGGTGATCCAGGGGGATGAAGTTGAGGGGGTGTGTTTGAAAGAAAAGATGGGGAGGGTTTTGGATCAGTGTTGAGAAAGTAAGTTGTTTCATTAGCATCTGATGTATTGTTTGCTTGTATTATATTTTCATTCATGCAAAGAGGTTGATCATCATTGGTTGGAAGAATCAAGTTCACAGCTTCAGTTTCAGCAGCAATATTGGGCAATGCATAATCAGAAGAAATACTGTGCATTAAGTCAATACTTTCATTGTTGGAATGAGAATAGGGTTGGATCAGGGTATTCTTTTCAGCAGCCTTCTCTGATGCTACTTCATTGTTTTGCAATACTTCAAAATTGTTTTTCAAGTGTAAATTGGCATCTTGAGAAATGCAAGTAGAGGCATGCATGGGCAGTTGCACAACTGCAGAGATTTCTTGTGCACCATCATTTATATCTTTTCCTTCTTTTCTTTCTTCAAAGTAATTGGTTCTCTTTTTAGTAATAACTTTTTCCCATACTTTTTTTAGCAAAAGAGGCGTATTGAACTTTGCTGGGTTTCACCTTATGACTGAGATCCAGGATAGCTCCACTTGAATTCTTTGCTTTTTCACTTACATTTCTTCCATCAGTTACCTTTTCAAGTTGACAGTTAAAACTCTTGTGACCAAAGACTTTACAATCTACACATATATCAGGCTTCCATAAGTAATCAACATAAATAAACTGAGAGGAACCATCTGGGAGCTGAACACAGTATGACTCAACAAGTTCACAGAGAGGAGAAATTTCTATTAAACATTTTTCATAGCTAATTCTTTCTAGCTTTTCGGTCATCTCATCCATACATATCAACTTTCCCAATCTGGATGACAACCAGTTAACTCCCAGAGGAGACCAGGCAAAGAATTGGATATTCGATAACCGGACCCATACTGGTACAGCTTTAATGGAGCCACAAACATTACTGATGGTGGGATCCCATTGTTCGATGATAAAAAGCTTGTTTTTCATCAGTATGGGATCACTCCTGATAATTTTGTCTTTATCCTCTATATCAGAAAGAAGGAAAAGAAAGATCGAACCATCAGATCTAACCTTTACATTTCCACGGAGCTTCCATATTTTCTTCAAGTGACTAATGACAGCTGAGTAAGATAATGGCTTGTCAAGTAAGAAACCTACTAAGTAGTCACCCCATACTTCTGTTCCAGCAGAGATAACGTAGGCGGGAGGAAGCATCACTTCACCATCAAAGGAGAGATCAAGGCAGATCGGTTTGTATTGACCTGCGTTTCGAGGGAGATTTTTGAATAGAGAAATCCAGGATGGATCCTTAGGAGGAGGATTTGGAAGGAGGGGAGGAAGGGAGGAGGAGGAGGGCAGCAGGGAGGAGGGAGGAGCAGTGGGTAAGGTAACAGGGGTGGGTTGGGAAGAACAAAGAGGAATGGGAGAGGCTTGGGGTGGGGGGTCAGGAGGATGAGACGGCGGCAGAGTAAGGAGGTTTGTACTTGGAAGGGATGGGTTGGCAGAGGCGATGAAATTAGGGGATGGGACAAGGGTGGGAGAAATTTGAGCAGCTTCCATTAAAAAGATTTTGAAGTCCTAATTGTAACTATCATTTTCGGTTTACACTAAAAGGTGTCCTTCAGACTAAAAAGTAAACTTGTTGTCCTTGAGACTATTTTTTTTTTGCAACTTCTTCCTTGTGGCTATTTACCTGTTTTAATTATTGCTAAAAATATATTTTTATTATGCAATATATGATAAATTTATTGTTATATATTGACCATGAACTAAGAATTGTGACGTTCAGATATAAGGTTGATGGTTCAGTATTCGTTAACTACATATATTTGTAAAAATTAATGTTCTAACTCAAAAAAATTATAATTAAAATTGTTAATACTGCATATATAAATAATTTATGCTATGTGATATATACATAAGCGAATACGTAACTTCACTATTTTGTTAATATAGATTGTTGTATATATATTGAATCACCATCTTTCTTGAAGGATTTATAAATGTATTAATGAATACTAAATCAATTGAATTTATTTGAATAATTTGAATTAATGATCGACATAACTAATTAAATATAAAGAGTTAAATGTAAAAAAGTTAAAATTGAGAAGAGCTTTTTACAAATCTGTAATTGAGAAGAGCATAGACCTTATGGTTAGGTTATCTGCATGTGAACTTTTTTTTGAATCTGACGTGAATTTTATTCATTTTTAAGTTCTCATTTTTAAACAATTTTATCCCTGTAGTTAACAATAAATTTCATGTTCTTGTAGAAGGGCCATGCTTAAAACGTTGATAGTTGCAAAATAATGTTACATAGCATTTAGTCGAGTTATGAGTTGGGTATGGTTTGATAACATGTTGAAGGTGAGAATGTTTGTATAATCTAATTTTTATCAGTTTAATCTGTGCGTTCACATCATAATGTTGTAAAATATAAATTTATCTTTTAAAAGTTGTTAAAATGAAATTATATTATGTAATGTATGATATTTTTTTGAGATAAATGAATTAGAATAAAAGGAGTTATTATTATTTATGTATGCATTTATGTTATGTGATTTATATACCTTCATATATCCGAATAAAGAAGAAATAAATTTATTATTTTTCTCATTTGTAGAAATATTGTATATATTGAAATCCTCTTATTTTAGGATTTATTATATGGATTAATAAATATTAGTTAATCATATTTATTACGATGGTTTAAAATTTAGATTACACAATTAGTTAAATACATAGACTTAAATGTAAAATATTAAAAGATAATTGAGAAACATTTTAAGTAATAGTAAAAAAATTAAATTTTTAGGTAGTTGAAGTTAACATAATTTCACAATGCAATGTATGATAAATTCATTTGGTAAATAATTCTAGAATAAATTTGTTATTGTTATTAATATGTATAATTTTTCTTATGTAACTTATACATATTTGCATCTAAATCATTTTTTTACCAACTTGTTATGCGTCTATAATATACATATTGAAAATTTCATCTTTTAAGATATATTAATAAATATTAGTTGATTAAATTTATCAGTTAGTTTAAATTTTAGATTATGTAATTAATTTAAATGTGTGGACTATAATGTGAAATTTTGAGAAAGAACCGTGAAATATTAGTAAATAATTGTAGATTCTTTTAATAATGGATATTCAAATGTAAGATTGTGTGAAAAGTTTAGTAGAATAATTGTAAAGTAATAATCATAGGATTTTGAAAATAAAATATCCACTTAGAGAGAATTAAGAAGAACATAGATAACTCCTATAATTAATGAGAGAGCTTCAAATTATTCTGCTTTACTATAATTTAATAGATTTTAATAAGAACATTGATCAACAGTTGTAATAAAAATCCAATTTTACAATCTGATCGTGTGAACTCCCAAAATATTACAATACATAGACGTTGCTGTGAGTTCGAATCTAACCTGATTGTAAAACTTAACTTTTATTCTTCCAGCTATCATAACTGAAGTTTACCTTACTAATTTGTGTTCCATACTTCTTAACATCAAACATTATTCTTTAGCTATCAATCAGGCACCCAAGCATTTCAAAGTCTTCTTTCTAAATGTTAAATCAAACCAAAACGCACATATTTTATCTGATGGTCGACAAGATGAAGTTTTATCGTTCATCTCATGTCAATCCCAATCAAAACTCTTCTTTTTCTCATCAACAAATATAGTCGATTAAGTAATTTTATTGTCGTCAATGATATGTACATCGTCGTCTTTGCATTGTTTTCTTATTTTGATTTCAAATTTTTTTGATTTGGTAATGCATCTTCAAACCATAACATCGAAGAGATGAAACACTAAATCGAGAGGCGTGAAAAAATATCCTAAAATCAATTAAAAAACCCTAAATAACATATCTATGGTAGATTTGTAGAAGAAAAATAGGCTTTAATGCATGAAAAGAAAAGTAAGCTCTTTGCAATCATCACAATTAGATTATCTACTAAATCTTCACTTTTATTATCTATTAGACAAAGGCCAATTCTATTCTCCCCTCGGTTTTTTTACCTTTCCCACCCCACCATTTCAAAATAAAAATCCACACCCCATTTTCACCTTACCCACCCTTTTATCTTCCAAAACTACCCTTCGTTTTTGTCTGCTGCCAACTGTTTCTTTCTCTTTCTCTTCTCTTCACTTCAACAAAAAAACCAAGCTTCAATAGAGGGGAACATAAATCTAACCAACATCACGGTAATTACTACTTAATTTTGCTATCATTTATTAAATCAATTCATCTTGGCGTGCTCGCTTCAATTAATCCCAATCAAAAAAATGAAACCCTAATTTGCAAACGTGGCAGCTAATTAAAAAAAGTAAGCGTTGTTATCATGCAAACCAAGTTAGGGATGGATGTTGATTGTGTGATGGCCACGTTGTTGTCTAACTTTGGTATAATATAATCCACGTTGCTTCTTAACTAAGTTATCATATAGTCCACGTTTGGGGGTAGTGTGGATTCCTTAATGATTTTTATCCTTCTATTTTTGACATAGATTAATTCGTTATTGTAGAAACTTTAAACAAGCCAATACATAATCCCCTATCGGCTTCCGAGAGAGATCGACGCGTGAAAGCGAGAGAAGAAAAAAGAATCGTTGACAGTGGAAGAAAATTATTGATAGTGGAAGAAAAAGGGAAAAAATAAAAGAATATGAACATGCATATGCATTTCAGCCTAATTACAATAATGGTACAAACGTCAGTTAATTTTTTTAAAATTTAATAAGGTGGGAAAGACAAAAAAGGGGTGGGAATGAATTGGCCTTAGATAAAAAGAGTTTTTTTTAATCTTTTTAGGATTTCAAATTTTTGAGAAGTACATAGGATTTGCAGAGAAGAGATGAGAGGTAGGGTTATCTAGGGTTGAGTGAAAGAATATGATATGATGGCCAGAAGTATACGAAAAAAATTGATATCTAATAAAACTACAATAGTGGTCGGAAGAAAAGCCGGATGTCAATAGTAGCACACTATTTTTATCAAAAAGTTGGAGTGTGTTCCAAATCCAACGTCAATAATATTTCATTTTTTTTCTTTTCTGTTTTTCTAATGATTTTTTTCTCATCCTCCGTATCAACTAATCATTATCATTCTTCGGTTTTTCAGATTTAAGCAGATGTTGCATTTTTTTAGTTTTAACCCACCTCGTGAAAATAAAATATTTACTATGTGAAAATAAAGGTAGATTTATCTAGTTATAAATGAAACTAGTTTTTAAAAAAAATTGTATGGCAATCGAATTTTTTTATACTTAAAAATTGTTTGAAAAATATTACAATTGAAAATCAAGTTTACATATGTGTGTGCATTCGTCATTGTACATTTTTTTTTTCAAATCTAAATATTATACTTTGAACTCTTTGCTAATTTAACCAGTACATATTACAAAGTCCGATTCTTTCAATTAAATAAATATTTTGTTCAAAATACTATTTTACACAACTAATGTGATAATTTGCAACTAATCTAGTTTTTACACTGATAAACATTGAAAAGTTTTGAAGCCGAAAGAAAAATATTTGTTAAGCTTAATACTTTGATTAATATTATGAGTTACGACTAAGTATTATTTAAAAACTTTTTTGTTCCATAATATATTGTTCTTAATATTGATGTCAGTGTCTAGATTAGACAAATAAGAAAAGAAAATTGCTACAATAGTTTTTCAATATGTTTCCGACCACTGTACTATATTTAAATTGAACTTTTCAACATATTTTGATTTATTGTAATATGTCAAGATTACGTTGAACCGATGTTATTATGTCAACATTTTTTCATTTAAAATTTACATTTCAAATTGTCGGTTTTTATCATTCACGAGTGGAGTGTTGGTTGTTTGTACTAGTGGTATGTCTTTCATGCGCTGAGCAGGCACTGATTGTATATTATTATTCTCCTTTATGCGTGTCCCGTATACCGATTGTATTAATCATTATGCATTGCACATATGTAATGTCTACCCCACACATTAATTATTTTACCATGCACATACAGAGTGATTGTCGTTAGATCTCTTATGAAATAAGTTGCTTAATTAATCATAAGCACCAACAAGGGCGGAGGGATGTGAGAGTAGGCAGGGTCACTTGACCTTGTTAGGATTAGATATAATAATTTTTTATATATTTTAGGTAATCATAACGTTGGTTGTTAATTCAAAATTGGAATCAACTAATATTAAATTGAAGAAACAGAGAAAAATAAATAAGTCATAATTCTAGGCACATCACATGCAATGAACTTGATGCAAGTAGGCCAACTACATAAGGAAAGACCTTTAGTAGCATTGAAAAAAGGTTACCAAAACTTTTAGTAGTGTTTTAAAGAAGGCTACTACAGGTCGCGCAACTAAAAGTACGACTTTTTGGTTGCATTTTAATAAACGATACGAAATGTTTCCATATGTTGCGTTTTTTATACGCTACTAAAGGTTTTTTGCAGCGTTTACAAAACCCTACCAGAACTAACATTTTTAATTGCATTTGTACTTGGATCATTCTTTGATTTTCTGCACATTTATTTTGTGCAACTAAAAACCTTTATTGCATTTATTTTATGCCACTATAAATTCAGGAGGTATTTCACATTTGTCTCTGTAGCATTTTTAAAACGCTACTAAAAGGTGTTGACTGTTTCGTAGCATATTTTAAATGCTACTATATACTGTTAATGACTTATATTATTTCCAGCAACCAGTTATATATCATATTAAAATCAGCAACGATCGTATAATTATCATATTCAAACCAATAATCAATCAATTATATAATCATCATATTCAAATAATTGAGAACACGTTAATCACATGAGTATAGTATCCATAACCATTTAGATAATAGTTATTTGACAAAATGAGCAAATTCACATACCATAAGCATTCACAAAAAAGTTTACACAACCAGTACTAACAAATATCGTCGTACATATAACAATTGAAGTCATGTCCATTGTTTTTGATGGTCTTCACTCCAAAAAAGCTAATTACCTGCAAACAAGATTGATAATCAACAATAAGAATTTTCCATGAATTATCAAGTAACATTCAAACAATATTAATTGATTGTTATTCAAACAAGCATATAAAAAATCAAGCCATCAAGTTCACAACCTTTCATAGCTCATGTCATGATATTAGATATGTAACTTCTGTTGTTTACTTGGTCATGAATTAGAGGATTGGGATGACTGTTTTATATAAAAAATTGAATGGGCAACATCCATTTCAGTCCACCTAATAGGAAAGTAAGTATGCTTCTTTTACTACCAAAGGTTTTAACATGAATTATTATTAGATATATGTTTTGAATCCTGACTTTTAATTTGTTGCTAGATGTATAATTTAAGTGTAACTAGTTATAGGCTATAATTAATAGGTTCTTTAATTTTACCCGCATGCAATTAATTGATTTTGAATTGACTAATTAATCCTAGCTCATATGGAATTGTTTAAGTTGTCCGATTTTAATATGATCAACGAATCTTCATGATGGCTACCATTTCTCAATAACCCTATGTAACTACTGTTACTGGTTGAAGAACTGTCGACCTTTGTTGCAAATTAAAAGGGTACTTTAACAAATAATGTAACTTCAAATTTTGTTATTCGGTAAAAAAAAGGCAACTTTGCAACTTCAAAATTTCCCACCTCTCTCCCTTTTGAGTTTTGAATTCATTTACCTTAAACCATTTTTTAACCATAAACTATGTATACCCTTGATATAATTAGCAATTTGTATCAATTATCACTTTAATTCACAATTTGCTAATTTTGATTTTTTTAAGAGCAAATTATATAGAATCCTTAAACATGATCAATAGTTATAGGTGATTTTGCATGGTAACAATTACGTAACCAAAAAGATAGATAATTCAGTAGTTGAGTTAGTTAATAAATAGATAGAATAGGGGAATATAAAAATGTCGCTGTTATAATGCAACCGAGTTCGGTTCAGTTTTGATAAACTAAAAAGCAGAGAAAATATTGGTTTTAATTATAACAATGGTGGCTTTAACCTTAATACTAGGTTCAATATTAATAATTGCGATATCATTTACCATAACAAAATACACCAAGGTTAAAAATAAAACATAGTAAGTAAAATGTACAAGGCTAAAACATTTACTTTAAGAGCTCTTGCGGCATTAAACAAAAACCACTGTAACTTGAATTCAGAATCTCAGACACAACGAACTAGTTCAATAGCTGTACCATGTTCATTTCTCTAAGAATATAATCCCATTTTTTCAAAACTTAAGGTTGTTTCAAATGATTCAAGTTGATTTGAGTTAGTGTTGGATTTTTTTTTGTATTGTAAATTTGAAAGATGAAAGATGAAGAAGCTAGGAGTAATATAAAAGGTAGGAGTAATATTGTTAAAAATATGGTGTAAGTTATGTAAAATCTGCTGTACATAGGTTTTGTAAATTTGTTGGAGTATGTTAAGTAAATTATAATTTTCAAATAGAATTGTCCTTCTTAGGTATAGGTACACAAGTTTGTAGGCTTTGCAGTAATGCCTATCCTTATAGTATGTTTTTTTCTTTTCTAAACTTGATTATAAAATTTCCCCTTGAAATAAAGAGTGGCTATAAGTAATCAAAGATGAAAAGTGTAATTCTTTTACAATGTATTTTACACATTTATAATTTTCATTTACATGTAACAAAATCATGCGTTTTATCTTATTTTTTTTAAGGGATTTGGATACTCATGCTTGCTTAAGTAGACATGAAGTGTAATAAGAGGAATCTAAGACTATGAAAAAAAGTGATACCTTCCAAGTGACATATCCTTCTGAACTGATCGCGATCATGTGTCCATCAACTAAGCAACAAATGACTGCAAAAATATAGTTTAATCAAGAATCTGGATAGAGATTATAAGCAAGCATTAGGCTGAATCTGTAGAAAGAGGGAAGAGAAAAAAAATTCATAGTGAAACCAACAGTACAAAAGATATAGGCAACACATACCATTTTCTCTGAAAGAATTCATTGTAAGTGATCCAAAAGTAGGTGATCCCAATTCATATGTCCAAGTTATCTCAAATAGCGTAGCCTGTTTAAGAGGAAGATGAGCCATATTGTAGTATTTGTAGTTCTCTAGTTTTGGCCAGTTAATTGAGTATACTTAAATGAATAAGTCTTCCATTGAGCAACAATTATCAATGTACAAGTAGCCTGCACTAATAGTCAAGTGGTTTTAGAGGTAAGTTAGAAGAATTTTTTCTTGTAATGTTCATGAAAATTGGGGTTCTCTTTCTTTAATTAGTTATTGTACTAATACCTTTGTTAATAATCCCGAAAGGCGACCACTTGTTGATGCTACATAGATTATACTTTGTACCTGAAGTTGCCAACATAGGGATAAGTCTTCTTAACATTTTGAGAAATTTCTCATTATCTGGTTACTTGTAGAAGTTTATAGCATTTACATATTAGTAGATGCAGAAGTAAAAAACGGGAATAATTTTTTAAAAAAAAAATCATTAAAAACAAAATAACAAAACAGAGACATAAGGTTGAGCTTGTTCAGAATGAGTTTGAGTGCTGAATGTTGATCGATTCAGAGTGTGCTTATTAACAACGAAATCTTATACTGGCCGAGTGTTTCATATATGTAATATATATGAATTTAGAACTTTAGTAAGGGTAAAACTTCAAAAAGTTTTTAAAGCATATTAGCAATTAAACTTACTATCAGTATATCAATATTAAATGTGTCATCGAGTAATGCGTTACAAGTGTGAAAGGACATAGTCAATCAACTTCATTAACAAATTAGGGTGTTAAAATGAAGAGACTTATTTTAAATCATTGATAGAGTTAACGCCTTGCCAAACTAGCTCTTATATCCTGTGTAACTTTTCAGAAATAGGCACCATTTTAGTTTTTGCTTGTGCAACATGATATTCCTTATGATAGACAAAACCTTTGTACTATGTATTTATATATGGAAAACAATTTTTTACTAACTCCATTATCACACAAAATAGACACACAAATAAAATTTAATTTTTGAACCCTTCCATGAATTAAATTAATCAATTATCAGAATCAATTATTAAAAAATTCATCAAATACGTGTAAGCTTCCTATTTAAACCCACTTTGGCAATAGAAAGCAAAGCATACAAACACGGTCATGAATGTTAAATGTTTGACAGCCAACATCAATAGAAAAAACTAAAGTACTTTAAACGATTATGTCAGCATGAAATAAGACTGTACTTTAGAGACAATAATTTATTATCAAATAGTAGCAGATTCACTGTCCAAAGTAACCAATATCGAACACATGCCTTATATCATTACCACTCTGGTCTCTCAAAAAGAACGTATAGGAGACATAACAGGTGCTGCTCAAGTTTAGATTATGCTATCAAATGGTGAAAAAACTCGATGATAGAAGATAACAAACTAAGCTTAATCATGCAATAAGCAGCATCGTCCAAACTAAACCATGGTTTTAAACAAGAAACGTCTTAACTTTATGAAAAACTTGTCAAAGATGAAGGAAGCATCGAAATTTTAGTGGGTCTAGTAACTACTCTATCATAGATAGATCACAAGAAGGCTGAAATGTATGAAAATAAGTTAAAGGCATTGCCTGGATTGAAAGGGATCGATGTACAGAATTTAGAGAGAACTGATGGAGTGAACCAAGGTGAAAATGTACGTGTAGAGAGGATGAACGCTTTGGATGAAGTAAAGAAAGCTAAGACAAAGAAGAGGAAGAGAATGCCAGGATACCCGAAAGGGTTCGATCTAGCAAACCCATGACAATCAAAAAATGATTTTGCACTGAGAAAGCTAATTACCTATAGATAGGTTTAACAATCAAAAAATAATTATGAAAGTATTTTACATAATTAAGGCATGTCAAACATCCTTAGTTAAACTATTGTTAAATTTAAATACTTTTTATTATTTTAGTTAATATTTTATCAAACTTAGTTAAATTACAACAAAACTTATTAACTTGTGCAGATTTTTTTAGTTTTTATAAAACTTAATTTAAAACTTAGTTAATTTCGAAAAATGTGGTTTATTTTTGTAAAAAATAGTTAAATTTTTATAAATCTCAATTAACTTATTTATAACTTTATTTATATTAACTCCAACTTATAAGTTATCTCAAATGCTAGAACATAAAATGTCATAACTTATATTTTAATTAACTTAAGCTTATAAATTATCTCAAGCTTAAACTTGATTACCTTAATCAATTATTATAAATTATCTTAAACTTAATTTTTCTCATAAACTTAGTTAATATATTATTATTGTAAACATAGTTTATATTTATACACTTATTTAATTTTTATAAAACTTAGTTAACTTAATCAATTTTAATAAACTTAGTTGTTGTTGTTAATTTGTTATTGTTATTATTCTTATTATTAATTATAAAACTTAGTTGACTTAGTTAATTTATTATTATTATTATAAAATTAGTTAATTTTATCGAACTGTATTTTGTTATTATTACCATAACTATTATAAACTTAGTTAATTTATATCGAACTTAATTTATTATTGTTGTTGTTGATGTTATAAATTGGTTAATTTTTATAATACAGTTAATTTTTATAAACATGTTTAATTTTGGTGTAGACGGTCCTACATCACAACCTTTATAGAAGGAACCAACGACGCTACTTTGATGGAGATTTGGTTAATATATGTGTATACCGATGCATAAAAACATCAGATTATATCAAGGTTTCATTGTTTCTTCATTCTAAGTCTTATATTTCTCATGAACTTTGAAATAAAAAAAGGATTGTCAAATGTAGATTAGATACATAAAGGATTACCTTAATAATAGAAACTGCAAATGATGCTAGGATAAAGGAGAAAGCAATACTTACAATAATTGTGGCAGAGAATGCATCTAGATCTTGAAACAACATTTACACGGTTAGAATGATGGAAATAATAGGAATGATACATTATAATGAGAATTAAAAAAAAGGCATAATAATATTGACTGCATAAAAATATGTGCATAATAAACCTGGCATTAAGCAGAATAAGTACTATAAGGGTTATTCAAGACAGAAAAGGAGAGCGTAGTATTCAATGATGTGGGAAGTGAATCTATATAATAACATTAACAGAAGTTTGAAGAAAGTTTACAAAATAGGTACCTAAAATATCATATGAATTTCAGATATTGAGTATTCAATGTAAAAAATAGCGACAATGTGTGCATATAGGATTATATATGTATTTGGAAGACAAAAGAAAGTTAAAGCGCCTTTTTCATTCTTTAAATTTGGTTTATTATTGCTAAAGTTGAGGCTCTTTTGGAGCTTAGATATCCTATGATGCCACTCATGGTTACTAAAAACTTAAAAAGGAACTCTTCTAATACAGACTAAACAATTAGTTTCAAGTTATGTGTTAGTTTTGTGTTCTATAATTCAATATTATGCAGTATTGAAACAAAATTTTCATATTATACAAAGTTTAATGGACTTAATCTTCAAACACACAACCTTATTAATTTATATATACTGTTACTAAAATTAGGTTCAAAGTTTCAATTTTAATTAGAACTTAATATGCTAATGGTAAATAATACATGTTGAAAATATACAATCAGGAATGGAAAAAATATCAGCTTGTGGTTGAAAAAGATTGCATGGCTGAAGCCTTAAGCATAAGAAAATTTCAAGTGATTGAAAAAAACTGTACAATATGTGGTTTTGGTAATAATAATGGAAGGAAGAAACAAACCCAGAACAATCCCATTAGTATAAGGAGAATATGATGGTGCTTAAATGGTCAAGTTGCAAATCTTTACTTTACTGCATCACAGGCACAAAAAGAAAAGAAAGAACAATTGAATGCTCCATAAATATCCCAAACATAATTTTATTAGTACAAAAGTGAACATGACACTAAAAACCAATACATACCTAAAGTACACTGGATGAATGCTCCATGAAGGTGCGTTCAACAATGTGAGATTCAAAATTACTATTTTGATCGAGCTTACAAGTACTACAAGATGTGGATGGCTATAATGCAAACTATGTGAATTGTACCATTCATACCAAGCTAATCCTTGACCATATATAGTTTCAATAACCCTTGAATTTATACAGGAAAAAAATGTAAAACAATGAATGTTGGAAATTCTAGTAGTTCAAATAATAATGAAAACCCTTTTAGTAATTACCAATTATCATAATGTCGGTTAAGTTGATCCATTGGTTAAACTACGGTGTCTTCCACCTAGAAGTTCTATTCCATGGCCATAAGAGGGAAAAGGATCGATTATTGGCCACTGAGTTGAGTCTTATAATGTACAACAAATGGCATCATTGTCCACACTCTCAATCTTTTTATGCCAATCTCAGTCATATTACTAGTGATCAAATTATATAGGAATCTATAGCCAAGTATATTACCTTTAACATTTCAGTTCATAGATAATGTATTACCTTGCTGGTAATGTAACTACAGAGCCAATTTAGACCCTTATACAATCCTTCTCCAAATGTAGCACAAGTGCTCTGTATGTACCTGCGGAAAGAAATCATTTGTTTAAATGTTTTTTGAGGTGAATATAATAAATTAGACATTCATGACCAATTGAGATTGCAAAAGAGTATAGTTTACATTTTTTGAAAGAAAACCACGAGGAAATCACAAAAAGAGAAAAAAAAAATGAAGGTGGATAATCTTCAAGGTCATATTCCTTCATGGCGAAAAATAATGTTTTGACTTTTGAAAAATTGAATCCCCACTTGAGACATTTGCAGTAGATTAATAGAAATAGACACCATAGTTTTTACTAAGAATCAGGTCTATAAAACCTGTTTCATGTGTCATAATTTAAAATTCAAAAAGAACTTTCACAGAGAAAACGTCTTATTTATATTCATTTTAAACTAGTTTAGTTATTTAAATTAGTTTAGTTACTTAAACTGTTTATTTTTTTTTCTACTTAATCAATAGTTATTTAAATTAGTTCACACTTTAAAATTGATTTTAACAAGTTCAAATTTTAAAGTTCACTTTAGTTGGTTTAAACCTAAAAATTTAATTCAGATTAGTTTAAACTTTAAAGTTAATTTGGCAATTTAGTTAAAATTTAAATGGCCATGTTAACTAAATTATAAGTATGGTTTAAAATTTAAATTTTGGTTAATTAAATAGTATAATTTTGAATTTTAGATTTACTAGTTGATGAAATAGTTAAACTTTAATTTTACTAAATAAAGTAGTTAAATATAATATGTAAATAGTTAAATAAATTATAAAATATGATTTAATTATTATTTAATAAAATATTTAATTAGTTGAATGAAATATAAAGAGTTAAAATTAGAATTTTAGTTAATAAAATATTTAAATATTTAAAAATAGTTAAATGAATTATAATTTTAGTTAATAAAATAGTATTAAATAACATATTTAAATGGTTGAATAAATTATAAAGAGTTAAAATAAGAATTATAGTTAAAAAATATTTAAAATAGTTGAATGAACTATAATTTAGTTAATAAAATAGTTAAATAAGATGGTATTCAACACTAGATTTTAGGGCTCTCAATGAGTACTCGAAAAATCCGTAATCCGTCCGTATCCGTATCCGAAATATGAACAATTGTCCGATATCCAAAAAACGGATACGGATGCGGATATGGCCATATCTGTATCCGATAATTATCCGTTCGGTTTTTATCAAGATTATAGTTATTTTTTATATATTTTAGTACATAAAATGACTGTCTTTTAATATTATATCCCAATAAAAAAATTAATATCTATATAAACATCAACTTTTACTACTTAAAATTATTTTTCTTATTGTATTTATTATTTATATATATTTAGTATAAAAACAAATTTATAATAAACCAAAAATTTCTATTTGTTTAGATTTATCGGTTGTGAACGGATCGAAGAATATCCGATAAATATCCGATATCCGTCCGCATCCGCGGATAAAGATATCTGATATCCGAAAATGATTTCGGATATGGATACGGATATCGCACAATCTGTATCCAAAAGTATCTGTTTATAGGCCTACTAGATTTATTGTTTTTAGTAGTATTCATAGTGCAGTTTTTTTTCCACCATAAAAGCTTAGACTTGTATAAAAGGCACGTAAAAAAGCCCAAGGCACAAGTCTTTTGCCTTTTTGCATCTTTATACCTTAACTACTTTGGTTCTAATAGGGGTGACTATATATGCTCAATTACAGTCATATATTTTTGTTCACCGTGTAAAAAAAATGCATCCTGAATTTAAGAAGGAGAAAAACTAAATGACACTTAAGGTAACCTTCAGCGAAAGAACCTATTTAATAGATAGGGTTTTCAAGTGTTTTCTCTTACAATTTTTGTTTCTTAACCAGTCTTCAAATTTGTGGAACAAAAGAATCTAATAGCACAGTAACAGAGGCATGAAAACTAAAATAACAAACATTCTTTTATCAAACCAAGCCATTCCAGTAAAAAAAACCAAATATATCCACCACAACCAAGATAACAAATTCATAGAAAAGAAAAGAAAGAGAAAAAAGGCACCATATGCCCTTTGAATAAACACAACAACTACAAAATAGTAAACTACTAAACTTACAACCACAACATGAGAATTGCAACAGTAACATCACCAAAACAGTGAAAAAATTAGCACTAAGCTGTGAACCGCAGACTGAGGTTAGAAAAGACGTGCGATGAAGGTGTATTTAATCTTTGTAACTTATTGTAATGTTTAGATGTATGAAAAGAAATCGAGCTTCCAAAGATTAAGTTGTTTCCACAATTACCTTAATACTTTTATTGGTGAACTTTGCATTAATATGAATTGTATCTAATCATGTCAATGAATCATCTTATTTGCAGTCATGTCACTGAAACAAAATGAACTGTATGGTTATTTAAATTTAGTTTTTACTGCATATATACTTAATTGTTTAAAAAAGAGTGTAAACTCAGTTGAGTATAGATTCAGTATTTTAAACTCAGTTGACATCAATCATGTGGTTCCGAGAAAGCTTCTAATAAATATATGTCCACCATAAAGCTCAAGTTAGTCCCAGATATGTATTGTTCTCACATTAATGATAAAGTTCAAGTTCTAATAAGAATATTGTTATGTTGCTTTACCAAATCAGCATCTTAAGAAGTCATGTATTAGTTAATGGATCTGGTTCGAAAATTTTATCAAATAGATCATTGGTTAACAGATTTGGTCTTGCTATTTGAAGACCCACAGGAAAATTCTGATAAAGTTCAAGGGAATTCTTAAGGTTCACATAAAAGTCCTAATAATACCATAATTTGTGCATGAATTTTGAAATTGCTTTGCAAAATAAAAAATAGAATGTATGGTCAAAATAATATGATGAGGCTATGAAGGCATAACTACTGGAAAATAGATTGAATATTTATTTTTTACATGAAGCCATGTAAAAGTGTTTTTCTAATTTGTAAAGGCATTATTTAAATTTTTATACTCGTGTTATAAATCATATATGTATTGCAAATCAGAACAATTAAAATATCTGTATTATTTTAAAACTTATCATATCATGTTAAACTTATCATACTCATATTATATTCAAATTTTAGCATCACTGCAAACAAAACAACATTTTTTTGAAATCAACCTGTCAGTTTTTCTTGAACTCCTTTTTCAACGAATAAGAAATATATTAGTCGCCGATGCATAAATGTTTGAAATCTCTCAGTTGATGCAAACCTTCGAACTATTTTAACGTCAAACAATACAAGCACAATTTGAATGGATTTTATGGTAATTATTTGGTAAAGGCTTGTATTCAAATATATGGGTTATCTATGACAAATCAGTAGAAAACTTTAGTGATGATCATGAGCATGGTTTCCAAAGCTAAACTAGCACAACTGGCATTATTTGAATTTAGCAAATAGGTTTAACCAAGTATTGCCATTAAAGTTAGACTGAAACAGGCATAGTATAAAATACAATCATTTCCATTACAGTCGCACTAAAATCGAACAAATGCTTTGATAATAATTAAAAAACTTAACGATAAAAGTCATGCAGTTGTATTTAGCAGATGGGAATTATCTGGATTTGTCGATTCAAGCTTCTGAACAAATCCCAAGGAAGCAAACTGTAGTAGGTTAAAGGAAGAATGAATTGAATTAGATATGAGTAGATTGATGGAGATAAAGTAGCACGAGATAGAAGGCGAGAGGAATTTTATTGAATTGAGGGAGAGGAATTGTATGAAATTAGGTTAGAAAGGTGACAAACGGAGAGAAGGGCATTGAGGAAAATGTAAGAATTTTTTACTATTAGGCCGGAGGAGGTGGCAAAATTTGGTAGTGTTAAAATAATAATAAAACAAGTAAAAAGAGAGGGTAAAATAACATTGCTTGCATTTACCATACAAAAGCTGCTAATAAATGCAACTAAATGTAGGTTTTTTGTAGTGGCCAAACATGCTAGTGTTGCTCAATTCTCTTGTAAGTTATTTGCTGTAACAACCGGGATTTTCAACGATCGAAATTCAGCATCAATACGTCCACTGTATTACACGCCGAACAATCGAATGCCGAAAATACCAAATCATTAGAGAAGGAAGGTAGAGGTTGAAGAAGAAAATAGAAATAACAACGTAGAATCTCATAATCGCAGCGGGACAATATATAATAGATAACAACCGGTCTTTATACAAAAGAACTATAACTTGTTATTTATACATTACATCATCAGAATACAATACATCAATAGCATAATACTGGACAGTTATAATACCTTTTTATAAATATTAACTTAGAATGCTCATTGTCCTCCAGTGACAATGTACTGATAGCATTCATCCATACAAGTCTGTTCCTGGTCCGAACGGAACAGAAGACACTACTCCTACTACATCCATTTTGGTGTCACCCTCAGGATTAGTAGCGATTAGCCCTTGCACTTCGCTTCTCCATCTTCGACTCCAAGCTCTTGTCTTCATTCCAAAAACGTACTAGTTGGAGCGAAGTGGTTTTCAGATCACAAATCTGATCCCGATCTCATTGAAACAACATTCCCCACTTCTTGGTATACTCAACTCCGGTTCTTTAGGAAATAAATAGACGAAAATAAGATTGAAGATCACCTCCTAACCGTTAGTGGATGGATTTCCTTATAAACGTCCTAGAAGAATGAAATGAGTTTATACGTACAGTATAGCACCTCGAACGGTAACTATACCATATAATTCTCGTACCTCTTCTTGATATTTTCAAAGTTATATTTGGATCCAGATTCGATAATCGATTATTTAGCCATCAAATAAATAATCAATTCAACAAAATCCTTCAATTTCACCGAAAACACTAAGTTTTTATTTAAATTAAGTTTTAAATAAATTAAATTTCTTTATCCAAAACTATATACTTACCTTATCGAATTCGGTAGATTTAGAAAGCATCTTTCAAAATATTTGAAAACCTTTATTAAAATAATGTGGAAAGTACCACTGCGGTATCAAACCATGGATCACAACTCAATGGTTATGTCTCTATCCCAGAGAAATTTAAGACTTAGCTGGAGGCACTTACTACCTCCAATTTCGCCAAACGAGTATACCAATACTTCCTGAAAACCCAATTTGATAACTTTCCAAAATAATGCCTACGAAATTTCTATAGTTTACTTTAGAAAAAAACTATTTTTAAATAAAAGTTATTATATAGAATATTAATGTTGAATAATTTTCCATTTTAAAATAAAAATACCGATTTAACCTTTTATAATGATTTACTACTATAACTAACTTAATTTATAAAAACTTAAAAAATTTTGAAACAGTTAAATAATACATTTTCTAAAACATTCTTTTAAACACTTTTTAAATTTTATAATTAATACTTAAAAAAATCTTTCTTTTAAATTGTACTTAACTTTTCCGAAAAATATATTTCCAATCCAAAAATAGCCAGTCCAATTAATTAATAAATCCCTCTCGGTTTATTCCCAGCTAAATTTACATTCCAATTCCGTAAATTACCTCTTTCACTTTTCCAAAAATAAATTACCCTTTATTTTTAAATTGATTTACCCATCTCCTTATAAATTCCCATCGTGAATTTATAATTCCAAATTATCCACCGATCGTATACTTCACTTTATTTATAAACCCAATTTATAAATCCCATAGTCTCATTTTCCTTTTACAACCGTTTTAAAAATACTTAAGTCGATTTTCTGAGTTAAATCCATTTGAAAATTTATTCCTTCATCAAACCAAACTTATTCCAAAATTCACTAATTCTAGATTCACTCCCTTTTTATGATTTAAAATCTTATTTAAATCTAAAACATTAATTTCATATTTTTTTTTATTTTTTTTTCCAAATTTCCTCTTCATTTTTCTCAAATCTATTTTAAATCTCAAATTTAAAAATAAATACTTTTATATTTAAACAAATTGCTCAAGTCCCATTATTAAATACCTTTATTCAAATATTTCAAAATCTTTATCTTTCCATATTTAGAAATTACCAAGTATAATTTTGAAATCAAACTATTTATTTTTCCCAAATTCATTACTTTTAGATTTTGTCCATCCTTACTATAAATTCTTACTTTAAAATCCCCTTTTAGTTCCTTTAAAAATTCAATATTCATATTTTTGATATTTTAAAATGCCAAAAATATATTCAACAGTACAATAACATCAAATAAATCAATTTCCAATATGTCCTATCACAGACTAGTCAAACGAATCATATCACTACATATGAAAATAATTTCAAAAATTTTGAGAAATCCCGTTAGATCGCTCCAACCTGTTTTGTCGGCATACACAGATGTTAGCACAGTATAAAAATACCAATCCCAGTTCGAGGGGGATATTGCGATATATAGGGTCATCCGCTATTATGCGGTAACTTAGGGTCGCATTCGCTAAATATATGCGGGAATATCAATCACCCTAATATTTATATTTATATATATACAAACACGCTACTATATATAATACCACATCCAACTGATAATTTTTTTTAGATCCAATAATCAATCAATATTTTAACTACCTAAAATTAATTTTGTGTAATTCAAAATCGAGTGAGGTTAACTCACCTTTATTATTCAAATTTGCTGATCGACCCAACTTGACTCTATTGCACACAATTTGCTCGATTTTAACCATGTATGGGCAAATTTTGAAGCGTATAAATTAACGTTTTCAACTTAATTTTAAAAAATACCTCAATATCTTATATTTACTTCTTTTCGACATGACCTTCTTTTTTCACGAACCTACTGCTTCCTTTTTTAAACTAAAAGTAGATTACATACAAATAATTTAGGTCAAATAAATTAACAGAACCCACCTCGACTCTGCAACTTCACTCCAGGGCGCACCCATCCTGATCGCACGCCGTCGGCCATCGGCCCTCGCCTTACGTCCTCCTCTGGCCATGACTTCCACCTCACCATCGATCGACGTTGCCTTCCAAGCCCATGCCTCCATCGACATGCGCACCATTCCCAAAATTGAAGCACAAACCTCCTGCCTTGGTCGACACCCACCTCACGATCACCTACCACTTCAAAATTGAATCCTTTCCATTCTTCCACTAGCAGCAACAGCACGCGAGTGCGGCCCCACCCGTGCATCCCTCCTCGAGATCTCGACTGAACTTGTCTCGATTTCAGTTGAGAATTAAATTCTTTTCTTTTTAGATTTACTTTCGAACGAATTTCGTTCATTTAATGGAGAAAGGGGAAACATGGTCTCGTTTAAACTAAAGAGAGGAGGAAAAGAATTTAAGCTTTTGAAAGGAAGGGGAAAAGAATTTTGTTCGGCCATTGTTTATTTTTTGACCATTTAAATTTTTATCTGATGTGGAGGGAACATGTTTTAAATTGCTTACGTGAAGAAATGATCTTGATGCAGTGATTGAATGGAGGATGAAAAAGGTTGATGGGAATACAGATTTGAAAGGTTGATATGTGTGTGTGTGTGTGTGTGTCTATATGTCCTGAAACCGTAGCTTAAAATCTTGACCTCCTATCGAGGTGTGTTGCTAGGCGTTAATAATGTTAAACCCCTATTCCGAACGCAATGGAAAAGGTTTCGAGTCCTAATTCGATCGTATGGAGAAGATAGCTTTTTAGACCCAATTATTAAATTGAATTTTCGATATAAATTTCAGCACGTTTGTATTTCGTACGGCCAAACGGTAACTCCAAATGTTACAAAATTTGAAACCCGATAATACACTATTACGAATCCAATGGAACTGGTTTCGTCAAAATCCGAGACTGTGCCTCGGAAGGCTGTTTTTTTAAAATGTCAATTTAAACGATGTATTTTTAAAACTCGACGAATCACTGTTAAATTCGATTTTAAAACTTTTATTATCTTCAGTATTATTTATATAAATTGTATAAGTGTTTAAACTATTTTTAACAAGCTTAAAACTCTAGATTAAATTCGATAATTTAATTATCCAATAAATGGTTTTATTTGAAATTCAAGTTAAAAATAAACTTTTAATTTTTTTTAATATTTCAATTTCAAATACCTAAAATTCCGGGTCGTTACATTCCTCCCCCTTATAAGAATTTCGTCCTCGAAATTGCTAGGTAAGATGAATGGTCCAAAGCCGTTAACTATTTTCCCAAACCACACGGTTTTAACAGCATTCCAAAAACAATTTTTATTGAAACAACATTATCACTTTTACTAATTTCCAAATTCATCCATATATTACACTAACATAATTCCCTTACTAATTCAAGTTATAATTTAAAACCAAATTTCAAATTATGAAAAATTTCTTTGATTTTTTTCTAACACCCTAAATTTTCGAATTTTTTTTGCCAGTGTCTCCTTTGCGCGGCTAGGTCGGAACAACTACAAAACTGCCTCTACGGCCCTAAATCGTCAAAAGAAAACTAAAGCCAAGTGGCTTAATCAGAAAATCATCAAATTTCATATGATAATTTAAATGTATACCTTTTAGTCAAGCAATCAAATTTTAATTCTGAAATCGAAGACATCAGTTTAGCTTTTCTTTTAATTACCTGCACCCTACTTACCAATGATATCCAATCATTTAATTCCAAAAACATAATATTATTCCTTTTTAAAATTTTCAAAATTTGCTTTACTTAATCCCGTACGATGTACATATATCATCCATATGTTATATCAAATCCAACCGCACACTCAATCACACAATTTCACTTTCAAACTAGTATCGTTCACCTGACTCCCTAGTGTGGACTCAAATCTGTTTTCTTGATTAAAATTCATCGTTCTTCTTACATAGCCATATACTATGATAGAAAATTCTAAAATCAATCAAATATCCATATACAAGGCTCACCGTCGAAAATCGAGTGAAAAATCCCAACTCGATCGATATAACTATCTCGAAATTCTATGCTTGAATCTTGATCAAATCATTATTCGAATAAAATAATATACATACAACTTATGTATTTATCCCCAATTGGTTATTAACTATACCCAATTGATTTTAGCTGTATCAATTCTTTTTACTCACATTTACTCCCTTCCCATTCAATTTTTCATAATTGTCACACTCATTTAAACTTCTCATTCCCTGATTTTCTTAGTATATTTCCTCTACACTAATTTTACTTTAAAATTTATCTCATCAATTTTCTTAAGTCAATTTATAACCTATTATACAAATGTTCTTATATTTATTTTCACTTCATAACTTAAGTCTATATCTATTTTTATTCAAATTAATTTTTTTAATACCATTTGAATTCAATTTATCTTCTAATTTTATTAAATATTGGATTTTTATCAACCGCATCACAACCCATATTTAATTAACTAATTACTTTAACTTGTTCCACTCACTAATTCCTTTTAAATCTCAATAGATTTTATTTCCAAACTTTTTCTTAATTTAGTCCGCTCGAATTAGTTCTTCAATCCCACTTTATTTAACATAATTCAAATTAAATCTCATTCCCATATTTAATTCCAATTTTATTTACTTACAAATTAAATAAGTTTGTTCATCTACATATCAGTTTACAATCTTAATAAACTTATTTTCAATAATCATTTCCTTTAGCCAACTTAGGCTCAATTTATAATTTTTATTATTTACTTAAATCAATTAAATTTCCATTTCAATTCAAATTTCAAGTTTTATAAGTTTTCGAACTCATTTATATTCCATCACATTTTAACCCGAACTTTAGAGTTTTTAAACAACTATTTAATATTTCCAATTCATTTTTGAAATCAACTACATATACATAATTCATTTGTACATCAAATTATCCCTTTGCATTTCAAAATCAAAACCAATTTTGCAAATAAATTCCAATTCAAAACATTCAAGCAGCAATTCCTCCTTTGGAAAGTCAAAAACGAACATCGATGATGCTGCAGTCATCATGAAATTATTTTCCAACGACCGAAGTGGGTTCTTTTAAAACATTTTCCAATATTTTTTTTCAAATCTCAATAGATTTCATTTTCGATTCAAAAATATTTCCAAATAATATCACTATTATTTCTCCAAATCCGTTGAAAATCATTTTCAAACTCAAAGGGAATTAAATTCCCTATATTTTCGTATTTCAAATCCCTTCAATCTATGTTCAAATATTCCTCTATTATTTTATCTCATTTCAAATAATAAATCACATTTATAATCCTATGTTTACAAATTCATTCTGTTATATGAATTAATTTTCTTAACTTTTGGTCATAATATCAATTTCTTATTCAATTTCCACAGCAACAATAATAATATTTTTAATATTATCATTCTCTAACAACAAAACAAACCATATCTTACTATAATAATTTTTTGAAATTGTTTCTTTATATATATGAAAATAATTTGGGTAAAATTATTTCATTTACCCCATTATAAAACAATACTGTGTTGAACTGTTCTGTTATAGTGTTTAAAGATCCCTATCAATAACACTAATTACTTGTATTGACCAAAATCCACAAAGCACTCAACAAACCAATCAAAAAAATATAAAAAAAATTGTACTCACTAACAAATACGTGCTCATATCTATTAATACACTCAAACTTATTCCATGGTGCTACTGACCTTATTTATAATGAGTAATCCCCACCAAAGCCAAGGTTCTCACTTAACCTTCTGCTATGATACCAAGTGCAACAATCGGGATTTCCGACGTTCGAAAATCGACATCAATACCTCCTCTGCATTACATGTCGAACAATCGAATGTCGGAAATATCAGATCGTTATGGAAAGAAGGAAGAGGTAGAAGAAGAAAATAGAAATAACAACGCAGAATCTCACAATCGTGGTGGGACAATATATAATAGATAACAACTGGTGTTTATACAAAAGAACTATAACTTGTTATTTATACATTACATCATCAGAGTACAATACATTAATAGCATAATACTGGACAGTTATAATAACTTGTCCTCACAAAAACTGACTATAAATCTTACAATGCACAACATAATATACACCAAGTACGTGTGATAAGTCTCTCATATAGCTCGTCTCCTGAATTCCATAGCATCCTATCCTGAATCTATAATACACGGTCTGACCCAAGCATTATAATAAAATAACACCCGAATCAGTCTGAAAAACCAGCGTGAGAAAACACACTCAAATTGAATTATTAAAATTATCAAATCCTTTGAAAATCAAAGGTATCTCGTAAGACCACGACACAAATAAACACGATGGGTTTTTACCTTACGATAACCAAAACATTTCATATCAAAATCCTCTGATATTATAATAGTGTCTAAGTAGAAATACTTATTCAAATAGCTGAAATTGTTACATTAGTTAAGTTCTAGCAATACTAGGTTCTACAATCAAAACCGTAAAGGCATGTATTGGAGAATGGATTCCAACTGAATGACTAGGCACTGGGGTGCCACCTATCCCAGTACATGTCTAGAATAGCGTACTGAGGACCACTCCGCGATACTCTCATACACAAGACCATACTACCCCTTAAATGGGATAGCCCGAATAAGATTACCCCGCGGTTGGGACTAGCAATCGCCACACAGTCGAATAAAAAGAGACTCTAGATAGGGGTAACCTTACCCTACTTGGGTGCGACCCACTTAGCCTTACTGCATCTCCCCTGATTTTCTGTCATTCCCGGTTGATGAGGCTTAAGGTTAAGCGTTACATTTTTAGAAATATTCACTTAGAATGCTCATTATCCTCCAATGACAAGGTACTAATAGCATTCATCCATACAAGTTTGTTCCCAATCCGAACGAAACCGAAGGCACTACTCCTACTACATCCATTTTGGAGTCACCCACTGGATTAGTAGCGATTAGCTTTTTCACTTCACTGCTCCATCTTCGACTCAAGCTCTTGTCTTCATTTCAAAAACGTACTTGTTGGATCAAAGTGGTTTTCGGATCACAAATCCCAGTCTCTTCGAAACAACGTTCGTCATTTTCCGATAAACTCAACTCCGGTTCTTAAGGAGATAAACAGACAAAAATAAGATCGGAGATCACCTCCTAACCGTTAGTGGACGGATTTTCTAATAAACATCCTAGAAGAACGAAAACGTACAGTATAACACCTCGAACGGTAACTGTACCATATTATTCTCGTACCTCTTCTAGATATTTCCAAAGTTATATTTGGGTCCAGATTTGATAGTCGGTTATTTAACTATTTAATAAACAATCAAGTCAACTGAATACTTCAATTTCATCGAAAACACCAAGTCTTCATTTAAATTAAGTTTTAAATAAATTAAATCTCTTTAACCAAAACTATATACTTATCTTATCGAATTCGGTAGATTCACAAAGCATCTTTCAAAATATTTGAAAACTCTTTTTAAAATATTATGGAAACTACCACGGCGGTGTCAAATTATGGATCATAGCTCAATGGTTATGTCTCTATCCCCGAGAAATTCAAGACTTAGCTGGAGGCACTCACTGCCGCCGATTTCGCCACGCGAATATACCAATACTTCTAGAAAACCCTATTTGATAACTTTCTAAAATAATGCTTACGAAATTTCCATAATAATTCTTCAAAGTTACTTTAGAAAAATACTACTTTTAAATTATTATAAAGAATACTAATATTGCATAATTATCACTTTTAAAATAAAAATATGGATTTAACCTTTTATAATAATTTACTACTACAACTAACTTAATTTATAAGTATATAAACAATTTTAAAACAATCAAATAATACATTTTCTAAAACATTCTTTTAAACACTTTTTAAATTTTCTAATTAATACTAAAAAATCTTTCCTTCAAATTGTACTTAACTTTTTCGAAAAATATATTTCCAATCCAAAAATAGCCAGTCCAATTAATTCATAAATCCCTACTGGTTTATTCCCAGCTAAATTTACGTTCCAATTCCGTAAATTACCTCTTTCAGTTTTCCAAAAATAAACTACCATTTATTTTTAAAACGATTTACCCATCTCCTTATAAATTCCCACCATGAATTTATAATTACAAATTATCCGCTGATCATATACTTCACTTTATTTGTAAAACTAGTTTATAAATCTCATAGTCTCAATTTTATTTTATAACCGATTTAAAAATACTTAAGTCGATTTTCTGAGTTAATTCCGTTTGAAAATTTATTCCTTCGTCAAATCAAACTTGTTCCAAAATCCACTAATTCCAGATTCACTACCTTTTATGATTTAAAATCTTATTTAAATCTGAAACATTAATTTTGTATTTTTTTCCAAATTTCCTCTTCATTTTTCTCAAATCTATTTTAAATCTCAGATTTAAAAATAAATACTTTTATACTTAAACAAATTGCTTAAGTCCCAATATTAAATACCTTTATTCAAATATTTCAAAATCTCCATCTTTCCATATTTAGAAATGCCAAGTACAATTTTGAAATCAAACTATTTATTTTTCCCAAATTCATTGCTTTTAAATTTTATCCATCCTTACTATAAGTCTCTTACTTTAAAATCCTCTATTATTTCCTTTAAAAATACAATATTTATATATTTGATATTTTAAAATGCCAAAAATAAATTAAGCAATACCATAACATCAAATAAATCAATTTCCAATACATCTTATCACAGACTATTCAAATGAATCATATCACTACGTATGAAAATAATTTCAACATTTTTGAGGAATCCCGTTGTATCCCTCCAACCAATTTTCCATGCATTCACTGATGTTAGCAGAGTATGCTGAAATACCAAACTCACTTCGAGGGTGATATCGCAGTGTATAGGGTCATCCGCTATTATGCGGGAGTATAGGGTTTCATCCGCTATATATATGCGGGAATATCAATCACTCCAATATATATACACTCACACACTATTATATATAATACCACATACAACAGATAACTTTTTTAAATCCAACAATTAATCAATATTTTAACTACCTAAAATTAATTTGCTGTAATCCAAAATCGAGTGAGGTTAACTCACCTTAATTTTTCGAATTTGTTGATCGATCCAACTTGACACTATTGCACAAAATTTGCTCGGTTTTGACCTTGTATAGGCAAATATTAAAGCGTAAAAATTAACGTTTTCAACTTAACTAAAAAAATACTTCAATATATTATATTTTCTCATTTTCGACCTGACCTTTTTTCATGAACTTGCTGCTTCCTTTTTTTAAGCTAAAATTAGATTACGTAAAAATAATTTAGGTTAAATAAATTAATAGAACCCACCTCGACTCTACCACTTCACTCAAGGACGCACCCATCTCGATCGCATGCCATCGGCCCCCACCTCTCATTCTCCTCTTGCTGCGACTTCAGCCTCACCATCGATCTACGTCGCCTTCCAAGCTCGCGTCCCCATTGACACGCGCACCATTCCCTAAATTGAACCTTGAACCTCCTGCCACGGCCGACACCCACCTAACGATCACCTGCCATTTCGAAACCGACTCCTTTCCATGCCTCTGCCAACAGCCACGCACACGAGCGTGGCCCCACCCGCACACCCCTACTCGAGATCTCGATCGAGCTTGTCTCGATTTCAATTGAGCATTGAATTCTTTTTTTTTCTGATTTGCTTTCGAATGAATTTCATTCATTTAGAGGAGAAAAGGGAAACACGGTCTCGTTTAAACTGAAGAAAGGAGGAAATGAATTTGAGCTTTTAATAGTAAGGGGAAAAGAATTTCGTTCGGCCATTGTTTATTTTTTTCTCCATTTAAATTTTCAGCGTTTTTTATAACGGAGGGAATGTGTTTTAAACTGCTTGTGTGAAGAAATGTTCTTGCTACAGTGATTGAATGAAGGATGAAAAAAATGGATGGAATACAGGTTTGAAAGGTTGAAAAATATATATATATATATATATAAATTTAAATCGTTTCGAAACTATAGCTTAAAATCTTGAAATCCTATCGAAGCGTGACACTAGGCATTTATAATGTTATATTCATATTCTGAATGCAATGGAAAATGTTTCGAGTCCTAATTCGATCATATGGAGAAGATAGATTTTTGGATCCAATTATTAAATTGAATTTTTGACATAAATTTCAGCGCGTTTCTTTTTCGTACAGCCAAACGATAACTTCAAACGTTATGAAATTTGAAACCCAATAATAATATACTATTACGAATCCAATAGATCTGATTTCGCAGAAATCCACGACTGTGCCTCGGAAGGCTTTTTTTTAATGTCAATTTAAACGATGTATTTTTAAAACTGGATGAATTACTGTTAAATTTGATTTCAAAACTTTTGTTATCTTCAGTATTATTTATATAAATTTTATAATCCTTTAAATTATTTTAACATGCTTAAAACTGTAGATTCAATATTTTACACAATTTCCAAATATTAAATTCGATTATTTAATTATCCAATAAATGGTTATATTTGAAATTCAAGTTAAAAAATTAACTTTTAAATATTTAAAATCAATTTAATATTTCAATTTCAAATATCTAAAATTCTAGGTCGTTACATTTGCAGGCTAATTAAGACAGTCTAGTCTAATTAAAATAAGTTACTTATTCTACAATCGGCCCACATAGGTCGGCCCAAACCTAAATTGGTCTCAAACCAACCTTTCCACTCAATAAGTCATCAAGATGAGGCCCATTTGTCTTATCCCTAGGAAGCCTTCACAACCTACTTATGAAAGAAGATCTAAGCTTGGCCATGCCTTGTAACAACCCGATATTTTCAACCATTCGCGTCCTCACATGTCGCACTTGAATTCATCAAAATACTGAATTGTAAATATAAATTTGGCAAATCTCAGAATATACAGCAAATAAATAAATCATAGAATCACAAACACAAAGTAATATAATAATGCAGCGGAAGCAAAGAAATAGTAGTTCATGAAGCTACTATACAAATACACATCAAAGTTAAACAAGATACAACAAAGTCTCAATATGATAATCAAGTACAATAAGAATATATCATTAGAATCAACCGGATTACTAGAATCAACTGGATAACTGGAATGAAATAGATAGCTGGATCTTCAAGCAAAGCTCCAACTCTGAAGGTGAGTCTCTAATGCTATATCACTTAGTCTGACCGAGCATAAAGCAAAACACGAAACACTCAAGTCAGAACATACATACTTATACAATGTAAACCAACTCAAGTGAACTATAATAACAATGTACAAGTAACTTAAAGGATGCTTGGGACTGCCCATCCTCTAAGGATCCGTTAAACTATTTACTATGCAGTTATATACGCTATTATAATAGGGTCCATAAGTAAAGTAAACTTACTTTAAAATATTGTTAAGGAGTTACCTATATCCCCCTTAACACATAAATAGTCCCAGTAGTTTATCCAGTATCATAGCCCCTCCTGATCGAGAAGCCACCAGAGGATACTCCACAGGCTACAGCACAAAACCAAAATCGTACAAAGCGCACAAGGGTAGGTTACACGACACAACTAGGCAATGCTAGGGTAGATATACCAATTGCACTTTCGGACCGGTGATAACGCATAGCAGCAGCTACCGCCCACCTCGAGCCACATTCCTAAGATCAAAGGTGTGCACCAATCAATCACAAAGTAATAGAATGGAATACGAAGAAGTGTGTCCGATTTGAGGAGTGACCTCATTAGTCAGTAGATTGCTCCTGTTTTAGCCACCTTATGCCAACTCACGGGAGTCGGGTCCACGTTCATATCTCAAAGGACGTCGCCACCATCATACTTCATTCTGGAATCTCCACCGCGTACACGGTTGTTAAAGTGGTCTTCGGTATCGACATGGAGTATGCCCATATCCGATCCCGGTCTCTTTAACAACCAACCGTTATTATAACCCATGGATATTTATTTCAAAATCATTTGTACTTCGAAACCAAATATCATATCCATTTCAAAACTAAATACTGTATGATTTCATTTCAAAAACCAAATCATTATATCATTTCCATTTCAAAAACCAAAGTAGTAATATATCATTTAAATTCCAAAACCCAAATTTCCAAACCACTGAATATTTCCTTCAATTTATTAAACTTGAAATATTCCTTTAAATATCTTAAACCAAACCACTTTATAAAGTCATATTCTTAAATCTTCAAACTCAATAAGTTTCAAACTAATATATTTAAAGATAATTCTTAATTAAATACTATTTCAAATAATTTCATTTCCAAAACCATAGTACTTTCAAAGTTATAACAACTCTAAAACCAAACACTTTGAAATCGTAATACTTTGAAACCATAATACTTTGAAATCATAACAATTTACAAATGTTATCATTTGGAAATCATACTACTTAAAATTATAACACTTTGGAAATGTTTATCTTTTGAAAATCATAATACTTGGAAAATCACAACACCTTTAAAATGATCTTCATTTAAACCATTTAAATTCAATGTCAAATAATATTCATTTCAAAGTTGTAACATTTCTAAGTTCATTCATTCAATTGTAAAATTTCCAATACATTGTAAATTTCAGCTACAACAGCATTTATAAAGTGTTATAGTAGATATATTAGTATTTCAAAAACATTGTCAAATTCAGAAACAACAGCACTTACAAAGTGCTACAGTAGGTATATAGTTATTATTTCAAAACAGTTTACTTTCAGCAACAACATCACTTACAAAGTGATGTGGTAGCTTACTACTATTGCAAAATAGTTTACATTCAACAACAACAGCACTTACAAAGCGCTATAGTAGCTTTATTATTATTTCAGAATATAGTTAAGTCTCAGAATTGATAGCACTTAGCAAATGCTATCTTTAACCCATCATTTTTGAAGGGCTACTAATACTAATTCCAGATTTATGATAACATTTTAGCCACATTAAAATTTCAATTTTTAGTCATTTTAACTTATACAAATCATATTTCACGCTTCAAAAAATATCATTTGGATATCATTTAACTTATGATTTATTAAAAAAAATATCAATAAATATTCAAATTAAATTATAATTCATTTATTAAGTCAAAAGTACATTATTACTTAACTTTTATTTTTAATCAATGACTTAGTACTTTATTTCAAAATACCCATTTCAGAAATAAAATAAGTTGTCATAGTTAATACAAAAATCAACTTTCTTTATAAATCTATTCATTTAGACATCAATTAACTACGATTTCAAGCTAAATAAATTTATTACAAAATGTCCAATGAAAACTGTATTTCATTTTTATCAATTCAAAATATATTATTTACTTCACTTAAAATCTCCATTTGGAAACTAATTTCCAATTATCAAGTTAAGTCATATTTAAATTAAATTTTATACGTTTCACTTATACAATTTAACTTATAGAAAATCACTATAAACTTATATATACAAAACATATCCATTTCATGGAATAAAATTCATTACACAGGCTAGATTTAGAATTCCACATTAAATCAAAATTCATTATTAAGTTGTTTATCATACATAAAATCTTTAAATTACAAATTTAAAACCAAATAAAGATTTTTAAATTAGAATCAAAACCAAAATCAACTTATAATATTTTAACTTATAGAAAACCAATATTCTTTATATTTCAGATCTTTAAATCAAATTTTAAGTTAAAATTTCATATATTCTAAAAATTCATAACACTTAATAAATTTTTAGCAAAATATTACTTAAAAATATTAACCATGGGTCTGTATAATATTTTCTAACCTAAGTCAAGTCATACGGATATGTGTCATTTCAATCTGTAATTTAAAAAGAAAAATCCGGGTTTTATCATTTCAAACCCGCAATCCCAAGTCAAATAAAATAAAGTAAAAATCACTCAAGCCTATCATTTCAACCCATAATGATCTTCCTTATTCTAATGTCCATTTGAGTATGTATCATTTCAACCCATAGTGATTGAGAACTTGCAATGTGAGATACAGAACAAAAATAACAATATAGCATATACTATCATATCAAGTGATGTAACAAATATATAAGCAGCATTTAACATCTTATAATCATATCACAGGCATGTATGAACATAGCATATAAATTTCTATATTTCACATGTCATTGTTTCAAATTATATAAGTACAAATGTCGAGAGTGATAAACTCACCTTCTAAAGCTAGAATTGACAATTCAAGACACACAACTGAAACTCCGAAAAGCACGACAAAGCACGACTATATTTTTGAGTGATGGAGAGTCAAGATCCACATCTTGTAAACAACACCAATATACAAACATAAGAATATAATTCAACACAAAGATTATACATCAAAACACTGAAAAGATAAGAATCAAAGTGACATAACCTTTGGTTTAACCAACAAGTGGCTCGGCCACATCACTATTGGCTAGACCATGGTCTTCTTGTGCTCGACCATGGTGTTCTTTGGGTCATGTAGGCTCGTTTAGGGTCATGTTTGTCATGGCTTTGGCTTGAGGAAGTGTAAAAGTGGTAAGTTACAAATGGTGGAAGGCAAAAAGGCAAGGCATTGTAAGGTCACAAGCACACATGAGCTCGGCCATGACTTGTGTGGCTCGGCCTGGACTAGGTGTGGGTCAAATAGGCACGGATAGAGGTTGTTTTGGTCATGGAAAGTGATGGAAGTGATGGTGTGGGTGGTGGTGGCCGAGGCAATACGAAGAGGAAGTGGTGCATAAACATGGCTTGGCTAGGTTTGTTCACGATTTTGGTGATGTTGTTGGCATCTATGGTCACGGCAAGGACTTGGTGGTGGTGAAGAGGTGGTGAAGGCCGATCATGTTGGTATGGTGGAGATGGTGAGGTCGGCTAGGAGGTGGAGGCCGAGCAATACATTGAAAAACAAAAGAGGAAAAAGAGAATGCAAAACGGAGGAAGAGAAGCCATGAAGTGGAAAACTTGCATATTATTTTTCACTTAAACGCAATTGAAAATGAGGAGATGAGGAATGAGTTTGCACGTGAATGGTAAATGGAATGAACAGCTAGAAGGAGTTATGGGCGGCTAGGAAAACAAAGAGTTAGGAAAATGTAAAGGCAACAATAAAAAGATAACTTAAGTCTCTTGAATTTCCAAGCCAATAATCAAATAAAAATCAAATAAAAAATCACAAATAAACAAGTTAAAAATCCAATGAATAAAATAAAAAGTCAAAACAAAATAATAAAGAAAATAAAATAGAGAAATGAACATAGGAAAAATAAAAAATAAAATACAGAAAATAATTGTGCGTAAAACGCTGTATTTTATCCAATTTAAAAAGTATAAAGCAGAATTTAACGAAACGAAAAGAAGAACGGATATCGGAATTATATTCTGCTTCAAAGAAAAAGATTTGAAATTAAAAATTCAAATTTAAAAATTTCAACCGAAAGTCAAAGTTTGACCAAGGTTGGCCAAAAATACAAAATTTTCAGAGAATGTTTATTTTATTATATTTGGAAAATAAATTACAAAAAAAACCCAAAATTACATTGGAAAATTCCAAAAATTCCATTTTAAATGATTCAAAGATCAAAGTTTTCAAATAAAATTTTATTAAAATATTTACAAAATTATGGGTTGTTACACTCTCCCGCACTCAAAACTTTTTGTCCTTGAAAAGGAACGAGGCACGAAAATAGAAAAAAACCAAGATAGAATGAGATAGGATAATACAAGAGGAAAAGAAGATTGAAAGTATACCTCATAACTTTTGTTATAGGTAAATTCAACAAGATAGAGATGATTTCCCAAGATTCCCATAATCCAAACAAAAACACCAAAATGATCCTCTAGAATCTGATTCACTCTTCCCGTTAGACTGTCGGTCTGTGGATGGTAAGCAGTGCTCAGATTCAGATGAGTACCAAAGATCCTTGGAAAGTTTCTAAAACCAACTGGTATAAGCAATAGCCTTCCCGTTCTGCAGCAAGATAGGGAGAAATAAGGACAACCGAAAAGTTAGAGTTATGATATGAAATCTCAAAGGAAGATGAGAAGAAAGACCCAATTTATCGCATCGGTCTTAACTAGATCAATGGAAATTCCATTACCAAAAATAATCTGTCCGAAAAATTGGACTTCATCCTTCTAGAAAATGGCATTTCGAAAATTTACCTTCAACTGATGATTCCTAAGAGTCTCTAGAAGAGATTTCAAAAGCGACTCATGTTCTTTCCTTGACTTATAGAAGACAAGGATATCATCAACAAAGACTAGTATAAACTTGATAAGAACATCACGAAAGAATGATTCATCAAATCAACAAGGAAAGCTGAGCAAGACCAAGCTGAAAGAAAATAGTAACTCTAGAAATAAGATTAATTTGAAATTTGATTTCCCACTTAGAAAGCAGGAAAATAGGGATAACCGAAAGAAATTGACTAGAAAATAAAATAGGATGATAAATTTAAATCCATGAAAATTTCAACTTAAATTAATAATTGATCTCATCCATTTGATTTCACTTAAGTTAAATAAGTCATAATTATTTCTAATTTCATTATCCTATCATTCAATTATCTTAAATTAACAATTTATAAAATTATGAAGTTGAAAGTCATTTATTATACTTCTAATTTATTCAATCAATTTAATTCTTCTTTATTCCAATTTATTTATAAATTCCTTTAACACCATTTTATATTGTCAATCATTCAATTACATAGTTAACTTCTAATAATTCAGGTAATTAATATTGGAATGCAATTGAATATTATACAAATAAAACTTTCTAATTCAATTATCTCAAGCTTAAATATTTATTCCAAAAATTTGATTTCCTTTTTATAATTTAAATTATCCTTTAAAATTTAAAAATCAAATTTCCGATTAACTTCAAACTATTTTAGACATAAATAAACATACACAATATATATCAAATCAAATCTTAAATCATATATCACATATATTATAAATCAAGTCATATTTAAGAAATCCAAATCAATTTAATTCTCCAAAGCAAGACTGTAGCAAAAATACAGAATGGTCTCTTCACTTCGAAACTCGAAAATGAATGTCGATGATGCTGTAGTCATCAGCGAAATTATTTTCTAGCGACAAAGAAAAGAGCATTGATTTACAGATTAAAAATTCTTTGAAACAATTTCTACTTAAAATACTTTAAATAATACACCCTTTAAAACTTTAAACATAAAGTTTGAACCCATCGAAAATTAAATTCTTAGTTTCTTATTTTTAAATTCATTTAAATTCCCAAACTAATTTATATGAAACCAAAGCTAATAGTTACAAGCTATATATACAGAGTCAAATATTATTCCAATTCAATTAACTATCAAAATTCAAAAAATTATACTTATATACATATATAATATAATTATACAAAATTTATTCCATTTACTAAATTTGAAAACTATATTGTGTCGGTTTGCTTTATTCAAATGTTTTGGAGATCCTATCGATAGCGTTGATCAGACGAATCGATCGAAAACCCAAATCAACATCAACAACTCAAACAACACAATATATAAAACATTTTAAATATAGATTTACAAATACACTATGTAGGAATAGATTTTCAAAACAAGGATAGATATTCAAATTTGATTAACTCTCATCAAAGAAAATTTTGATTGAGGATAAGTTGGAACAAGAGGTAAAATGATTAACTAACCAAATAAGGAAATAGATAAGCTTATATAAATCGCGGGCAACCTTAACCGAGTCAAGCGTGACTTCAAGAATTAGATCGATGCAGAATTCAGAGGCAACTCTACATCAGATTTCAAGGGATAGAATTCTGGATAACAAGAGATATTAGCATCTTATCGAGGATATATAGAAATCTCCGGTGAATCAATGCCTATTTTAAAGGAGTTTCCCCCTTTTTCAAACCTATTTGAGATTGTCGAGATCGTCGATTCACTGTAAATATTATCCAAAGTGGGGTTATGAGATACCCTAAAATCAACAGAAGATGAATAGTTGGGAACAGGAATGAATTTTGGAACCGCAGGGAACGTTCCAAAATTCAAAGAAAACCGAGTCACAGAGGAAGAGATTCAAGCTCGAACGAAAGTGATTATGTAAATAAATTTACCATATATGCTAAGTTTGCATAGAGCCAAAGCTCTGATACCAAATATAACAGCCCGATATTTTCAACCATTTGCATCCTCACATGTCGGATTTAAATTGCTCAAAATACCGAATTGTAAATAAAAATTTAGCAAATCTCAGAATATACTGCAAATAAATAAATCACAGAATCACAGACACAGAGTAATATAATAATGCAGTCGAAGAAAAGAAATAATAGTTCATGAATCTACCATATAAATATACATCAGTGTTAAACAAGATACAACAAAAGTCTCAATATGATAATCAAGTACAATCAGAATACATCACTGGAATCAACTGCATAAGTAGAATCAACTGGATAACTGAAATGAAATAGATAGCTGGATCTTCAAGAAAAGCTCCAACTCTGAAGGCTAGTCTCTAATGCTGTATCACTCAATCCGACCCGAGCGTAAAGCAAAACACAAAACACTCGAGTCAGGATATACATACTTATACAATATAAACCAACTCAAGTGAATTGTAATAGAAATGTAGAAGTAACTTAAAGGATGCTTGGGATCGCCCATCCTCTAAGGATCCGTTAAACTATTTACTATGTAGTAATATACGCTATTATAATAGTGTCTATAATTAAAGTAAACTTACTTTAAAATAGCATTAAAGAGTTACCCATATCCCCCTTAACACATAAATAGTCATAGTAGTCTATCCAGTATCATAGTCCCTCCTGATCGGGAAGCCACCAGAGGATATTTCACAGGCTACGACACAAAATCAAAATCGTACAAGGCGCGCTAGGGTAGGTGACACGGCACAACTAGGCAATGCTAGGGTAGATATACCAATTGCACTTCCGGACCGGTGGTAACGCGTAGCAGCTACTACAACCCACCTCGAGCCGCACTTCCAAAATCAAAGGTGCACACCAATCAATCACAAAGTAATAGAATGACATACGAAGTAGTGCATCCGATAAGAGGAGAGACCTCATTAGCCCGTCGATTGCTTCTGTTTTAGCCACCTTATGCCAACTCACGGGAGTCGGGTCCACATTCATACCTCAAAGGATGTCGCCACCATCCTACTTCATTCTGGAATCTTCACCGTGTATACGATTGTTAAAGTGGTCTTCGGTATTGACAGAGAGTATGCCCATATCCGATCCCGGTCTCTTTAACAACCAACGTTATTATAACCCATGGATATTTACTTCAAAATCATTTATACTTCAAAACCAAATATCATATCCATTTCAAAACTAAATACTACATTATTACATTTCAAAAACCAAATCAATATATCATTTCCATTTCAAAAACCAAAGTAATAATATATCATTTAAATTCCAAAACCCAAATTTCCAATTCACTGAATATTTGCTTCAATTTATTAAACTTGAAATATTCCTTTAAATATCTTAAACCAAACCACTTTATAAAGCCATATTCTTAAATATTCAATTTCAATAAGTTTCACATTAATATATTTAAAGAAAATTCTTAATTAAGTACTATTTCGAATAATTTCATTTCCAAAACCATAGTACTTTCAAAGTTATAACAACTTTGAAACCAAACACTTTGAAACCGTAGTACTTTGAAACCGTAATACTTTGAAATCATAGTACTTTGAAATCATAACAATTTAGAAATGTTATCATTTGGAAATCATACTACTTAAAGTCATAATACTTTGGAAATGTTATTCTTTTAAAAATCATAATACTTAGAAAATCATAACACCTTTAAAATGATCTTCATTTAAACCATTTAAATTCAATGTCAAATAATAAGTTCATTCATTTCATTATAAAATTTCCAATACACTGTAAATTTCAGCTACAACGACATTTATAAAGCATTATAGTAGATATATTAGTATTTCAAAAACATTGTCAAATTTAGAAACAGCGGCACTTACAAAGTGCTACAGTAGGTATTTATCTATTATTTCAAAACAGTTTACTTTCAGCAACAACAACACTTACAAAGTGCCACGGTAGCTTACTAGTATTACAAAACAGTTTACATTCAGCAACAACAGTAATTACAAAGTGTTGTAGTAGCTTTATTATTATTTCAGAATATAGTTAAGTCTCAGAATTGATAGCACTTAGCAAATGCTATCTTAAACCACAACATTTGTGAAGTGCTACCAATACTAATTCCATATTTATAATAACATTTCAGCCACATAAAAATTTCAATCTTTAGCCATTTTAACTTATAAAAATCATATTTCACGCTTTAGAAAATATTCATTTGGATATCATTTAACTTATGATTTCATAAAAAAATTATCAATAAATATCCTAATTAAACTATAATTCACTTATTAAGTCAAAAGCACACTATTACTTCACTTTTATTTTTAACCAATTACTTAATACTTTATTTTAAAATACCCATTTCAGAAATAATATAAGTTGTCATAGTAAATACAAAAATCAACTTTCTTTATAAATCTATTCATTTAGACATCAATTAACTATGATTTCAAGTTAAATAAATTAATTACAAAATGTCCAATAAAAACTGTATTTCATTTTTATCAATTCAAAATGCATTTTTTACTTTCTTAAAATCTCCATTTGGAAACCAATTTCCAATTATCAAGTTAAGTCATATTTATATTACATTTTATACATTTTAATTATACAATTTAACTTATAGAAAATCATTGTAAACTTATTTATACAAAACCTATCCATTTCATGAAATAAAATTCATTACAACCACTAGACTAGATTTAGAATTCCACATTAAATCAAATTTCATTATTAAGTTGTCTATCATACATAAAATCTTTAAATTGCAAATTTAAAACCAAATAAAGATTTTTAAATTACAATTAAAACCAAAATCAACTTATAAAGTTTTAACTTATAGAAAACCAATGTCTTTTTATATTTCAAATCTTTAGATCAATTTTAAGTTAAAATTTCATATATTCTAAAAATTCAAAATAATTAATTAATTTTTAGGATAACATTACTTTAAAAATATTAACCATGGGCCTGTATAATATTTTCTAACCTAGGTCAAGTGATACAAATATGTATCATTTCAATCTGAATTTTAAAAGAAAAATCCAGGTTCTATCATTTCAACCTTGCAATCTCAAGTCAAATAAAATAAAGTAAAAATCACTCGAGCCTATCATTTCAGCCCATAATGATTTTCCTTATTCTAATGTCTGTTCAAGCATGTATCATTTCAACCCATAGTGATAGGGAACTTGCAATGTGAGGTACATAACAAAAATAACAGTATAGCATATACTTCATATCAAGTGATGTAACAAATATGTAAGCAGCATTTAACATCATATAATCATATCACAGGCATGTATGAACATAGCATATAAATTTCTACAGTTCACATGTCATTGTTTCACAATTATATAAGTACGAATGTAACGACCTGATATTTTCAACCATTCGCATCCAAACATGTCGGAATTGAATAACTCAAAATACCAGATTGTAAGTTTATATTTGGCAAAACTCAGCATATACAGTAAATAAATAATCACAGAATCACAGACACAGAGTAATAATATGCAGCGGAAACAAAAGATAGTAGTTCATGAAGCTACTATATATATAACAGAGTTAAATAAGTTACAACAGAAGTCTCAAATACAATAGTCAAATACAATATTCGAATACATCACTATAATCAACTGAATATCTAAAAGCTGGATAGATAGTTGGATCACCAAGCGAAGCTCTAACTCCAAAGGTGAGTCTCGAATACTGGTACACTCGGTCTGACCCAAGCGTAAAGCAAACCATAAAACACTCGAGTCAGGATTAACATTCTTATATCAATAAATCCAGCTCAAGTGAAATAACAACTGAAAAACGAGTAACTCAAAAGATATTTGGGATAACCATCCTCTAAGGATCCGTTAAACATTTACATATACGCTAAGTAGATAATGCCTATCAGTAATATAAAGTATCAAAATAATGTTAAGGCATTACCATTATCCCCCTTAACACATTTTATATAAGCGTCATAGTCTATACGGCACTGTAAACTCCACCGTAAACTGGTGGGCTATCAGGGAGTACTCCATAGGTATAACACAAAACAAATCATAGTGGTCACGCATAGGGATACGAGTATGACAAGGCACATGAGGCAATACCCAAGGTAGTGAAACTGCCGTTTGCCTGATCCAAACTGGTGAGAACGCATCGCCGCAACGATCGCAACACCGTGAAACAACACTCCCAATTCAAGGGTGCGTACCAATCAAAAACAAGTAATGAGTAGTTTACAAAGAAGTGTGTTCGCTTAGAGGTGGCTAACCTCATTGGCCCGGCACGGCTCCTGTTTTAGTCATTTCAAATTTGACACAAGTGTCAAGGCTATCCATTTTCGTTCTCTTTCTTCAATCATCAATGTACATCATTCCAACCACTTCATTCTGGATCACACTCCGCGTTTAGTTATTAAAGTGGTATTCGGTTTAGACAGTGAGTATGTCCCTAACCGATTCCGGTTTCTTTAATAACTTTCGTATTTATTACATCGATTGGTCGTTTAATAAAATTCAAAAACCAAATTAATTTCAATCTCACTTAGAATTTGAAAGCCAACATTTCATTCATCTTTCTATATCAATTTCTATAATTTACATTTCAAAACTTTCAAATTTACCATTTCAAAACTCTATAATTCAACTTCAATTTTTATTTAAAACAATTAAAATATTGATTTAAATTCATATATAGGTTTTATTCCATAATCATTTAAATTAAGTTAATTTAACATTCAAAACAATTTAAATTCATTGATGGATTCATTCAGTAATCATTTAAATTAAGTAAATTTATCATTTCAAAATAATTTCAATTGAATTTCCAGTTCATTAAATCAATCACTTAAGTTTACCTACATTATATCAAAACTTATGAACTGAATTAAATTAAATTTTCAAACTAAATTCTTTAAATTACATGTCTCATAATAATTTCCATCAATCACATTTATTTCTTATTAAAGAAATTCAATTTCACTTATTTACTTATTTAATTTAAACAAATTTCAAAACTTAATTATTAAAGAAACTCAATTTCACTTATTAAAGAATTCAATTTTATTTAAGTATTAAATAATTTCAAAACTTAATTTAATAATTTACTTAAATTTAAGCAACATTCTTTCATCAAACACTTTGTTAACCATAATACTTTGGAAATCAAAATATAGAAATCATAATGCTTGGAATCATAACACTTCCCACTTAACTGTTTAAATACAAATAATAGTATATATAATAAAATAGTTTATATAAAAATAATTTATATTAAAATAGTTTATATGAAATAAATTTGTAAAGCAACATATATAAATAGTTTTAATATAATTTTAAAAATACTCTATATAATAAAATAGCTTCCTCAAATTTCACAAATCGATTCAAATCTATTCAAATTCCAAAATTTAATTTTAATCCAATCTCAAATTCGATAAGTTCCAAATCGATTGCTAATTAAATATAATTTTTAATTAAATTCAATTTTAAATCAATTTCAAATCTATCTTCTCAACCTTAATTTCTTAAATCATTATAAACTCCATATTAATATATAATTTAAATAAATACTTAACCATATTATATTTTAATAAAATCAAACTTAATTATTAAGCTTATTTATATTAAAACCATATATTTCCTTCCAAAACCATAGTAATCGTTTCAAATTATTTATTTATGGACCAACGGTTTATGAATATAATTTTCTATCCTATGGTCAAGTGATACGGATATTAATCATTTCAATCCGTAATTTAAATATATAGGGGTGTGTGTGTGTGTGTGTATCATTTCAACCCGTAATCCCAAATTCAATGTCGATGAAAATCGCTTGGGTTTATCATTTCAACCCATAACGATTTTCTCCTATTCTAAAGTCCGTTCGGGTATATATCATTTCAACCCATAGTGAATTCTACACTAATAGAGAACTTGCAGAGTGACAACATATATGATAATAACATAACAGGATTATATCATCAATATACATAACAGATAATGGTGTCAGATGTCATAGGTGAACTGATACAGGTAATAGCATATATATAACAGTGTAAATAACTAACAGTAGCATATTTCAATTGTTGTTTCAATTGAAATCAAATTTAATAAATAAAAGAACATGAATTGTGAGTGATTGCTCACCTTCGAGGCTAGATAGATTTGACAAAGAAATGAGTTACGAATCCAAGCACGAATTCCAAAGCAAAGCAAGATTTGCACGAATTCGACGGACAAACTGATAGATAAGAAATAGACGAAATCAAATTAGAAATGGATCGATGCAGATATAATCGAAACAAAAGTATATTATATTATTATTTTTCTTAACCAATATTCAATTTAAATTACATATTATATTTCAAATCATAATACATATCCAAATCACTTTATATATATATATATATGTATTATATTTTAGAAATCTAAAAGAAACCAAAAAATCTATATAATATATATAGTATATATATAACGCAATATTCAATATCTAGAGAAATCTAAATTTCTACTTAAAAAGAAAAGATTTCTGCCAGTTTCCAAAATGCAAAAACTACCTTTATAATAAATAAATATATAATAATAAGCTACCTATATATAAACTTTAATACTGTAAAACTGTAAACATGAATACAGTAACTCAGACAAACCGATTTTATATATGTTCAAAGCATACGAAACAACAGTTTAAAATTTATTATAACATATTATAACTTATATAATATATATATATATATATATATATATATATATATATATATATAAAACATAAACATAAACACATATGACTCACCCATAACTCATAGTTATTTTACTATATGTATATATATATATATACACACTTCTAAATCTTTCCACAGCAGCATATGAAATATATATATAAACATTTGTATATGTAAGTATAAGCTGTCGAAAATATATCACTAACATACTATTGCAACTAATATATAATACTTCTTTATACATTATTATATAGTATATATAAACAAATCTATAACCTTACATATATTACATGTACACTCTTCAAATGCTAACATAGATATATTATATACATTTTCTACATTACTGTGAACAAAATGATTGTAACCAAAGATATATGCTAATATATATATAAAACTAATATAAACACCTTTGCTTCAGTCATACAAATAGAAGACAACATAAGCTAATCTACAAACTCTGATATATGTAAACCTATATATATACAGTACATTTATATAAAAAGAGATAACAACTAATATATACATTCAAACATATAACAGACATAACTTTATAATATATACATATAATACCTTAACTAAAACACGCAAGTTGAAGGGTAGTCAATGAGGATGAGATCGGTTGATGAGGGGTTGTTGCATCGGCCGGAGGTGGAGGCGACTTCGGTGGAGGGTGTACGGTTGCTAGGGGAGGCACGATGCATGGTGGGGTGGAGGGGAGAGTGGATCATTGACAGCAAGTGATAGGGTGGTGGTGCCGATGTGGGGTATGCAGGCGATGGCACGGGTAGAAGAGGAGAAAGGTTGGAGGAGAAAGAAGACCTGGGCAGAAGAGTAAACAAAGGAAGAGGTGAGCTAACAGGGAAGAGATAATATGTTCACAATTAGGAGTACCGGCAAAATAGGCTTATAATGTAATATTATTATTCTGTAGATTAGAAAAATGAACGAACCGACAAAAATATTGAATATGGTGAGAATATCAAAAAGAAAGTACGTTGAATTCAAAAAATACTAATGGCTAATGGCTATTGGTATACTCAGCGTATAAATGAATGGTCCAAGAAACCAAAGATTTTAAAACCCGGTGCCGATGCAAAACCGTTTTCGCGGATTCTGCTGCGTTCCGGACTTCAAAACACAGAACTGAATATAACGTAGAGATCAGCACGATGAGATGATCAAAAAGGTATACAAATATCAGTCGTACGATTGAATTATAAAAATTCGAATTTTCTACTAGCGGAAAATGCCGCAAAAACGCAGAAAAATATGATCGATGGAGATAAAAAAGTCCAAAATTGAAAAAATGAAAAGTGACGTCTTGCTCAGAAGATGGTTTACAATTTTTCTATATAAAAATATATAGGTTTCGAAAATATTTTATTTTCATCAATTCTTTACTGATTAAACTGAAATAAAATTACCCACGAAAATAAGCTTTCATATTTTCAGATGAAAATTTACAGCTTGCTATGTTCAATTAGACGTATTCCAAACATTAAATTTTTATTTCAAAATTTTATTTTTAAAATTTCACGAAAATTCAATAAATCACATTATTAAAATAGTTAAAATTTACGGGTCGTTACAACGAATGTCGAGAGTGATAAACTCACCTTCTAAAGCTAGAATTGACAATTCAAGACAGACAGCTGAAACTCCGAAAAGCATGACAAAGCAGGACTATATTTTTGAGCGATGGAGAGTCAAGATCCATATCTTGTAAACAACACCAATACACAAACATAAGAATATAATTCAACACAAAGATTATACATCAAAACACTGAAAAATAAGAATCAAAGTGACATAACCTTTGGTTTAACCAACAAGTAGCTCGGCCACATCACTATTGGCTAGACCTTGGTCTTCTTATACCCGACCATGGTGTTCTTTGGGTCTTGTAGGCTCGGTTAGGGTCATGTTTGGCACGGCTATGGCTTGAGGAAATGGAAAAGTGGTAAGTTACAAATGGTGGAAGGCAAAAAGGCAAGGCATTGGAAGGTCACAAGCACACATGGGTTCGGCCATGGCCTGTGTGGCTCGGTCTGGACTAGGTGTGGGTCAACTAGGCATGGCTAGAGGTTGTTTTGGTCATGACAAGTGATGGAAGTGATGGTGTGGGTGGTGGCCGAGGCAATAGGAAGAGGAAGTGGTGCATATACATGGCTAGGCTAGGTTTGTTCAAGATTTTGGTGATGTTGTTGGCATCTATGGTCACGGCAAGGACTTGGTGGTGGTGAAGAGGTGGTGAAGGCCGATCATGTTGGTGTGGTGGAGATGGTGAGGTCGGCTAGGAGGTGGAGGCCGAGCAATACATTGAAAAACAAAAGAGGAAAAGGAGAATGCAAAAAGGAGGAAGAGAAGTCGTGAAGTAGAAAACTTTCATATTATTTTTCACTTGAATGCAAATGAAAATGAGGAGATGAGAAATGAGTTTGTATGTGAATGGTAAATGGAATGAATGGCTAGAAGGAGTTATGGACGGCTAGGAAAACAAAGAGTTAGGAAAATGTAAAGGCAACAATAGAAAGATAACTTAAGTCTCTTGAATTTCCAAGCCAATAATCAAATAAAAATCAAATAAAAAATAAACAAGTTAAAAATCCAACGAATAAAATAAAATGTCTAAACAAAATAAATAGAAAATAAAATAGAAAAACGAACATAGGAAAAATAGAAAATAAAATACAGAAAATAATTGCGTGTAAAACGCTGTATTTTATCCAATTTAAAAAGTATAAAGCAGAATTTAACGAAACGAAAAGCAGAATGGATATCAGAATTATATTCTACTTCAAAGAAAAAGATTTGAAATTAAAAATTCAAATTTAAAAATTTCATCTGAAAGTCAGAGTTTGACCAAGATTGACCAAAACACAAAATTTTTAGAAAATGTTTATTTTATTATATTTTCGAAAATAAATTATAAACAAAATCCAAAATTACATTGGAAAATTTCAAAAATTCAATTTTAAACGTTTTAAAGATCAAAGTTTTCGAATAAAATTTTATTAAAATATTTACGAAACTATGGGTTGTTACATGCCTGCTCCGATCAGACCTTGCTCAATGGCGACTGGCCTTCCTATATCATAATACTTCTGGCATGACTAAAAGTCAAACGTTCACTTAGTGTCACTTCAACTAACGGCTGACGCCTCTCTAGTCCGCCTCAATAAGTAGCACATTAAGCAAGATTGGCCCAGGAGTGGCCCGTCCTTGGTTCGTCTTTACTATAGCCGGCTCTGACCGGTCCTGAGCAGTCCTCGTTGTTATCTCGCATCCATCCTAGCACTATCTCCCTAACATGGTCATTAACAATTATCAATTTCCTTTATATCTTCAACCGTCGGCTAACCAGCTCAGCAAGCCTTGCCATATAAACACACAAGGGGAAACGACAAAATGTCCATCCATCTATACAAAGCACTGTAGCTAGGAAGCTGAACTGATGTAGTAACCAATGACACTAAATGTGCATTACTTGCAAAGCGTGCACATAGCACAGTGGGGAAATGAGTATATTTTCTCAACTATGCATCCCTTTGCACCTTTATAGTTTTCTTCCCCATGCAACCAAATCAACGGCCACTCTCTCTTTACACCGTTTTTGTAACACAATCTCAGTCATTTATCATTCATTTTGGCTGCTAAAAATACCTCATGCATTGCCACTTCAAAGGGGTTGGAATTTTTAGAACCATATTTATGGTATTTTTATCGTAAAATCCATACAATAATGCTATTAAGTACATTACAGATTTAGTGAGCATTCGGTAGAAAAAAAAATGAGAATCAAAGCACGCATCAAAGAATACATTGCTTCAAAGTAATATTACAGGAGTACAAAAGCTTTAGAAGACATACAATGGTGTTAACAATTCTATAGGAACGCATCGAAGCTAAAGATACACTTGATTAAGGACCAAAGAGCTCAAACAAAGATATTATGTGTTTTCGAGTCTTGTTAGTAGACCTTTGTTTAAACTGACCAAACGAACTCCAAATCACTCCAAACCTTGTCACAATCCCTTAGACCTCATCTACTTCATTAAAGAATATTTTAGGATTTTTAGAACAAGATACAACTTTTGAACTGACATTTACTATGCAAAAAACACAGCAATCGGTGGACCAGTGGCAAGGACCGATGCATTGGTCGTCATATATCTTTGCAAATAGTGGCATGTTTTTTAAAAGGTTTCTATTTGCTCCTAAAGTTTCTTTTCCTTATCAGTGGCAAATCCGAATAGTTGCACCCCTATTTTATCACTACTACAGCATTTATAAATACCCTTAATCGTCCCTAAATCAAGAGACAGTTCAAAATAATGAAATCTATATCTAAACTCTCAAACCCTGAAGCATTTACCCTATTGTTCAAAAGATTCATCTGATTCAGTTATTTTTGACTAGTGTGCTTCATTTCCACATCCTATATTCTAGTCAATAGACTACTTAGCCTCTACACCTCCAATCATTATCTTTTCATTTGATTATAGGAATCATTTTACTGAAAAGAGATAATTTGTACATGTCACAACTTGCACATTAATAGATGTGAATTTCAACAAATCGAAACTCAAGTCCATCAGGGTACGGATCGTTTGTTTTGGTAACATTTAATAAACATAACTATATCATAGACCAGTCAATCTAAACTCACGGCGGAATAGATAATATAATAGGATATAAACATTGATCGATGTTACTACCTCAGAATCAACGGTGTTTCTTGGACATCTAACCTCCTCATCAGTATCGAGCATGAATAAGAAGATTTCTCCTCAACCATTCCATCTATCGTCAGCGACCTTCGCTCTAAATCTATCATGTGGGTTGTAATAAGGAGGGGGTTAGAACAACTTTTCTGGTGACTAGAAAATAGCATGCTTTATCCATAACACAAATGTACACCATTTGGTTTCCATCTATATGTTCTGTCTGTTATTTATGGCTTATCCATTTAATTTTATATGCATGTACAATATATATACCCTTACCATCTCTAGGGTAAAATATTCCTATAAACATATATACATTCTAACATTTCCCTACCCAAAACCCCGACCACTTAATACTTCTTAATCATGAAGTGGGCCTTTCTCATCATCAACATTAGTCTATCGATTTTAGCTACAAAGATCGATGACTCCTATATTTGGCTTGATTATATAATATATAACTTAATTGTTGTACTACTATCGCAACTCAAAGTCTCATTTGAGGGTTAACTAGCTCACTACCACTAAACCAATTTTTCAACTAACTTTCTGCCACGAGATCCATGCGTATCCCATAAGGAATCTACACTAGCAGGAAACGAAATCAATCAGGGCATAACCCGAGTCTTACTACCGCTCGCTTGTGGTTGTTGGGCATCAAAGCCTATATGCTAGCCCAACTACTAAATAATGGTACTAACTGCTGACATAGCCCTGTTGAATATGTGAGTATATGATTTTTGTTTGATGATAACAAACATATATATATATATATTCATTTAAATGTATTTGTTAATGTACTATTTTATTTTCACAAAATTAAATAAATATTTGCTAACTAAAATAAATAACACAGAGTTTAAACAGATATTTTATTCAAACAAATATTTATTACAATTTTGAATAGTACAATTTTGAGCTCTCACTATATATATACAAATCTCAATTACAATACAAATTCAATTACATCACAATCTTTCATTTACAAATGTCCTCACTACATATCGCTTGTTCACTCATAATTTATCTTCAACTTCATTCCAGATTGAATACAGCATCTGAGCAATCTACAAAATAAATACTGATCCAGTAGGGTTGAAAAGAAAATATTTTTGCAATGTAAAATAAAATGTTTTTTGAAAATATTATTTGCCTCAGTTATTTGGGTTGTTCGTCATCATTTAAATTTAAATTCATCATACACGAACAACTTATGAAATGCACAGTGTATCACTGTATATGCCACAAGGTCGTGCACAGCGATATACACTTGATAAAATTACAGGGACAGGTGAGCACAGGACAAACCCAAATGAAAAGTCGGGTTCAACTCAAGTACAATACAAATAAAGTCACGACACGAACACAAGGTCAAACCCAAGCTGCAAGCTGGATTCAACACAGGTGCAATCAAAACTGTGATACATAAAACACAGCCTCGACCGAAAATTCAAATATACACTTGAACCTAGAATGGCTAGATTCAAACAACAAAGTGCACCAGTACAAAACAATGAACCAAACAATGCATATAAGTTAGAATATATGTACAACATAACATAGCAGTATGATGAAAACAACTCAAGCTCAGTGCAAATCCAACAATATATGCAAACACACATACAAATGTATGTATGCACATATACGCAGACTTGAATAAACAGTTGACAGAGCAAGGCCACAATTTAGGCCAAATTGAAACAGCAACAAAACTACAACAGTTTTGAAAACAATGCAATAGTGACAAGCACATATATGCAACAGTGAAATGTAACAGACTCAAAGTCATATGAAGACCAGCGAATAAATGAAACAACATGTATACATATATTCTGAGGCAACATGGAAGTTGCACATGTATACCAGACCAGGCAACATAACAAACATGCACAGGCAAAGGCCACACAAGCGACCAGACATGATGCAGTAAAACAGTGAAAGCATACCTCAAATACAACCTGAACAAAAGACTACAAGTACAAAGCATGCACATCAAACTCACTATCAATGCAACCTTCTCAAGTCAAAATCAAATTGTACAAAGATAAAGTGATAAAACACAGCAGTGGCACCAAAAGTAACATTCAATACAGTTCACATTCGAATATAGTGAATGCATCCAGATGATAATAAATTATAATGAAGCAGACAAGCTACATGGAGCAACTCAACAAGAACCAAGTCGAAGCAGTGACAAGGCCGAAGTAAAAAAGGACTTTTGCAGAGGAATGATTCAAACAAAAGAAATTCACGTAGCAGTTTCATCAAAGTCGAACAGAGTCGATGTCATGTCGCAAGTCAATCAAGTTCATCGTAAACAACTTCCAGATAATCACAATACCGTGAAACCAGAGGCAACTACAAGTGTTCAAGCATCAAGTCGAAAACACTATAGAACAGTTGTTATGAACCAGTCAGTGTCGAAGTAAACATTATCATAGTATCAAATCGAAGTCAACAAGAACAAAATCGAACAGTTCAAAGTCAAGCCGTGGTGGCCATGAAATTAATCAAAGCCGTGTGAATCAAGCTACCAGAAAATATACGAATTCGAACAAGTCAAAAATAAGTCACGGCATTCGATCAAAATCAAATGGCCAAGCATAAAAGTATCAGGCGAATTCGTATACAATATACGAACGAAATTATAGGAGATTGAATCCTATGTAAACCCTAAACATCATCGGCAAAAAATTATTCGAGTACAAACGAAAAAGAATAATCATTCAACTCGAATCAAGATTGAATTCGAGGAAATCAACCAGTAAAAATATAGAGCTTAAAATCACATACCACTTTATACCGAACTCGAACAAATTGGAGAAGCTGCGAGAAAAATGAATAAACGGTCGATTGCCGATGCAAGTCCAAGTAAAAATCATTGTAATCGACTTACAAGCAGACAGTGACTTCAATTATGCCAAAAGACCTAATTTATTGAAGAGGAACGAATAAAGAGCAAAGCTGCCATTTTTCTCAAAAGAATCAGACCGAAGATAATATAAAAATTAACAAGGGAATATTTTTAGGCCGACTCCTTTATATTATTTAGAAGGCTTTAGTTTATTTTAAATTAGGGTTTTGGGTTATTTAATTTTTTTTTATTGTATTTTCGTTTTAAATAATTGTAATTTCTAGTCGTGTGAATAGGGGACAAGCTACGTTGGTGTAGTTCGAGAATTCACAACTCGGTGGCAGAGATGTGGCAAGGTTTTAAGCGTAGAGTTAAGGCTAGTCGATAGCCGGTGTCGCGAGTTTACGTGTGTAAGCATCTGACTGCTTAATTTCTAGTAGAAACCTTGGAGGCAACACGCAGGAAGGGTTTTGCCAAAGCTGGGTAAATCTTATGTTGTTCTATTTCTGCATTTATTATTCTGCTATTATCTGTGCTGTTATTATTCTGCTATTCTATGTTGAAATTATTTTATATAAACTTCTGCAATAATTTTCATAATTAATAATATCACCCTATTCACCTCCCTTTAGGGTGAAATTGATCCTACATGTGACATCAGAGCTAGGAACAAAAGTCATTTTTGTTTTAAAAACTTTGATTTTGTCAAAGACCAATTTTTTATAAATTTGAATTTTTAAAAATGTCTACTAATACTGAGGGTCGGTCAAGTATTATACCTCCTATTTTTGATGGAACATATTTTTTGAATTGGGAATTGAAAATGAAATTTTATTTAAAATCTGTTAATGTTAAATGCTGGGGTATCATTGAAAATGGGTGTAACATACTAGATGAAAAAATTATCTCGATTAATGCTCTTACTATGCACATATTATATTCTCATATTTTAATTTATCTCTCATTGTGAAAATGCACAGGAAATCTGGAATACTTTTGATACATTATATGGTGCAAAAGTCAATAGCAATGAGAAATCCTTCATAATCGACACAGAAAGATGCTTGATAGGATTGACAAAAAGCAGCAGCAATGATGATGATGATGGAGCAACTGAGCTGGCACTATTAATGAAGAAGTTGAAAAAGTGGAATCATAAATATGGAAATCCAGCTCTAAATCAAAAATTGAAAAGTATAATAGCCAATGCACCAGACAACCCAGAAGAACGGGAGATCATCTGTCACAAGTGCAACAAACCCGGACACATCAAGCCCAATTTTCCTCGACTTCAACACGGCCAAGAAAAGAAATCAAAAAGGAGAAGCTTTGCAGCCACGTGGAATAAAAGCGATAATGATTATAAAAGCTCTAGCAGTGAGAGTGAGAAAGCAGATCTGTGCTTTAGAGGTGATATAACTTATAGCGATGATGATGAGCCAAGCGAGGTATCAAAACTCACTCACTCAGAATTACTTATATATTTCCACGATGTAAATGGCTGTTTTAAAAGACTTATGGAGAAATACGCTAAAATTGAATCACAAATAGATACTTTGATAGAATCAAATAAACAACTTGACCAAGTAGTTAAAATCTATCAAAGTATGATCCCTAAGTGTGATAAGTGTCCAACATTTGAAGAAGAAGTTAAAAAATCAGAAATTAAAATTAAATCACTTGAAAATGAAATTATGATTTTGAAAGAAAGCGAAAATACTAAAAGAGAAAATTCTATTAAAAATTGCACTCAATTATTAAATGAAAATGATTCAATTAAAAGACAAGTCCAACAACTGTCAATGACTTTACAGAAATTTTCAAAAAATGAAAGATCGTTGAATATGCTTTTAGAGAAACAAACTGTTAATAAATTAGACAAGAACTTGGATATAATCAATCTAAACCTGTTAAAAGCAAAATTTATCAAGCTAAATCCGAGTGCACTTTTTGCAGAAAAATTGGACACAATCAAAATATTTGTTGGTATAGACCCAAAAGTATGAAAACCATACCAATTTGGGTTCCAAAAGGCACAAATATAAAATCTCTCAAAGTTAAAAAAAATTAGGTGCCAAAAGGAACATATATAAATAGATATGGGTCTCCACAAAATTATTTGTCAAAATATTTTCCACTACCAACCATGGACCTATAAAAACAAATAGGTCACAAAAATCTTTTATCGTGTAGGTGTGGTGGCAGGCTAAGGAACAACGACAGTGTTATCTAGATTTTGGCTGTTTCGAAGACACAATGGGCGACAAAGCAAAGTTCCTTAGCCTAGTATAAAGGTGACAGAATCACAATGGGTTACAACGAAAAATTATCGACAAAGGTAAAATAGGTAAAGATACCTTGAACGATATATGTGAAAATCTGCACCATAATTTGATTTAATTCAGCCAGTTCTTGATAAAGAAATGAATGATGATAATGATTCTGACTTTTTAAAAATTGTTAGCCAATTATTCTTTTATGCTGAGAACACTACAATCCTTGAAATACTTCGTATAGATTAATTTGGATTAATGATGGTGTTTTATTGGTCGATGATAATACATTTGGCCGACTCTATATTCATGGTTTTTGTTTATTTACAAGGCTTCAATTAAAATTGAAAAGAATTTCATTTAAAAAGTTCTTCAAGAATTTGTTGCAACATCACGGTCTGGTCTATCAAATTTAACTAATATTAATTTCGAGTGAGAGGAAAATTCAGATGCAGATTACACTGGTAATCTAGTTGGTAGAAAAATTACTAGTGAAACATGATTTATGTTGAGACATTTCATCAGCTGCATCGTTTTTTTTAAGAAAATATCTGCATATTTTTCATTTCAAATATTTTCAAATAGCAGAAATTTTCTTATAAAACTCCTTCTAGAAAATCATTTTTAACCTTGTTTTCAGATTAGTCGTTTTAGAAAATTTGATTTTATAATTTGTGGATTTGATCTTAAATGATTACATTAACTAATCTGACCACCTACTAATTATCAAAAGATAAATAGTGATTAAAAAAGCGATGAATGTTGATATTAATTATATACTATAACTCAAGACAGTATAATTTGTAAATTTCTTTAGAAATTTAAACAAGAGTTATAAAAACTTTTTGTTGGTAAAAATTCCATGACCGTCTCTAATTCTATCATATTTCTATCGATCATCACTCATCAAAATCCAATATAGTATGTCAATATGTGGTGCTTTAAACAGGAATCATTCGTTTTTCATTTTATATTTTTTTTAAAAAATCCAAAGTATTCACTCTCATTTAAAAGTCCTCACGGTTATGCATGGGTGAATTATTTGGAATTTTTGATTATGTGCTTCCATGCTCATTTAGAAGTCCTCACGGTTATGTATGTATGGAACGCATATCAGAAAAATTGATTGTTAATAGACAAGTTGATTCTAATTCCATTTAAAAGTACTCACAGTTATGCGCGGTTAGAAGATACTTGAATTCGTTTTTTTTAAAAAGAAAATTTTGAATACGACTAATCTCATTTAAAAGTCCTAACGGTTATGCATAGTTAGTAGATATTCAAATTCTTGAAATAAATACACCACAAATAGACACAACTATATGGTTTTATATGATGACATCATTCCTATCATTCCAAAGTGGAATATGCATCAAACAGAGTATTTATGATTTTTTTTTGATTTTTTATTGAAATTTAATATTTATATTTTATTGAGTTTTAATGTTGTATTAATGTCTATCACTTTATCTCTATTTTTGTAACACTATTACTCTTTTGCTGATAACATAAGGGGGAGAGAAAAGTTAAGATTTTGATAAACAAAGGTCAAATATTTTCTATTTGCATCTAGGCTTATTTGCATATTTTTATTTACATGCATATATGAAGGGGAAACTTTGTGTAGAGAGGGAGCATTCAAATGGGTGGAGCAAATCGAATGATCAAATACATTTAACAAATTCAAAATCTTAAATATATGTTTGTTATCATCAAAATGGGAGATTGTTGAATATGCGAGTATATGATTTTTGTTTGATGATAATAAACATATATATATATATTCATTTAAATGTATTTGTTAATGTACTATTTTATTTTCACAGAATTAAATAAATATTTGCTGAATAAAATAAATAACACAGAGTTTAAATTCAAACAGATATTTTATTCAAACAAATATTTATTACAATTTTGAATAGTACAAATTTGAGCTCTCACTATATATATACAAATTTAAATTACAATACAAATTCAATTACAGCACAATATTTTATTTACAAATGTCCTCACTACATATCGCTCGTTCACTCATAATTTATCTTCAACATCATTCTAGATTGAATCCATCATCTGAGTAATATGCAAAAATAAATAACGACGTAGTAAAACTGAAAAGAATATTTTTGCAGTGTAAAATAAAATATTTTTTGAAAATATTATTTGCCTTAGTTATTTGGGTTGTTTGTCATCATTTAAATTTGCATTCATCATACACGAACATCTTATGACATGCACAGTGTATCACTGTACATGCCACAAGGCTGTGCACACCGATATACACTTGATAAAATTACAAGGACAGGTGGGCACAGGTCAAACCCAAATGAAAATCCGGGTTCAACTCAAGTACAATACAAATAAAGTCATGACATGAACACAAGTTCAAACCCGAGCTGCAAGCTGGATTCAACACAAGTGCAATCAAAACTATGATACATACAACACAGCCTCGACCGAAATTTGAATATACACTTAAACCCAGAATGGCCAGATTCAAACAACAAAGTGCATCGGCACAAAACAGTGAACCAAACAATGCATATAAGTTAGCATATATGTACAACATAACATAGCAGTATGATGAAAACAACTTAAGCTCAGTACAAATCCAAAAATATATGCATATACACATACAAATGTATGTATGCACATATATGCAGACTTGAATAAACAGTTGATAGAGTAAGGCCACAATTCATACCAAATTGAAACAGCAACAGAACTACAACAGTTTTGAAAACAATGCAATAGTGATAAGCACATGTATGCAACAGTGAAATGTTACAGACTCAAAGTCATATGAAGACCAGCGAATAAATGAAACGACATGTATACATATATCCTGAGGCAACATGGAAGCTGCACATGTATACCAGACCAGGCAACATAACAAACATGCGCGGGCAAAGGCCACACAAGCGACCAGACATGATGTTGTAAAACAGTGAAAGCATACCTCAAATGCAACCTGAACAAATGACTACAAGTACAAAGCATGCACATCAAACTCATTATCAATGCAACCTTCTCAGGTCTAAATTAAATTGCACAAAACTGAATTGATAAAACACAGCAGTGGCACCAAAAGTAACATTCAATACAGTTCACATTCAAATATAGTGAATGCATCCAGATGACAATGAATTACAATAAACCAGACAAGCTACATAAAGCAACTCAACAAGAACCAAGTCGAAGCAGTGGCAAGGTCGAACTCAAAAAGGAAATATTTTTGCAGAGGAATAATTCGAACAAAAGAAATTCACGTAGCAGTTTTATCAAAGTCGAACAGAGTTGATGTCATGCCGCATGTCAATCAAGTTCATCATAAACAACTTCTAGATAATCACAATACCGTGAAACCAGAGGCAACTACAAGTGATCAAGCATCATGTCGAAAACACTACAGAATAGTTGTTATGAACCAGTCAGTGCCGAAGTAAACATTATCACAGTATCAAGCCGAAGTCCACAAGAATAGAATCGAACAATTCAAAGTCAAGCCGTGGTGGCCACGAAATCAATCGAAGCCGTGTGAATCAAGCTACCAGAAAATATACGAATTTGAACAAGTCAAAAATAAATCACAGCATAGGATCAAAATCAAACGGCCAAGCATAAAAGTATAAGACAAATTCATATACAATATACGAGCGAAATTATAGGAGATTGATTCCTATATAAACCCTAAACATCATCGGCAAAAAATTATTCGAGTACAAGTGAAAAAGAATAATCATTCAACTCGAATCAAGATCGAGTTCGAAGAAATCAACCAGTAAAAACATAGAGCTTAAAATCACATACCACTTTATACCGAACTCGATCAGATTGGAGAAGTTGCGAGCAAAGTGAATAAACGGTCGATTGCCGATGCAAATCCAAGTAAAAATCATCATAATCGACTTACAAGCAGACGGCGACTTCAATTATGCCAAAAGCCCTAATTTATTGAAGAAGAACGAATGAAGAGCAAAGCTGCCATTTTTCTCAAAGGAGTCAGGCCGAAGATAATATAAAGATTAACAGGGGAATATTTTTGGGCTGGCTCCTTTATATTATTTAAAAGGCTTTAGTTTATTTTGAATTAGGGTTTTGGGTTATTTAATTTTTTTTTATTCTATTTTCCTTTTAAACAATTGTAATTTCTAGTCGTGTGACTAGGGGACGAGCTACAGTGGTGTAGTTCGAGAGTTCGCAACTCAGTGGCTGAGTTGTGGCAGGGTTTTGAGCGTAGAGTTAAGGCTAGTCGATAGCGGGTGTCGTGAGTTTACGTGTGTAAGCGTCTGACTGCTTAATTTCTAGTAGAAACCTTGGGGGCACCACATAGGTAGGGTTTTGCCAAAGCTGGGTAAATTCTGTGTTGTTCTATTTCTGCATTTATCATTCTGCTCTTATCTGTGCTACTATTATTCTGCTATATCTGTGTTGAAATTATTTTATATAAACTTCTGCAATAATTTTTATAATTAACAATATCACCCTCCTCTAGGGTGAAATCGATCCTACAAGCCCGCCGACCCTACTCATTTCTGTTTTTTGATTAGTATTTTTGTTCTTATTTGAGTGGGGTTAGAGTTTAGTTTAGTTTTGTTTTGTTTAAACTAACCTATGTAAGTCAAGGAAATATCCCCTTTAATTACTTACTACCTCTTATTAGACATGAAGCAGACCTCATTTTCCAAAAGGTACGGGACTATTTAATACTTCGAATCCGAGGCGAACTTTCGGAATATTTTTTCCCTTCTTATCCGCAACGTATATCCTTTTCTCAAGGGCCTTATAATTGGTAATGTCCCACATCAGTGGTAAGTGTACACAACTGCTGGTAGCTTTTGAGGGTAGAATTATATTGTGTAACTCTATGGACCTCACATCTCAACCTACTAAATCAATTTAACCATACTAATTTTTAATATTGGGCTAAGCCCACTAACCTTTACTAATATATTTAAGGCTACATATTTTACCATACTGATAATTATACTGCCTTAAAGTATTTAGTTACCACCTAACATGTTTATTTACTATTTTTATAATGTCATTTTGTCCGTAATAAATGATTATTCTCTTAATCGGACATTTCCTAAAGACATTTATTTACTTATTCAACTTTTACTCCTTATCTCTTCATAATTACCCTAATAATCTCATTAATCGTTCTCATTATTCCATTTATAACTTATTTAAATTCTTGCATTTCCCTATTCATTGTACATTTATTTCCTATTAATTTTCTAGTTACAATTTTTTCATCCTTAGTCCTTAATCCCATTATTTGTTGTGCAATTTATTCTAACATTCTAGTTACATCTACTACGAATATTAACGTGTATTATGCTATAATATTTTTTTAGTTTAAATGTTTAGCGCGACTATGTATGTTTATATTTATATTTTTATATTTCTAGTTATTAATCCTTAATTAAAATATTTGTCTCCATATTTTAATCCGTTAGAATTATCCTTCTAAAAAGGTTTCTTGTTATAACTTTCCATAAATTAACTTGAAATAAGAGATTTGCCTTGTTTGAAATATAAGCAATTATATATTTCCTTTTTTTTGAAATAGAAAGTATAAACTACAGAAAAAAAATTCCACAATTTACACATCTCTTTCCTCTTTTTATGTAAATTCCTTTTCAAACCAAACGCTGCACTTCTTCTATGTAATTAAGAAATTAGACAAATTTATGAAGGTTAAACGGATAATATTTCCAACAATTAAAATTCAGAAATTCATGTTCCAATAGAATTATGACAAATCCAAATTATTCTAACATCTTTACAACCCAATTGTAGACCTGAAATAAATTCTACATCTTTATCTATATTCAACTTTTAATAACTTGAAGACTGATTTCCAGATCCGGGTGTAAATAATATTTCTATTCAATCTTCCTAAATTTTAGAATATATAGGCAATGTTTTATGTATTAAATTTTAGCCTACAACTCTTAGATCTTTATTTAGGCATAATAATCAAACAAAAATCGAATTAATAAATTCCAATGTTATAAGCAAATTATATAATTTCCCACATGCCTTTTGAAGCTCTGTAAATCTCCTAAATCTGAATCTTATCCTTTGATTTAACTCCATCTCCTTTTTAATTCAAAAAAATATGTTTAAAAGAGTATATACATACAATCAGAATTACAAATTTGAGAAGATATTTGAGGTTAAGGGGAATATAGATATATCATATTGAAATTTACCTTTTCATTGTGCAATGCTGATTTGCTTCTTCTCTTCTTCGTTTTATTTTCCTCTCTTCTCCAATTTGTTTAAATACAAATTGTTTCATAGTTAGAAGGAATGGTGGTAAGAGAAAATGGCAGAGCTTCGCTGCTTCAATCGGAAAATATGAGAAGAGAATTGAGGGGTTATGTTTGTATTTATAGGTGCTCGATCAATCGTATCCGCTAGATTAAAATTATTAAATTTGGATCATTGAACAAGGTTCAAACCCTAGCCGTTATAGTTCGACTGGGTAACCACACCCCAATGAGCGGTAAACCGCTAACAGTCCACCCACCCATGGCAGGGGTTGACCGGTGGGTCTCAATTATTAATTATATTTATTCCTATGTTTGTTATTTTAATTATTTTTGTCTTGAAATCTTTAGACGTCCGTAACTTTTTTGTTTTAACTCCGATCATAAAACTTCAAATATGAAAGTCTCTTAGAAGATTGCCATGAACACATGGTTCAAGTTTCGTAAATTCTATCATTTTCTCAAATTCAAATTTTAGAGCCTAATTCACTGTTAATTTATTAACATAAATTTTACAGGGTATTACATTTTTCTCTCCTTAAAAGAATTTCATTTCCAAAATTGCTCCAATGACTAAATTATGGGGTATTGCATGAAACTATCCTAAACTCAATCAATTAGTGTACGATCAATTTTACAGCAAAATGTGCATAAATGCATAGTTTATCACAATATAGAAAATATGCATGTAGAATGATTCTAAATCGGGCCCTCCTATATGAACGCATTCTTTAAAAACATTTTGAAAATATGATGCAAACAACTTATGTATACTGACAGTTCTATATGTATGTGGGTTTTAAAAATCTTTCCGCATAACAATTTCTAGGCTCCTATGAATAGAAGCATGGCTCAACAAATTTTACATCCAATTCTTAACGTTCAAAAATAAAACGTGTCGAATTTTCATTTTCTAAACGTTCACTCCTATGCTAGAAAAGGAATTTAAATGGAGAATTTTGCATTCTTGCAACTCTATTGGTTACCAATCCCATTGTACAATAGAAATTTCCTCCTTGCCCTATATTTTCTCCAAATTTTTCCATGTACAATAAGCATAGGAGGTTTGTTTTCAGGCTGTAAAACACAATTGAATCCGAAAACAGGCTCTCATACATCGTTGACAAGATATGAAAATAGAAATTTCAAGGATAAAACAGCTTTTCCCTTGTTATCATTTGCGCATATCCTAACGCCAACCTTAATGCATTGGCAGAACGGTTGTAGGTATAAATGGTAACCTCAGCAAATGGTTTTATGACCCAGCCTCTCAACTGCCTAGGCCAGTCCTTTGACTACTTGACCAACCCACCTTGGGCCATGTAGGGGTAAGAGACAAACCTTCGCCACAATTCACAATGTGAAACCTCATATCATGCTTTAACCAACTCTAATACCGAATATAACAACCCATACCTTAATGAGCATGAATTTTGGATCAAAACCCAAATCCATTAGGATACGGATCGCTAGTTTTGGTCATATGTAATAAACATAAGTATATTGGAGATTAATTAATCTAAACTCATAGCAGAAAGAAAGTATGATAAGATCTAAATATTGATTGATGCTACTACCTCGGAATCAACGGTGTTCCAAGGACATCCAAATGCCTCGTCAGTACCAAGCACGAATAAGAAGACTTCTCCATCAACCGTTCCATCTTGCTTCAATGGCATGTTCCTCTAAATCTATCATGTGAGTTGTAAGAAGGAGGGGGACAGAACAACGTTCTGGTGACTAGAAAATTGCACACTTTATAACACAAATTTACACAATTTGGTTACTATCTAATTATTATATCTGTTATTTATAGCTATCCGTTTAATTTTATATATGCACATATGATATATCTATCATAACTTTCTCCAAGTTATACTATGTATATGCCTATGTACACATATACATTCTAACATTTCTCTACCAACAATCTTGGCCACTTAATACTTCTTAATCATAAAGAAATCCTTTTGCATCGTCAATGCTAGTCTATCACTTCTAGCTACAGAGACCAATGACTCTTATATATGGATTTATACGATAATATATAACTTAATTGCCATACTACTATCGCAACTCAAAGACTCATCTGAGGGTTGACTAACACACCTCCACTAAACTAATTTTTCAACAAATTTTCTACCATAAGGTCCTTGCGTATCCCACACATATCTTACACTAGTAGAAAGTGAAATCCATCAAGGCATAACCCGAGTCTTACTATCAATCGCTTGGGATCACTGCCGTCAAAGCCTATGTCCCAGACTTACTAAATATTGGTACAAACTACTAGCATAGCTGCCAACCCTCCACGGTTGATATCCCTATTTAGACCAACCTAAGAAAGTCAAGGAAATATCCCATTTGGTTACTTAATGCCTCTCATTGGATATGAAGCAGACCCCATTTCCCAAAAGGTACTAGGCCATTTAATACTTCATATTTGAGGCGAACCCCTGAAATATTTTTCCCCTTCTTATTCGCAATGTACATCCCTTTCCCATGGGTCATATCATTGGTGATGTTTTACATCAGTAATAAATATACACAACTGTTGGTAGCATCTGAGCAAAGGGCAGACTTTTGTTGTGTAACTCTACTGACCTCGCATTCCAATATACTAAAGTACTAAGTCAATTTAACCATCCTAAGTTTTAATATTGGACTAAGCCCTCGAATCATTATTAGTATATTCAAGGCTACATAATTTGACATACTGACAATTATAAAACCTTAAAATACTTAATTACCGCCTAACATGTTTATTTAGTATTTCTACAAATATATTTTGTCTATAATAAATGATTATTATCTTAACCAAACATTTCCTAAAGAAATTTATTTACTTATTCAATTTTTACTTATTATTCCTTCCTTATCTCTCCATAATTACCCTAATAATCTCACTAATCGATCTCATTATTCCATTTATAACCTATTTAAATTCTTGTAACTCACTATTCATTGCACGTTTATTTTTTATTAATTTTGGAGTTACAATTTATCCATCTTTATTCCCTCATCTCATTATTTATTATGTGATTTATTTTAACAATTTAATCACATCTACTACGAATATTAACGTGTATTACGCCATGTTAATTATGTTTTACATTTAAATGTTTAGCATGATTATGTATGCTTGTATTTGTATTTTTATGTTTCTAATAATTAATCACTAGCTAGAATATTTCTTTTCATATTTTATTCCATTAGAATTATCCTTCTAAAAATATTTCCCAATAAAATTTCCATAAATTAACTTAAAATGAAAGATTTGCTTCTTTTGAAATTATAAGGAATTATTTATTTCCTTTTCATTCTACCGAAAGAAAATGAATACTTTACAAATCAATACTTGTCAAATCAAACGATGCACTTCTTCTATGTAATTATAAGAAATTAGACAAATTTATGATGGCTAAATGAATAATATTTCCAACAAATTAAAATAAAGGAATTCGTGTTCTAATATAATTAGGGCAAATCTAAAATATAAAAACATCTTTACGACCCAATTATAGATCTGGAACAAATTCTACATCTTTATTTATATTCAACCTATAATAACTTGGGGAATGATTTCTGGATTCGTGTGTAAATAATAACCTATTCAATCTTTCTAAATTTCAAAACATCATTTAAACCCTAATATATTCTCTTCTTTCTTTTAAAATTCCACTCTTATCCAATTTGTATAAATATAAATTATTTTATGGTTAGGAGGAATATTGGAGAACAAGAAATGGCAGAGCTTCGCTGCTTCAATCGGAAAATATGAGTAGAGAAGTGAGGGGTTGTGCCTATATTTATAGGTGCTAGAATCTGTTGTATCTGTTAGATTAAAATTATTAAATCCAAACCATTGGCCAATGTTCAAACCCTAGCCGTCATGCGATCGAATGGTCCATGGTGAGGGGTCGACCTGTGGGTTTTCGTTATTAGTTATATTTATTCATATGTTAGTTATTTTAATTATTATTTTTAAAATCTTTAAGCGTTCATAACTTGTTCGTTTGAATTCTGATCGTGAACCTCCAAATATGAAAGTCACTCAGAAAATCATCATGAACGTAATGGTGCAAGTTTCGTGGCCAATTCTATTGTTTTTTAAATCCCATTTTTAGAGCCTTGTTAAGTATTAATCTATTAATGTAAATTTTACAGGGTGTTACAGTATATTAAGATACATAGTGTTAACATGTAACTTTTTGTTACATTGTTTGTTGAAGTTTAGTTCAATGGCTCTGGCAAAAGTCCTGTTTCTATGGCTTTAGGTAGATGTTGTAAACTTGTTCTTCTGGGTAAAGCGAGGGTTGATAGTGAAAATCCGACAGGGAGTTCTAGACTGGATGTAGAATGGAGATTCGAACCAATATAAAATTGATTATATGCTGTATTCTACTATTTTGCTAGTACTTTATTTATATTGCTATTGATATGGGTATTGCGCTTCAATTTTATAATTATATACTTGGTTATTAATGATCCTGTGCATAGCAATTTTCAATTGGCATTAGAGCCTAGGATTCTACAAATCGTAAAACCATCTTGGAAAATGGCCAGAAAAAGAAGATCAGTCAAATCTTAAAGACAGTCGAGAAAAGGCAAATTTTCAAAAGTAAGCAACTGTTAATAGAATCAAGGCTCATGTGTTGTGTGACTAAACTCAAATCAAAATTGATACGCCTAGATTCTTTATATAATGATCTTATAGAAACACATGAGAGCATATTGAAAGATTTTAAGATGTTACAAAAGGTCAATTTTATTGCTTTAGCTAAATTAGGCGACTATGAACAAAAAATTAGTATTTTAGAGGAAGAAAATAATTTTTTACTAAAACAGATTAAATTGAAGTTTTTGAAAATACATTGGAGGAACTTGTTTTACAAAAATATTTCCTATTAGATGATAATGAGTGTTTAAATGATAAAAATATTGACCTTTTGACGGAAATTGAAGTTTTGAAAAATGAAATTTTTAAAAAATTCTTTAAATGATTCTAATTCTAAACTTTTGCCTCTTGAAAAAGAGAATAGTGCTTTAAATATTAAAAGTCTTGAATTAACAAAAGAATATAACTTTTAAAGGTAGAAATATTATTTTGTAAAAATAATAATTTGTGATTCTAAAGTTGTTTTTGTGACAACCCGGATTTTTGGGCATCAGCTAATTGGATAATTATCTGATTTAACTATTGAAAAATACTGATTTATAGATTGAACAAATAAATTTAATAATAAATATTTATATCTGGATAAATATTTATTTGATAATCTCCTAATATAATTACTTAAATTTACAAATTATTTTAAAAATTATAATAATAATGATTGTTTATATATATATAGATATAAATAGATTTTAAATAGAATTATTATTTTCAAATGGAATTTGTGTTTGTTTAAATATACATACATACATATATATATATATATATATATATATATATATATTTGTGTTGATTTTAAATTGGATTTTAAATTGAATTTGGATTCAAATTTGAAATTAAAAGATAATTATTTTGAAGTATTTTGGGTTGAAAAATATATGTATAATATTTTTTATTAGTATATAATTTTTTTTATAATATTTTCTTTAAAGAATCTTATTTATATAAATTAAGAAATGTATTTATTAATTAGGAAATTTAATACAAAAGCTTTATATTAACAAATAAAAAAATTGAAAATTGCATAATTACACATAAAAGATAAATAAGTACAATTTAACAAATGTAAGTAAAATAATGCATGCTAATGACAAATGATAAGGAAATTTACCAGTGTCACAAATTTGTTCTTATTTTCTTTAATTTTTAATAAATCGTAATTAACTCTATATAAACTCCTATCTCCTCTTTTCCATTTCTTTTTCTTTCTTCTCATTCAAAAGAAAGTAATCTCCATCCTGTAGCTAAATCTACAAATCTGAGAATTAAAGAACAAAAAAACAACTTATTCAACTACCTCAAATAATCTACAGCAACATTCAACCTGTAACCAAAAGAAGATCATCTCTGTTTCAAATTAAACTTTCTCAACTACAACTTGCTTCAGATCATCAAGTATTTTTCAGTTTAAAACAAATCAAAGCTTCAGATTTCAAAGTTTCCAATTTCAAAGCATTTCAGTATTCAAAATCTAGAGGCAATTCAAGTTTTCAAATCCCAGTTTTCAAGCTCTCTGTCTTTTAAATAGGTGAGTAAACATTCTCTTAAAAACAGTTCGAATTTGTTCATATATATTTGTGTGTGTGATGAATGTGGTAGTAACATGATATACAATGTTTACATGTATGATTTGGATATGAATGTGTCTGTGTGTATAAATATGTGTAGTAGTATGTCCGTATATATCTGTAGATAAATATGTAAGTTCTCTGTTCTTCGTTCACGCTTCAAGTTTATTAAAAAAATTCTTATCTACCGATACATTTGATTTTAGGCTTGGATTTGTAAATGAAAAAGTTCTCTAATAATGTATTTTAAATTTTAAAAATGGATTCAAGGATATATATTTAATATTTGACTCAAAATTTATGAATTACGGTGAAAATCAAAGAATGGGTTAAAAATCGATCAACTCGATTTCAATCTTTGAATATATAATCTGAAACATTGTGTAAAATGATGATTTTTAACATAAGTTTTATGATTTTAGAGTGCGTGGATGATGTGATATTCTGAGTTGATCAGAATGCGAATATTTGTCGATTGATGACGAACGAAAGGATGATGGTGGCTGTGACCAAGATTGGAGGTAGAGGGTGATCTGGTGGTCGTGAGAAAAATAGTGGTTGATTTTATTAGTGGCCGTGGTGGCCAAAGAATGACAAGGTAGGGTTTTATGCCCAGTTGAATCCGTCGATGTAGATGGGATTCGTACGATAATTAGGGTGGACCAGAGTGGTTCGTGATGGGGGGATCGATGCTGGAGGTCGAGGCGATTCTCTGGTGAGGTCAGCGAGAAATCTCGTGGTCGAGATCGACGGCGAGGGGTAGTTTTCGATGATGGTGGTTTCCAGACTTTGGTTGCTTGGGTGCGTTTTTGTTTCGCTGGAAAATTCATCGACATGGGAAGTCGAATGGTTAGTTGGGGTCGTCATCGATCTGTTAATGGTCGGGGAGATGGCCAGAGGTGGTCGAAAGGGTGTGTATCGTGCACATGTGTACGTTGTTTCTGGAATGTTTGAGGCTTGGGGGAAAGTTCGAGTTTTCTCGAGTCATTTGCATGATGGACTCGAAGTAGAGAAGAAGCGCGAGTGTCTTGTGTCTTTGCTCGAGAATTTTGTATGTTTATCTTGGGTTAAACTTTGATTAAGCAATAGGTTTCAATTTTTTTTTTTAAAAAAGGGAAGTGTTTCAGGCTTTAAAACCTAGAGCCTGGGTTTTACAAATGTTTCTATGCTTAAAAGCAAAGTAAAAACAAGTTTTAAAGTTATGAAAATAATTAGTTTGCAAAGATAAATGTTTAAAAAAAATTAAAATATATTTAAAGTAGATAAATCTTAAAAGATAATGATAATTAAGTTTTCAGGGAATAAGTATTTATTATTCTATTAAACAAGATTTAATAGGGTTTTCAAAGATTATGTTAAAAATTTAATGTTTAAATTTCCTTTGTTTAAAGTAAATTATATACTTTTAATATTTAATTGTTCCCTAATTTTTTTCTTCTAATGATGTAATTAAGTTATATAAGATAAAGAATTTATTTTTAATTAGGGTTGTGATTAATTAAAGGTAATTAATTAGTTAATAAATTAATAGTCAAACACTTAATGAAATTAATAAAGATTAATTAATTGTTATTGATAATAAAAGGATAATTACTTAGTATAAGTAATTAGTGGATGGTTAATGAATGTAATGTAAAAGATCATTAATTAGGGGTTGTGAAATGATTAATTAATGTGAGTAATTTACGATAATTAATTAGATTAATTAATTAAGAATAATCATTTGTGGAATTGGTTAAGTATTATTACTTAATGTAATTTATAAAGTGTAATTACTTAGTGAAGTAATTAATGGATAATTACTGGATGTGATTAATTATTGCTAATTACTGAATGTAATTAAATTAAAGGGAAATCGCTTAATGAAGTAATTAGAGAATAATTACTTAATGGAAGTAATTAAGGCTTAATTACTTAGTGTAATTGATTAAAGCATTGATTAATTGAGATAATTAATTATATGATTAATTAAAGATTGCTTGTTAAAAGTAATTAAATAAAAGAGTAACTAATTAATGTAATTAATTAACGAGGATAAATAAAGTTTGATTAATGATAATGGTTAAAGAAAAATTAATTTACTTAATTAATTAAAGGTTAATTACTTAATGAAATTAAACAGTAATTAGTCAAGAATGATTAGTTAAAATGGATATTAAAGTACAATTACTTAATGTAATTGAAGAATGATTAATCAAGGATGATTAATTAAGATGAATAATAAAGAATGATTAATTAATTTGGTTTTTAATTAATTAATGATTAAGTAAGCAGGATTTAAAAAGTGATTGAAATAATTAATTTAATTTATTCAAGTTAATTAAGAACGGTGTGACTAATAAATCTTGCTTATGAATGATTAAATTGAATGCTTTGGATTATTTTTATCCCTGGCATGTGACTGTGATGCTATATGATATGGTGTTTGGATATGGATTATCTATCTGTAATAGAATCGCTATGTGAGTATGTTACTCTGAGCATAAATTGATTTGTTTTCATTTAAACAATTTGGATTTAAGATAACATTGGTTTCGAAGAGACCGGGGTCGTGTATCAGCAAATGCCCGAAACCACTTCGATTTGTAATCTAAAGTAGTTCTATATTATATTTTGATCCACTGTGAATGTGAGATGTTGTTGTTCTATTCTTCTTTCTTCTTTCCTCTAACAATCTGGAATTTTCGAAGTCGAAAATTTCGGGTCGTTACATTTTGGTATCAGAGCATAAGGTTAAGCGAGAACTTTGGCTCTAGTGGGTTTACTCATTAAGGATAGGGTCAGTAGTACCTTAGAAGGAGTTGAGTGTATGTATATGAGAGCGTACTTGTTATTTTCTTATATAAAGGTTTAAAAATGGTTTTAAAAATGAATGATTCTTATACAAGCCTATATTTTGATATATAAAGAAATTGGTGGTTAGTTATTGAAATTGAATAAGAATTTAAGTGGTATAAATATATCCAAATAGGAATTGGATAATATGGATTACAAAAATAAAATAAACTAGAAATGGATTCAAACCAGAAAATAGAATAGTTATTGTGATGTTTGTTTTCTAATAATGATAAAGCAAAATGTAATGTGTTAAGGAAGTAAACTTTTAGATAAGTATGACTTGTAAATTGAAGTGGGTTTTAAATTATGGAGTGTTGAATCCTAAGATTAAAAACATTTGAAATTGTTTTTAAAATGTTAAAAGAAATGATAAATAATACTATTTAGAATATTTTTGAATGTAATCTTATTTTAAAATAAGAAGTTGTTTGAAAACTTTGTTTGGAATTAAAAACCAAAGGTGGTTTAAAACTTAAGGTATAACTTGGTTAGCAAATTGGTACATAAGAGTAAAAGTTGAATTCTTCTAACTAAGTCTAATTTATAGGGTAGAAAGTTATCCAGATTGATGGGAGGGTAGAAACCTTTTGTGGGAAATGCTATAAGTGGGGACATCTTATTGAACAATGCATGTTTGGGCTTTGCCCATTGGAAGAAAGTCCATAGGAAGGATTCTGGTAGAAAATGCTAGGACTCTAAAACCTAGGTGATGGTGTAGACATATAGATTTATGACTTTGTAAGGCTTTTATTGTGATAATGGATGTGTTGTTTGAACTGTAGTGTACAGTCTATCAATGTATGAAATATTTTATGGCAGTACGATCTAATATAAAATCACTTCCTTTTATTTGAAAATGGAATTTGAAATTAATTCAAATTGGAAATCGTTTGAGAATTGGTTTAAAAGTTGAAATTGGGTAATAAACTTGCTTTTGAAAGATTATATTGTTTTAAAAGGATTTGAACTATGACTTGAACCTAGAAATAAGTTTGTGAAGAAGTAAAGTTTAATTTGTTTAAGGAAATTAAATCAACATCTAAAATTTAACTCGTATTTATATAATTAGAGATGATTTAAAGTGAAATGGAATTTGAAGTTAGTTCAAATTGAAATTTATTTGAATAATTTGGAATTTTGATTAAAGTTGAATAAGTAAATTCAAATGGAATTTGATTTGAATTTGGGTTAACTTGAATTGGGATTGAATCAATTTAATGGAAATTAGGAGATGAAATTAATTTAATTTGAATAAAAATTAAATCAATTCAAAAGGAAGTGAAAATTTAAATGGAATTGATGGGAATGGAGAATGGGAAGTTGAACAGTTTGGCTCTGAACTATTTTTAAAATAAATTGTTTTAATATAAGCTTTCTTAAATCTATTTTTCCAAGCTAATTACTATATAATATTTCTTTTTAAAGGCAAAACTATCTTATACTTATTTTACAATTATTTTTGAAACTATTTAACTATTTTACAACTGTTTCATAAACTAATTACTAATTTTCAACTACTTATAACTAATTACTATTTTACAACTATTTTACAATTATCTAACTACTTTACAATTATTTTATACTACTTAACTATTTCATAGCTATTTTACGAACTAATAATTATTTTTCAACTACTGATCTATTTTTAACTTTGCAAGCTATTTTTAAATATAAGTTGGTCAGAGTGCAAACTGTTTATGATTAATTACCAATTGGGATAAGAATTAAAGTGATAATCCAAATGGAAATTGAGGCAGTTGTGAATAAATGAATAAGAATCTAAGGGAATGTGAATAGAAAAGAGAAACTAATTTAGCTAATAATCAATGAAGATAGATACATAGAATGTACGTATATTATTCTATTCGGATAATAATTTGATCCAGGTTCGAATACAAAATTTTGAGATAGTATATCATCTGAGTTGGGATTTTTCACTTTATTTTCGATGGCGAACCTGGATATGGATTTTTGATTGGTTCTGAAAATTCTCTATCATAGTCAAGGCTATGCAAGGAGAATGACGGCTTCTGATCAAGAAACCAGATCCGAGTCGGCACTAGGAAGTCGGGTGGACGATACTAGTTCGGAAGAGAAATTATGTGATAGAGCGAGATAGTACACACGGATGATATATGTTCATCGTACGGGTTTGAATGAACGCGATATTGTAAATTTGTGGATAAAAACTGTAAAATGATTTTTGAAATGGAAAGGTACATTTTGATAAATAAATGATGAAATAAAATGGAAGTTGGATATTTCTATGATTAGAACCCATTTTATAAAAAAAAGTAATGTAGTGAATAACTTTATAAAGTAATCAAACTTGAATATTTGATTTGGCAAAAAAAAGTCATATATATGTGTTATATTGATAAACTCCCTTTGTTGAATCTATTGCCAGAAGAAAAGGGTTTTTGAAAAGTATTTGAAGTATAAAAAGAGAATTTATACAAGTATGAAGTGATCCAAATATTTTCAAGGTTATATATATCTATATATATATAAAGGATCTTATGAGAATGAATTTGGGAAAAGGTTCTTAGAACCTATAGACGTTGAAAGGCTTTTGATTTTTGGGAAAACTCAATTTTGGAGATTTGGAAAGCCTAGTTTGAGAACTATCGGTTTTGGGATAATATATTTTGTGTAGAGGAGATATATATGTGATTGATACAAAGTGTTTCGAGAATGGCTTTGGAAAAAAAGGCGCTCCCAGGAAATGAATTTCTCAGGAGTGCCACGGGATGGGGTTCTAAAGTTGATCCTGTGAGGAAGTCCGAACGAACTGAAGTTCCTGAGGATTATTGGGTAGCGAAAGTCGAAGGCGTTGATGCCTACAGAGGCATTTGGGTTATGCTGTGACGACAGTGTAACTCGATGTCGCTGCGATCTATTGTGGACCATAGCGGAAATCGTGTGGAGGTGAGTTTCAACGGCCTACATTTGATTTTACCGGAAAGGCAATGTAACATCGGTAGACTGCGATCTATAGTGGAGTGGAGAAGTTGCATTCTTTTGGCAGTGAAATTCGTGGGCGCTGATGCCTATAGTTATATGGGTTTTTGCTGTGATAGCAATGTAACCCCAGATGTAGCTGCGATCTATAGCGGGTTCCATGGCATAATCGAGGGGCGTGGAGTGCCTACAGTTATCTATGGATTTTGTCGGGATGACAACGTAACCATTGGGTTAACTGTGACCATGGAAGGGGTGATGATATCCAGAGCATTTTCACCAAAGATGTTTCCTCTATTTTCAAAAATGTTTTCTATATTTTTAACAAAATATTTTCCATGTATTTTCAATGGGTATTGAAATGGGTTTAGCAAGTACTTATAGATTTTCAGTCCTATGCCTGATTAATGTATGACCGAAATTCTATAAGAACAAGGATGGACTTGTTGAAACATCGAGTTATAAAAAGTATTTTTATAAAACTATTTTGGCAATATTATATAGATTTTAAAATGTTTTAAATGTTCAAAGAGTAATTTATCTGATAATAAGTATTGAATAAATTCTGGTTTCGTTCCTTTTCGAGGACTAAAAGATTCTAAGGGAGAGGAATATGATAACCCCGATTTTTAGGCATTAGATAATTGGATAATTATCTGATTTAACTATTGAAAAATACTGATTTACAGATTGAACAAATAAATCTAATAATAAATATTTATATCTGGATAAATATTTATTTGATAATCTCCTAATATAAGTACTTAAATTTACAAATTATTCTTTTAAAAATAATAATAATAAATATTGTTTATATATATAGATATAAATAGATTTTAAGTAGAATTATTATTTTCAAATTGAATTTGTGTTTGTTTATATATATATATATATATATTTTTTTGATTTTAAATTGGATTTTAAATTGAATTTGGATTTAAATTTGAAATCTAAAAGATAATTATTTTAAATGTTTTGGATTTAAAAATATATGTATAAGATTTTTTTTATTAGTATATAATTTGTTTTATAATACTTTCTTTAAAGAATCTTATTTATATAAATTAAGAAAGGTATTTATTAATTTGGAAATTTTATACAAAAGTTTTATATTAACAAATTAAAGAATAAAAAATTTCATAATTACACATGTAAGCTAAATAAGTACAATTTAAAAAATGTAAGTAAAATAATGCATGCTAATGACAAATGTTAAGGAAATTAATAAATGTCACAATTTTTTTTTTAATAAATCCTAATTAGCTCTATATAAATTCTTATCTCCTCTTTTCCATTTCTTTTCCTATCTTCTCATTTCAAAAGAAAGTAAACTCAAGCCTGTAATTAAATCTACAAACCTAAGAATTAAAGAATAAAAAAATAACTTATTCAACTACCTCAAATAATCCGCAGCAACATTCAACCTGTAATCAAAAGAAGATCATATCTGTTTCAAATTAAACTTTCTCAACAACATCTAGCTTCAGATCATCAAGTATTTTCCAGTTTAAAACCAATCAGAGCTTTAGATTTCAAAGTTTCCAATTTCAAAGCATTTCAGTTTTCAAAATCTAGAGGCAATTCAAGTTTTCAAATCCCAGTTTTCAAGCTCTTTGTCTTTTAAACAAGTGAGTAAACATTCTCATAAAAATAGTATGAATCTGTTTATATATATTTGTCTGTGTGATGAATGTGGTAGTAACATGATATACAATGTTTACATGTATGATTTGGATATGAATGTGTATATATGTAGTAGTATGTCTGTATATATCTGTAGATAAATATATAAGTTCTCTGATCTTTGTTCAAGCTTCAGGTTTTTTTAAAAAAATTCTTATCTACCTATACATTTGATTTTAGGCTTGGACTTGTAAACGAAAAAGTTCTCTAACAATGTATTTTAAAATTTTAAAATGGATTCAAGGATATATATTTAATATTTAACTCAAAATTTATGAATTACATTGAAAATCAAAGAATGGGTTGAAAATCGATCAATTCGATTTCAATCTTTGAATATATAATATGAAACGTTGTGTAAAATGATGATTTTTAACATAAGTTTTATGATTTTAGAGTGTGTGGATAATGTGATATTCTGAGTTGATCAGAATTCGAATATTCATTAATTGATGACGAATGGAAGGATGATGGTGGCTGTGACCAAGGCTGGAGGTAGAGGGTGATATGGTGGTCACGAGAAAAATAGTGGTTGATTTCATTAGTAGCCGCGGTGGCCAGAGAACTGCAAGGTAGGGTTTTATGCCCATTGAAGCCTTCGATGTAGAAGGGATTCGTACGATAATTATGGTGGACCGGAGTGGTTCGCGATGGGAGGGATCGGTGCTGGAGGTCGAGGCGATTCTCTGGTGAGGTCGGTGATGGATCTCGTGGTCGAGATCGATGGCGAGGGGTGGTTTTTGATGATGGTGGGTTCCAGACTTTGGTTGTTTGGGTGCGTTTTCGTTTCGCTGGAAAATTCATCGATGTGGGAAGTCGAGTGGTTAGTTGGGGTCGTCATCGATCTATTAATGGTCGGGGAGATGTCCAGAGGTGGTCGGAAGGGTGTGCACCGTGCACACATGCACGTCGTTTCTGGAATGTTAGAGGCTTTGGGGAAAGTTTGAGTTTTCTCGAGTCATTTACATGATGGACTCAAAGTAGAGAAGAAGCACGAGTGTCTTGTGTCTTTGCTCGAGATTTTTGTATGTTTGTCTCGGGTTAAACTTTGATTAAGCAACAGGTTTCAAAAAAATTTTAAAAAAAAAGAGAAAAGTGTATTAGGTTTTAAAACAAAGAACCTGGGTTTTACAAATGTTTCTAAGTTTAAAAGCAAAGTAAAAACAAGTTTAAAGTTATGAAAATGATTAGTTTTCAAAGATAAATGTTTAACAAAGTTTTAAAATATATTTAAAGTAGATAAATTTTAAAAGATAATGATAATTAAGTTTCAGGGAATAAATATTTATTAATCCAAGATTTAATAGGGTTTTCAAAGATTATGTTAAAATTTTAATGTTTAAATTTGCTTTGTTTTTAAGTAAATTATATATTTTTAATATTTTAATTGTTCCTTAAATATTTTTTTAATGATGTAATTAAGTTATATAAGATAAATAATTTATTTTTAATTTTGGGTTGTGATTAATTATAGATAATTAATTAGTTAATAAATTAATAGTCAAACACTTAATGAAATTAATAAAGATTAATTGATTGTTGTTGATAATAAAAGGATAATTACTTCGTATAAGTAATTAGTGGATGGTTAATGAATGTAATGTAAAAGATCATTAACTAGGGATTATGAAATGATTAATTAATGTGATTAATTTAATATAATTAATTAGATTAATTAATTAAGAATAATCATTTGTGGAATTGGTTAAGTATAATTAATTAATGTAATTTATGAAGCGTAATTACTTGGTGAAGTAATTAATGGATAATTATTGGATGTGATTAATTGGGGTTAATTACTAAATGTAATTAATTTAAAGGGAAATCACTTAATGAAGTAATTAGAGAATAATTACTTAATGGAAGTAATTGAGGATTAATTACTTAGTGTAATTAATTAAAGGATTGATTAATTAAGGTAATTAATTAAAGAGTTAATTAATTAATAAATATGCTTAATTAAAGATTACTTGTTAAAAGTAATTAAACAAAAGAGTGACTAATTAATGAAAGTAATTAGAGGATCATTAATTAATTAATTAATTAGCGAGGATAATTAAAGGTTGATTAATGATAATGGTTAAAGAATAATAAATTTACTTAATTATATAAAGGTTAATTACTTAATGAAATAAAGAGTAATCAATCAAGAATGATTAGTTAAAATGGATAATTAAAGGACAATTACTTAATGTAATTGAAGAATAATTAATCAAGGATGATTAATTAAGATGAATAATAAAGAATGATTAATTAATTTGGTTTGTAATCAATTAATGATTAAGTATGCAGAATTTAAAAAGTGGTTGAAGTAATTAATTTAATTTATTCAAGTTAATTAAGAATGGTGTGACTAATAAATCTTGCCCATGAATGATTAAATTGAATGCTTTGGATTATTTTTATCCCTGGTATGTGATTGTGATGCTATGTGATATGGTGTTTGGGTATGGATTATCTATCTGTAATATAATCACTACATGAATATGTTACTCTGAGTGAAAATTGATTTGTTTTCACTTAAACAATTTGGATTTAAGATAACATTAGTATTAAAGAGATTGGGGTCGGGTATCAGCAAATACTCGAAACCACTTCGATTTGTAATCTAAACTAGTTCTATATAGATTTGATAACAATTGGATGGAATGAAAAAAATATGGACCTTTGAAACTAAGTAAAGGTACTTAGGGATGGATTTGTGAAATAAGTGTTATAGCTAGTTTGAACTAGTAGTAAGGTACGAGTTACCCGGGATTTCAATTATGTTTAAAGCTTAGTATTTCATATTGCATGGGTTTACTCACGCTAGTTTCTAGCCTGACCAGGGAGTTACTTTGATGTAATGCTCGGGTCAGACCGAGTATTACAGATTTTCAGGTTAGGACATTCTGAAGCTTAGGAGGGGAGCTGGATGGCAGGAACGTATGAAGTTTTCCGCTGTGTATATGAGACTGTGTAGTCTGTATAGATTGTAGTCTGGAACAAGTTGTACAACTCTCCAGTTTACGTGTAAATGATTGTAACTCTAATGAATTGTATGTAAAGTAACAATTACAGCTTTCCTTTATAAAAATGCTATTATTTTGGTATTATATTTTGATCCGTCGTGAATGTGAGATATTGTTGTTCTATTCTTCTTCCTTCTTTCTTCTTTTCTCTAACAACCTGGAATTCTCGGAGTCGAAAATTTCAGGTCGTTACAATTTTTGATAAATTAAATTGAAAAATCACAAATTTTAGTAGGGGAATAGTTGATTTGTCATCCTTAACTACAAATACCAAAGCTCATAATGATAAACTATTTTAGGCTATAAACAAGATAAATATAAAAAATAGTACTATATATGCATTCATGTATTAATGTTTTAATGCTAGGCTTAAAAATAGAGATAGTGCTAAAATCACTTCATGTCATGATAGTATTATACTTAGAAATAGATAACACCCTTTGAATACTAGATCAATGGCAACTAATGTTGATATATGGGTTCCAGCTGATCTAACTGATCATGATAGACATTTATACATTAGCGATTATTACGACACTATGCTTAATAATGAAAATTATGTTTTTAAAGGATCAACTACATACAAATGGATACGGTTCCTTAAGTCGTGAACCCTATATTTTTTAGAAAAATGAGTATCATTATGCTTACACTTGACACATCTATTAGATACTCAACAATTTGTTAATAGTTAGTACTGAGCTTAAAAGTTGATTTATTTTTATTGCTTAACTATGATACTTCCTATCTCCTTTTTTTTAAAAGAGGGAGAAAAATTGTTCATATATATATATATATATATAGGAAAAGTACATAGATTTATTATTTTAAAATATTATACTTGGGGGGAGTTTTATAACATAAAATATCTCTATGCTCTTATCTCTTTTTATTTATGAAAAAAGGGGGTAGAACATGCACTTTACATATTTTATTGGCAATACATAAAATAATTAAGTTGTTGGGAAAGAAGTAAGCTTACATGTTTACGGAGAAGAAGATACTTATTTATAGCACTTATATATATAATACATATATTTAGGTTGAGCTATTTATTTTATGTTATAGAGTTGTGTGATTGTCATCATCAAAAAGGAGGATAATGTTTGAACAATATTTATGGTATTTTGATGATAAAAACTATACGATAATGCTACTAACAATTTTATTAAGTACATTACAGATTTGGTAAGCATTTGATAGAAAAGATGAGAATCAAAGCACGTACCAAGGAATACTTTTATTTAGAGTAATATTACAGGAGTACATAAGCTTTGGAAGACTTATAATTGTGTTAAAAATTCTACTAGAACACATCAAAGCTAAAGATACACTCGACTAAAGAACAAAGAGCTCAAACGAAGATATTATGTGTTATCAAGTCTTGTTAGTAAAACTTTGTTAAAACCAACCAAACGAACTCCAAATCAATCTAAACCTTGTCATAATCCCTTAGACCTCATCTAATTCATTGAAGAATTTTTTAGGATGTTTTAGAACAAGATACAACCATTGAAATCGAAATTTACTATGCAAAAAACACAGCAACCGGTGTACCGATGGCAAAGACTAGTGCATCGGGCGTCGTATTTCTTTACAGTTAGTGACATGTTTGTAAAATGGTTTTACTTGCATCTCTTCACCCTAGAAGTTGCTTCTCCTCATTGATGGAGAATCCGAAAGGTTGCCCCTATTTTAGCATTTCTACAACACCTATATATACCCTAATCATCCCTGAATCAAGAGGCAATTCAATGCTAAACTCTTAAAACTTGAAGCATTTACCTTGTTCTTTAAAAGATTCATTTGATTTAAAAATTTTGGACTAGGGTCCTTCATTTTTACATCCTATATTCTAGACGAATAAACTCTTTAGCTTCTCTACCTCCATTCAGTATCATTTGGTTTGGTTATAGTAGTCTTTGTACTAAAAAGAGGCAGATTATATATATATATATATATATATATATATAAACAAAGATACATCATGTCAAGACGTAATAATTTTTACATTGTTTGTTGAAGTCCAGTTCCACGGCTCTAGAAAAAGTCTTGTTTTTGCAGCTTTATACAGTTGTTGTAAACTTCTTCCATTGGGTGAAGTGAGGGTTGATAGTGAAAATCCTAACAGGGAGTTCGGGGACTGGATGCATGATTAGAGATCCGAACCAACATAAAATCGACTACATGATCTATTTTACTATTTCACTGCTTTTATATTCATATTGTTGCTACTGTGATTTCTGCGTTTCAATTCTACAATCATATACTTAGCCATCAATGATCCTGTGTATAGCAATTTTTAGGGATATATAAGAAGTGTGAATAATACACATAATTCACAGCTCTTTACACCGCAACCCCCCCCCCCACACACACAAAGATTAACAAAATTGTTATTCTTTTTTTTAAAGGTTAAATGAGGTTTTATACTTGTCCCCTGCTAGTTATATTCCATGAAAAAATAGTTAATTACAATCGTACCGAACAACAACAAAAAAATCTAAAACATAGTAAAAAGAAGATAAATAGTGGGAATAAAAAACACTGCTAATTAAGACAACATTGTTAGTCTTAAGTGCTTCCTTTTTATTATTCTCTCATAATTCCATGTAATTGTAAGAGAGATAAATAATGAGAGAACTTCACGGAGAATGCAGGCAAACTTGCTGAACCACTATATTTGGATTCACTTAGCTTTAACTACTTACTTTATTCCTCATTTTCACTTTTGAGCTTAGTGTTAGCAAGTTATTTTTGCACTTTAGTCTAACTACGATGTTGGCTAAATCTCTAGTCAACATTTTGACACTAGAAGAAGGGGCCTCCTCTTGCGATCACCTTTCCACACTTTTCTATTATACAAAGACCTGACCTAACTTATTACCATGGACAATCTTCTGCCGATCAAAAACAACAACTCTAAGAGGGATGAAACCAACAACAACACTCTCGCCAGTGTTGTCCAGTACAATATTGCATCAACAAAAAATATAACGTACTGCTATGCTACAGCTGTCAAACGTAGGTTAGTTGACCCACAAAGTGAATAGCCTGAGGATGTGGTTGGACACCCAAGCTAACCACCAGCTCCTCCAATGACCTACCTCGTCGTCCTGCCTACTCATATGCTCATGCTTCTCGGTGGCTATGAACCATGAACATTGCTGAAACCCAAGAAAGAAATTGTAAGAATTTTTAGATGTTTGCATTCATCCTAGAAGATACGCTATGTGCATGCCTAACTGAATTGATCTCTCTCCAAATATGGCTGGGTCCGTGGAGCCAAGATATCATCGCTTCCCTTCAATGGATTGACCATAAGTTTTTGATTACCTGCGAGCTTCTACCTTCGACCATCTCACGGGTAGTGTCCCTACTACCGGTAGGGAGCATGTGACTCTCTCGGCACACTCCTAGCCCCATAGGGTTGTGGCTAGAAATAGATAGAGAGAAGAGCAACTTGTGCATTCCAGGTCAACACTGTGTGCATAGTAAGAGATCTCCCGCTCATCATCATTCTCCACCTCATCGTCGATCTCTTCCTCCACCCAGGCGCTGGCTGAACCCTCATCCCATTGTTGGTTAGAACATCCCTCAACAGGCCGATGCCAACCTCAAGGAAGAAATGCATATCCTCCGCCAAAAACTCAATGGAATGCAAGCCCAAAATGCAGGGGCGAGGCTTCTTTGATGATGAGAATAGATAACTATTCTCTAGTGAAATTCTGGATGCTTACATCCATCAATGGTATCCCTTGTGGCTTATTGACAAGTATGATGCCGACTCATCCGACCATATTATTGCGTTCAAATCCATCACCCATGTTGGCCAACTTTTCATCTCAACAAAGTGTTTTCTCTTTCCCTCTAGTCTCACAGGACCAACCTCCCACTGGTTCTTGCATCTACAATCGAGCAGCATCATCTCTTGGGTCTAATTATATGTATATTTCAAAACTGGTTTCTTCACTTTCAAAACTCATGTCATGATGGCTAGTGAAATAGGAAACATCAGGCAGGGTCCTTCAAAACTCTTTGTGTCGAATGTTAACCACTTCAATAAAGACTCCACCCGGGATAGAAGTGCAATCGTGAATAGCTCTATCGTGGCTCTATGTTTAAGGGTCAGATACATGCCTATAATATGGAGAGATATGCAAAAGTGACCGACAACATCCCTGACCGACTTTTATCAACGGGTGAATAACATGATGAGGATGGAAGATGCGAATCTTTTAGATGGTGATAGTGATGCAAGGCACCCAACCTAAGCCGATCCTAGCAAGAACAGTGATTGCAAAAACACTGGCTGTCATGTTGACGCTAGAAGGCGATCAGAGGTCGACCCATAGTACAAGCTGAGGTATAACAATTACATTAATTTGAATAGAATATTGCCATGGTCTATCTCATCATTTGGAACCGGGTGCTATTTCAAAGGCATGCCACCACTAGGGATGGAAAGTGGGAGAAACCTCATGGTAACAGCAAATACTATAAGTTCCATCAAATCAACGACCACTCTACAATAATGTGTCGGGTGCTTAAGGATGAGATGATAGACTCATCAAGGAAGGATACTTTAGGAATTTGTTTAACATCAGTTCAAGCAAAGGGGGAACCGTGAAGACCAACCATATCAGCCTCCTCAACCCAATGACACAAATGTCGAAGCTATCGCTGAGGTCCTAACCATATGCGAAGGCCCATATATGGTCGGCTGCAGCCAGGATGCTTAGTCCCAGTATCAAAGAGAAGTGGGCACATCCTATCGGGTCTATTCATTATAATCTTAGGTATACAAGGTTTCCCGACTAAAATCAAAACGTCCGATCAGCTGCACTATTGAAGATAAGGAAGTAGTCTCCTACCCCTATCACGACCTCATGGTCATCACTCTTGCTTTGGCCAACTACAATGTGCATTGGGACTTCATAGATGGTGGTAGCTTGGTTAGTGTCATGTTAAAAAATGCCTTTGAGGCTCTTTAACTTCCTACAACTAGCCTCACCACATATGCCTTGCCAATTTATGGATTTGGGGTTGTAGGCATTGTACTAATAGGCACTACCTCATTTTTAACGACATTTGGTCAAGAGCTTCTTGCTGTAAAGATTTAGGTAAGCTTTGTGGTAGTTGATTTCCCGTTTATTTGTAATCTGTTTAAGATGACCGGCACTCGCTAAACTGGATGTCATCTTCTCCTATAATCGCCTCATCATGACGTTCCGTATGCAAGCCGAAGTCCGCAAAATCAGAGGCAATCAGTGAAAGAAAAGATATTAGTATGGGATTTCCATTAAGTAGACAAAGAAGGGTGCTCTTATGCTTTAATAAGAGCTTTGAACAATCAACGACAATTTTCTCAAGGGATCCATCAGGCCGGTCGACGCCATGATTATTGCTGAGGTCAACCCTAACTCTAAATCATCAACAACTACTCATGCCCTCTTATAGCCGATCGACTTATCTGAGAGACCTGAGGGCATCACTATCTTGACTCAGGCCTATCACTATAGATAAGTTCACATTTCTAAAATAAATCTCATATCCATAGGTTCTTATGAGCGAGTGGCAAACTATCCCATCTTGCAATCATGCAACTCACTTATACAGGAATGCCTAAGCTAGTAATGTATTCTGGTTCGATTCGAGATCAATAGCCGCTTCACGACTAGTGGCATGTGACCTAGAAGTACCTGATAACCCAAATGCACTCAGGCTCGTGCTGAGTCCACCCGTTAGTCTATGTTTATCGCTTGCCACCTAAGAGAACCCTCGAGCTAATATGCACTTCATCTCACATCGGTGTAGACCACTACACTACTTCCGGCCGATACATGTCCTACATGAATGGTTATACCCAATCCACCTTATTGTTACACTGATATTTAAAATATCCTAAAAACAAAAGGCTTTTTTGCAAATAATACAGGAACCATTAGTGATTTGTAGCATTTTACTCTATAAGTCATGCATAGATAAGAAAGCAAAGCCAACAACAAAAATCTTAGTCAAAGTTCGCAATGAAAGATCTGTTTTATTTAGTTCAAAGAGTATGAAGGCACAACACCCACCACGATAGACTTACAAAGATATTCTATCGCTAACTAGTTGAAAAGAAGAAAACGAACAAGAATGGGTCGGCACTAAGAAAGTTTCTCTATTCTTATAACACCAATAAAATTTGACAAAATTAGAAAAAGACTCAGAGGAGTTTGAAAGGAAGAAGAAGAGGAAGCTACCTTCTTTCATCAATTGAGCATCGTGGAGAATTTATAAGCTATTAAGAAACTCCAAGTTAAAGATTTTATGGGTTTGGAATAAAGAGAAGGGGTATTTATATAACCACACTTTAATCGTGGGCATTGGATTCAAAAGGTAGAAGAAATCTAAGTAATCCAGATAAGATCAGCACCATGTCTCTTAGTGCACGTAGGATGTTAGAACCTTTATTCTATGGTTTCAATGACAACAACTATACAATCACATATATTATATATTTTATCAAGATTACATGTATATACTACAAGAGATAGTCATGCTCAAAGATATCAAGACTTGAAGACAAACGGAGATTTATGGACCATACTATGATTATTAAGGTTATACTAGTGTATTAAGAATCTTAGGTAAACATTATAAGGTCTTCTTGAGTATATACATACACACAATATCATATACACATAATTGGCATTGAAAATAATTTAAAATATGGAAATGCCAGCCACAAACATCTATAGAAAATCCATAGACGTCTATGAGAAGGCCCGGGAATTTTACTCCTGAAGGCACGTTTGGCAACTGCTACATTCCGAATGGTTGCTTCTTTTCAGATTGAATAATCCCATCTTTTCTTCAAAAGTTGCAGCCATTAAATCGAATAAAGTTTATCTAATACTAACAACCTACATCTCTTTAATCCTATAAATACTTCAAAGATAAAGATTTACAAATTAACTATTCTCTTGATTTCTTATTGCTCTCTATTTACATATTTTTCATCTCTTCCTTATGTATTCTCAATCTATCATAATCAAAATATCGTTTTGGTTAAACCACTTTCTACAACTCAAAGTATCCGCATTCACATACTCAAAGGAAATCAGAGGAAGAATTGTAATATTAGTCAAAATCCATGTTATTTGAAACACAAGATTTTTAGAGAAATACTTTTGTATTAGCCTATTCCTTCGGTCGAAGTGAGGGTTATTTGGTTAAAGGAAACACAAAAGGGTAGCTTCGACTTGACATAGGACAGGAAGTCCGAACAAGTATGAAATATCTTGTTTGCTCGCTTTTATTATTTACCTTTTTATATTCAGTTATTATTCTTTGCTTAGTGTAATAAGTAATATACACTCACACACTTATGTATAAGTTGCATTAGATAAAGTTCCTGTAGAGTTTCATTTGATATCAGAGCATGGTCATTTCATTCTACATTAACATCTAGTTGAAAAATCATTAATATGGCAAGCATTTTTCAAGAATTTTAATCAAGTGCTCATCCTCCACTATTTGCTGGTTCTAACTATGCTTATTAGTCAACTCGTATGAGAATTTTTATGGAAGTAAAGGTACAAACCAGTATAAATTATATATGCTGCAATTTTTATTTATTTATGCGTTTTTTATAAACCCTATTTACCCTCTTTAGGATTTATTCGATCCTACATCTCTCACTCAAACCAGGATCAAAGTGTTATTCAAGACTTATAGGGTTAATTGTAATCAAGATCGAAGATCTGAGTCTGTAAAACTCTATCAAATCATAATGTTATACTTGTAGGTGTGATTGTAGCTCAAAAGATCAATGTGGTGTGCTAGGCATCCCGTAAATCGTGGGTATGCTTATAGGACGGAAATCAAGTAGCTCTATTCAGAGGTCGAGATTCTGGAGGGTGTGTCTCGTAGCCTTGAAATCGAGATTGTATTTGCATTTACTAGTTGAAAAGAAATCCATACATGGAATTGTGCAGAACCAGATGTAGGTAACTCTAAACCAGTATAAAATCCTAGTGTATTCTTTCCTTTTTTACTTTTACTGCATTTACTTTTATGCGCACTTTGATGATGTGATTGTTAATTATGTCATTCCAAGTGGAATCTTAAAGAATTTGAAAAATATTCATATAATCCATTAAACACTATTCATCCTTCTCTATTGTTAATTTAGCCTTAAGATCCATATTTCGCTGACTCGCACATACGTGTATATAAAAACGTCACCGATAATCCCGTGTAGCCATAGTGACTAACAGATGCGCTAAGTTGCATGAAAGAATACATGGTCGAGTGATCGCTCCGTTGGATCCCGAAACATGGTTTTTGTAGCGGAAGCGTGTCTTCATATACGTATGTGCATATGGATGGACAAATTGGCATATCTACACAATTGTGAGCATCATATGACGCAAGAAGGTTGGTTATGTTCGTTTTGGCATGTTAGAGGAGGCTAGGTTGAAAAAAATCACCCCATGGAACTCTATGCTTAAAAGAGTGTTTTTCTGTATCGAAATCTGTTTTCGAATACTTAAGGAACCACTTCCAAAATATCAACTAATGGACTTTGAAAGAGGCTCGATGAAGTGAAGGTAGGCTATTGGAGCCAGGCGACTCATTAGGTGAAGTAATGGAGAAGACGAAGCTCAAATCGACGGCTTGGAGGCTACCTACCTGGGCATTACTGCCAAGGAGCCAGTGGTAGACCATCGACGGACCAGTGGTGCATTGGCCAGGGTAATAAAGTCCAGGCAGCATACCAATTTACATGGCTTTTTCCTCGAACCCGGATGCAACGCAACATGAAACTTTGACCTGACTTTGGAAAGACTTCGGGCTACTCGGGAAAGTGAAATGCAAGGCAGAGCTTGAGATTTAGATGAAGCGTATAGTGACAATTAATAATGATTGGATATGAAATCGCAATGATTGGGTTGCACGGTTACATTTAGTGAGCATGTACAATTGAGTGGAGTTAGTCCATGACCTTTGGCTTTGACCTTGGGATAGACGTATTGAATTCGTGATGTTATATTTGATTCATGAATATATCTATATGACATAGGTGTTCCTTCGTGGTCCCGATGACATATTATATGGGATGTCATTCTCTTTAGTAGAGACATTATACAAGTTTGTTAAGGTATCCATTACATCCTGAGGGGGATGGTGACAATCATCCACTATGGGATCATATATCACTAAAGCTCATTATAGGTGTATGATGTGATCCGCAAAGGTCTCAATTATTTAGAGTAGGTCCTATATCACCAAAGCTCATTATAGCGGTATAGTGATATACACGAGACTCATCATTAAGGATGCAGCTCGAAGTCTAAGGCACATTTAGGTACTGAAATCTATTTATTATGGGACTAGGTTTCAATTATATAGAGTGGGTCATATATCACTAAGCACATTATAAGGGTATGGTAAGATCTACATGAAACCCATCATTGAGGATCTGGCTCGAGATTTAGGTACAATTAGGTACCGACTCTATTTAACTTGAACCCTCAAAGGTAATCAGTGGATTGCAATAGATGTATGTAACGGGTTTCATCCATCAGTAATGATGGGTATCATTTTGTATTCTTTGGTTGTCTTTCATTGCTATGTCGTGTGTATTGTTAGTTAGCTGATGTTATTATTGTTGCATTTGCTATCATTGTGTACTTCGCAATAGACTTATATTACGATTACCCTATCTTTGTATGTTAGGTTACCTGTACCATGGTATATTATTACATATTAGTAACATTACATTATTTATATTGACTCACTAATTACAAGAGAAGAGTAGGTTATGATATGATTCCCTACTCTTGTGGTGAGTTTACTTTACTTCAGTATAGGCTGTCTAAATTACCCCCTCAAGCCACATTTTTGAAGAGGACCAGATGTGCCTTAGTAGTTTCTATTTATTTATATATAGTTTTAATATACAGTATTTTGAGATAGTTCCCTTCACATCAGGCTTTATGTCTGATCAACGTTTTGTCTTTATCTATTTATGTCACGATAACATTTGAGTACTCAATCGAGTAGTTTGGGAGTCAGGTGCTTTCGGGAGCATTCTATGGAGGTGATATCGATGTTTCCTCTATATTTCATATTGTAGTAGTATATGATAGACATTTATTTACATATGAGACTTGATGTACCATATATTATATTCAGGACTACAACTATATGGAGTTTGATGTATTATGACTTTTCATATTAATATTTATTTTTCAGTTACTTCCGCCGGTGTAGTTTCTTATATATATATTGTTCATTCCATATTGTTAACGTATATCAGCTTATTATATGTTGTCATTCCACCGTGAGATCATATAGTTATGCCTTGGTATATTATTTCGTTTCCTCTTCTTTCTTTTGTTTCCCGACAAGCCGTCTTTTGTGGTATTCGAAAGTTAGACATTGAAATAAGGCGTTGATTTTGGGGTGTTATAAATGGCTAGTTGTTACATTTGGTAACAACTTAGGCCAACACTCAAATCAAGTATACCAATTTGAGTTAATCATCCTGGTAAGAGAAGATACGTTGAGAGAATGTACTTGTATTTTTATAATATATTATATAGTATACACCACTTGTCTTCTAGACTTTGATTTGTTCTTATCAGTAGTCGCTAAGGTATCTTCGTTGGGATGTTTGCATGAGCAAATGGAGTACACGAGCGACTGTAGATGGAGTTTGAGATGTTTGATTAGTTTAGAGACTATTTAGCTACTACAAGTGACTTTCCCCTAGCTGCAAACATTTCCCGCTGATGTGGTTGGCGATAGAGGTAGTGTGGCCTTGGGGAGCCATTAATTCTAGCTCCACTAGCTTTAAACTCATTTGAAGCTGTGTTGGGATTTCCTTAGCCTCGGAAGGAAGCCATATCTGAGTCTTGTGACTGTTGTTGAGACACGGATTTGGATGCGTGCATGAGAGGGCTTATGTAATACGTCGCAATTTAAAAATCAAATATTTAAGTGATCAATTTAAATATTGAATCCTTGGTTAATGGAACACCTATAACACTCAATTTTCAAAAACAAATGAACAAAAATTTGAGACACCAGTATGAGACAACTATTTCATCGTGAGAAAAATAAGTATAAACTTAACCACGTTTGGAGTCAATAAGTTTTTATAGTGAATAGTAATTTATTGCGAAAGAAATGAATTTTGGATAAGGCCTATTAGCTTACCTATAAGTTGGCTAATCTCTTCATTACTTTCATTTCATCCTCATTTCACGTTACTTTTCATTTCTATCTCCTAATCTTTTTCCTTAATCGCTCTCTTAAGCATAGCCCTAAATCAACCATATCATGCTCAAACAAAATTCCTAAATTCAAGTAAAAATAATCATAATTCCTCTCCACTCATTCCTCACATAACCTACGAGGAAATTAGCATGAGATGGAGTTTGGAGCAAGATCTTAATTTTAAAGAGAGAATGGAATGAGTTTTTGGCGATTGAAGCTTGATTTGGTGAAGAAGATGATGAGTTGGATGATTCTCCATTTATATTTACTTGTTAATCTTCATATTTTCGTTTATTGATTAATATGGAATTATATGAAGTGATTTGGAGATTGTTTGAATTGATTTTGACTTATGTTCATGTTATAAACATGGTTATATTAACTCATTATTTCTTTTAGACCTTATTACTATTTTTAAAATAGTTAGTAAGCTAAGAATTTGGTTTTTGGTTACTTGAATGATTATAGGTAATTTTATGATAGATTAAAGACTAATTACACAATATGATTAAGTGCATGTTATTAGTTAGTAATAATGAAACTAATTTAAATGGTTTTAGAAAAGTTAGTAAGCTAATGAACTGAGTTTTGAATTCTATACTTATTATTAACGTGATTATAAGGTTAATGAAGCTTAATTAGTATTTATAAAATGGTTATAAGATTTATAAATAAAGTATATTTTTTTATAAAATGGAAATGAGATTTTATAAAATAGTAATATAATATATACTTAATTTTAACCAGTAAATAAGTATTTAAAGGCTTTAAAATGATTAATATGCTAATATTATAATTTATAAAATAGTTATATTATTTTATAAAATAGTATGAAATAATATTAGACTTTTACTGCAAATATTTAGTAAATAAAAGTAAGTTAATTAAGTAATAAATGAATTACTTATTTAAATATATATCCATGTATATGAGTATGGGCAAGTATATGTATACGTGTATTAAAAGATATATAACAATCAAAACAATTTGTGTATTGTGGTTAGAATTTTTGTGTATGTTGCTTGAATATGTGTATTTGTGTGTATGTAAGTATATATGAATGCGTGTAAATACATTTGTATATAAGAGCGTTGCGGGGGTTTCACGTAGCAATAGCGACCACAATGTGCGCTAAGTTGAATGAGAATATACCGAGTTGAGTAATTGCTCCGGTGAAGTCTGCAACATGACTTGTATTGTAGTGTGTTTGTGTATGCATGTACGAATGTGCACGAACGAGTGTGCTAGCACATGTAGGCATCACATGAGGCTAGATGGCCGGTTGAGCGCATTTTGGCATGATTAAAGGAAGTCGGGTCGCTATAATTGCTCGTTAAATTTTGTGCTTGCAAAGAGTGGATTTCATGACGAAATTTGTTTTCAAACACATAAAGAAACCACTTTCAAAACATCAGCCAATAACTCCAAAGGAGGTCCAATGCAATAAAGGCAGGCTTTGGAAGCATGCACCTTATCGGGCGAAGCAACGAAGGAAAAGGCGTGAGAAACAACAAATGGAGGGGCTCGATGGCTCACTGCACAGGGTTTACTGCCTAGGACCAGTCCCCATCGGTCCACCGGTGGGATCTGACCAATCCATTGGTGGGGACCTGTCCCAAGCAGTAAGGCCTGGACAAGAAGGGGTTTTTTGGCGGATTTCTTCCTCGGTTCGGATGCAGTTCGACTCAAGACTTCGGCATGACTTCTGGGAAGCTTCAAGCTACTTCGGAAGGTGGAATGGAAGGCGACGCTCGGGATTCGAGTGCTAATAAAAGGAGTTCATAAATGGATGGTAATGATCAGTAAGGCATTCAGGCAAGTGGTAAAAGAAGCACTACAAAAAATATTGCACAATATAATAGAGTTGAATAGCATTGTAATGCTAACTTCTTGTTTTACATAAACTGATGTGTGTATAATGCTAAATGACCTTATCCTCCGTATTAAATAAATCAGAAACAACTAGGTTGCAACCTGTTCTTCACACACGGAAACTTGGGGCGATCATGCTTTAATGACGAATATTGACCAGCGGGTTTAATTTGTAAAGCAGCCTTTTAATTTTGTTCACGTCTTCGATTCTTAATTTTTGTATTTTTGAGTTTGTAAATGTGGGGAATGATTGGCATACTGCCAAGAATCATGTAGTGTTTTGGTAGATTAAACTTATTTTAGTAGCGGTTGGTTGCAATGCGCATAGTTATGTGGACATTGCATTATAATAATGTATGTTTCTCCCTTATTTCCAAGGTAGCAAGTTTTAATTCAACAGCTGATCGTTGAATATTACAAAGTATAAAGCAGATTTACAGAATTAATTAAGGGAAAATTGATATATAAATATAATTAGTATTAACCAATTTTTTGAACGGATTAGATGATTCATTTTAATTATGACCAAGCTATAGGCATGTGCATTTTCCACGCAGCACCTACTTATGGGCCTATGGCGTCAAGAATCACTGACTTAGAAAAGGCTACAAATAGTTCAAATGTTTAGTACAGTATCACTGATTATGTGACTTATATCAGTAACCAAATGATGAAGGGAAATACTGTAATATTCTATAATTTGTATAGCAAAATTACAAAGTGAACGAATGTAATCGTTTGTTGTTGATTTGTCATACAACATTTTCTTGACATGAAATATTATTTATCTTTGACAGCAGTGGTAAAAAAATTCTTTTCAGATTTAAGCTACGTTGACAGTAAAACTGCAATTATGGTTTAGCTAGGGAAATATTGTAAGTGACTTTGGGTTAGTACTTTATGACTATTAAGCGGACCTCCTACAATGATAATCTTGCGGTGGATTCATCTTCTTTTGCAATCTGCTTGGCTACAACGCATGCCGGTTTAGTTAATTGTCCACTTTTTCCAAGGTAGTTCAACATATATCACTAATGTCCATTTGGTAGTTTTTGATATAATTCACTTTGCCAATCCAACCTAACCATAAATTCTTTCAATTAAGAATTAAGAATATTGAACCTGCAATTTGAAAACCCCAACCTTTTGATTTTGAAGACCATGTAGTGATAACCAGTGGCTATCTTGCTTATGGTAGCAGCAAATAATCAAATATCAATTCTTACAACCAACTTAATTAATTGGTTAACCATTGGTGATAATTTCACATTTGGTACACATAACAGTCAGCGCAAAAGTTACAGTAAGAATTGTTAAGATTTTCAAAATAAAAACAGCTAACCTTATGGTATACAAACACCAGATTCAACTCGTATGAAATGCGGGTGACAAAAATATTATGCATGTATGATATGGAAGAATAAGCATAATTATAGTTTTGGTTTGCCATATTTTTTTCATGTTAATTAATGTATATTACCCATTGAGTACTGCAATCAATTTTGATGTAGAAATCACGCTATCCGTGCATTTTCATTAACATAATACCATATAGCACAAATTTAAGAAAATACAATAACAGACTAATGAAGTGGGTATGTGTGTTAAAGATTTAACAGAGAGATATTGAAGAAGAAATGAAAATGATTCTATTTTATCGATGACAAGATTTCAGAGTATTACAAACTGATTTGTATTCTGCAATTACAATTCTTCTGCGATTGTAACAAAGCAATATATAAGTAAATTGAGATGGGCTAAATTGATTAGGCCCAATTGCCTTTGCCTTGAAAAATTTGAATGCCTTGCAATGTGCGGCAATGATGCACTCTTTCCTCTCTGAACGGTTGAGATATGCTTACTGAATAATAAAGAGGTAGAAATGAGCAGCCACGAGATCATTATCTTCATTTATTTCCCCCCTTCGAACCCTAATCCGGTTTCTAGGGTTAGAGTTCGCGATGCGATATTACTCAGATCTTCAATTAGATAGATGCAATCGATGAAATCCTTGCTTCTTCTCTGATCTATTCTCTTCTGATGTACAAATTGAAGAGTTTTCTTTGGTCTCATGGTCGAACAGTGACGATTTGAGGTGATGTCGAGCTGAGTTGGAGACAAGCTGACTTCTTTTGATGTCCTTCATTCTTTTGTTCCTCAATCTGGACATGGTCTTGACTGTTGAGCTGGTGAGAGGGCCAAATTTCGGCTACTCCCAGTTTAGACCTGAACTTTTCGAAGTTTCTTCTTGCCAGAGCTTTAGTGAGAGTGTCGGCCTTCTGGCAGGTATATGATTAACTTTCAAATTTCCTTTAGTGACTTGATCTCGAACAAAGTGTAGATCTATTTCGATATGCTTAGATCTAGAATGTTGTATAGGATTGGCTGTCATGTACACGGCACTTTGATTGTCACACCACAATGTTGGCTTGATATTTGATTTTAAGTTTAATTTCACCCAGTATTGACTGTAACCACATGATTTCAGCTGTTGCACTTGCTACACTCCTATACTCTGCTTCTGTACTTGATCTTGAGATGGTTGATTGTTTCTTTGAACACCATGATATCAAGTTTTTGCCAATAAAAATACAGTAACCAGTAACTAATTTTCTATCATCTATATCCGTAGCCCAATCTGCATCTGCATATCCCGTTAGGTTAAGGCTTTTGCAAGCTTTGAGAAGTAAACCATGATTTATTGTTCCCTTTAAATATCTGAGAATTTCTTGACTGCCTTCCAGTGTTGGTCCAGTGGATTCTGCATAAATTGAGAAAGTTTGTTAACACTAAATGCAATATCAGGTCGTGTTATAGTGGCATATTTTAATGCTCCTATAACACTTCTATATTGTTTGACGTTCTCTATGTTTTCTCCTCTGTTTTTAGATAAACTGTGATTGCTTATCATTGGTGTTGGCATGGGTTTGGCATCTTTCATTTTTGTTTTAGTCAGAAACTCTGCTATGTATTTTCTCTGGCACAATGTTATTTCAGAATTTATTGCTCTGTGTACTTCAATTCCCAGAAAGTAATTGAGATCACCAAGGTCTTTAATTGAGAATTGCTTGTCCAGATAGCTTATGATTTGATTAACTTCATCTTGATTGTCACCTGTAACTATAAGATCATAAACATAGATTAAAATATAAACAGTTGACACTTGACTGACTTTAATGAATAATGAAGTATCTGATTTGATTGACTGATATCCCTTTGATATTAAAGTTGATTTCAGTCTATCAAACCATACTCTTGGTGCTTGTTTGAGGCCATAAATTGCCTTATTTAGTTTGTACACAAGTTTTCCATTTTGTTCATACCCAGGTGGTTGCATCATATACATCTCTTCCTCTAATATGCCATTAAGAAAGGCACTGTTGACATCTAGTTGTCTTATTTTCAATTTTTTTTACAAAGCAACAGTGAGTATGAGTCTTATTGTAGAGGGTTTGACTACTGGAGAGAATGTTTTAGTGAAGTCAAACCCATACTGCTGAGTATAACCCTTGGCAACAAGTCTTGCTTTGTATTTATTGATAGTCCCATCTGGGTTTCTCTTTATCTTGTATGTCCATTTACACCCAATAATATTTTTATGTGTTGGTGGACATACAAGATCCCATGTTTTATTCCTTATAAGGGCATTATATTCTTCATCCATTGTTGTCCTCCAGTTATTGTGCTTTGCAGCTTGCTCATAGCATGATGGTTCATCAAGAATTGTGTTGGCAATGTAAACTTTTGGCTTAAAGATGCCACTCTTAGCTCTAGTTATCATTGGATGACCGGACTTGACAAGGGAATTGATATGAGGTAAGTTGTCAGAACTATCATGACTTGAACTGTTACTTGATTCGTTTGGTTGATCCTGAATTCTTTGACTTTCTTCATTTGTTTCAAGTGCAGCTGGTTGACTGGCATGACTGAAGTCATCAATTCTGTCAACATATTGTTGAGCAGATACTACAGAATGGGGTTGATGATCTTCAGTAGTCCTCACCACCTCTGTTTGGTTCTCATTCTCAAAGTATATAGGGAGTTCAGGTATTGATGTACCTGGATTATAAATCTTGCTTGTTGTTTTCACTTCTGAATCTCTAAAAGGAAATTCATTTTCATTGAATACAACATGTCTGCTAATAAACAGTCTTCCACTATCATCTAAACATTTGTAGCCTTTTTGATTAGTGGCATACCCAAGAAATGTACATGGGTTTGACCTAAAATTTAGTTTATTGTTATTGTAAGGCGTTAAGTATGGAAAACATAAACATCCAAAAGTTTTAAGCTACAATAGTCTGGTTTCACCCCTTGTAATTTCTCTAAGGGTGTTTTACCTCCTAAAATTTTGGTTGGAAGTCTATTGATAAGATAGGCTGTAGTAGACCAAAATTTTAGGGGTAGATTTGCACGAGCAAGTAGACTAAGTCCTTTTTCAGTTATGTCTCTATGCTTTCTCTCAGTTAAACCATTCTGTTCAGAGGTGTAAGGACATGTGATTCTATGAATTATTCCCTTATCTCTAAAGTAATTTTTGAGAACTTTATACCCTGCTCCACCATCTGATTGCAGAATCTTAACATGTGAACTAAATTGTTTTTCAACCATGGTAATGAAATCCGGTACAACTTTGTGTGTATCAGATTTACTTTTCAAGAAATATATCCAAGTGTATCTAGTATAGACATCTATAGAAGAAATATAGTATTTATATCCATAATCTGAGCATGTTGCTGCTGGTCCCCAAAGATCAGTAGCAACAAGTTCTAAAGGTTTGGAATATTTGGTCAAGGAGTCATGGAATGGTAATTTGTGACTTTTGCCCATCTGACAGTGTGTGCATGTGTAGGGAAGTGTTACATCATCATGAGATATACAATTTTTAGTAAGAACTTGTTTAACAATTTTAACACTAGGATGACCAAGTTTACGATGCCAAAGATCAAATATACTATTGCAGGTTTTCATTTCACATTGATTACAACAATTTTGCTCCTCTGTAGGATTTGTACAGTTGACTGATTTAAATCTATACAGCCCCTTCTCAGCATCACCCTGCAATAAGATATCTTTAGTTAGTATATCTCTAACAAGACAATACTTAGGATAAAATTCAAAGTATACTTTATTGTCATTAGCAAATTGAGAAACACTAATGAGATTCTTTTTAATTTTTGGTACTCTTAATAAATTATGAAGAAATAATTGTTTCTTTCCTCTAATAGAAGCATTCCCTATATGAGAAATTTTGATGCACTTACCATAGCCCATGCAAATAGACTGTTTACCTCTATATTCCTTGCTGCCAAGATTTAAATTTTCTAAGTTGTTTGTTATGTGATTAGTTGCCCCTGAGTCAGGATACCAGTAGTCATCATTTGCATGTTCTGATTGACCATGTTCACCTGAACAGTGATCTTTATTCTCTGTTTGACTGCTGGAGCTTGCTTGAGCCACATTGACACTGTGATTGTCATTTCTTGGATTATTACTATTCTGATTTGAATACCTGAAGTAGAATTTTACAGCTGTATGCCCAATTTTTTCACAAATTTGACATCTTGGTCTGTTGTTGCTGCTGTATCTCCCCTTGATTTGTTGGAATAACTTCCTCTTTGAGATTGTTTTTCACCTTTATTGTTGCTTTGATTCTTGTTTCTTGCATTTGTAGTATAATTGACAGTAAACTCAGATTCTTGGAGTCTCTTGTTATCTATTCTGGCTTCATGAGCCTGTAGAATAGAGTGGACATCATCCACTGATGGTGAAACCTTATGAGATGATATAACAGCTACAACAGCTTCATATTCGTCACTTAAACCATTCAATATGGTTAGTATCTATTCAGAATCAGATACTTTGTGGCCTGCAGCCTCAAGCAGATCACAGATTGACTTGATTTTGTATAGATATTCTCTCATGGAACAGTTTTCTTTTCTGATGCTTTGAAGTTGTCTTTTATGATACATAACCTTTGCTGCTGATTGAGTGTTGAAAACTTTTTCAATGGTTGACCAAATTTCACAGGCTGATTTACATCCTATAACATGTGATAGTAGATTGGTGTTTATAGATGACAACAACCATGAGCATATTAATCTATCTTGTCTGTGGTGTTTCACATAATCTTCATTGCTAACTATCTTATTCTCTGCAACAGTGATGAATTTTGATGGAGTTGGTATTGTGCCATGAAGAAATCCTTCAAGGCCATAACCTTGCATGGCAGTTTCAATCTGCAGCCTCCACAACAGATAGTTATTCTCATCAAGATGTACTGTAATTAGTTGACTCTGTGGGCTTGTGACAGATTTGATTAACTTTGTTGTTGCATCAAGTTGTTGCTCTGAAGTGGCATTATCAGATGTTGATGAGAGATTGTCAGTCATGATGACACTGCCTCTGTCTGAAAGAAAAAGAGGGCTTCAGATAAGATTCTTGAACAAGAAAATCTTCAAGAAGATGATGAGAACAGGTATGATGCAGCTAGATTCAAGTGATGATTGTTATCTGATGGATCTTGGCAAGGCACTGATCTTGTTTTCAAGCCTTTTTTTTAAGATGATTTTCAAACTTCTTGAATCTGATTTCTGATGTTTTCTTGATCAAGTTCTCTTTGAGGATGATCTGTGTGCAGCCAGTGTAAACTCGGCAAGGCACTAGATTTGAGAAGATGAACTTATCTTACCCAGATGATGATTGTAGAATCTGATGGGTGGAGAATTTTTTGCCAAGTGATGAGAAGTTTCTGATGGCGAATTTGATAGATCTCTCAAGTTTTTGATATTAAGCTGTTAAGCAATTTGGCTCTGATACCATGTTAAAGATTTAACAGAGAGATATTGAAGAAGAAATGAAAATGATTCTATTTTATTGATGACAAGATTTCAGAGTATTACAAACTGATTTGTATTCTGCAATTACAATTCTTCTGTGATTGTAACAAAGCAATATATAAGTAAATTGACATGGGCTAAATTGATTAGGCCCAATTGCCTTTGCCTTGAAAAATTTGAATGCCTTGTAATGTGCGGCAATGATGTACTCTTTCCTCTCTGAACGGTTGAGATATGCTTACTGAATAATAAAGAGGTAGAAGTGAGAAGCCACGAGATCATTATCTTCATTTATTTATGTGGATAGTCAGATGGTCTTTGAACAGTTTTCATTTGTTTCAAACTTTCTTCTTGTAGTATTTGTCAAGTGTAGATGTATATGGTTCAAAACAGAACGCAACAGTCTGGCTGCGTTGCAACAGAACGCAATACGTTACAACAACAATCAACAACACAATAAAGTGTTAGAAAATTAGAAAACCGTTGCAATGCAACAATGGTATTTTGCAACAGAAAGCAACGAGAGTACCAAAGTTCGTCGGAGGCTTGTCGTGACAATCGCCTTAATGATTTATAGTTGCTGAACGGTCACGGTTGCGTCCGTTCAAAACATATCTGTTCCCTTTCTTCTTCCAACGGGTTGCACCCGTATTCAGTTTAAATTCAAACGGGCCGCGCCCGTATCTGTAGCCAAATAAAACCTGCCGAAAATTGCAGTGTTTTCTGTAGCAAAAATAAGATTTCTTAGTAGGCCCAAGCCCGAGCCTGGCCCGGTTCGGTACGGGACGGGCGGACGGCGTGCGTGCGCGTGTGTTCATCAGATTTGGGTCCTCTCCCTCGCACAAAATTACCTGACCCTAAGGGCCAATTAGGGAATGAGGATCCTATATATATACACAATTTAATCTTTTATTTTGCCAATGTGGAACTAAAGCATATTTCACTCATTTCTTTAGAATTGTCAGCAATCCCCCACATGAATGACAATATACTTTCCCCCACACAATGTGGAATATCTCAGACTACGTATGGAATAATGCTTTTTGAAGGATAAGTAGATGTTTCACTTTGAACTTTCCTTTGTTAACACTTATCGGATATACTTGGCTAATCGGTGAATTATTTCATCTTGAACCGTTTGTCGTTATTGTATAACCAGACAATAAGATTAACAAAGCATTGTTTCCCTTCTCATCCAATCTCCTGGTTGTGTTCATTTCGGTCCTGAACAAATTTGGTTCTGCGAGTATATATTAGAGAATTTAAGCCTTTAATATTCTCATAGAGCCGACCCAGCTCACACTAACATATGTGATCGCAACCATAAGGAGTATCCTACATATACCGCACTTGTTATTTTACAAGATATGGTCATCATTAAAAAACATAGTTTTAACCTTTAAAACTTCTGTAGGCATGCATTATATTTTGCACCATAGGAATGGAGTAGGACCAAGCCCAGACAAATGCATTACTTCTTGAGTTACTCATAACTAGTTTGCCTATTGATCCTAGTCCGTGGGATCTCCAGTCGCTAGGATAGGTTTCTGTATAAGGTAACTCTTGTTGGTTTAGGCTTTTAAACCCATTCCCCTCGATGCGCAGTCAATTTTCTCTCTTGATAAACCTTTAGTAAATGGATCCGCTAGGTTATCATTTGTCCTCACATAATTAATGGAAATAGTTCCATTAGAGAGTAACTGCCTAACTGTGTTATGGCGACGACATATGTGTCGTGATTTGCCATTATACACAAAGTTTTTCGCTCTACTTAGCGCAGCTTGATTGTCGCAGTGAATACATATGGCCGTTACAGGTTTAGGCCATAAAGGAATATCTTCTAAGAAATGACGAAGCCATTCCGCTTCTTCTCCTGCTTTGTCTAATGCAATGAACTCTGATTCCATAGTGGATCGAGCTATGCATGTTTGCTTCGTTGATTTCCATGATACTTCTGCACCTGCAAGAGTGAAGACATAACCACTTGTGGATTTTGATTCCTCTGAATCTGCAATCCAGTTTGCATCACTGTATCCTTCTAGAACAGCTGGATATTTTCCTTAATGCAAGGAATAATTTATGGTATTCTTCAAGTATCCCAACACTCTCATTAGTGCTTTCCAGTGTACCTTCCCTGGATTACTTGTATACCTGCTTAGTCGACTTACTGCATAAGCTATATCTGGTCTCGTGCAATTCATGAGATACATTAGACATCCTATTACACGGGAGTATTCTAGTTGCATTACACTTTCTTTAGAGTTTTTATGCAGTACTTCAGATGGATTAAAAGGTGTTCTTACTCCTTTAATTCCATAATGTTGGAATTTCTCAATTATTTTGTCTACATAATGTGACTGAGATAATTGTATTCCATTAGGCGTTCTTATTATTTTGATTCCCAAAATAATGTCAGCAACTCCTAAATCTTTCATATCAAAATTGTTGATAAGCAATTTCTTTATGGTCTCTATAACTTTAATGTTAGGACCAAAGATTAGCATATCGTCCACGTATAAACAAACAAACACGTATGATTGTCCAACTTGTTTACAATAAACACATTTGTCACACTCATTTATACGAAAACCATTTCTCATCATGACACTGTCAAATTTTGCGTGCCATTGTTTTGGAGCTTGTTTGAGTCCGTATAATGATTTTACCAATTTACAGACTTTGTTTTCATTTCCCTTGGATACAAATCCTTCGGGTTGCTCCATGTAGATTTCCTCATCGAGATCTCCATTTAAGAATGCTGTCTTTACATCCATTTGATGAATTTCTAGATTGTAGATGGATGCAATTGCTATTAGCATTCTTATTGAGGTTATTCATGTAACTGGTGAATATGTGTCAAAAAAGTCTATATCTTCTTTTTGACGATATCCTTTGGCTACTAATCTGGCTTTGTATTTATCAATAGAGCCATCTGGTTTCATTTTCTTCTTGAAAATCCATTTGCAGCCAATAGGTTTTATTCCAGGTGGAATGTCAACAATTTCCCAAATTTTATTACTTAGGATTGAATCGATCTCACTTTGAATTGTTTCTTTCCAACATGAAGATTCAGAAGATTACATGGCTTCCTTGTGCGTTTGAGGTTCGTATTCTAACACATATGTGTAAAAATCCGAACCAAATGATTTAGAAGTTCTAGCCCTTACACTTCTTCTTGGTTGTACTACATCACTTTCACGATGAGTTTCATCTTCATGTGGGCTATTTGATTCTTCTCGTGTTCTTTTAGGGACATTATTCCCTTCATTCTTTTTGTGTGGAAACACTTCTTCAAAGAATGATGCATCTCTTGATTCCATGATTGTATTTACATGAATATCAAGTATATCAGACTTGAATACCAAAAATCTATGTGCACTACTATTTTGGGTTGGTCCTAAATAGTAACAATCTACAGTTTTTGGTCCAAGTTTGACCTTCTTTGGAGGCGGAACTGGAACTTTTGCCAAGCACCCCCACACTTTGAGGTATTTAAAACTTGGTTTGTGTCCTTTCCATAACTCATATGGAATTGTTCCTGTTTTATTGTGAGGAACTTTGTTTAATATGTGATTAGACATATTTAAGGCTTCCCCCCACAGGTTCGTCGGTAGACCAGAGGTTAAGAGCATGGCATTAATCATATCTTTTAATGTTCTATTCTTTCTCTCGGCTATACCAATTTGTTGTGGCGAATATGGTGCTGTTGTTTGATGAATTATTCCATTTTCTGCACAGAATTGTTCAAACGGCGACTCATATTCTCCACCTCGATCAGACCTCACTATCTTGATCTTTTTATTTAGTTGATTTTCTACTTCAGCCTTATATTTTATAAACGATGTAATTGCTTCATCTTTACTATTTAAAAGATATACGTAGCAATATCGTGTATAATCATCAATAAATATGATAAAATACTTTTTCCCACCTCTTGTAGGTAAGTTTTTGAAATCACATAAGTCAGTATGAATCATTTGTAACGGTTCAGTACTTCTATCAACAGTATGAAATGGTTTCTTAACCATTTTTTCTTCTACACATGTCTCACATTTGTATTTTTTATCTACTTGAAATTGAGGAATTAAATCCAGATTTGCAAGTTTTTTCATCTTTCGAAAGTTTATATGTCCTAATCTTTCATGCCATAATAGAGCATCATACTCGACAACATAAGAAACTTCCTTTTTATTCATTTCAGAATTACAATATACATTATTGTTGCCAATTACGGCTACATTAGCCTTAAATAGGCCATCACACAAGTATCCTCTCCCTATATAGATTCCAGTCTTAGACAGAACAACTTTATCTGATTCGAAGACCATTCGGAAGCCTTTCTTCGAGAGTACAGGTCCAGAGATCAAGTTCTTGCGAATGTCTGGAACATGAAGCACATCATTCAGTGTAATATCCTTACCAGATATGAACTTGAGAATCACTTTCCCGCTTCCCTCAATCATTGACACTGCAGAGTTGCCCATGTACAACTTTTCTTCATGATTGAGTTTGTTGTAAGTGGAGAACATGGACTTTTCAGAACATACGTGTCGTGTAGCACCTGTGTCAAACCACCACTGAGAAGGATTCTGAACTAGATTGCATTCCGACACAACTCCGGAAAAGTTAGACCCATCGATGTCCATGTTTTCCACCATATTTACTTCAGAATTATTCTGTTTCTTGTGCCTGCAATCCTTTGCTTGATGTCCACTCTTGCCACAAACCCAACACTGCCCATTGAACTTCTTGGACGGCTTCTGATCATTGTGTTTGGTTTCTGGCACCTTCCTTTTCTTTTTGTTTTTGTTGGGGTTTCCTTTTTTCTTTGCCCCTTCTACGACAAAAGCCTCTTCTTTTTTTGGTTTAGTGACTCCGCGATTATCTGCCTCGATCTTCAATCTGACGACGAGGTCTTGTAAGGATATCTCCTTCTTCTTGTGCTTCAAATAATTGCGGTAGTCCTTCCAAGATGGTGGTAGCTTTCCAGTGATTGCTTCAACCAGGAAAGATTCACCAACTTCGTGACCTTCTGCTTGCAATTCATGGATAATAATCTGAAGTTCATGCAATTGCGTAATTACAGATTTTGAATCCATCATCTTGTAGTCCATGAACTTGTCAACTATGAATTTCTTCAGGCTCACGTTTTGCGTTTTGTACTTTGCATTAAGCGCATTCCAGAGAGCTTTTGCAGTTTTCATTGGCTGATACACCTTGTACAAAACCTTATCCAAGCAGTTTAGGATGTAATTCCTGCACAAGAAATCTGAGTGCCTCCATGCATCAATTGCAGAAATGTCATTTGCTGAACTGGCATTGCCTGGCGTAGGCGGCACTGGTTCATCTTCATCAAGATACTTCTGCAGACCAAGGGTTGTGAGATAAAAGAGCATCTGACTCTGCCATGTCAGAAAATCGTCTCCGTCTCCCTTGAATGGGTCTGGTTTGTTTAGGTTCGCTGTCTTGATCGACATCTGTTCTGCTGCCATCTCTATTTCAACCAAAATAGGAAATTCATAAGATGTAGATGTATATGGTTCAAAACAGAACGCAACAGTCTGGCTGCGTTGCAACAGAACGCAATACGTTACAACAACAATCAGCAACACAATAAAGTGTTAGAAAATTAGAAAACCGTTGTAATGCAACAATGGTATTTTGCAACAGAAAGCAACGAGAGTACCAAAGTTCGTCGGAGGCTTGTTGTGACAATCGCCTTAAGACTTTATCAGAAGTCTCCCAGGGTACAACCGACGGAACCGCGCGAGACTGTAACGAGCACGTCAGTCTGAGATGATGACGGCAACAGAAATAAACTGACTGAAGAAAAGTATATCGGGGAGGAAGAAGATGTAAAATCAGTGAGTGATTTGATCAGGATCCATCATTGATTTACAGTTGCTGAACGGTCACGGTTGCGTCCGTTCAAAACATTTCCGTTCCCTTTCTTCTTCCAACGGGTCACACCCGTATTCAGTTTAAATTCAAACGGGTCGCGCCCGTATCTGTAGCCAAATAAAACCTGCCGAAAATTGCAGTGTTTTCTATAGCAAAAATAAGACGGGACGGACGGCATGCGCGAGTGTGTTCATCAGATTTGGGTCCTCCCCCTCGCACAAAATTACCTGACCCTAGGAGCCAATATAGGGAATGAGGATCGTATATATATACACGATTTAATCTTTCATTTTGCCAATGTGGGACTAAAGCATATTTCATTCATTTCTTTAGAATTGTCAACATCAAGCTCCTTCGATAATTGGCTTAGGAGACATTGGCTTAGTAGTTGTCCATATCATCATTATCCTGTTAGTAGCAATTAATTTGATGTAAATATTATTGAAATGGACAGTTATATATATTGGACATAACACACACACACATAAGCAGTTCAATAAGCTGACAAACGATAAAAAGACATGAGAAATGGTAAGTGGGTAATATTTAGTGCATACAAAGCTGTGTTTCATTTGTTAGGCCATATTATTAAATATAAACTGCCGCTATACATTAAGTTATTATAATCCTCATGATCTTATATTTGCATACGATAGCATTGTTTGTTCATTCTCTTTAATTCGGTCTTTTTGTTTATTTCATTATTAAAAATATACGGTTAAGTCTTTGAATGCCTTCATCAAACCGAGTGATCAAAATTGGTTTGCAAAATTAATTATGATACTACAGTACGCATAGGTATTATACATAAGGAACGAAGGATATGATGCTGAAACCAATCCTGCTTCATCTTTGGGTATGATGGAAACAAAATTGAAATTTTTTTTTTCAGAAAAAAAGATTTAGAAAATATTACACCTCAGAGCATTGAATATAAGAGTTTGATTAACCTGAAGTCTTATAGTCAAAATTTTATATTACTAATCATTTTGAAGATAATGGAGATGGCGCACAGAACTACATACCTATCCATGTTAAGCATCATTTTATTTCTTCAAAAATTTTCACTATTTATGTAATTAATTAGGTCGTGTTTGATGGTATCCAGAAATTGTTATTTGCATAACAATATCCATGTTATAGCTTTTTTTATCACCACATTTTTGGTAGACAAATAGTGTTCCACATTGGTCCACATGCATTATTCACGGTTAGACGACTATGAATGTGCAGCTCAGCTTTTATATAGCGCATAACGGATCATGTGTCCAACAACCATTGCGATGTAGGGGATAATTAACAACATGCCTAAATCTGTGAACGTGTGTGCAACAGCCATTGCGATGCAGAGGATAAGTAGCATTTTTAAATTTGTGAATGCGTGCTTGTAGAGGATAAAAGTTGCTTGAATATAAAATGTATTAGTGAAAACTGACAGACTAACCATTTCGAAAATCCAAAGAAGCTTCGTCCTTGCTAATAAGTGATCTGTTCCTTGTCAAAATAAGTGATGGTTGTTGAATACTAATGTGAAAATCATTATCACATACAACAGCTGATAATACAGTCAATAAACTTAGGTTATTCATAAACATCGTACAGTATGGATAACCACATGAAGGACGAAAATAATAATTTTACTTCAGGAGAAAAAATGTGATCGGCATAAAAAGAAAACAAAAAACAAAAAAAATGAGAACACAGTTTTCAATAACAATGTCCATTGTGGACATAGTATGCCATTTCTTATGCCTGGTTTTAAAAAAAGCAATAATTAAAAATCTACGAATAATTTATTTATAGGGAATTAGGCTGAAGGAAAAACCTGAGAACACTTTTAGTCTGAAGGACAGAAGTTTTAAAATTTAGTCTGAAGGACAAAAAATGATATATTCATATAGCATTGCACATCCATAATGCTATATTCATATAGCATTACACAGCTGCTTGTTTGTGTATGCAGAAACTTATAAAATTGTGTTGTATATAGCATTATAGATGTGTAATGCTATATGAATATAGCATTATGGATGTGTAATGCTATATGAATATATCATTTTTTGTCCTTCAGGCTAAATTTTAAAACTTCTGTCCTTCAGACTAAAAGTGTTCTCAGGTTTTTCCTTCAGCCTAATTCCCTCTAATTTAATTTATTTATTCGTCATACCTACAGCACATACGTAAATATTATTCTATAAAATATAAAAAATGCATATATAAATAGTTGTGTTAACATTTTCTGGACTTACATGGAAATTACCAATTAGAGAAGCTTCATTATTTAGTGTATATCAAAGATGCATCCAAAATTATATTACAATTATCGACTGACAAAAATACTAATTACGATACAAATAGAAACACACTTTAGAAGGATATACAAAATATTATTGGTGCATTAGATTGTAGGGTAAGGAATCATGAAAAAGATTAAGCTAAGATATGGCAGCGTTAAAAGTTATTACATATGCAGTTTGTCAAGTAGGAAGAAGGCGGTTGTTTGGCTTTTTGATGGGGGTGGAGTGGTGGGTTGGTTGTGGTGATGAGGGTTGGTTTTATATGCTAAAAGCTTGACACATACATTTCAAGGTTAGTACTGAAGCTGTGGAGTAGTCATAACATTATATATACTTCTCGAACATATGTTCAATTAAGATCTATCTTTCCAAAATATTAATTTTGAAATTTAGGGTTTTCCTCAGCCATGGGGGAAATTATCTCTCCTCACATCAATCTTTCTCATCTTTCTTCTCCTAGCCATAGAAACAGACCACCTGACTCTCACGTCAGAGATTCTAGCAAAGGAATCATCATAGACAATGATGGGTTTCAATTAGTTCAATCAAGATCGCAAAAGAAACGTCAACCCTTTAATCCTGTGCAACAAAGAATCTCGAAAGGTCTCTTTTCTGAGAAGAAGAAGACAGACGATCAGTATTCGACTGTTCCTCCTCCAAGCACTACAAGAAAAGTAGATTTTTATAAAACCAATAGATAACGCTTTATTCCATACCGTTATCATTTATTTTAGTTTGTTTAAGTTTTATCTTAATTTGTTTCATTTAAGGAAGAAATGGATACATAACGCATTCAGGCGAGCTTTTATTTTCATGGCCGCCAATTCCCCAAATTAATTTACAACCCATATTCAACTCTTTATTCCCTTCTTTTTTCTTCTAAGTATTCAAAATTAAAGAAAAACATAGAGGCTAATCATAGATCAAAAAAAGAAAAAGAAAATTGAGGGCATGGGGAAGTCGAATTGTGGCGTTTGAAGTTGGTTTGTAGCAAGAATTTCCTGGTGAGGAGAGAAGAAGTGGGCGATTTGGGAGGAGGCGGTTCGATTTGGGTCGAAGACGATTGTGGTGTTCTAGTGGTGGAGTGTTGGATATGGTGTGGGTTATTGTGGTTGGTTTCAGATCTGGGAAGTGCAAACTTGATTGGAGTGTAGCGGTTTGAAGTCACGATGGAAAGTTGCTCTCATCAATTGGTTGCTCGCATTCAAGTGTGGCTTTTGTTTTATGGAGTTATGGTTGATGTTGTGATTGCAGGTGAAGGGATGATTTGGTGAGGCAGTGTGGATTGGGTTCTTAATTTCAGACAATGAATTGTTTTTTCTTTTTTTTAGGAGAGACGGTCAGAGTTTTTATAGCTGCTATCGTGGTGGTTTTACAGGTGGTTTCGGCTGGATGGTGTTTGGAAGTGTATGGTTTGGCAAGTCAGTGTAGACACAATGGCAAGGCAGGGTTGTAGACGCAGTAGCTAGTCGGTGAAGTGATGGTCTGGTTTGTTAGTGTGGTGTTCGAGGCAGTTTGGTCTAGTCAGAGAGGGGATGATGCAGGTGGGGTATTGGAATGTTTGGTGGAAGTTGCTTGACAGCAAGTGATGGTAGGTGATTATGCTGTGGTGATATGATGGTAGCAAGCTTGTATATAGGAATTTTAGTGTGGTAGGAGTTGTATGGTTTTCCGTGGGGTTTTTGTCGTAGTGAACTTGATGATTGGAGCTGCTGCTATGTGAACAGAGGTGGGAGGCGAAGTTGGCTGTTTTATGGGGGTTGAAGGATGACTGATATGGGTTGTAGTGCTGTTTGAAAGTGGTGGTTGTCGATGACTTAGGAAGTTAGGCAGTGTGTTTGGAATGACAATGTTAATTTTTGTGTATTTGGAATGGCAGTGTATTTCTGTTTGAAGTATTGAAGTGAATGGCTTTGGTAGTGATGTTGTGAACTATTGAAGTTTGGGGTTAGTAGATGTTGTGAATGTCGCAGGCTGATAGTCAGGCAGTTAGTGGAAATGGTAATGTAACGTGGAGGGGATTCACTGGCGAGATTGGTGTCCCTGTCAAATTATGATCACCCTAACCCACTTCCCTGTCCCTTAGAAACCACCGTTCTAGGGCTTTACCAAAGTTGAAAAAGCAACTACTTTAGGTCAAAGCATCTGTCTCTAGTCGTCACAACCTGTATTTAATGGCACAAGCCGCCAACTGCCAGAGGCATAGCCAACCGTGCCGTTGTTGCAAGCCACCAGCATCGTCGCATCACCTGCCATCAAGCAAGTCCTCTGTAGCATTCAGGTTATAGCTATGTTGCTTACCACACAATAAGTTTAGACTTTTACAATTAAGTCTCTTAAACACTTTTCTCTCAAACATGACACTTGAAACCTAATATAAAATCTCTTTCGCATTAATCGAAGGTAATTCAATGAAAAATATATTTATTCAGGTCCGTTTCAAATTTGTATTATGTGATTAATGTTTGGAAGATATTTTAGTTTTCTGTTCTTTTTATGTGAAGTATTTAGGGAATATGATATCATTGGTGGATAATCGATTGCCACCAGAAGCAGAGTTTACTAACAATCTTTTGTCCTATAGTTTTGTTGCACTGAACTAATGATAGTGTGTTCAGCACAATATGGTTGAGTACAAAATTAAAATACTGTATTACTAAGAAGTAAATTTTATTAAATTTGTTAGAAAAATTCATAATAGGAATAGGAAGACATGGTATGATAATTTAGCAGCAAACATAAGCCACAAATAATTTGAAACCTTCAAGTACAAAAACGGCCATACTTATTAAAAGTATCAAACATCTACTGACTATTTACACTAAATATCCGTTAAGAATACTTAATTGAAGCTTCAAAAGTAAATATCAACATAAAGATTTTCTCCTTGTGGTGCACTTTGATTCCTCCATGTTAAACTGAAAATTTATTATCATCTAAATTATTAGTTAATGAAGTTACTTCATATATATCTTTATCTTCTTGTTTATAAATTCTGTAGACTATAGAAAGTTCTGCAAGAGAGTTCGTGGGTAAGAATACTTTCAGCACTCTTGTGGCTACCGTGGTATGACATGTTAAATTATATAATAAGTAAATTTCAGACTTATGATTCATTATCATTGATGTATAAATGTGAAAAAAAACTAAACATAATTATAAACTACAGAATTTTTTTGATTTGGCTAGGAGTGCACATGCATCTCAAGCATTAACAGCTGGTTCAAGGCTGAAGGAGGGATGCCATATTATTAGTCTGCTTACTCTAGGAACTGTTATTCACAAGCTAAGTTTTATTATGAACTTATTGCAGATTAAGCAGTTATTAGCCAAAACTCATGTTTCAAATAGAACATACCAATGTTATTTGTAATTTTTTGTTTTTGTGATGCAGCAAAGAAAGAACTGGACATATTCCTTATAGAAAATCAAAACTGACATGCATATTAAATTCAAAAATGGAAGGAAATGCACGAACTTCCATCATATGCACAATGAGCCAGCACGATGTCACATAGAGAAATCTAGAAATACACTACAGTTTTCCATTTGTGCTAAAGATGTGGAAACAAGTGCACAAGTTAATGTGATCATATCGGATAAGGCATTGGTCAAACATTTACCGAAAGAGGTTGCTAGACTTGAGAATGAAATGAAATATATCGGGTCGAGTTCTTTAGCATCTTCCTCAAATGCATTCAAGGAGAAAGATGCCTAAATCAAAAAGGTACTCGTAAAACTTACTTTCAAGTAAATCTGTAAAAATTATATTAAGCAAATATTGAATAATTATCACTAGGAGAATGCGTTTGCATATGATTAGGCCCATACAAAATTTAGGAAGTTAAAATTTAACATCATACTCCTTTACTACCCATTTTGCTATTGACTAAGATTAGATAGCGTCTTAAGATAAATAAGTAGCAGAATATTGTTTCACTTTATGCAGTAATTTTAATCCTCCCTTAAGAAATATGTTTGTTGCTGGATTATTTACACTATTATTGATTTTTTGCTATTCAATATTGATAATAGATGGAGAATGAGATGAAGGCATTGATGAAACAACGTGATATGGCTAAATCTCGACTTGAAGATTTGCTTAGAACTGTGTATAATAATAATAATATAACTAGTGTATTTGAAACTCAATTATACATAATAAATTATAAAAAATTAACCAAGTTAACTAAGTGTTATAAAAATTAACTAAATTTGTATAATAACAACAGCAACAATAATAAATTAACTAAAATTATAAAAATGAACTTCGTTTGTTAAGTTACATAAAAATTCAATAAGCTTATAAAAATTAAATAAGATGATAATAATAATAATAATTCAACTAATTTTATAAAAATTAATGTTAATAATAATAATACTAACAATAATCATAATAGCAACAATTACAATAAATTAACTTAGTTTTATAAGATTAACAATGTGTAAATAATAACAGTAATAATATTAATAGTTATAATAAATCATAAAATATTAACTAAAATTAACTAAGTTTTACAAAAAATAACTAAATTTATTTTTATATAATAATAAAATTAATAAATTAACTTAGTCTATTAAAACTAATTAAGTTATAATAATATAATGCTAATAACAACAATGATGATAATGACAGTCATAACATTAATAATAACAGTAAACAAACCATGTTTATAAAAATTAACCATGTTTCATAACAAATAACTGGGCGCAGGCACTGGCGGTGTGGGAGGTGATGAAGACGGTGTTTGAGGCGTTTTTGATGGTGTTGCTGGCGAGAGGGAGCAGGAGATGGTACTGGAGCCCCTGTTTACTCTACCGTCATCATGGAATACCTCGCTACTGAGGTTTGTTTTCGTTGCAAGCTAACTTTTATTTTTTGAAATAAACATTCCTGTCCTTTGATCGTTGATGATATAATCATATATTGTATCCTGAGTATTTAATAATTATTGACAAATTATCTGTTAATGATCAATGTGCACGCGTGTCCCATTGATATATGAGATATTTATGTATTTTTCTTTAGATGGAAATATTTGTCTATTTCAATCAATATTTGTCTATTTCAATCAATGTTTGCACTGGAAAACTCAGAAACATGGCTAATAAATTTCTGCAACTTTTGTTTGATATCTTTTTTACTACTCCATTCTAATGAATATTGGTCAACAGTTTTCAGGCATCAACGATAGATTTTTGAATGAGCAGGTGTTGAAGTTCTCCTCTCTAATCTCGGACTTGCTGATTCTTCAGCCTCAATTCTTATAAATGCATTGGTTACTCTACTATGCTTCCATCTATCGGGCATTGCTAAGAGACTCATAGAAATAGCTAGAAGAAGGTTTTCTCTAAACTTTAACTTGTTTTTCTGGTGTAACTAATACAAAAACAAGCTTTAAGGAATAACTAGAAATTACAAATACCCTTGCTATCCAGCCTCACAGTAGTTAGCGTAATAAGAAATTTCAGTATTTTGGTTTAGGGTGTTGTACCATCCCATAGAATAGCATGTTATAAACAAAGTGAGACATACGTAAGTTTGAGCTGAATTTTATCGGAAAAAATCAATAGTGCTAGTGTAATTTGTTTGACAGGTGAAATGAACGTGACACACGAACAAAAAAGTGAAGGGAAAGATTCAAAATCTCAATCTCCTAAGGTTCTAAATGTGGTTCAACCATAGATTGACCGCTTAAAAGAAGATATCTAGCTACTAGAAGCTTTTATCATATAAGCTACATCTTCTTACAAAACAGTTATATGTTTGCGTTACAGGTGATTAAACGAATGCAAAGAATCTGAGTGCTTCTGCGTAAGTTAGTTATTTTTATTACTAGGATACAAACATCCTATGTTTCTGCATGAAGCTGATTTTCTAAATCTTGAATACGAACAAAGCAACGATACGTTGATCGATGGCGTGATACCCATGATGCACGTATTGAAACATACACGATTGTGTCTGTACATTGTGTTTCTTGTTATCTTCCCTAAATATAATCCTTAGTGTCCAAGATTCCTACTTTTTCTTAACATTAATCCATTATGATCTTGATTCTCGTTTCTTGTTTTGTAATATGCTTATTTTATACCCTTTTCTTCATATTTCATTTCCGCAATTCTATACTTTTAATGGCTGAAAATAACAGAACTGTTTATTGTAGGGGCAACACCAAAACTATTTCTTCACTTAATGAATGTTAAAGGACTTTCCATTTCTCATGTTTAAAGTCATCTTTAGGTAAAAAAATATAAAACTGTTTGTTTGTTTACTTATTTTTAACTATATGTTTTCCTCATGTAAAAATTTCTCATGTTAAAAATGTCATCAGATGTACAGAAGCATGAGATACATATAGGCAGGAAAGGTACTAAAGTTTTCTATTTTGCTAGTACATATTTCTAAATGTTGATAACCCTATATTCTTTCATTTATTTTGCAATATCCGGTTTGTTCTTTTTGTTAGGCATATAATATATGGTGCAATCTTAGCAATAAATGCTTGTTTTCTGTTGCTGGATTTAAAATCTTTCAAAATTTGTGCCATTTCTCACAATTTTTTGTCTGACAATTCTATGGATATCATTTTTTCTATAGTATGGGAGAAGTTGCATGATGGATGATCGTTGGGGTTGTGGATTTGGGTTCATTTTGGTGTTTGTTTGTTTTTTTCCTTTTGGTGTGGTGAGGTTGTTGTTTTGGGATTATGGATTGGAGTTTGGTGAGTTAGTGAGGTGTTTGGGATGTTTGGAGAGGGTGGTGCTGAAGTGGGTTGTTGAGGCAGTGGTGAGAATGAAGTGCAGGTTGAATGTGTTGATGAAGTATAGGTTGCAGGCAGTTAACAGTTGGAAGGTTTGTTTGGTCGATTGGTTGTGGGTGGTTTCTGGTGGTGATGTGCTGATGGTATAAGAGGTGAATGGTGAAGGAGAGTGGTGCTAGCTAGTTGGAGGTAGTGGAGTAAGTGGTGAATTGATTTGGATGGAATGTTCAGGGTGGTTTGAAAGCAGGGAGGAACAGTGGTGGTTTGTTGCGTGATGAAATATGCACGGTTTGAAGGCAGAAAGGAGTTTTATATACAATATGCAGGGGCAGGAAGAAGAAGTTGTTGCTAGGTTGAATGTGTGCAGTTTTGGTTGTTGTGAGGTGGTGATGTCTGGGGAGTAGAGAAAGTGTGTATAGGAGATGGTAGAGGAGGTGATTCAGGGGGAAGTGAATGAAGCTGGAGATTGATTTTCAGGTCATGGTTTGCTCTTGGAAAAGTTTGATGAGGATAGTGATTGAGTTGTATTCAGGTGGCTATGATGGGTTGTTGTTGGTAGAGGTGTAGTGATCTGGTGGTTGGAGATGCAGTGTGATGGAGTTGCAGTTGAACAGTGGTATATATGCTACTGGAGTTAACGTTGATGATGTGGGAAGGAGAAGTAAAACAAGGTCCTTTATTTTTTTTTCTTTATTATCTGCTTATTACTGCTTTGCTACATGGCATGATTAAATATTGGTTTTGTTTACTCTGTTCCCGAAAAAAGTACCAAGCCTAATACTGTAGGCGTGAGTTTCACCAGTTATTTTACAGTGTATTTGATGATCCTAATACAACAATGGTTGCTATTATCAAAGGGAAAGAAGCCTTTGCCTTTCAGGTATCATCTCTTCTTCTATAATGTGTTCAGTGTGCTCGGTCATAAATTTTTTATGATGTTTTTGTTATCTTTCCTAACTAATTTGCTACTATATTGGTTTTGATGTATATTCAAATGGATAGTAACATGTACGAATATAAAATGAGACATGCAATAATATGCAATAATTTAGTTTTTTGTTACATGTAAAAACATCTATCATTAATTATGTATCGTTGTTAATGTAATTATTTATCTTATTTGCAGGTGTGTGAAAGAAGCAGATGCTAAAGCTGTGATCTTCATTTTAATGCAAACAATCAAATATGTACTTGTTTTTTTTTTTGTTAAACTATGCTACCATTTTTTGGGGTGTGCTTAAAATATTTCCTACTACGTTTTGATGTGTATGAATATTTGGTATGTTTAATGTAATGTGTTACATCTCTATATTTATTATCTTTTATGATTATTATTGTGCTTTTTGATATTGGTATTTAATACTGCAGTTTATTAGTAGGATGTAGAAAAGCTCTATGGTATTACAAAAAGCGCTATAAATAATGATGAATGATAGATCAGCAAGCGCTATAAAATAAGATATTATAGCAGAGTACAAGCGCTATTGTAGCTGACTTTTTATAGCGGCATATTGGAGTTGTGACAAGTTACCGTCTACAATAACCTGTTCAAATACAGCGCTAATAATCCGCTATTAACACTTTCTATAGCGCAATATTAGTGCTATCTTAGAAAAAACAAAAAGTATTTTGTGGCTAATAACGAATTTCATAGCGGGCTAATAGCGCTGTGATATTAATTAATAACGCCTATTTTGCCGCTATAAAAATAAATAACATAGCGCAATATTTGCGCTATGAAAGTAACAATTTTTATAGCGCTTTTTTTGTGCTATCTAATGTTGGTTGTTTTTAATCACATGTCGTTATACAGCGTTTATCGAACCGCTATAATATCCTTTAATAGCGTTTTTCGGGCGCTATAGTAGGGTCTTTTTGTTGTAGTGAAGTATGAGAAACCAATCGTATCAACCGCGGAAACCCATGAATTTTTCTCTGAACAAAACACAGGGACAAAAATCTTGGGCTGAAGTCGTTTCTGAGAAATCAACTGAACCCAATGATGATGAATGCAATCTTGAAACTATCTCTCCCATCAAGATCAATAATAAGAAATATGGTTTGATAAAAGAGTCTGTATGTAAAAGAGCTATCGAATGCTGGAGCAATTCGATTTTGGTATATGTTGTTGGTACCAAACCATATTTTAACTTTTTCAAAGCTTACATACAGCGTGTATGGAAACCTGTGGGAGAATTTGAAATTTTTACCAGGGAAAATGGGTTTTTTATTGCCAAATTCAAAGAAGTTCAAGATTGCAATTCTATCATTCAGAATGGCCCATACTTCTATAATGGAAAGCTCATCATAATGAGGAGATGGTCTGAATCTCTGAAAATGGACAGGGACCTCCTCAGTACAATGCCGATATGGGTAAAATTACCCAATGTGAATCTCAAATTATGGGATCGAGAAGCGTTCAGTGTAATGGCCAGCATTATTGGAAAACCCATAAAAATGGATGCAGCTACAACCTTGAAAACGAGATTGAATTACGCTCGTCTTCTGGTGGAGGTATCTGCAAATGACGAACTACCTCAAGAAATAAATCTCACTTTATACAATGGAGAAAACATTACTCAAAAGATTGAATATGAATGGGTTCCACCGAAGTGTAGTATTTGTAAATGTTTTGGACAGATTAGAGAACAATGTGTCGCAGAACAAAGATGGATACCCAAAACTCATAATCAAAACAAAGAAATAGCCACTGATCAAGAAAATGTTATAGATACCATCGTTCAAGAGTCGCTCCTCACTGAGAAGACAATAAAAGAATCAAGAAATCAAAAGTATAATGATCGAATCAACCAGAAAGGTATCATCTTCAATCAAGAAACTTTATCACATTCGCTCACTGACCAAGATGATCAGATCCTTGCTTCGGTAGTTCATCATTCAGAAAGTTTACAAGAAAAATCAAAAGAGGTTTCACAAAGCAGTTCAAAGGAGGGAATTAGTAATGAAGAGGTCTTTAACTCTGAAATCCCCCCCATTTCAGAGTTATGTTTAATTACAAATAATCATGCTACAGAATCAAATATCATCCTACCTTTGAATTCCAACCAAAGTCCAGATTACAACATGGAGAATGAACCTCCATCAGATAATGCTGCAATGGTTGAGGACAATGATGGCATCCACTCGACCTTGCCTCGCAATGCTGAGGAGTTTGACATCTCTCTCATCCAAATTCCAGAAGACTATATTGCATCAACATCAGATAATACAATGGAGGACCCTGAAAAGCAATTTGACATCTCAGAACTGCATATTCCCAAGACTAAAGCAACTGGCAAATACAAAAATGCTAATAAAGAGAAGAAAGCTTTTGGGCAGAAATACATTTCAATTAATCCTGATTGGAATGAAATGACAATAAGACTAAAAGCTAAAAGCTCGGAGAAAAAGAAAAAGGGTAAGGGTAACAGTGTATCAGGTACTATTTAATATTCATATTTTATTATATTTCATATAAATATGTCTATATTTGCTTGGAATGTTAGGGGGATGAATACCCCAACTAAACAGTCTGATATTCTCTCTATGATTAATGTCTATAAACCATCTATTGTTGCTTTAATTGAAAATAAAATGAATGATGAGAATTTTGAAAGATTTGGTCTTAAGCTGTCCAGAAATTGGAAAGCAATTCATAACAATGATTGTGGCTGTAAATGTAGAATCATTGTTATTTGGGATTCTAATATCTGGACTAATATTAATATAAACAAGGACAGCCAATTTATTGATTGTAGTTTTGAAAACATAGGTGGTTTTACTTTGCAAGTTACTAGCGTTTATGGTAGTAATTTTGAACTAGAAAGGAATGTTTTGTGGCAAAAACTTAAAGCTTTAAATTCAATTTATGATTCCCCATGGATTTTACTAGGTGATTTTAATACTGTTTTTCATGCTAATGAAAAATATGGGGGGATTAAAATCCCTCAAAATAAATTAGATAGAGTCAACAAATTCTTATTAGAATCTGGCCTTATTAAACTAGTTATCAGTGGTAATAAATATACATGGAAGTCAGGGTTAGCCAAAAATATTCACTGCAAATTAGATAGGATTCTCTATAATAAAGAGTTTTCAAAAAAATTTCCAAATAATATCTGTTCCACTTTGGAGCAAAATTTAAGTGATCATACTCCTCTTTTGGTTAATCTTTTTATTATGAATAATGATTTTAATAATAAAGCTCCTCCATTTCGTTTCAAAAGTAGCTGGGTGATGGAAGAAGACTATAAACCCTTAATGGAAAACTGCTATAAGTTTTCTTGCAGTGGTTCTAAACAATATCAGTTTTATAGTTTTCTGAAATTCACCAAGCATAACCTTAAATACTGGAATAAGAACAACCACCTAAATAAAAATAAAATAGTCAGTTTGAAAAAAGAGGGCAAGCTTCTTCAGATGAATGCTGATAACAATCCTGATAATATCAATTATATTAATAAATTTTTTGTTAATCAAAAGGAGCTGCCTAATGAAATGTATAAAGAGTCTGTCAATGCTAGACAAAAGGCTAAGGTTGATTGGCTCACTTTAGGAGATGACTGCACCAAATTTTTTTATGCTAAAATGAGTAATAGAAAGCACTTAAATAACATAGGTTGCATTATAGATAAAGAGGGAAATTTAACTAATGCTCATGAAACAGTTTCAGAGAATGCTATAAATTTCTATAAGGAATTGTATTTTTCTGCAAATTATAAAAAGAATTTTCCTTTTATAACTTGTAAAAACATTTTAAATCATAATGCATCTGAAATCCTGTTAGCTCCAGTGAGCCTTGATGAAATTAAATTTATAGTTTTTAATGCTGGAGATAACAAAAGCCCGGGTCCTGATGGCTTTAATGCAAAATTTTATAAAATAATTGGGATTATATAAAACACTATGTGCTGGATGTTGTTTCAGAGTTTATGGATAATGGTAAAATTCTAAAAAGTTTAAACCATACTTTTATAACCCTTATTCCAAAAAATTATAATCCCACTGGAATTGGTGATTATAGGCCAATTTCTTGTTGTAACTTTATCTATAAGATTATTGCTAGTGTCCTTAGTAACAGAATAAAAGTGTTCTTGCCTTTTCTGGTGTCAGAAAATCAGAGTGCTTTTGTTCCAGGTAGGCTCATCTATGAAAACTCTCTATTAGCTCATGAGATGGTTAGGAAATTCAACACTAAACAGGGTGATAATGTATGTATTAAAATTGATTTACAGAAAGCATATGATAAGGTAAATAGACATTTTATTCATCATATCATGAAATGTATGAGTTTTCCTATAAAGTTTTGTGATCTGGTGTTTGAATGTATAAATACTCCTTCATTTTCAATCCTGATTCAAGGTTAAGCAGAAGGGTTTATTAAATCTAATAGGGGGCTGAGACAGGGAGACCCCCTATCTCCTTATCTTTTTGCTATTGTGATGGAATATTTTTCTATTCTTATGGAAATAGAGAGTATTAAAGGTGCTATTCAGCCTATTAACAGAATTCAACCAAGTATTAGTCATTTGATATATGCTGATGATCTTATGGTGTTTGTTAAAGCCAATAAAGATAATGCAGACTCAATCAAATCTGTTTTTGATAACTTAAAATTTTATGCTGGCCTACAACTTAATGTGAATAAATGTAAAGCATATTTCAGTAAATCTTGTAAGTTTAAAACAGATTTTCTAAAGGTTTTACAAATAGAAGAGGGATTTCTTCCTATCAAATACTTAGGTCTGCCTCTTTCTACAAATATGATTAAAGACTCTGACTGCTCTATCCTTATAGATAAAATTCAGAATAGAATGGAGACCTGGTCATGTAAGTTATTATCGATTGCTGGTAGACTTGAACTTATAAAGACTGTCATTTATGCTATAATTCTTTACTGGATCCAATCTTTTCAAATCCCAACTGCTACTATTAAAAAATTGGAAAGTAGATGCTATGAATTTTTATGGAAAGGTAAATATCACAAAATCAGTTGGGATAATGTATGCAGGCCAAAAAATGAAGGGGGTCTTGGCATTAGAAATATTAAGGATCTTTGTACAACCTGTCATTTAAAATTATTTTGGAGATTCTTAAATTCTGATTCTTTGTGGGCCTGATGGATGAGACCAAAATATTTGAAACATAATAATTTCTGGACTGCTACTTATAATAGTAATCATTCAAACACTTGGAAACATATTTTAAATAGTAGAGATATAGGTAAAACAATGATTGAAAGAAAATTTAAAAATGGAAAAGATACTAGTTTATGGTTTGATCCTTGGTTTAAAAATGAGGCATTTATTAATAGAGTAGGGTGGAATAGCCTTGTTATTTGTGGTGGTTCAAATAATAAAGTCTCTGATATCATTATTAATAATAACTGGCAACCACAAATCCACCCTATTACTAATCCACATAAAGAAGAGATTTGCAAAATTCAACTTGATACTTTTGCAGAAAATGACTACTGGGAATGGACAGCTACCAGCAGAGGGAAGTTTTCCTTTAAAAATACTTGGAATTTTATTAGAAGCAAATACCCAACTGAAGACTGGTACTATTGTATATGGAACAGAGTGAATTGTCCCAAGATGGCATTCTGTATGTATTTTGCTGTTAAGAACAGATTGCCAACTTGGGATAGATTAAACAAATGGGGAAATAATTTGAATTCACTCTGCTCCCTATGCAATATATGTAATGAAGATTCTAATCACATATTTTTTGAATGCAGCTACTCTTATTACATTTGGAACCATATTAAAGCTACTCTGAATATTGAAGACAACAGGCATATGGATCTTTTGAATATTATAAAGCTTATTAACAACAACTTCAGATCTAAATCCAAAGAGACTGATTTTTCTCACATCTTATTAACTACGGCAGTGTTCAACTTGTGGAAAGAGAGAAATTTATGTGTGCACAACAAAAGCAGCAGGAATAAAGAGCAAGTTTGGCTAACTATATTATCTGACAGCAAGATTATTCTGCAGAAATCAAAAAAATTGTGTAAAAACCAAACCAAATTTGCTTCCCTTGCTGATGAGTGGTGTTCTGAAGCAGGTAGCAAGCATCTTGAAGTATACTTGATGCGTTCAAAAAGCTTTCAACCCGAGCACAATAACAACTTGCATCCAGAGTCTAGATTCTGCAAGCATCGAGATTTAGTTGCTACTACTGTCAATAAGCAAGTTGACATGGCTAAGAACAACGATTCTTATCTCAATCAAGCTCCAGATGTTAGTACTCCAAACCCTAATTTTGACCGAGCTAATAATGACGATTGTGAGAAGAGAATGTCAGATCTAGGTCGCAATGACGCTAGATCAAACATTACTTCTTTAGATACCAACAGATTCGATAGCTCCAGCTACTTGAGCCTTTCGAGCAAGTGTAATGGTCATAGAGGCATGAGAGGTGATATGAATGAAGACTTATCGTACTGGGAGCGTGGGGAAACTAGCGGAGTTAAGAAAGGAGAGGGGATTCTCTCGATTTTCTAAAATCGCCTCCGCCATTTTCGCTTCTTTTGTTTGTTGAGTTTCGTTGTGTCGGCTGATTAGGGTTTGAGGAGTTTGTATTGTGTTGTGTTGAGGTTGGGTATTGTTTTGTACCCGGTTGTTATTATTTATGTTGGGACGGGCCCTGTTTACTCTTCTTCAAAAAAAATGTTCAATTAGGGTCCTTTTGGCCTTGAACTGTACAAATGATTTTACTCTTCAAACTTCTGGTGGTATTAAAATGAGTTATAATTTATACTTCATCAACATATGTTCAGTTATTTCCTTTTAGCAATCAAAGTAGAAATGTCTATGCTTTTATTAAACCGTATTTTCTTTTTAAGAAGTTAAAAAAAATTGTTCTACAAAAATAAGCCAATTTGTTAGAAATATTGTGTAAAAACAGAAAATAAATTTGCTTAACAATAAGAACCAAAAAACGTTTTCAAAAGGGTAAAACAATCATTTGGATTTCATATCCAAACCTAAATTTCTTTTTATTTTAAACACCTATCCAAGTGGGCCTTGGACTTATGCATAGAAGCACAACAATCAACACCTTATCCTATGGAAGATGGGAGAATAGAGTGACGGTACAATCAAAATTACTTGCAAATAATGATGACTGGTATAAATAGGCGTGGTCTGACATAAAACTTAGAAGAGAGGTGAGTTCTTCAGAAATCAATATGGTTCCGCAAAGAACACTCAAATCCAATGAACATTTTACATATATAAATGAAATATAATTTTATATTAACAAACTAATCTTGGCAATATTTATTTTATTTGTATGACGATAGGTAGCTCACCATTAAAATATAATGTGCGAATAAATACGGTATAAGTGGCATATATGTACAAAACTACAAATATGTTATGAGTATATATGATTACCGAAAAGTTGGCATGTGCAACAGATGCACAATCAATTTTTACCGTCTCTTCCCCGAAAAAGTAAATTAAAAGGATAACCAAAAAGTGCATTGGACATTTATTATACCAAAAGAATCTGTAACCTACAACAATAGCACATAAAAAAATGAAGATCAAGTGTTGTTAAATAGAAAATTGTAACGATTAAAAAAGTTACTTAATGTGTAGAGAAAACAGTATAGGGAGACTAAAATTGCTGCAATTTCAAAAAACTAACATAATACAGAGCGTAACGGTCCATTGCAAATAGTAATGTAATGGCAGAAGAACTGAAACTCGAGGATGTTATCTTAGATATCAACAAGTTTTTTTTCAACCGTGAATAACTATGGTAAATTAATTTGTATAATAACACGTTCTTTACCAATCAGAAATTGGAGGTAATTAAAATCGAAGTCTATAGTTACAATTATCAGGATACGATAATAGGTTCCATAAACATCGTTAAAAAAACAAAGACTTTATGCAGTTTGCTTAAAAATTACATCTACATTATATGTTAAAACTTCTAATAATCTCCACTCAAATAAAAGCAAGGAAATGGTTGAGATAAATACTTGATCAATTTAATGTAAGATGATGCTAACCTACCATTTGGAAAACATGGATGCTATTTGGATCGTAGAAGTATAGTTAACCAGCAGACGAATTAACTATTTCAGATTGGAGAGAGGATTGTGAAATTATGGATGGATGGAATGGAAGGAATAAGAGGAGGTAATCAATGTGGCATGGAGGAAGATTAAAAATGCTTACATATTCCAGGACGTGGTATAATATCCGCAGTTGAAGGCAATCGTGAAAGACTAGAATCGTATTCAGTTGAAGAAGGAAAGTGGAAATGAAATTTGGGTGAGGTAGTGGGTTAAATAGTTTTTGGCGTGTGAAAAAGAAAAAAAAGATGAACTATTGAAGAGGGAGGCAATATTTCGAAATCACAAAAAACAATTATGCCATGAAAGCAAGATCATGTTTCTACTGTTATGTTATATAGAATTAGTGTGCTACTATGGTATTTCAATTTTCCCTTCCAGCGATCTATACTAAAGGTCACCCCAAAATAACGTGCATTTCTTCTCGTTTTTTTTAATTCAAAATCAAGCGGCATCCCAAATCGGCTACAATTCACCGAACTTTGGTTACCTTTGGATATCAATAACCACCTCATTTTTTCCTTTTCCTAATCACCTTTTATCCCTGCACTTTCTTTTGCCCTAAACGATAAACCCTGTCTTTTCTTCTCTTGATCCAAACTCTCTCACTTCTGATAAACCGTTATAATCAAATATTTCTCAAATCTTGTGATATATACCACGTCATTCTTACTACCCTTGCATCATCGCACCTACAGTTGTCCACCAATGCCATAAAAATCTACAGGTAAATCTCTTTATTTCCGTAAATGATTTTCAATTTGAGTTGATTTCAGTTCATGTAAACGTGGATTTGGATCAATAAGTAAATTTTTACCTCCATTGTTAATTTATTTACACCAAACTCAATGATGATTCCGATGTTTGTATTATTCATTACAATTTTTTTGGTATGCATATAGATTAACCAAAGATATTACTAAGGACATCTTTAGTTAATTATTACATTACTGGGACATACATCTTTAGTTAAATATAATTTTAGCTTGTATGTGTTGGCTATTTCTTAATGAATTTAATGTCTCAAGCTGTATTTAATGGACTAGGATTAATGTATCAATTTTTTTCCTTCACTTTACAGTTTGTTGTTTATTTTTCACAAGCATAATTAAGCACATGATACCTGGTTATTTCTTACTTGCTTGATGCACTCACTATCTCGAATTAGCTAAATGAATCAAACAATAATAGTGCATATTCACCTCAACAAAGCTCATAAGAACATTTCCATCTTGTATTTATTAGAAATTATTCTTCTATCTCACCATAAATTAAGGTTGATATTATTCGTGTATTGTGTTCTAATTTAAATTTTTCCTTATGTCTGTTTAAATTTTAAAATGAGTAATTACAAGTTTAGGGGTTCTAATGATTTGCAGGAAATTATTGTCAATGACAAAATTTCTCAGCATTTTAGCCTCAAGTATAGAACTTCAATATTTTAGTCTAAAGGACAACTTTCTTTAGGTATCAGTTTTTAGTTATTGAGAGCAGTTTTTAGGTATCAGTTTATAGTTATCGGTAACGGTTTTTAGGTATCAGTTTTTAGCTCGGTAGCAGTTTTGAAAGAATGTTTGTCCTTATGAATAATTTTGGAAGAATGTTTGTCCTTATGAATAAATTTTAGGAGAATATTTGTCATTATGGTAAAAATATTGAGGTCATGTCATTAAGGCTAAAAATATATAAATTTTTGTCCTTTAAATTAATTCCCCCGGTGATTTATTTCCACCGATATCATATTTATTTGCATTTTGTTTGTTGCATTGAAAAAGTTGCAGTTATGTAATTGAATCCTAACTCTGGGTCAAAAGTACTTCATAAAAAATAACAAATTCCGTTTTATAGTTTGAGTTTGAATGAAAATGATTAGACACGCTTTCTATCATGCTTTCTTTCAGTACTTTGTTACATGATGAAGTTTAACCGTTTATATAGCAAAATTGCTCCCTTTTCTTAATTTTGAGAGAAAAGTAGAATTATTAGTTACTAATCTAAGAGTGAGCATATTGTAGTAGTAATATAGAGGCTGCAGTTGAAATTATTTATCAATAAAAATAATACTGTATAATTTGAATATTTACAACATGAGTAATTACTATTCCTAATCCTCTATTTTTTAAAACAAATCATAAACATGTAAGCCATAATGCAAGTCTTTATAATAACTAACATATTTATTAATTTCCAGGGATGGAATTTTGTCTGTTCCCTTTGTTACTGCTGTTCCCTTTTGTTACTGCGACGATTCATAAAAGAAAGGTTTGAATATTTCACATATACATGTTTAAATGTACAAATACTAAATTTGCCTTTTGTTTCATTCTTTGATAGGCCAAAAGTGATTTTATCATGAGCACATGCTACAATTCAGGTGGCTAGATTATGATTGGGGTATCATGGCATCTTCGTACTTGCATTTCAATTTTTTTTTCTTTATAACTTTCCATAGTAATGTTTATGTTTACATGTACACAAAATTTACAACTTTTTGATACTTCGATTGCGCCATGACTCTTTTGGTAAATGATTCTTAAATTCAATTACAACAGTGGGCAGCTTGCATGCCATTACAGATGAAATATATGAAAATATGTTCTGTATGTCTCATTCTCTTTCTTTCTAAAAGCCATTGGTTACTATTATTGAAATTTAGCATTTGTATTGTTGAATTTTTGTGCGATTCAAATATATTGAAACTTTCCTAATTTGCAATTTGAAATATATGAAAATTTTCCTAATTTGCAGTTTGGAATTTATGGAAATTTCCCTTAATTACTACCTTAGCTTAATTAAAACTTTCATATCTCCACTTGGAGAAGACTATAAATAAAAGGATAGTCACATGGAGTTTATCATCCTCACGACTTAGAAAGAAATAATAAGTCAACAAAGAAAAACAAATTGTAACCCTAATTAATCAAATGGAGTTTATCATTCACATGCGAGTCGCGTTTTTCTTCTGTAATTTCATGATCTCTCTTGTTTATTGAAAGTAACAAAAGCCCATCTTCCTTAAAGTGGACGTACACCATCACGACTATAGTGGAAACACTCTAAATCTCTCGTGTCCCTTTTTCTTTATTATATCTATTTACTATTGTTTTTGGAATAGCTGTGATTGGAGAATTGATTGATTTGTTTGTTTTACTGCACCATAGAACGATCCTATAAGTATTATTTTCTACTATGAGGGATTGATCACCCTTCTATAACTAGTATCAAAGCTTTTAGGTTGCTACTGCATAGAAGTTGTTGGGTAGAATGGTAGGTGAAGATAATACATCGGAGAATAGTTCAGCACTAATACTTACTCCATATATAAGGGGTTTCTACGTGGATTCAAATTCACGGTTTTCAATAGAGAAGTGGAATGAAGAAGGAGATTTTGATAAGTGGAAGTGAATGATGAAGGTGGTACTAAGAAGAAATAGCATCCACAATGTGGTTTATAACTTAGAGGATTTAGATCTAGCTATATCCATTATAGAGAAGAAGGAGATGGAAGAATGGTCCTATACTATACTTAACTTGCTGTGGGTAAGAACAATATTTTTTAAATTAGACAGCAAATTACGGCCAGAGGAAATTGGAAGAAGTTGGAAGACCTCTGCGTGAAGAAATCTTTAACCAAACGATTGATCTTGCTGAAGACCTTGTTTACCTATAAGATGAAGGAGGGTTTTGTTGATGAAGATGAAGTCAGTTGATTTGAAGATTGATGAAGAACAGAAAACCATGGTTCTGTTGTGTTCGCTTCCGGAGCGGTTCACCATTTTCGTTAACAACCCATCTACGGTAGAGAAACATTGACGTTGGATGATGTGAAGACATGTTTTCTTAACAAGGAGTTGAGAGATCAAATGAAGGGTTTAGTTTTAGGAGATAGTAGTGGAGGAAGTGAGAGTAGTATAGGCTTTTTGAGAGAGGAATAATGAAGTAGAAGAAAAAGAATTTTAAGAGTCATTCTAATTAGAAGAAGCTCCACCGATCCAGTAAGTCTAAAGATGAAAAGTGTCATCATTGTAAGAAACCAGATTATTGAAAAAGAGGGTGTTCTGATTTGAAGAAGACTGGGGGTTCTTCATCTATTGCGATGGAGAATGATAATAGTGATGTGTTGACAGCTGTAGTATCGTATGTTGCAGATCATTGGGTCCTTGATTTTGGAGCTCAATTCCATATTGCACCTAATAAGGATTATTTTTTTGTCACTAATGAAGGAATTTCCATCCTTATAGCCAATGATGCTACATGTAGGTCCATGGAAGTTGGTTCAGTTTGCATTCGCATGTTCGATGGGATTATTCGCACTCTTTCAGATGTTCATTATGCACCAGTTCTTTGGATGTCTTTGATATCGTTAGGACAACGAGCATCACTGGGATGCAATGTTACCATCGACAAGATGGTTTGAAGGTTTCTAAAGGGGCACCTATAGTAATGAAGGGCATAAAGGTCTGAAATCTTTATTTGCTGAAGGACATCGTTGTTCAAGGAGAATCGTGTGTTGGAGTTGATAGCGCTAAATCTTTGGAGGCTACTAAGCTTTGGCATTTAAGATTAGGTTATACTTCGAAGAAAAATTTAGAATTTCTTCATATGAAGAAGAAGATCGGAGGAGAAAGCTTCAACAAATTGCATTTCTGCAACAAGTGTGTTGCGAGTAAGCAAATCAAAGTATCATTGGGTACTTGACTATGTCCATTTAGATGTTTGGCGACCGGTTTCTACAGCATCCATTGGAGGTGCTCACCACTTCATATCTTTCATTGACGATTATTCATGCAAGGTTTAGGTGTATGTAATGAAGGCTAAGTCGGAAGTGTTCAAAATTTTTAAGGAATGGTTAGCTCTTGTCGAAAACCAAACTAGAAGGAAATTAAAGCTTCTTCAATCCGACAACGGTGGTGAATATGTCTTGAAGGAGTTCCTTGGATACTGTTAATGATGTGGTATTATGAAATATTTTACTACATCTGGTGATCCACAATCCAATGTGGTTGCCGAGAGAATGAATATAACTCTACAGGAGAAGGCTCGTGGCTTGAGATTGATTGCAGGTTTATCTAAAGGCTTCTGGGCTGAAGCTATATCGATTGTTCCTTACATCATTAATCGGGTTCCGTGTTCAGCCATTGTTGGAAAGATTCCAGAAGGGCTGTGGCGAGGAAGTCTACTATACTCAGTTTCTTTTGTATTTTTGGTTGTCATGTATATTTGCGTAATACAGGATTTGATAAGTTGGAGTAGAGAGCTACCAAGTGTATTTTGCTAGGTATATAAATGAAATAGAGGGATATCGTATTTGGAATTCAACAGCGAATAAGGTGATACACTTCGTACATGTTACCTTTGATGAGTCAGCTACGTTTAGGCCATTGGAGGAGACATCAGATAGCTCAAGTTTGGAAGAAGACAAGCCTAAGGAGACAGAGATTATTCCCACTTTTCAACCAATGAGTAGAGTTGATGATAAAGAAAATGCAGCCGAAGAACCTTCATATGATAGTCCATATGTTTCAACTAATGGTGATCATGATAGCCATGATGTTGGAGAAGATTCAGCTCAAGGTGGAGCTAAAAGAGTAGCAGGAGATGCTGGAGCCATCCATGCTAGTCAGCAAATTAGGAAGGCGCCCGACAGATATGAAGATTGGCAATTTGCAAACCTTAGCCTTTATGATCAGTTCGATTATTCTTTGCATGTGGTTCATGAGGAGTCATTTGAACTTGAAGATGCTTTGAAGTCAACAAATAGTTTGAAGTGGATTTGTGCTATGGAGGAGAAAATACAGTCGTTTTAGAAGAACAAGACATGAGATTTGCTCCTATTACCTCACGGAAATAGAGCAATAGGTTGCAAATGGATATTCAAGGTAAAAGATGATGGAAATCATAAGGCTAGATTAGTAGCAAAAGGATTTTCACAGAGAAAGGGGAAAGAGTATGATGAAATATTTTCTCCAATTATGCAACATACATCTATTGGGATTTTGTTAGATATGATGCTACTCACGTTATGGAGTTGGAGCAGCTAGATGTGAAGACAGCTTTTCTATACGAGAAATTGGAAGAGATAATCTACATAAAACAATGAGATAGGTTTGTAGTTGATGGTAAGTCAGATTGGGTTTGCAAACTGTAGAATTCGTTGTATGGTCTGAAACAGTGGCCAAGAAAAAGGTACAAAATGTTCGATTCTTTTATGTTGAGCATTGGCTTTGATAGGAGCATAAAAGGCGCTTTGTGTTTATTATAAACACTTGGAAAGTGGTAACTGAGTGTACTTACTCTTATGTGTGGATGATATGCTTATTGTTTCCAAGGATAGAGAAGAAATCAACTGATTGAAGATGTGTTTGAAAGCGGAATTCGAAATGAAGGATATTAGAGAAGAAAAGAAGACTTTAGGCATGGAAATATTCAAAGGTAGAAAGTTTGGACTTCTGAGACTGAGTCAAAAGCATTATATACGGAAGGTGCTTGTTCGCTTTAGCATGGATACAAAGGCTATTTCGACACCCATGCCTTTATATGCAAAGTTTTTAAAAAAGGATCTCTCATTTCAATTGAAGACAAGACTTATATGAAGAGGGTGTCATATACAAATGTAGTTAGGAGCTTGATGTACGTCACGGTTTGCATAAGGCCAGGCATTGCTCATGATGTCAACATAGTTAGTCACTACATGGCTAATATGGGGAAAACTCATTGGGAATCTGTTAAAGCTATTTTGAGATACTTGAAGGGAACACCAGATCATGGGCTTATTTTTTAAACTAGAAAGAATTGCAGCTTGGTTGGTTACTATGATTTGGACCATACGAAAGGTATAGACAAAAGGAAGTCAACATCGGGCTACGTCTTAACTCTTGGAGGTACAAATATTAATTGGAGAGTGAGGTTGCAGTCTGTAGTTGCATTATCTACTACCAAAGTAGAGTTGATAGTTGGCGTTGTAGCAGCTAAGGAGGTGATTTACTTGAAGCGTCTATTGTATGACATAGGCTTTGTCGCATGATAGCATGGTGGTGAATTGTGACAGTCAAAATGTAATTCATTTGGTTGAAAACTTAGCATTCAATTCGAAAATAAAGCATATAGAAATTAGAGAGTCATTCCTTGTTGTTATGAATGAAGAAAGAGTGATTCGTCTTGAGAAGATCAATACAAAGGACAATATAATAGACATATTTACTAAGGCATTACCGGTCGCTAAGTTCGAGCATTGCTCGAACTTTATTTGCCTATTGAAGTTCTAGTGCCACATGGTGGCACCATGGGGGAGAGTAGAGTAGCTTAGTTGAAGCTAGAGGAAGATGTGGTATTCTTCTTGTTTGAGAGGTAGAAGTTGTCGTATACTTCTTGTTAGGGGATTGTTTTGACTCTACCTTTGTTTTGAGTGCTTTTAACAACTTGTTGGCGAGGGGTAGCCTTGCTGGAACTCATTGATAAAGTGTGATGGGGTGGTCGAGTCGTAACTTATCGGGAAGTTATTCATATTAACATGGAGCATGCAATAAGAGTTGGTTAGATAATTTGAATCGAGGTAGAATGTTAAATTTTTTTGCAATTCAAATATATGAAAACCTTTATAATTTGCAATCTAGAATATATGAGAACTTTCCTAATTTGCAATGTGAAATATATGGAAATTTCCTAATTTGCAATCTGGAATTTATGGAAACTTTCCTTGATCACAGCCTCGCCTTATTTAAAACTTTTCATATCTCCATCTGGAGAAGACTATAAATAAAGGGGTAGTCACATGGAACCTATCATTTCCCCACAACTCGGAAAGAAATAATGTCAGTCAATAAATAAAAAATTTGTAACCTTAATTAATCAAATTATGGATTTTTATTATTCTTCTGTAGTCATCTATAATCTCTTTTATCTCTTGAAAGTAATAAAGTCATCTTCTTCAAAGTAGACGTACACTATCACGATAATAGTGGAATCACTATAAATCTCTTGTGTCCTCTTTTCACTTTTATAGTTATTTACTATTGCTTTTGAAATAGATGTGATCTGATTGGAGTGTTGATAAATCTGTTTGTTTTACCGCATCATAGCATGATCCTATAAGTAAATTTTTCCGCCATGAGGGACTGATCACCCCTCTACCTCTCTACATGTATCATATTTTAACATAATGAAAAAGAATGCTTCAAAATAATTGGTACAACACGATGTGTTGTCTTATGGCTTGGTAACTATTCCTTGTATTAGTCAAGGAATCAGTCAGTGGCTTGGTAACTTTAATCTACTAAAGTTTTTGTTCTCTTATGTAATTATCAAGAAGTACAAGTTAAATAAAATCTCTTTAAAACTTCTACCAATTAGTGCAAACATGTTCAAATTTCTTTTTTGAAAAAACAAAATTAAGCGTTAACAACTAAATTAGTTCTTATATTTCACATTTCTAGCACCTGCTTTTATATGAGAGTGCAAATGAAAATACATTTAATTGAATATGAACTTTATATAAAACCCTTATAGCTTCATGTATCATCAATAAATTACTAAGACATTAGGGAGTTTTTTACGGAACATCTGCTACAATTTCTACTTAATGTCGATAGAGTTGTCTTATGTACCAATGATACAGAGTGCATATTTTATTTACACATTGACTAAAATTAATTCAGTTTCAGATTTCTAAAATTAAAGTAGCACATACCTCAGATGTGAACCTCTTCAAAATAAGGATTACTGATTTCAAAAACTGTAGCTTTGAGGTGATTAATCTAAGAGCATAATCAACAATGACTTGTTCAGTTAGAAAATTAGCCACCGCGCAACCAGGTATGGCTTGTTCCAGCGGTCGGCACGGTTGGATAACTGAACCGAATAGTTAATTAACCGATTTAGTCGACCAAATTATACGGTTTGGTTAAACAAACCGAAAATGAAACTAGATGTTTCATACCAACCGAAAAGCTCATTTTTAACCACAGTTAACCGCCTGTACCAATCGGTTAACCGATTAAGCTCCATCGGTTAACCAACAACTAGTTTGCTACGATTAACCGTATAATTAACCACAAGTGATGGTGAAAAATTAACCGAAACTGATACAAACAATTACAATGGTAACTAGTAAGGCATTGAAAAAATTATATTACAACTCAGCATAATAGCATATTAAATATTAATCAGTGACTAAACCACTTAAATAGCATATTACATCTTAACCCTTGATTAGAGCAAAAACTTAGAGTTTAGAATATTACATAACGATCAGTACATACTTTCTTACAAAAAAAACTCAGTAAGCGTGTTAACCAAGACCAGAGTAAAAAAAACACCCCAGCAGACTGTAGTTACATAGACTCCATATTGATAGAAAAGTTGATTAAAATATAAAGCTGAGAAAGGTTATTTATTTCACTTGTTACCATGCAATAGACTATATTCTTGTTTTTATGTTGTACATCATACATCAGTATTTGATAAATACAGTATTGGGCTGCACTTATAGGCCCAGACCTGAAACACTGATTATAGATATCGGTTTTGAGATATCTCTCATCCATAATTCGCCCATTCAATTAGATCTAGGGTTTCTCTCTTCTTCTCTGTCTCTTTGCGGCCACTTCTAACTCTGAGTTCCTCCTTCAATCAAATGAAATTTGTTGTAGACAGCGGCTTTGTAAGGATGTCTGCTCTTTGATAAGAGGCTGGAATGTGGTTTACTTACAGTCTTCCACTTATAACCTTCTCACGAACAAAGTAAAGATCGATTTCGATATGCTTCGTTCATGAATGTAAGATAGGGTTTGTAGTGAGGGAAACTGAGCTGAAGTTATCGCACAAAATACCAATGTACGTTTGAGATCTATTTGATTTCTTGAAATAGTGATTCTATCTAAGTGATTTCTGCTGCTGTGCTGGCTATAGATCTGTACTCATATTCTGTGCTAGAACGAGGCACAGTAGCTTGTTTCTTGGAGCTCTAGGAAATTGGGTTGCCTCCCAGGTAAATACAATACCCTGATGTCAATCTTCGGTCATCAGGGTCGGAGGCCCAGTCTGCATCATAGTAAGCCTATATATTTAATTGTTTTGTGTTGGTAAATGTCAGACCATGATTCAAAGTTCCTTTCAGGTATCGTAAGATGCGCTTAACTGCTTTCCAGTGTTCATTGAGAGGTTTATGCATGTATTGACGTACTTTGTTCACGCTATAGCTTATATCTGGTCTGGTTATAGTAACGTATTGTAATGCTCCCATAATGCTTCTTTATTACTTTTCATTTTCAATGGTTTTACCTCTGTCTTTTGAGAGTCGAAGATTGCTAGTCACAGGGGTAGGTAATGAATTAGCCTTATCCATGTTTGCTCTTTTCAGTATGTCTAGAATGTATTTTTTCTGACATAATAATAGTTCTGTACTCAATTTCTGTATGACTTCTCTACCCAGAAAGTATTTTAGATCACCCAGATCCTTGATGGAGAAGGCTTGATTCAAATTCTTTATTGTCTGATTATGGTTTTGTTGTCACTTCTTGTAATAATAATATCATCAACATATATCACTATACATGTAATTCTGTCATGCTTGCATTGTATATAAAGGGAGTTGTCTGATTTCGTTGGTGTAAAGCCTGCTCCATCAGTGTTGTCTTGGGTTTTTCATTCCATACTCGTGGAGCTTGTTTTAGACCATAGATAGCTTTATATAGCTTGCACACAAGTCTGCTGTTGTCCCCTTTTTCATACCCTTCTGGTTGTTCCATAAATATAACCTCCTTTAGATCTCCATTGAATAATGCATTGTTTACATCCAATTGTCTGATTTTCCATTTCTTGTATAGTGCAATGGTCAGTATGACTCTTATTGTAGTTGGTTTAACTACAGGAGAAAATGTCTCACTAAAATCAAATCCATATTGTTGATTGTACCCCTTAGCTACAAGTCCTGCTTTATATTTGGAAATGCTTCCATCATGATTTCTTTTAATCTTCTATGTCCATTTACAGCCAACTACATCGCTGTCTTTAGTTCTGGTTGTAAGGCTCCAAGTTTTGTTTTTAATGAGTGCTTTATATTCCTCATCCATTACTTGTTTCCAGTCGATGTTTGTAACAACATCCCTATAGTTGCTTGATTCAGTTTAATCTAATTGAGCGTTGTATACTTTTTGCTTATATATTCCACTCTTTGATCTTGTGATCATATGATGTCCTATTTTTGCAGATTAAGGCTCATGTGCACTGATGTTATCATCTGTCTGATGAGACTTGGATGGAGACTACTCTTCCTCTAAGCATATATCATTGTTCTGGCTTGTATTATTAGGAGGATTTGAGATCTGTTGAAAATCATGACCTGATCTAGTATCTTCTCTAGGTATAGTGAGTTGTGATTCATTGTTTCTCAGTATGCCTCCTTCAGTTGGACTGGTACTCCAGTCTGATATAATAAGTATTGATGATAATGATGTACTGCTTTTGTCACACACTTTCTTCGTGGTTCTGATATTTTCATCTGCAAAAGGAAAAATGTTTTCATTAAATACAACATGTCTCGAGAAAAATATTCCACCATCATTACTCAAACATCTATATTCCTTTTGATTGTTTCCATATCCAAGAAATGTACAAGTGGTGGACCTTAGGCTTAGTTTATGATTGTTATACGGCTTGAGGCATGGGAAGCATAAGCACCCAAATATCTTTAGACTTTGATAGTGTGGTTTAACCCCAAATAGTACTTCAATAGGATTTAGGTGTTTGAGTATTTTGGTACAAAATCTATTAATTAGATAAACTACAGTGTTGAATGCCTCTAGCCAAAATTTATGGGCAGAGAGGCTTGAGCTAGTAGAGTTAGCCTTGTTTGTACTATGTGTCTATGTTTTCTCTCAACTAGCCCATTTTGTTCTGAAGTATATTGGCAAGTTGTTCTATGAACAATTCCCCTTTTTGAAAGCATTCCCTTAGTGGTTTATATTCACTACCTCCATCGATCTGTATTATTTTGAGTTCATTATTTATTTGCTTTTCTACTTGCGTTATAAACTGTACCACATCCTTGCACGTATCTGCCTTTGATTTTAAAAAATATATCCACGTATATCTAAAGTGGGCATTAACAAAAGATATATAATACCTATATCCATAGTCAAAACTTACTGGTGCAGGTCCCCATAGATCTGCGGCCACCAGTTCAAGTGGTTTACTGATTATAGTATTGGAATCTGCAAATGGTAACTTACGCCTTTTGCCTAATTGACAGTAGGTACATATATATAGTACAGATACATCAAAAGAAATGTTATTATTATTGAGTACTTGTTTTACAACATTCACATTAGGATGTCCAAGTTTACAGTGCCACAAGTCAAATGTTTTATTGCCTTTCTTAACATTTGATACAAACTGTTGCACCACATATTTCTAGTTTTGCCTTTTTCTGTATTTCCAAAGTCGAACTGTATAAACCCTTGTCCAGTTTACCCTGTAGCAATTTTCTTGATTCAGTAAGTCTTTAACTACACAGAATTTTGGATGAAACTCAATATACACATTGTTATCATTAGCAAATTAAGATACACTCATCAAATTTTTCTTAATTTGAGAAACTCTTAACAAGTTACTTAGGTAAAGGTATCTCTTACCTTTAATACTTCTAGTTCCAACATGTGTGATGTTTGCAGCTTCACCATTACCCATATGTATAGTATACGTACCTATGTATTCTTTATTGCAAAGATTGAGGTTTTGAAGATTACTTGTGAGGTGGTTGGTAGCACCTGAGTCTGGATACCAGTCTTCATTTGTTAAGTCTTCTGTTCTGGTAAGCCTTTCTGAACTTAGCTGTTGCATTCTTGTACCTTCTGACCTATTGCTTGATCTTTGATCAATGTGTGCTATATTTGCACTTGATTCATCATTTTGCTGATGACTTGGGTAATATTCAGTGTTGAGTCTGAAGTGGCATTGCCATGTTGTGCGACCAGGTTTCTCACAAATCTGACACTTAATTCTATTGTTATTCCATCTATTATTCCTACCTCTTCCTCTCTGACTGCCACCACCTCTTTGATTATATGAGTCTTGTCTAAAATTTTGATTTTCTTGCCTTTTTCCTTGTGTGTTTTTTTTCGAACTTGATGCATAGTTGATTGACAGTTTTTTCCCTTCCTCTGTTCCACCCTTCCTTTATGTGATAATAGAATTGAATGAACATACTGCATATTGGGTAGATTTTGTTGTGATGAGATGATTGCAACAACAGATTCATATTCTGCATCTAAACCATTCGGTATAGTAATAATTTGCTCTGTTTCTTACACTGTGACCAGTAGCATCAAGAAGATCACAATATGACTTTTTCTTTGTCAGGTATTCTTGCATTATCATATTATCTTTCCTTAAGTTTTGCAATTGTTGTTTGTAATACATGATTCTTGCGGATGATTGTGTGTAAAATATTTGTTGTATTGCAGCCCATATCTCGTATGATATTTTGCATCCAACAAGTTAAGTTAGTAGGGGTGGACTAACAGAAGATATCCGCCATGCTGCTAACAGGCTATCTTATCTTCGATAGCTGGTAAATTCTTTGTCGATGGTTCTTCCTCCTTTGTTGTTGGTAACCATTCTTGCAGGAATATCTGCAGTTCCATACAGATAATCTTCTAAACCATAGCCTCTTATGCTGGTTTCAACTTGATATTTCCACAATATGAAGTTGTTTTCATCAAGTGCAGTGGTTATTAAGTTATTCTTTGGTTTGATAATATTGCAAGAACTTATTTCGATGGTTGATACTTCTTGATTGTTTGGTCTTAACCGTTCCTGATTCTTGATTCCACTTGATGCTGTGGATGATACATCATCATTTCCTGCCATGGTGGAGTGTCTAGAAGTAATGTTGAGGTTCTTGATATTGGATCTATTGCGGTGCAGCCAAGCTTATGAATCTTGATGCAAGATTCTTGGTGTAGCACTTTAGTTCGAGATTCTTGATTAAAAACACGATAAGAGAGATGATACTGCACTCTCAGATGATGAGAATGCATATAACTGAGAGCAACAGAGGGTGGTGGATGATGACACTGATCTGACACCACCTCTGAATGGTTCGATGATGAGGCTGAAATTCTCTGATGAGATTTATTAATGATCAGAAATTGATTACTTGCGTTTGAAAGTTTTGTGCTCTGATACCATGACAGAAAAGTTGATTAAAAGATAAAGCTGGGAAAGATTTTTAATTTCACTTGTTACCATACAATAGACCGTATTCTTGCTTTTATATTGTACAACATACATCAGTATTTGATAAATATAGTAATGGGCTGCACTTATAGGCCCAGACCCGAAACACTGATTATAGATATCGGTTTTGAGATATCTCTGATCCATAATTCATATCACCGAAGACCAAAATTACAACAAACTTATTACAAAGTAATCTACTACAAAGTTGTAACTCAACTTCTCAGCAACTTGAAAAGAAGACTGATGATGAAACTCACCATGAAAGCCAACAACTCAGCAACTCAACAAGAAAACTCCAAGCTTCCAAGGATGATGAAACTGAACCAATAATGATGAAACACAGATGATAATCATAACAACGATGAGATTATAAGAAACTCGGCAAAGGCCAAAATTGTGTAAACTGTAAACTGATGCGAATATATGATTATATATGAAACCCAACAAAAAGATTAATATGACGAACATACTTAAACTTAAATTGTGTAAACTATGAACTGATGAGAATACAAAAGTGTAAGCTAACTTATTATCCAATTATTACAACTTAGCATAACTAAATTTTGAAGCCTTCACTACTGGGTTACTATAGCTAATTATTCTTCTTGGAAGGCGCAACAAATTATCGTTTGAAACTTTATACCTTTCTGTCATCTTAGTTGTTGTGTGTATTTGGATCAACTCCACTTTAGACAAATAGCCCATACATATTTGACTAATTTCAACCTAATCATAGAAATTAAAATAAGAAAGCATTAGTTTATTGTAAAGTATTTCCTGGAACTTTAATCAAGCATCATACACCTGAAAGCAGTTACTTATTAGAAATCTGTTCGGGGAACTCAAAGTTTGAAATCTATGTTTTGTTTAATGTGTTTGGTATCTTCAGAAGAATGATAAATTTGATGTGATCACTCCATACCTAACAATACAATGTGTAAACAAAGGTGTTTTTTTTAAATAACATCAACAAAATAAACACATATGAAATAATGCCATGAAGAGACCATCATCAGAAGAAAATATATATTACTATACTAGCGTACTTCATTTATGTACCTGATTTTCAAATGCTATACCTGGATGTTACTATAAATCATTGCACACAACATTAATATATTTGTGAAAGTTAACTTTCAAATAGCAGTAGATGTACATTGTATGTGCATTATCACTTTTATGCACTTTCTGGTCGTGAAACTGGGAATGTTGGCTGTCCAATTTTCCTGGGTAAGCTTACTCCAATAGCAAATTTATAATTGGTTACAGCATATATTATAATTATACCTTAAAATTCCATAAGTAGCTCCAATCCATGTTTTAATATCCATGTTTTTTGATAACATGTTTGCCTATCTCCTAAATATATGATTTGTTCAGTTATAATTACACTGCGATATATAATTTCAAAAGAGATCAATGTAGATTGATGCGTTTTTGAACTTGGTACCATCTGTTTTTACTTTTTTTTTCCTCAAACAAATGTTTTTTTAATTTCTGTTATGAATGATTACGATGTCCCTATATCCATTATGTATTACATACAGTTAGTTCCTTGCTTAAATATAGACAAATTATTTCATTTTGTTCAGTGTAGTTCTTTGTGTAATGTTTGAAAAAATTCATATTTTTTCTAGCAGACTGATCATTGTTATAGATATATATTTGATTTACAAATCCAATGTCGTCAATATATTTTGGAAGCAATATCCTGTCTACCTGTGTATTAATATGCATTGTGGATTAATTTAACTGATTGTTGTATCTTTATTTACACATGTTAACCCGATTACTTTTGGAATTTGAACCTGATTAACTTTGTATTGGTTTACTACTGATAACAAATTAAGTCTGGCTGATGTTAATTAAACTGTTTCGTCTTTTTCCACTTTGTATTGGTTTGCTACTAACAACTAATTAAGTATTCTCCATTAAACTGATCCTGTTCGATTCTGTCCGTGTACATTTTGATGTGGTTCTTTTTTTTGACATGTATGTATACGAAGGTTCTTTCATAAATTTTATGTTTGATAAAGTAATTTTGTGAGAGACAAATTAAAAAACATATTACTAATCAATGTCCAGTTGTGACAACCACCATTAATCTAGGAAGGGTCATCCGATACACATGGATTTACCAAATCATTCTCTGAAATTCGATAAGGAAATAAAATGTTTTTTCTCAAAATTTGTTTGAGGTTCAGCATACTCTTGGTTCCTCAGTTTAACCTAAGAAAGTGAGCTGAAATAACTATTTGTGTATCTGTAGTCAGGTAGCATCACATTTTTGGGATGACACAAAAATTCTCCACTCCGTTCCGTTTCTGGATGCCCTCTCTAAACCTCCTCAGTATATCATAATTAACAGATTGTGTATCACTACCATCTTCTTATGTCAGTTAGGCACATGTAGTTTAGATTCGATGGTTAAACGATAAGGTATCCTACCCTGTAGTTAGTACTTGCATGACCGGTAAATGTGACACATATTACTTACCTGAATGTAGCTTTACCCATAGTACATGTGTCCTATTTTGTTTCCTGTTATCATCCGTACCTTCTGATGTCCCTGAAGTTTCCAAAATTGGTTTGATTTACTTGGTGATACTGCAGCTAAGAACGTACTTGTGATCTAGACTTTTATTGACTTTTAATACGGCATGGTATGTCCACTTGATCAGTTGTCCCAGCAAGCGAATTACTTACCATTATATGTATATGACATGGACTAAACTTTAACTGACTATCGTATGCAGTTGCATTGTGCAATATTTAGTATGTCTGGTTGATCAGTTGTCCCAGCAAACGAATTACCAACCACTGTATGTATATGACATGAACTAAACTTTTGTTGACTATCGTTTATGGTTACACTGTACAACATTTAATACGTTACTGTTTACCGCGGTATGGTATTCTGTGGTTTTCTATGAAGGTTAAGATAAAAATTAAAACCAAACAGTTACGTCGTGTCCATACTGCTTCACTTATTTTGCTAATATCATATTCAATTCATTTCAATTTTTCATTCATTTATGTCTTCCATAATCACATTGGGGTGATCGCACAGGAGGCCTAGCAATTTTTTTAGTCCGTGATTTTAAATTTTTACTCCGTCCACTAATGCCAACCCGTCGTTGGCGTTACATGCTTGATTTGCAGTACTGTTATCTACTGTATTTTTGGTACATTTTGGATACCATTCATTTTTTTGTTCAACAGTCTATCTACATATGCTTTACCTATATTTTCATTGTTTTTCATGATTATGGTATATTTATACAGCAATGTTAATGGTAACAATTTTGTTACATGTCAACAAGGATCATCAGCATTACTTACATTACACTCTGACTGCACCAGTTATCCCCTTTTTTAAAAGCAATTTTTTTTAGTCCGTGATTTTGAATTTTTACTCCATCCACTAACGCCAACTTGTCGTTAACGTTACATGCTTGATTTGCAGTACTGTTATCTGCTGTATTTTTGGTACATTTTGGATACCATTCATTTTTTTGTTCAAAAATTTATCTACATATGCTTTACCTATATTTTCATCGTTTTTCATGATTATGGTATATTTGTACTGCAATGTTAATGGTAACAGTTTTGCTACATGTCAACAAGGATCATCAGCATTAACTACATTACACCTTGACAGCACCAGTTACCTCCTATTTTAAAAGCCGGTGTTTGCTTTTGCAGGCATCTAATTTTTTTGCTCTGTAAACAAAAGCTATACTAGTTGTTGCACAAGTGGATTTCCAGCATGCTGGTCTATGAGTTGAAGGTACAGTCAACCTGCTTGGCTCCATTTTTGCTCGTTTTGTTTAAACCATGCTGAATCGGTAACAGTTTTTCGTATTCCTCTCCCTTTTTGACTTTTTGAATCAACCGCTCTTCCCTACTACACCTCAACAGCTGTGACTCATCTTTTCAGTTTATATGACGCACGAATAAGCGCACTTTAACATCCAGAATGCTTTTCAAACAAATTCCGTGATGTATGTGCAGTTAGCATATAAGCGCTCCTCAACAGATTTTAGACTTTAACAATTTCTCAATACTTCAATTTCAGACTGCAAACATCAAATGTGAACTGATTATTTTTTATCATCGCCCCGAGTGCTACCTATTTTTTGTACTTAGTGAATTTAAATTTTTACCCCATCTGCTAACGCAAACTTGTCATTAACATTATATGCTTGATTTGCACTACTGTTGTCTCCTATATTTTCGGTAGATTTTGGATATTATTCAAATTTTTGTTCAACTGTTTATCTACAAATGCTTTACCCGTATTTTCTTGATTTGTATGTTTATGGTGTATTTTTACTGTAATGTTACTGGTACCAATTTTTCTATATCTCACCAAGGATCATCAGCATAAATTACATTACAGTCTGATTGCACCAGTTAAAAGCCGGAGTTTGCTTATGCAGGCAGTCCCTCTCTGTATGATGAGGGTGCTTCTTGGCACACAAGGTTTCTGATTACTCGGTCTGTAGGTCCGGGAAAGTAAGTTTATCATTACACAATCTACTGGTCCAACTACAAACGTCTTCCATCTTTTTCATGGTTTTATTCATTTCGGACATGCCTATTTTTACTGACTACAAACGTGACAATTTTCTTCTCTATTTGTTATACTGCTTTCAACCTCCGTCTACTTTAGGTTCTTAATGTAAACTGGATGAACGTTGCTCAGGCTGTTCTTAATTTATCACCTTCTTACTATTTTTGTTTGCCTTTCTCCACCTTATGGTCTAATCACGTATAACTATTACTTTTACTTTTTTAAAACCCTTTTTCTTTACCGACAGCTATCCTCGACCCAGCACACTCATCATATTCAATGATGGTAGGTTGGATGGTTAATTTTAATGTCAGATATTAGCATGTTGCACATGCGTGCATATCAGCGGTCGGTACGCATGCTTTTGATACCATCTTTGTACACAATGTTCTACCGTTTACAACTATCTTAATGTTTCTTTACATTCTGCATGTTGTCATATTGATATTGCTCTAATTGTCCTTAGGCTGAATTAATTTATAAACCCAGATATTCAAGTCTGCCAGAGTGAGATGCAGACTTCTGCTCAAATGGAAACGGGAAAAAAAATATCATACAACCACATGGATGCGGTGCAGCCACTGCTGTCATGATTTCATAGACATGTCCCTGCATAATTTCTCTGACCTTCTTTGTCGACAGCATGAGGAGGACGCCATCAAATTGATTTCTATCGAGCGATCTTACCGTCGACAGAGTTAGTATCATTTTACTACCTTTTTTGTCCGACTATGCATAGTATACACGACCATTTACGGAATGCTGATTTGTGTTTGCAGTTTGTCAGATAAATCGCCATAACAGACATCGAAAACTAAGGCACTAAAAATTGTTGACAGCAGCTATAGGTAACACTGATTTTATTCTTCATCTGGTATGGGACATTGACAGAACTTCGTATGTCTCCTTTATAGTATGTCCGTTGGAGGTTATTCCATGTTTTGAATGTTCTTACCACTGTTGTCTGTTATTGCAAAAAATCACAACCTGACGAGGCGTCCCACTGACTCATTTCCGACATCATTTGACTTGGCTCTACATGGGAACGACATACCTGTGTTTGTTGCTTCACAATGTACCTGTCTTACTGTAGTTGGGAATTACGGGCATCATATGTAACGCGCGGTAACTTGATTAGTATAAAATGCATTGACTGTTCAAACCTTTTCTAAATTTTTTGCTAAATATGCAGGTAGAATGTTTTCTACACGCAGTTTTGGTCCCCCTGCATGTATGCGTTCGTACTGTGGAGCACTGCTTTGGTTTGAAGAAAGGGTAAAAAGGGGGAGTACAAATTCAAACCAAAAACTTTCAATATGTTGTCAGATGGGAAAGGTTCAGCTATCGTCCTACCGACCAGCCTCCAATTATTTAATGGACCTTCTGGACTACAATGGAGGATCTGTTTCAAAGGAATTTTGGCAACATATAGGAGTTTATAATTCTATTTTTGCTTTCATGTCAATGGGTGGGAATGTTGATAACTCCACAATGGTCATGGTCCATATGTTTTTAGATTGAATAGTAGAAACCATCATCGAATAGGCTCGCTTCTGCCATCCACGGGTAAACCAAAATTTGCTCATTTACATTTCTACGACACCAGCAATGAAGTCAATAATCGGGTTACTTCGTGTGGTGAAAGTATGATGCAAAATTTATATGTGGGTATTGTCAACAATCTAATACGCATGTTCAACCACTGTAGCGAGTTGGCCAAAGTGCTTAGAATGGCTAGCGATAGATTTCATGCGTTGGAATACCAGCCTATCACCGTCAGACCATTGGAGAGGTGTTACGGGGATGGACGACAGTACAATTTATCAACCACGTCGGAGATTGCAGCATTGATTGATAACTCAAATGCAGATTTGTGTGGCTGTCGTGATATTGTGATTGAAGAAAGGAATGGGGTACTGAAAAGGATTAGTGAAAAGCACCCTTCTTTTATTTCTATGCAATATCCACTTTTATTTCCTTATGGTGAGGATGATTTCAGGATATAGCATATAGAGAATTTGACATACGTTTAGAAACTAAAAGAACGACCATGACAATGCGAGAATACTACGCCTATCTTATTCAGCACAGAGTAGAAGATGGCTCGATTCTATTGTGAGGTGGTAGGCTTTTCCATCAATTCATTGTAGACAGTTACGCATGTATTGAAGAAGACAGACCATCATAGGTAAAGTGTAACCAAAGTACATTACGATGTGAACTGTACAAGGGTCTGCAAGATGCTATTACAACTGGCAACACGAGTGCATGCGCGATAGGAAGAAAGATTGTTCTACCCTCCTCTTTCATAGGAGGTCCTAGGTACATGGTGCAAAACTACGAAGATGCTATGGTCATCTGTCGGTGGGCGAGATCACCAGATTTTTTGTAACGTTTACATGCAACCCAAAGTGGCCTGAAATTGAAATGGCTTTACTCAACATCCCGGTCAGAAAGCTGAGGATAGATCGGACATTGTTTCCCGTGTTTTCCACATGAAGCTTATGGAGCTACTGTGCGACATAAGGATAGAATGTAATTTTGGTAAAGTCAAAGCATGTAAGTTTGACATATTCTTACTAATTTCACACTTTTTTTAAATGTGCTTTCGCAAACTTAGCTTATGTTTTGTTTCTTTTTTTCCCCAGTTGTTTACACAATTGAACTTCAAAAAAGGGGACTACCATATGCTCATATACTTATATTTCTGTTTGGCAATTGAGACCAAAGACTGTTAGCTAAGTTGATGCAATGATTAGTGCTAAGATACCATATAAACATGCGGATCTGTTTGCTTATCAGTTGTGTGTCAGTACATGATTCACAGTCCATGCGGTTATGCAAATCCTAGATGTGCTTGCATGGTGGAAGGTTCTTGCTCCAAGCATTATCCTAAACAATACAGGAGTGAAACCACTTTTGACAAATTTGGATTTCCTATGTACAGACGGCGCAATAATGGGTTATCAACCGAGACATCGAGTGGGTTTGTGCAGGACGACGGTTGGGTTATACCTCATAATGTTGATTTAGTTGTCAAATATCAAGCACATATCAATGTAGAGATATGCAATAGAGCAAGATCTTTCAAATACCTATTCAAGTACATCAACGAGGGGCATGATAAAGCAACTGTTGTTATTGAAGATAGTGGAACAAAGAATGCACGTTGGCTTGGGAGGTTGATGAAGTAAAAACTTATTTGAACAGCAGATATATTTCAGCTTTAAAAGCATCGTGGCGAATATTTGAGTTTGATGTTCAGTACCGCATTCCAGTAGTGGAGAGGTTAATGTTTCATTTGTCGATAGAGCAAACTATGTATTTTGATGAAATAGAACAATTGAATGACGTCCAAGGCAGGCATAATCTATGCAAAACTATGTTCAATCAGTGGTTGGAGACTAACAGAACATGTCACGCAGCTCGCTAACTTACTGATGTTGATTTTCCTACTAAGTGGGTATGTGATAAGTCTATTAAGGAGTGGAGGATGAGGCAGAAAGGAGAATGTATAAGTAGGATATATTATGCACATCCTATGTCAGGGGAGAGGTTTTATATGCGTATTCTTTTAAATATTGTTCATGGCCCTACATGCTATGAAGACATTAGAACGGTAAATGGTGTTGTTTTCAATACCTTCAAAGATGCATGCCTTGCACGGGTTTTGTTAGACGATGATAATGAGTGGGATGAGGCATTGACTGAAGCTGCTTCATGGTGTGATAACCTGCATTTTCGGGCATCAGATAATTGGATAATTATCTAATTTAACTATTGAAAATACTGATTTATAAATTGAATAAATAAAATGCGATAATCTCCTTTAGTAGTTATTTAAAAATTGGTAAAATTGTTATTTTCAAATAATAATAATGTGATGTTTTTAAATATAGTTATAAATAGATAAATAGATTTTAATAGAATTATTTATTACAAATTGAATATGGGTTTGTATAGAATATATATATATATATATATATATATATATATTTGTTTGAGTTGATTTTTAATTGGATTTTAAATTGAATTTGAATTTGAATTTGGATTTAAAATTTGAAATATAAACGATATATTAAACTAGTATAATTATTTTTAAGATATAATTGGAATTTTTATCATTTTCTTTTAAAATTGTATTGGTGAAAAAGGGTAGTTTCAATATTAATACACTTAAGATATTTTTAAGTATTTTAAACATAATACAAATATAATATAAATATATATATGAGTATATAAGTAGTCTATATTATTTTCTTTAAAAGATTTTATAAATAAGTTAAGAGAAAATATATTAATGTAAAAATGTAAACATAAAATTAAATAAAACATAAAGCACTAAAATAAAAGGAAAAGACTAATATTTAAAATAGGATCTAAGAAGGTTTATTCTTTAATATAAGTATTAAACATAAAGAAATATAGGTATGATCAAGGTTTTAAATATCGGATTTCGGTCACGTTTCGTCTCAGAATTTTTACACAAGTTATCTCGTATCGGGAGAGATCTCGGACGAGATGAGTACATATCGGGTGTACATCTCGGATTGACATCTCGGGTCTTATAATGCATCTCGGGAATATCTCGGATGTACTTATGTGTTTAAAATTGATGTGTCAAAAATTTATTTAACAATTATAACTTTCTTAGTAAAAATTAAAATGGTAACATACTTGATTTACATGGAAAAAATATATTTTTAGAAGAGTAGTAGCTTGATTAGCTTAATTGATTTGGTAATGATTGAATAATATCCTTTTATTTGAACGTAATAAAGAAGTGAAACCTTTCGCTATGACTCATTAAGATAAAAAGTAAAGAATATGTTCAAGAAGTTGGTAAATTATAATTGGATTGAGTAGTTTATTTTGAATCAATATGAAAATAAAAATTATTATGGAAAATAAGAAAAATGTATAACTTCGGGTGAGATCTTGGATTGAGATTTTGATCCATATATCGGGTGAGATTTGAATATCTCGGACGAGATGAGTGTCGAAGGAGATATGGAGGAGATTTGATATCTTGTCTCGTTTAAGTGTGAAAATGAGATCACGGGTGAGATCTCGGGAGAGATATATGAGATTTAAAACCATGGGTATGATATAAAAACACATATAAAAATAGATAGCAAATATAATTTATAAATTTTATTAAGACATTTGTAAGCCTTATAATACGTGAATTAACAATTGTAATTTAAGTTAGCATGCAATGTAACTTGTGGCACTTTTATTTACTTTTAAAATTTTAATGTAAAAAAAATACCAAAGAATTAACTAGGATTTATAAAATTCAAAGTATTTTCATTCTCTAAAACTAAAAACTGGAAAAAAAATTAAATCAAAGAATTAAAGAAAATCATCTCAGATTCAAATAAACCTTAAAAAAATCTGGAAACCCAGAATGAAAACAGCTTCAATAAATAGCAAATCCAGATCAAAAATAAGCGTGAATCAAAGCAAGATCAAGGCAGATCTGGTTCAATTCGAAGGATATTCAAAACTAGAATTTTAAAACAAGCCTCTGTTCTTTGCTCCCTGTACAACAGAAAAATGTGAGTAAACAAGCTTTTTATTTTGTTTAAATCTTGTTGCATGCAGTGATCCTGAGGTAAATTAGTGATTTCATGATTATTTAATATAAGCATATGTATATATGTAGGAAAATATTGGTGTGCATGCCTATTAGTACTCTGTTCTTATGCTTTAGGACTGTAGAACTTTGTTAAAAATTTCTTATCTCTTTCAACAATTCTTATTATACTTAGATATATATACAAATCTTGCTTGCATTAACAGAATATCTTATCTAAAAATATTTACAGTTAAGGATCGAAGCTAGTTTAAACAATAAGAAGAGATACAGTAAAATTCTAGTTCAAATCAAAATTTCAATCATGATAAATATTTGATTCAGGTATATCATCAATCACGTTTTTGAAAACTAGGATTTTTAAGATTTAAATCACGAATTTTAAGTTGGTAAATTATGAGACATTGGATGTTGGTCCGAATTTTGTTTCCGAGCAATATTTGATGATCGATAAAGTCTTGGGGATCGGGGTCTCTACTGTTGTTAGCCTGGAGGAAGGCGAGTTTGGGAAAAATGGTAGATGAATTCTTTGTTCACCATGGCAGCGGCGTGGGTCATAGTAGGGTTTAATAAGCTTGCATGGTCGATGTCGAGATTGGGGAATTTGTGACGTCGTGGTTGATTAGGGGGCTATCAATGGTAGGGGAAAAGAAGTAGAAGGGCAAGGTGAAGGATTGGATGGAGTTGTGGGTTCTCCGGTGGGCAGCAGTGGCGATGCGAAGGGGATTTGATAAGCAGGATGGGTGATAGGTTGGGCTGAGTGACTCGATTTTGATTTCTGGCCTAATTAACGGTGATGGGTGGTCAGTATGATCGGGGAACGCTGGGGCGACTCGCGAAGGGTTTCGGAGTTGATCAATGATGGATTGATTGCTGTCCACATTGCATGAGTGTACGGTGTAGCTGGGTATAATAGAGGAGTTGAGGGAGATGGACTTCCTTGTGATCGGCTCGAAGATGTTTTTGTGTTTAACTCGAAGGCTATGGGTTCTTGACTAACTCGAGATTTGACCGAGTGTTTGATATCGGGTATTTTCTTAGGTGATTATGAGGGCTTTAATTTTAAGGTTTAAAAACAAAGAGAATTGTATCCAGTTTCCAAAAAAAGTTGAAATGAGCAAGTTCTCACAGCTATTATCAAACAAGTTTCACTTGAAAACTTTAATAAGAAGCGATTTGACAAAATTAATTTTAAAGCTTTTGGATTATCCTAAGTTAATTAAAGTAATTAAGGGTAGTTAATTACCGCATATAATTAATCCAGGTAATTAACTGAGAATTTAATTTCTTAGTAAGTGTATTTAAAGGTTAATTAATTAAATAATTAATTAAAGGTTATTTAATTAATAACTAAGGGTAAATTAATTAATGATTTAAGTATTAATTAATGATGGGAATTTAATTACTCAATTATGGTGGGTAATTAATAGACAAATACTAAATATGTTTTGTTTAATGAATTACTTAATTATAGGTAAATAGAGGATTAATCTGTCGAAGGTTAATAAATTTAATTAGCAATCAAAGATCAAATTAAATAAATGATCAGGGGTTGATTAATTACGGATAATCAACCAATGGATAATTACTTGATGGATGTAATTAATTAAAGGAAAATTACTTAAAAGAAGTAATTAACGATTAATTACTTAGTGTAATTAATTAAAGGATTTATTAATTAAGGAAATAAATTAAGGGTTAATAAATTAATAAATGTGACTAATTTAAGGAAAATTTTGATTTAAGAATAATTAATTTGAGTAATTAATTAAAGATCTATGTGATTAATGTATATGGGTGAAGGTTTATTAATTTGTATAATTAATAAAGGGTTAACTACTTATTGTAATTAAAGGATAATTAATCAATGGTGATTAATTTCGATGGAAAATTAAAGGATGATTAATTAATTGGTTTGTAATTAATTAATAAGCAGGATTTAGAAGTAACTGAAGTAATTAATTTAATTCATTTGTGGTTAATTAAATTAATTTGAGATGGTATGGTTGATAAATCTTGCTTATGAATGATTGAATGATATTGTATGCCTTAGTTTAGTTGATATCTCTAGTATGTGATGTGTGATGCTATATGATATAATATGTTTGGGTTAAAACAGTGACATCCTGTATTTAAAATTTGAATTGTTGGGTTAAGATGACATTAGATTCGAAGAGACCGGGGTCGAGTACCAGTACATACCCGAAACCACTTCGATTCTTTTAGATTGATATGTGAAATCAATAGGCTGGAATGGAATGATTTAAGTGAATTGGAACAGATTGGTACTTAGAAATTGATGTGTGAAATAAATGATGTCTTTATCAAATTATGAATTCGTAATAAGATATGAGTTACCCGGGTTTTAATATAGTATTGTATGATGGGTTTACTCACGCTGGTTTCCAGCCTGACCCGGGTGTTACTTTGATGTAATGCTCGGGTCAGACCGAGTATTACAGACTTTCAGGTAAGGATGTTCTGGAGCTCAGGAGGCGAGCTGGATGGCTGGAACGTATGGAGTGTATTCCGTGTGTATATTATTATATTTATCTAGGACATGTTGTTTTTAACTGTCCAATGTTTGTATAAATGTGGTAACTCTGATGTATAAAAATGCAAGTGTACTGATACAGCTCTTCTTTGTAAAACTATTATTTATTTGATATTATATTTTGATCCACTGTGAATGTGCAATTTTATGTTTCATTTCTATTTCTTCTTTTATCTCTTTTCTTCTTTTCCTAACTATCTGGAATTTTTGGGATCGAAAATTTCGGGTCGTTACACATGGGCTTTCCCAAACTGTATACGAGAAATGTTTGCAACATTGTTGTGTTTTTGTGAGGTTTTAGATGTGAAGCAACTCTGGGATAAACATTGGGAGAAGTGTAGCGAGGATATGGAATGAAGGTACATACGCAGGAACAAATGTGGTTCACGTGAGATGCCTTCGAATAAGGTCAGATCAGAAGCATTACTTGCTTTAGAAAAGAATATGCTCAGAAACTACAGATCATTGACCGAGTTCTGGTCGGTAAGGGAAGTCGACCTGGGAAATTTTCGTTCAGTGGATAACACACTTCTACACGATGAAGTGGACTATGACTATGATTTTTTATGCATGGAAGCAGAACATTCAGTGCCATTACTAAATTCAAGGCAGAGAATGATTTTTGATGCCATAGTTTACTCTGTTCGTAACCGCAGTCGAGGTTTTTTCTTTGTCTACGGAAGTGGAGGGAAAGGGAAGACGTTTTTATGGAATACTTTAGCCTGCACTATGCGAGCGGAAGGTAGGATTGTATTGGTGATAGCATCTTTTGGCATTGCATTGCTTCTACTTCCGATGGATGAACTGCACATTCAAAGTTCAAATTTCCTATGAAGCATGATGACATGTCGACCTGCAATATCCCCAGGCAGTCGTGTTTAACTGATTTACTTAGAAGTACGGATTTGGTTATTTGGGATGAGGCTCCTATGGTTCACCGAAATGTAATTGAAGCATTTGAGAAGTCATTGTCCGACATAGCCTCTTCTGACTCGAATAACGATGTTGGTCAAATTTTTGAGGGGAAGAGAGTTATACTGGGTGGAGATTTCAGGCAGACACTGCCTTTTGTTTGTAAAGGCACAAGAGAGATGATTGTATGCTCTGCTATAAGTTTTTCACCTCTGTGGCAATAGTGCAAAGTTTTCACTCTAACAATAAACACGAGATTGAAAAATAACTGCTTACCGGGTGATGAAAGATCGAAACTGTCATCGTTTTCTAATTGGATTTTAAATGTGGGCGTAGGGAAGGTGAGGTCTATGTCCTTAGATGAGGGTGAAGAACCTACATGGATTCAGATACCTGATGAATATCATATACCGAATGCAGATAATGCCATTCACACAATTGTGGAAATGACGTATCCTGATTTGGATACGAATATATTAAAAAAATCTCCTATTTGGAAGAAAGGTGTATTCTGGCTCAGACAAACGATTGACTTGAAGAAATTAATTCATATGCAATAGATTTCATAAGTGGTACGAGGCAAACTTATTACAACGCAGATTCAATCAGCCCTGTGTTTGATACAACCGAAGAACATCATCTTCTATATCCTTTTGAATTTCTAAACACGTTAAAACTTTCAGGCCTGCCGAATCATGAGTTACATTTAAAGGTGGGTGTGCCAATAATGTCGATGAGGAATTTTAACCAGAGTCTAGGTTTATGCAATGGAACGAGATTAATTGTCGTGCAACTATCGGCGAAGGTTATTGAAGCTGAGGTTGTAACGGGAAAGAATGTGTAGAAAAGTATTGATTCCGAGGATAGTTTTAACCTCCGATGACACGAAGTGGTCATTTGTCCTGCGTCGACGTCAATTCTCAATTAAAGTTTGTTTTGCAATGACAATTAACAAAAGCCAAGGTCAAACTTCAGAGCAGGTTGGAATTTATTTTCCAAGGCCGGTTTTTACACATGGACAGCATTACGTAGCACTGTCTAGAACGACGTTATGTGTGGACTGAAAATATTACTTGGGACTACTAAACCGGGTTTTCAAAATTACATGCAGAACATCGTATACAAGGAAGTCTTCAGAAATATTGCTGGTATGATTTTTTTATCCGTAATTTTAAAGTACTGATTTTAAAGATCACATACAACTATTGTGAACTGGTGTTCAATGTGTTTCAAATTAAATAGGTATGGAAGGCGCAGACGACTCCTTGATGATTTCTAACTGACGTCGCATAATGTTGATAATGGTATAAGGTAATTTGTTTGCAAACAGCAATTTAATATGCACTTTTAAACTATATATTATTTACCAAGTTTGCAATATTTATACTGAAGATAAATCAAGTGTAATAAATGTGTGCATAGGTGTATGGTGTATTAGTACAGGTTTTTCTTACAGAAACACCACCCTAATAAAAAACATGAAATAATGCCATGATCATATCACCATCATAACAGAATATATTACTGTATTGGCATACTTCATATAACTGCCCGATTTGCACATGCAATACTTGGCTGATAATGCCAATCTATCCACACAATAGTAATAGATTTGTGAAATCAAACTTTCAAATACCAGTACAGGTATATTGTATGTTCAACATCATTTGGATGCACGTCCTGCCTATGAAACTGCAGATGTTGGTTGCTCAGTTCTCCTACATAACCTAATTCCAGTGTCGGATTTATAATTGGTTACCATGTATTTTACAACTATACCTTAGAACTATATTACCAGCTCCGACCCATGTTTGAGTAGCCATGCTTTGAACATGGTAATATGTATTTCGTAATATGTTTACATGTCCTCTTAATATATGAACTGTTTGGTTTTATTTGCACTATGATATGCCCTTTCGTAAGCGATCGTTGTACACCACCGACTATTTGAACTTGCTTCCATATGTTTTTTATTTTCATTTTTCTTGAACAAATATTATTTAACTGTTGTTGCGGTCGATTAGATTGTCCCTCTACGCACTGTGTGTTACAAATAGTTAGCGCTTTTCTTAATCATAGATCAATTGTTTTCCTTCTCATTGCTGCATTTTTTTGTAACGGTTGAAAAAATTCAAATTTTTTCTACCAAATTGATCGTTTCCATAGATATATATCTGATTTGCAAATCCTACATAGCCAATATATTCTGGAGACAGTAATTTGTTTGCAAATTTTGCAACTGTAATCAACCAAAAAGAAAGTCATTAGCACGGCCTTATCATTGGCGTATCAGCGTACTTGCTTTGGTACGACTTGATTGTTGTGCTCACTACCCAACCTGCCTTGATTTCAGAAAAATTATACAACCTCTTTGAGAACCACTTCTCGCTTATGCAGTTGTAGTTGTACTGTGCTAATTTTACGTGCACTTACTTTGTCATACATGACTTACATTAACAACGACGAACTCAAAAATGCATACACGCGTTTTTCTCTATGCACAAACTTGGAGAAAAAGATAGGATAAGTACATACTGTTGAGTTTGTGAATATACATTGCGAATAGCTTGTGCAAATTTAACACAGTTGGTATCCAGGATTTTATACTATTATTCTAGCCTTATGCTGTAGTAGGTATGATTTGTCAATTTGATTTTGGTTTCTGATCAAACTGAATCCGAAGATGGTTGATGCAAATGAACGCAAGCATGCTGTCTGCATTGGTGGTTTAAATTCTAATCTAACAGTAGATAGCACATTTCAATTAGACTGCATATCCAATGGGTGTTACGACAAATCGTGTCCACCCAGTGTCCACCATTACTGCTCTTATTATGTAAACTGCTCATCTCTTCTACGTCAGTTCGACAATATTTTAATGGCGCGATGCTTCCGCACTGATCTGAAGTAGTTCTCTGTGTTTTTTCCTGCCTTCTTTCCTCTGTTGTCTATGTCAGTTTTGTACTTACTATTACTTAATATTCAATTAATGGACAGAACATGTTGTCCGCTGTTTCAACTGATAATTTTACTGGAAGTAAAATAGCTATGCGAGTTAATTTGATAAAACTGAACACTATATATAGCCATATTTTATGCTGTAATGTTTGTACAATTTTTTTCAGCTACTTTGGATAGGCCGTACAGTCTTGGTAACTAATTATAACTATAAAAAATTGACTGTACACTAATATTGTGTTTATGAACATATAATTTTATTGGATTTAGTTATAACATATATGTTATCTTGCAATTGTTAATTTATAGTACATAATAAGAAATGCCTGCTATATATTAGCAGTAAATATTAAAGCATAATATCCATTTAACACAGTAATAGGTACTATCCCATTATTAATTTATCAGTCAAAAGTGATTAAAGGAAAATGATATAATATAGCATGTTTGAGTCAAATACAACAAATGTATAGGACAAATCAAAGACATATTTAGTATTTGTACATACCACGTTTGTGTTAATACTCATTTATGTATGGCACAGTTTAAATTTCAATTTAGTATGCAATATGTGACTCATAATTACTCAGTTGATGCTATAATTCAATTTGTTATACAAAAAATGATTCAACATAAAGTGCATGTACTTATAACTTCCAATATATCGATTCTAACAATTAATACTGGAATTGTAAATTTTATTATTACTATATTTGTGTTTTATTACCTTTCTAAAATAACTTTCTATAATGATTTTTTGTACAATTTGATGATATAAATTTACTGTTCATAACTATCTCTCTCTGTTCTCTTCCTATCTTTTACTAATTAGGAAGTTATAAGGCGGAGCCTTGACGCAACGGTTAAACCAACGACATGGTGTTGTGGACATACAGGTTCGAGTTCGAAAACAGCTTTTTCCCTGTACGAAAAAAAGCTGTGTATATTATTGACGTCCTCAGAGTCCATTATCATGCGGAAGCCTCTTTCGCTGGGTTCCACATTTCCATCCTTACTAAATTAGGAAGTTATCGTGCGTGCTACAACATATAGCTGCCTTACCGTTTTATTAAGCGCATGTGTTATATATAGCAGTGCAAGCAAAGTGACAACTTAAACCAATCCAAACAAGCAAGTGAGTGCAATGTCTTTACTGAATTTACAAAAAAAGTAAGTGATATATATGTACATAAGTTTTTCAAATACATATATGAACGATTTCTTCATGAATATGGACCTGAAGTTTTTGACTTTTTTTTCCAATATTCTCTCAACATTTTACTTTTCGATTTATTTGAAAGTCAATAAACTGAGATCTATTAAACTCTGTATACATACATATTGATATAACCGACTGTACAAAAACTGATGCTGAATAGATTGTACAAAAGTCGATGCGTGAGTGTATAGCATAATTTTAAGTCATATACAGTATATTTACATACCTTTTTTTTTGATAATACTCATTTTCGCAATGTACAAATTAGCTTTTAATCTACTACTCTATATACAAATCATAAATACTTAGTTAATGATATGTATTTTTTTTTAAAAATAAACTATCTACAGCTGAAGTGCATGTATATAATTTTAGCATGTTGTTGTTAACAATTATAGGTGGAATTGTGAATTTTAGTTCTTACTAACTACGAAATGAATAACAGAAATACTTATCTAACGGCTAGAAAAATTGTTAAAAAGACTTGGAATTGTGAATTAGTTCTTACTACCTACGGAAGGAATGGTGCACAACATGTGATAAATATCACTGTATGTAATCGACTCACATTCCTTTTCTACACAATCACTGTGCAAATCTTTTTTACTATAACAAATAGTCAACTACTCTAAGTCTGTGTAGTTAACGCCCCGCTATTACCCCGCTATAACCCCGCTATATCCCATAGCGGATTTCTTCCGCTATGATTTTTCCATATAGCCCCAAAATATAGCATTTCCGCTTTAATCCCCGCTATTTCCGTTATATCCCTTTATTCTCGCTATATTTTTCTATTTCCGCTATATCTTCTTTAAAAAAATGAATTAAAAAATTGCATTTATACATTATAAAATTTATAAAACTAATTTATTTGATTTAATTTTCAATATATTTTCAGAAATGAAAATACTCTAGTATTCTACTAAATTCAATTATGTTATATAAAAGTTTTACGTTTATTTAAAGTATATTCACACATGTTTTTTGTTTAAAATTATTTATGTATTAATTATAATTTAATTGAATGATAAATTTTCATTTAAGTACCATTTATATATTTGTAAAAACATTAAGTACGAGTTTTATATGCTATTTTAGAACCATCCGCTATATCCCGCTATATCCTCGCTATATCTCCGCTATGACTTTTTGCACCTCCACTGCTTTGAATATGCTGAGTGCTTTAACTGCACAGCTCTAAGTTGTATTAATGGTACACGCATGCATTCAAAGGAAAATTTAGCCTCATCAGATATTAGCACTCAATCGTTTTACTGTGACTATGTACAACATCAATTGATCCTTCTTCTTTTTTACACCACTTCTTAATTAATCTTTTTCAACTCAGCTATTGCATAACATCACGCAAACTACAGATTAAAATCCAACATTTATATACCGAATAAAACTAACTATAATACAGTTGTGTTGATTTAGGGTACAGTTGTACTGATTGTAAACAATATTTTATAAGCATTTGTATTTTACCCTAGAAAATGATAGCACTTACATCCGGGTTTTATTTACTTTGAAGGTGTGGACCATACCCAATATCAACACGAAATTACTAAAATAAGTGGGTGAGAGTTTTTTGCCCACAATCTGTTTCACAACCATAGTGCAACCTCAGTACACGATCTTCGTCCACTCATAAAACCTTCCATAACTGCATTACAAAAATTTTGGAAACAAAATATCCCCTTGAATTTAGATAGTTAATTATTAGTTCAGTCGCTACCCGCAACATGCATCTGCTTACGATGTCCAGTACTGTGACCGTGTTGTTTGTACCATCTGTAATTTTTGTTTTCCAACGTCTGGCTTCTCATAACTGGTACTATAAATTAATTAGTTATGGCCGCATAAAATGGGAAGTTTGTTAACGTGAACCATCATACCAGCAGCTTACCCACGTTCCCTTGGAACGCACCTTCTTACTAATATAGTCTGAACTCTTCTTTCCGCGTCACATAAAATTTCAACAAAATTCTATCGTTCTTCTCAACTGGCTTACTACAATGTCTGAAAATAGCCTATTGCTTTAGGAAGTGGTGTTTGGTACAAATTGGAACACCGTTCGTATCTGGGTGGCTAAACTATGGAAATTGATCAGTTAGGGAACGAATGAAGTTTACGCGCTGAACATGCAGTTTGTCGATAGCGAGGTATGTTACTGACTACTGTTGTAATTGAGTCGGTTAGTGTGCTTTCTTTTTTTCCCACCCCTCCTTGGTTGATACCCGTCAAACTAAGTGAATACATTTTCTGCCTCCTGTGCACTATGAGTGGTATTAACTTTGATTATACTTCACTTTGATCCACACCAGTGCTGCCCCTGCTCCACACTCATGCATCAACACTAATTCGTATTCTTCCATGTACATCCATTTATCTTCTACGTTTGCATTTTCCACTTGGGCCGTCTGTATTGTACAGGTAATACGTAGGTGCAAAATATTTATTTTACAGTTGTTTGGAACCAATTCTCAACTTTGCTGTGGAATCAAGTACAAGTTTTTTCACATATAAGATGACCATTACTACATGTTTCAGACCACCGTTATTTGTGATAGGGAAATGAGAAAGTTGGAATAGTTCAAAAGCATACACTGTGTCAGTTTGAAGGCGTGTTTGAAGAACCTGCGGTGTACGACGTGACACGGTTCAACATCCAAAACCACGAAACAACATACAGAACTGTATATGACGGATGAATAATAGTTCTACGAATAGATATCCAACCAGTAAAGGTAGCAGACACAATGGACAGAATACCACGGTATAAGTTTGCCTTTGCTGATGAAAGCACACTTATAACCCGACTATGCCATATAGATAACCTTACAAATACTCTTTCTCCTCTCCATATATATCACATGTTCCCAGTATTAAAACTATGCGCACTCATGTTTTTCATTTGTGGCTTATTATAGATTTGGGTGGTATATTACGGGCAGTGACTAATGCATTTGCTGTAACTTCTAAAAGCAAAACACAAACACTAAAATGAGAGTTGCACGTGGAAAGCAAAAGGTGGTACCATTTCATTATTTTTTTAATGCAATCAACCAATCACTATACTAGTTTTATTTATATTACATAGTGGGAATACAAGTGTCATATCGCTTTGGACGAGGCAGAGGGATTTACTTGACCAATCCGTGGTAGACAAGTTTGAGAATTCGCCTACCGTTGTTGTCACCTCACTGACAGTTGCTACATACGGCCGTACACTATTGATTATTGTACTAGTTGCTACATACGGCCGTACACTATTGATTATTGTACTTACTTCCCACCGTCACAAAAGAATTTCCCTCTGATTTACATTTCTCTTTGTCAGGTGCATTTACTTTCAGCTCTACTAAAGCGACACAAATATATCTAGACATTGATTTGCCTGAACTAGATGTCGTTGAAACCAGGTACGATCTTTATACATGCTGTGCATTTGTTTGACCCTTTAATTTCATTTTCCTCTATTACTTGACCTGCATAGATCGAAAATCGAGTACATAGATCACTCCTTTGCTGACCGTGCTGCTGTGCTAGAAAGAACAAACACTACTCACCTAGCTGCTGACTGACGTTAGGACTGCAGACTGTCGGGCACATTTTTCTTGCACCTAATACACGCATAGTTATAAAATTTGACCGCCACCATCCATCCCCTTTCACTGATTGCTCATATTTCTTTTAATCCTATCATTAATGTACTGTTTATATTTTGTGCATTCACCAGTTTAGAAATAACAGAAAATAAAAAATGAGCTCTACTTCTGGTCGTTTTACGTACGTCGACTGCGGGTTTGATATGTGGTCTGTCCACGCTATCCTAAAGTGTCAATTTTTTTTGCTAACGTACTAACTCCTTCCTGAACCTTCCATCGATCTGTATGTGTACCACTGCTGCTGCGAAAAATAAGTTCATATTAATGTTCTGTATGATGTTTCTCCAATAACTTTACAACAAAACTTGAGTTATGCTCCGAATTTTGTACCGACTAACGTATGTGGGGTATGAGCATTGCTTTACCTGCGTTCTTACGTGGCTTGACAAAATTATTGACTGGATTTAACTATCCACGTCAACGTTTATATTATGCCAACGCGTAGTACTTTCATATGATTATATTTCCGCAATAAAGGACTCAATATGAAGTTTAACTTCCAGATACACGTACTACACGTCTCTAATGTACCATGCATGAGTATAGTTGGTTTGACTCTTCTGTCTGTCACGTGGTGATCAAAAAATGTACGTCCCAACTGCGACCCCATCTGTAAATATAGAATGCTTCACAGTCTATCGGTTGGCTGACATAGGTTAATACGGAAGTTTGCAGCCAAACTCCCTTTAACAGAGCTGTGATAGGTGTAACAACTGTATTTCTACCACTGCTCGATTTTAATTGGCGAACAGTTTACGCCATATAAAAATTACCATACATACCCTGTCCGCATGCGGACTGGAGAAGTGTACACTTTTTGTTTAACAAAATTAGCTGCGTACAATACGCGCTTGCAAAACGGCTTCGTTTCACTTGATCATGCTTATACAAACAGTTATGCAAATATAGCTATTAACTTATACAAACAACACTTTTGTTCAGGGTAAAATATATATCGTGCCAGCAATCATTGTGCAGTTGAAAAGTTCTACCTGGAGCTATCTTTCATGCGCGGTCTGCAAATCTACAACTCACTTTGAGGGCACCAAATATTTCTATTCCAGATACCACCGAACGGTAGCCCATTTGGTAAACAGGTACTGTTAGTCGGCTTCTTTATTCCGTAGTTTTCTTCCTTTTCTCAGAAAAAAATAACTACGACTACTAAAAACCTGTTTGTTAGGTACCGTTTAAACGTTGACTTATAGGACTCCTCTACATCTACTACTATCACCGCTTTTGACAAGGAAGCGGAATGGCTACTTGGACATAAGATTGACGACATGCTTGCCATACTTAAATCGGTAAAAAAACATAATCATGCATTTTATTTTGTTGATCCTATCACTATGCCCATTTAGTCTAAAGTAAATGTACGTGGATGTATGTTTATCATATACTACCTCATTGCTCGCATTGGAGCAGACAACTTTGGTCAAGCTCTTTTTACACGGCTAACTACACCAACTTCTTACGCGTATTGCTCATTCTGGGTTGTAAATATTATTTCCCAAATAAATAGCAACCATAATGTTATAACCCGGTTTTCGTTGCTTTGTTCTTAAATAGTGTTGTACCTTATACATCTCTATCCAGGCATACTGCTAGACTGTTAGGTGGTTACATACTCTATGGATTTCAAGCTGTTACTAAAATGTACATACTCCAATTTGGTTTGAATATGTGAATATTATTTCCCACGTAAATACTGAACCACACTGTCACAACATGGTATCTATTGTTTAGCATTCGGTGGACGAGACGTATTGGTCATCATGAGTTGTTAGTACAACGCGCATTACAGCGTACCATTGTTCAAGCAAACTAATTTACTCTGCTTGGAACATCTAGGTGGTAGGCACCGACTGACACACTAGCAAATACAAATTATGAATGCACAACTATGTAAATACTGACAGTTTCCATAACTTTTATTCATCTTCTGCTCATTCCCTTTTCAAATTGTACTAACTTATTTAATTTTCTTTTTCTGCTCCCCTCATTAATGCCTAACTAGGCATTGCGTTGTCCACACTTACATTAGCTTATTCTACTTCACTTTTGAATACCATCCACAGTATAATATCATATGCATTTATATTGCTACGCATTGAAAAATGTCAATATTAACATCAATAATGGCATGCTTTACACAGTGTGGTTTAAAATAATGTTTCTTGCTGCAAGAAAATGGGGTCCACAAAATCGACAAGATTTTCCACCATCTCTCAGGGACCGAAGCAATATTTGAATTCAGACCAAGTAACTATGAGAAGAATAATCCAGACGCTTACCTCACTACCAAAAAAAATCATGAAAAACGTATCTGTGACTGAGACGGTTTATTCTCAACCATGATTATATATTAACCTAGGATTTACATACTTATTTTCTCGCTTATTAACGTTTTCTTCTGTTTCGCAACACTTGAAAATTACAGCTCACTCCCCCTAACGATCAAAGTTCTAACTTAATTTTTCCGTCGAAAACGGATAAGCATGACACACCGTCAGGAGCAGACATCAAAGGGAAGAAACGTATTGATCAGGTTTGATCTGCATTTATCACATCTTTGTCTATCCAACTGGTATCACAAAAAGGACATTCATTTGTTTACTAGGATGAAGATGGTATCATTCATCCAGTCGTGCGTGTTTTTGATCCACCAGTCACCAGAAAGACAATGCGAAGAGGAACTGTTATTCAAGTGTGGATTTTTTAACCTTTTTGTTCACCACTTCCCATTGACAGTACTTATTTTTAACAATGTGTTCTTTCCTTCTGCCAAGTACTTTGTTTGTCGACAAATATTATATTTCACACACAACGCATAACTGATCCTCCTACAGTACGTTCTTCCATGAGTTCACAACACACGTACTTTTCCATATCAAGCGCTGCTTGACTGCTCTACATATGGACATTCCTGCCTGTAGCTATTTCAATTTTCAAATCATTACTACGACATTTCATATTCAGTTCATGTCGTCACCTTCTACCACCGCTACATATTTTATGCTTCTAAGCTTAAGTCCTGTTTTTTTCCTTATCTACAGGATGTTGATACAGACCAGCAGACTGCAGTATCTATTGCAATCAAGATTCGAGAGAAGAAACAAAGAAATTAATTTGTATCATTTCATGATTTCATAATTGTGGTGCATTCACGTTTTTCCTGTCTGTACCTACTAATTTTCCATTCATTGTAGTCATCAACTCTTTTTTTTTTTTTTTTTTTCCATATCCTTCTTTTTTCCGTGTCCATGGTGATGTATGACGTTAACTTTGTTTGCTTTCATATGCATTACATAGGTGCCTTTTTTACAACACTTGGCTCCGGCCTTAACTTACTATTTATGATTATCGTTGTTACGTACGTTAGCACTGTAACTGCACATCATGTTTGTCCTAACATATGAATTCGATTTACACTGCAGTTAACATGTATATACAATATATGATCACTACTCCGTTCCACCATCCCCTTTACACCGATGATACTACAATTCACGGATTATAACAATGCCCGTGTGCGAAGCACGGGCTACTCACTAGTTTGTATTTATAAAATAGACCATTAAGTGGTTGGTGGAGTGTTAGGAGCCTTAGTTTACTGAAATACGTGTTATATGGATAATAAACTACTTTATGAATGCCCAGTTAGACACTCAGTTACTTTGCAGTAGTAAATTATTTGATGAACTATATCAATTTCTGTTTCTAAGTCAATCAACTTTTACAAAGTGTGCTTCAATGCATGGTTCACTATTTAGATCAGACCACCTAATTTGATCATAAACATTTTACTTAAGTTCTGTTGATAATTGGTATTTGTTCAGGTATTGTACTTAATGACAGTAGTGAGAAGTTGCAACTCTGTGACTAAATTTGTAAAAAGAAAATTATTGTCAAGGACAAAATTTCTCAACGTTTTAATCTCAAGAACAGACCTTCAGTATTTTAGCTTGAATGACAACTTTCTTTGGGTATCAATTTTTAGTTATTGATAGCAGTTTTTACGTATCAGTTTGTAGTTATCGGTAGCAGTTTTGGAAGAATGTTTGTAATTTTGGAAGTATGCTTGTCCTTATGAAAATTTTTAGTAGAATGTTTGTCCTTGTGTTTAAAATATTGAAGTCGTTTCCTTGAGATTAAAAATATACAAGATTTTGCCCTTTGAATTAATTCTTCCATTTGTAAATATGACACTTTGTTGTAACAGGAAAATAAACACAAAGAAGAAGTTGCAAAAAAATTTAGTTTCAAGGACAACAAGTTTGTTTTTTAATCCGAATAAGACTTTTTAGTGTAACAGAAAATGATAGTTACAACTATCAATATGTTATTTATACTAAAAATTGTGCTTTAGTCTAAAAAGCAAACTTTTTGTTTTTGAAACTAAATTTTTCTTCAACTTTTTCCCCGAGCCTAAAAACCATTGTTATAACTTGTAAACATTGTTCAAAGCAGCTGTTCCTTTCAACAACATATTTTATACTAGTAATACAAGAAGTTTAACCAAATAGAAAATGTTTTATCTATTTAACTGTAACCAACTTGTAGCTTAGCGTTGGTCATAAACCTATTTTGTCCATTGAATGCGAAGCCTGAAGCTTGTTTCAACTTATTCATCAAGTGAGAAGCCCATCTTCGGCCTCTAAGTTTATAGCTAAGCTTTTCAGGTGACACCGTTTTAGTTGTGTTTCTGCAAATTACTGTCCATTTTTTTTTATTTAATCTTATTGCTATATCATGAGGAATACATGCAGTGAAACTCACGTACGCTTGGTGAAATGTGATGTGGAATATGATGCGTAGGGAGGAGACATTACCTGGCTCACTATGGAATTTGAGTTGTGTATATGTTGAATAGGTATTTCCATAGAACATACAGTTTGACTATGCTATCATTGTAACAGAATCCTCTTGATAATAGAAGTGAGTTTGCACATGAGTAAATACAATGATATTATTAACCGAGTAAATACAATTCAAGACTGACCTCATGCACATTGAGTGAGTCCAGGCTATTTGTTGTGTATACGAGCCTTCGATCTCGACTAGGGTCATTATGTGGGATAGGATTCTGATGTTAATGCTTAGTTTTGTACCCACATTAGATATTCAATTAAGTCGTATGTCTTCCCTGTTTTGTTCAGAATAAGATTATTAATGCATTAGTTTCTTCTGTATAAAAGTTACAGCTAAAAAATAGTACACTCTCAACTCGAATTTGTTTAAAAAAGGGGAGATTTCACAACTAAAAACAAGCAAACAAATCTCAAAGAAACTCTTAACATTTTTTTCCAAAGTAATACAAGGCTAGCACTACAAGAACGGCACCAGATAGCAACGGCTTTTAGCCGTCGCCGGCCGTCGTAAGCCGTCGCAAGCCGACGCTAAAAGCCGTCGCTATATTTGCCGTCGTCCAATAGTATAGCGACGGCTTTAGCGACGTCTCCGTCACCTAAATAGCGATGACTCGCGACGGCAAATGTGCCACGTGGAAATTTTTTCAACGTTTAAATATCGTCGCTAGCCGTAGCTAGCCGTCGCTAAACTGAACCAATTGGCCGTCGCTAGCCGTCGCTAACCTGGTTAAATTTCTGTGCACCTGCACAGTCCATATACACTTCAACCAATCTGAACCAAACAACCGCTATGCACTATATTCATCAACTATAACCATCATATATCCATCATATAACATCACTATACATTCAAACAATATAAAATCCAACCAAATCTCATTTTCAAATCCAACCAAATCCATTAACCAGAATATGTACATAGTAAACCGAAATTTCTACATAATATCCCGACATATATATACATAATATCCAACCAAATCCATCAACTAGAAGTCATCAAAATATATACATAATATCCTGAAATATATATACACGAAACCAACCAAAATGTGTATATACCAAACTATAAGCAAACAAACATACCTACTCCTCGCCATCGTTGCCGTCCTCTCCAGGCATCCTCCCATGCTGTTGCAAATAAGTCGCAATCCACTCATCCAGCTGTTGCTCAAAGAAACTCTTCCTCCAATCATTTATTTCTTCCACCGTCGCCCTCAACTGAGCAATCTCTGTCTTGCTGCGACCTCCTGTATGCACTCTGCATTCTCATCGCCTGTAAAATAATTCATAATTATTTATATATTAGTGTATATATATATATAATATTATTAAAATTATTTAACTATTCATATGCATAAGTAAATTTATATATTAGTATATGTCAAAATTTACCTCCACGTTTCCATAGCTATACCATCGACTGGTCCGAGAAGGTGGGTCAATAATAGCATCCCAAATATGGTTCTCCTCCTCTAACGTAAGCTCTTCCCGACCAATGGACTGTGCTACACGAGCCCGCTCTGCTTCGTACATCTCCTGCGATTACAAACAATTGTTTTACACCATAAAAACCGAATTTCAAAATTTTGAAAAAAAAAAGACAGAATATTGTTATTAACAGTAAATTAATTTACCATTACGGATTATGATTTGTCATCCGTCCACTCGTACGAAACATTGCCCTCTTCGTCAGTCCTCTCCACGGCATGCGTGGCCTTGAACAGCTCGGCCATAGTGGGCTCGCGGTTGTATCTCGTGGCCTAAAAATATATAAATATTATTGCTAATCTGATTATAAAATATTGTGATAAAATGTAAACACAGTTTATAAATTTAATTACCAGCTCTCTCTTATGCTACTGAAAGGACTTGGAGCCACCACGGTGCAATGCATAATTTTTATTTCTGTTTGCCTGGTTCCACGCAGATAACTCCTACAAATTAAGATAAATTATCACGTATATATCTTGCGAGATTTATATTAGACTTAAATAACAAAGAAAACATATTTTACTTACTATTACCGCCGGACTGTTTCAAAGCTGAAGAAATTCATTCCATACACCCTCACCCATCCAGTTCGGCTTTTTCCCTGCATTCTTAGCCTTGGACAATGTATCCCTGTAATTTTTACTCATTCGTTTTTTCCGGTGATTTAAAAAAATGTCCAAGTCATCAGGGTCAACGCGGACTGCAGCCTGTAAATTAAAATTATTTTAAGTTATATAGATTATATTAATTTACAACTGAAATTCAAACTACTACTTACAAGTAAATCCGCCTGTATACCGTTCTTGACATGAGGGGGGATGTCGTCCCAGCGAGGCCAACAACTATCCATCCGGCTCTGAAATGCCTTTCTCGAAACCTGTAAAATATAATCTGATGGTTCCACCTCAAAGCCACTGCAAAAGTTATGATATACATGTTTAGTGGATTTTAAAACTTATACTTTAAATAAAATTGATACTTACCCAGCACTTCTAGAAACAACTTCTGCAATCGGACGTAAGTCCGGTGCAGTGCCACTACCACCTGCACCGGGAGATGGGGATGGCGTACCACCACCTACACTCCGTCTCCTGCCAGACATATCTGCTATAGAAAAACAATATTATCAGAGAACAATTATAGAAATTCACTACTACATAGCATGTTTCAATCACTTTCACAGAAACAATTATAAAAATTTACTAGTACAAAACATGGATAAAAATTATATAAATAATCATCACAGAACCATAATAGAAATTCACCACTATATAGCATGTTTCAATCACTTTCACAGAACAATTATACAAATTTACTAGTACAAAACATGGATAAAAATTATATAAATAATCATCACAGAATCATAATAGAAATTCACTACTACATAGCATGTTTCAATCACTTTCACAGAACAATTATAAAAATTTACTAGTACAAAACATGGATAAAAATTTACTAAATGATCATCACAGAACAATTACAGAAATTTACTATTACATCGCATGTTTCAATCACTATCACATAACAATTATATCAATAACAATTATATCAATAACGATCAGTCTTCATCATTTTCTAATTCAGATTCAGTCTCATATTCTATCTCATTTTCTTCGGTACTTTCCAATGCATCAAATAGGACGTTCGATTCATCATTCAAAGGCCCTACATCAATATCATCAGTTATTATTATTTCTGTATTTGATTCAAGATCGGCTTGATATGCTGCTTCATCTGGAATGTTATTTCCATCAAACGTAAACCTTGGTTTCGTTTTGAAAACAGTGGATCAATCCGCTTTATCTCTTTTCAAAGATGGATACGGAGCAAAATAAACTTGTAACGCTTGCTTGGCTAATACAAAAGGATCGTACTTATAGTAGTGTGATGTATGCCTTATTTCAATAAGTTTGTACTCTTTATGCACGTTGATTCCGGGACCAGGAACGTTACTGAACCAATTGCACTTAAATAAAAAACCTTTTCTAAAGGTTCAACATAATATGTCAATTCTAGTTACTGTGTTAAGACGCCGTAAAAATCTTTTAAATGCTCATCTGGATCATCACTGCCTTTGACAAATACCCCGCCGTTATATGTTAATTTTTCAGCACCGTAATTTTTTGTCTTGAACTTAAACCCGTTGACGAAGAATATTGGATAAGTCTTCACATTTCTTTTCGGTCCAACCGCAAGATGTCTTAAGCCTTCATCAACGACACAGTTTCTCGGCTCATAAACATAGTTCAAAAACCATTTGGCAAATTCTTTACTGAGATCGCCAGATGGATACTGTGATTCGTAGATACTGCATATATATAATATGTGTTATTATTATTATGCATGTGACGCCCCACCTCTATACCCACGCTAGCCAAGAACATTACGGAGAATGCTGTCAACTAGCACGGAGAATAAGGCTGTTGAGGAGCGACCATCCGTGTAATTGCTTTGCGCGAGCATCGATATGTCAGATAGTATAACATGCATTTCTTTATCAAGAGGGAAATCCGACATACCGACACAAACTCAATGCTACTACACAGTGGCTGTAATATCTTCAGAAACGAATATAGAAATAAACATAACATAAATCAGTCACAGACAATTCATATCACAAAGGCGGAAAATAGATATGAATATAACACATGAAAGTGTACATCAGAGTAGTGATCAAACAAGATCCATAATATCAAAAAGAATAGATACAAGTGCTAGACAAAAGAATAAGTATACATCATAGAGTCTGCATCTCAAATGTATACAACAAAAACTACTAAACTAAAGTAGTTAGCCAAAAGTCAGAAGATGGATCCAGATAGGAAGCCATGAGGAAGCATCTGTAATATCTCAGTCTGACCCGAGTATTATTTAATAAGAAAATAATAAACGGATCAGTCTAGCTATAAATATCAGATGAAATGATATAGAATAAGAGATATGACTAAACGTATAATAATCACAATGCCAAGCTGTGATATATAAGTAATTGAAAATCAACAAGAGATTAATCAATATCACAAAATCTTCTCAAAGATAAAAAGGAATGTCATACTCCTAATTTCATTCACCAAGCCACAATAAGTGACATATATATCAATGCCAATCGTAAAAGTTGGTGAAACATAAATTCCAGAATTCAACACACGAAATCCAGAAATCACAATCAATGGGAACAACGACGTCGTACAGCGTGACATCCGATGAACCAAAACATAATCAAAGGGAACAACGACGTCGTACAGCGGGACATCCGATGAACCAAATCACAATCAAAGGGAACAACGACGTCGTACAGCGGGACATCCGATGAACCAAATCACAATCAAAGGGAACAACGACGTCGTACAGCGTGACATCCGATGAACCAAAACACAATCAAAGGGAACAACGACGTCGTACAGCGGGACATCCGATGAACCAAATCACAATCAAAGGGAACAACGACGTCGTACAGCGGGACATCCGATGAACCAAATCACAATTAAAGAGAACAACGACGACGTATAGAGTGACATCCGATGAACCAAGTAAAAAGGACATCGCACAATGCTAGTCTAAAATATAAAATGATCGTCATGATCAAAGAGAAGTGTCAATTACAGTAAGCTAGTAAATATATGAGCTTAGCTTCATGTCCCATAACCACTAGCTTAACTTAAATATTTACGAACAAATTGTAGATCTCCACTAGAAAATTGTCTCAAGAGATTCAATCGAACGAGTCCAAGAATTAACCGACGAAGTAAACGCAAGCCTTTCATACCACTTGTTTTACTAAGTCGTTTAATTAGATTTCTCATACGAGTGAGGTAAAGGTTTGTATATATTAATAGATTGGAAAACGGTTTTAGAAAACGAGCTTTGTAATAAAATAGTGTTGAAATCATTTGAAGAAAGAGTTTTGATATTTACTACTAGTATAGAAAACCTTTATATTTTTAAAGTGACAAATCACAAAGAAGATTGTAAGAACAATCAATCAGTAAAATTCACATTCGAAGACGTGAATAAAATCCAAAGAAACCGATAAAGAATCCATCGAAATGGATATTCAAAAATCCCTAAAAAGGAGTCATCAAAGTCATAATAAATGATAACAACAAATAGGATCATCACGAATCGATTTAAATTGGAATTCTCAAGCAAATAGGCAAATAGGAAAAATAGTGCTGATTCAGATGTCTGAAATCAAGGATTCAGACGTCTGAATCTGGAAAATAAATATTTTCCAAAGACAGAATTCAGACGTCTGAATCCTTGGATCCAGACGTCTGAAATAGGTACTTTTTAGCCTATTTCCTTTCTGGTTCCAAATGAACCAATTCAGACGTCTGAAACCATATATTCAGACGTCTGAATCTGGGAATAGTAAACTTCCCAGACAATATTCAGACGTCTGAATATTCCGTTTCAGACGTCTGAATCTGGGGTTCAGGGCATTCCCTGAACCTAGGCCAAAAATGGCCAAACAAATATCGGAAACGATCGAACGAGCAAATGGCGATGACTAAGGAACTACGTCGAACGACAACCCAGCCTAAACGGCTCTTCGATACGCCTCAAATATCAATGTCCAAATATCCATAATAGGATTTTCATAAATTAGACCAAAACACCAAAAATTGGAATATACACGAAATCAATCCAAACCAAAATCAATTGCAGAAGAGTAAGTGTTAGGAATTCATACCTAGCAATCGAAGATAATTATAGACTAAGATGTGAGATAAAAATCTCACCTTAGAACCCAAATCAATGAAGAAGAAGCTCGAAAGCAATGGCAAGAACAATCACCTTCAATCCCAACTCTAGAAGCTTGAATCTAAGCTTAAAAGATAAACATTTCCTAAATTAGGTTTAGAAAGTTTCTGAAATTGAATGGAGAAAGAGTTGGAGAAGATGAAGTAGATGCTTACCAATGGGTTCACTTGAGTTTGGAGCAAGAAGATGGATTTGCTAATGGAAACTAAGGCTTAGGAATTTCTATTTCCCATTCTCTTCCACCATTGTTGCTAAAGCTTGAGTGTTTAAGCAAAGGGGAGAAGTTATGAAGAGAAGGGGGTTGGGCTGAGCTAATAAGGGTGCAGACCAAACCAAAGTCATAAGCGGGAAAAAGTAGCAAAAATCAACTATCTCCAAACATATCGAAGCTTATACTCAAAAAGGTCGCAAATGACATTTTAAACTCAATGGGGGTGGTCACGAGTCCTAATTCGACTGTTTGCAAAAAGTAGCTTTTCGGACCAAAATCCGACGAACGATGAAATATTTAAACAAAATATTTAAATATACAATCGACAAATATGCGGGTTGTTACAGACTCCCCTCCTTAAAGAAATTGCGTCCTCGCAATACTTAAGAGGAAAATAAGAAGTAACAACCATGGAAGCATATCAACACAAAAGAAAATTGAAATAAGAAGTTCACCATAAAGAGCACGAAAGAGTTAGCAAGAACGGGATTGCTCAATGAATTCTCTAGATTTCCAAGAGTAATCCCTAGGATTTGAGAACCATTGAACTCTCACAAGAAGAACATCTTTATTTCGAAGTCGTTTGAGCTCCGAAGCAATAATTCGAATAGGATGTTGCTCAAAAATCAAATCTGGTGAAACTTTAATTTCCACAATATCACCGGGCTCAAGAATGAAAACCGAAATCCCTAAGGCATTTCCGTAGATAAAAGACGTGGGGAACGTCAAGAATAGCAGAAAATTGAGCCGGTGCAACGGCGTAGTACAAAAACGGTACGCCCGAGGAACTAGAAACTCAAATAATTTGGGACATCAGCGTAGTACAAAAACGGTACGCCCAATGAACCAAAGCAAAGACATTGATGTAGTACAAACGGTACATCCAATGAATCTAATAGCAAAGACATTGATGTAGTACAAACGGTACATCCAATGAATCAAATAGCAAAAACATTGATGTAGTACAAACGGTACATCCAATGAATCCAAAAGCAAAGACATTGATGTAGTACAAACGGTACATCCAATGAATCAAATAGAAAAAACGTTGATGTAGTACAAACGGTACATCCAATGAATCGAATAGCAAAGACATTGATGTAGTACATACGGTACATCCAATGAATCAAATAGCAAAAACATTGATGTAGTACAAACGATACATCCAATGAATCCAAAAGCAAAGACATTGATGTAGTACATACGGTACATCCAATGAATCAAATAGCAAAAACATTGATGTAGTATAAACGGTACATCCAATGAATCCAAAAGCAAAGACATTGATGTAGTACATACGGTACATCCAATGAATCAAATAGCAAAAACATTGATGTAGTACAAACGGTACATCCAATGAATCGAATAGCAAAGACATTGATGTAGTAAAAACGGTACATCCAATGAATCAAATAGCAAAAACATTGATGTAGTACAAACGGTACATCCAATGAATCCAAAAGCAAAGACATTGATGTAGTACATACGGTACATCCAATGAATCAAATAGCAAAAACATTGATGTAGTACAAACGGTACATCCAATGAATCCAAAAGCAAAGACATTGATGTGGTACATACGGTACATCCAATGAATCAAATAGAAAAAACATTGATGTAGTACAAACGGTACATCCAATGAATCAAACACCATAAAAGAACATCAGACGCTAGTCCATAAAAGAAATGAGATGAAACTCAATAAAACGAAGTACATCAAAACGTCTGATGAACTTAATAAAAAGATAATTCCATTCAGACAACATCAAAGAATCAACCACTTGTTGCTTACGACAAAGCGCATTGGCAACACGATTTCCTTTCCAGGAATAAAAAGAATATCAAGATCATAAGATGTCAGGAACTCGAGTCAACATGGAGTTCCATATGAGAAAATAATTATCCCAAAGATTTATGATCGGGGTAGAGAACAGATTTCTCATCCAAAAATGATGTTGCCAAACTCTAAAAGCGAAAACAATAGCTGCGAGCACTAGATCATGAGTGGCATACCTAGTCTCAATCGGCTTTTAATGATTTAGAAGCACAAGTGATAGCACGTTATCTTATACAAGAGAACGACATCCAAACCAATACGATAAGCATTTGTACAAAAGATAAAGTCTTGGTTCCCCCTCGGGAAACACAAGAACAAGAGCATCGAAAAGAAAGAATTTCTTTTAAATAATCTTCTTTCCTGAAAAGTTAAAACTTTCAAAATTACATTTATCATTATGTAATAATCATTCTAGAAATATTTACTATTTTCAAGTCAATATACTGTGTCTGATTGTCTCATCAAAGCATTTAGGAAATTCCTATCGATAACGTTGATCAAGCGCGTCGACCAGAATTCTTAAAGCACTCAACGGGCAATACAATCACAAAATCATCTTCTATATGATAAACATGTTTCTCAAAAACCTTTAAGAATATTCTTTGCTCGTTTTAAGATCAAAATCGAATTGTACTTATAAATAAATCTTACGAAAAAGATTTACAAAATTTTAAATTTCTATTTTCATCCAAAACCAATAAATACAAGAATGGTCTCATCGAAATATTCATAGAATATTTGATATATAAAATGGATGAAATAAGCTGGACAAATTGAATGACAAAATAAGTCATTCATTAGAATCATAACAGATGCGGAATGCGGTAAGTGGAATGCTAACTTCCGCAACTCGTAGCAAATGAAAACCGATGGTAAGGTCAAACTGAAAAGACCTTAGCACCACACAAAAGATTACTTAGGTGATAATCCTAAGACAAGCTCAAAAATACCAGAATTTTTTTTTTCCAAACTACACGAATGAGAGAAATAACACTTTCCTTATAAGTGGGCTTAAGGAATAAAATGATGCCATCAAGTCGGAATCAAAATCATAAAGGAAAAATAGAAATCTGCTTAACAGATTGAAAATATCGAAGAGGAATAGTCCACACGAAAAATAGGATATGAGCTTCACAACGATTAAGCCAATCCTTACAAAAATCAATTCCGAAGCCTAAGGAAAAATATCGGCTCGGAAAGAAAAATCACATAAAATAGTTTCGACATTAAAAGAAAGCAAATTGAGTGTTGCGGACCTACCATCCGGATTCACAACTCTCAAAGAACTCATCAAGCCCAAAAAAATATTTTTAAAGAAAAAGAATCACAAGTTCATTTGATATAAAATAGTGAGATGGAACCCATATCAAAAAGAACTCAAATAAGAAGATCATGAAATAAAGCAATGCCATCAAGGATTGAATGTAAAATACCTTGACCAAGAGAAGAGTTGACAGGGGCTTGCAGCTTTCCTTCTCTCTTGCTTGGAAGCTTAGGACACGAAGATAAAAGATGACCCGAACCTTTGCAATAACGACAAAAGAGGGGTTTCGGGCACTCCCTTGCATGGTCTGTGGAACCACAATTGTAGCATCGTCCACAACTAGAGGTAGGAACTTTTGCTACCAGAGTTTGTTGCTTCCCTTTCTTATTAGAATCGGGGCCTTTGAATTTGATAGGCCTCTTCAAGTTATTGTCGAAGTTCTGTTGGGCACGCACAACTTCAACATCACCTTCATTATCGGCCTCTTCAAGACGAAGAGCGATATCAATAAGCTGATCAAATGAAACCTCAAGTTTCAAAAGCAATGGCTTCTTAAGATTCTTATTCAAGCCATAGAAAAATCTTTGATTTTTCTTCATCGGGGTATTAATATATTCAACCCCGTATTTAGAAAGAGACTCGAAAGACGCGACATAATCTGTCACAGAAGATTCACCTTTAACAAGGTCAATAAAACGCCGGGCCAAAGTTACTTTTTCAGCCTCCGGCACAAATTTCAATTCGAACCTTTCTCGAAATTGCTCCCAAGTGAGATCCGCTTCAACGATTTCAGAAATTAAAAGCTCATACCAATCTAATCTCTTTCTTGGAGCATGCTAGAAGCCACTTGGACTCGATGTAGATCAATAAGGTTCATGCGAGAAAAGATGCGATCGCATGATTTGAGCCAAGGCTGAATTTCTATAACACTCTCGGATCCTTTGAATGGCCTTCCACCCAAATCGGTGTAGTCTCTGCACAAGCGTGCAAAACCGGATCTAGGATGAGTGGGCTCTGGAATGGGTCCGGCTGCTTGAGCGTTCTTTACTAGATCAAGAAGTTGCTGGGCAGACATGAATATTCCATCCTGAGGAGTAGTACTAGATTGACCGGCGCTGGGACGGCCTGGTCTAACCATTTCTCTTCTTTAAGAAAGAAAGAAGGAGGAAAGTTATTCTCAAAATAAATATCAAGCAATCTTGATAGATAAAATAAGGAATCATAAAAGAAAGTAGGATAGAACGGTACGAAGACCCGAATAAAATCCTAAAGCACGACTCCTAAGATGGACTTAGGACGATGATCCTTGTTATAATATTCCATATTGTTCCGAAGTTTGGCTCTGATACCAAGCTGTGACGCCCCACCTCTATACCCACGCTAGCCAAGAACATTACGGAGAATGCTGTCAACTAGCACGGAGAATAAGGCTGTTGAGGAGCGACCATCCGTGTAATTGCTTTGCGCGAGCATCGATATGTCAGATAGTATAACATGCATTTCTTTATCAAGAGGGAAATCCGACATACCGACACAAACTCAAAGCTACTACACAGTGGCTGTAATATCTTCAGAAACGAATATAGAAATAAACATAACATAAATCAGTCACAGACAATTCATATCACAAAGGCGGAAAATAGATATGAATATAACACATGAAAGTGTACATCAGAGTAGTGGTCAAACAAGATCCACAATATCAAAAAGAATAGATACAAGTGCTAGACAAAAGAATAAGTATACATCATAGAGTCTGCATCTCAAATGTATACAACAAAAACTACTAAACTAAAGTAGTTATCCAAAAGTCAGAAGATGGTTCCAGATAGGAAGCCATGAGGAAGACCTGTAATATCTCAGTCTGACCCGAGTATTATTTAATAAGAAAATAATAAACGGGTCAGTCTAGCTATAAATATCAGATGAAATGTATAGAATAAGAGATATGACTAAACGTATAATAATCACAATGCCAAGCTGTGATATATAAGTAATTGAAAATCAACAAGAGATTAATCAATATCACAAAATCTTCTCAAAGATAAAAAGGAATGTCATACTCCTAATTTCATTCACCAAGACACAATAAATGACATATATATCAATGCCAATCGTAAAAGTTAGTGAAACATAAATTCCAGAATTCAACACACGAAATCCAGAAATCACAATCAATGGAAACAACGACGTCGTACAGCGTGACATCCGATGAACCAAAACATAATCAAAGGGAACAACGACGTTGTACAGCGGGACATCCGATGAACCAAATCACAATCAAAGGGAACAACGACGTCGTACAGCGGGACATCCGATGAACCAAATCACAATCAAAGGGAACAACGACGTCGTACAGCGTGACATCCGATGAACCAAAACACAATCAAAGGGAACAACGACGTCGTACAGCGGGACATCCGATGAACCAAATCACAATCAAAGGGAGCAACGACGTCGTACAGCGGGACATCCGATGAACCAAATCACAATCAAAGGGAACAACGACGTCGTACAGAGTGACATCCGATGAACCAAGTCAAAAAGACATCGCACAATGCTAGTCTAAAACATAAAATGATCGTCATGATCAAAGAGAAGTGTCAATTACAGTAAGCTAGTAAATATATGAGCTTAGCTTCATGTCCCATAACCACTAGCTTAACTTAAATATTTACGAACAAATTGTAGATCTCCACTAGAAAATTGTCACAAAAGATTCAATCGAACGAGTCCAAGAATTAACCGACGAAGTAAATGCAAGCGTTTCATACCACTTGTTTTACTAAGTCGTTTAATTAGATTTCTCATACGAGTGAGGTAAAGGTTTGTATATATTAATAGATTGGAAAACGGTTTTAGAAAACGAGCTTTGTAATAAAATAGTGTTGAAATCATTTGAAGAAAGAGTTTTGATATTTACTACTAGTATAGAAAACCTTTATATTTTTAAAGTGACAAATCACAAAGAAGATTGTAAGAACAATCAGTCAGTAAAATTCACATTCGAAGACGTGAATAAAATCCAAAGAAACCGATAAAGAATCCATCGAAATGGATATTCAAAAATCTCTAAAAAGGAGTCATCAAAGTCATAATAAATGATAACAACAAATAGGATCATCACGAATCGATTTAAATTGGAATTCTCAAGCAAATAGGAAAATAGGCAAAATAGTGCTGATTCAGACGTCTGAAATCAAGGATTCAGACGTCTGAATCTGGAAAATAAATATTTTCCAAAGACAGAATTCAGACGTCTGAATCCTTGGATCCAGACGTCTGAAATAGGCACTTTTTAGCCTATTTCCTTTCTGGTTCCAAATGAACCAATTCAGACGTCTGAAACCATATATTCAGATGTCTGATCTGGGAATAGAAAACTTCCCAGACAATATTCAGACGTCTGAATATTCCGTTTCAGACGTCTGAATCTGGGGTTCGGGGCATTCCCTGAACCTAGGCCAAAAATGGCCAAACAAATATCGGAAACGATCGAACGAGCAAATGGCGATGACTAAGGAATTACGTCGAACGACAACCCAGCCTAAATGGCTCTTCGATACGCCTCAAATATCAATGTCCAAATATCCATAATAGGATTTTCATAAATTAGACCAAAACACCAAAAATTGGAATATACACGAAATCAATCCAAACCAAAATCAATTGCACAAGAGTAAGTGTTAGGAATTCATACCTAACAATCGAAGATAATTATAGACTAAGATGTGAGATAAAAATCTCACCTTTGAACCCAAATCAATGAAGAAGAAGCTCGAAAGCAATGGCAAGAACAATCACCTTCAATCCCAACTCTAGAAGCTTGAATCTAAGCTTAAAAGAGAAACATTTCCTAAATTAGGTTTAGGAAATTTCTGAAATTGAATGGAGAAAGAGTTGGAGAAGATGAAGGAGATGCTTACCAATGGGTTCACTTGAGTTTGGAGCAAGAAGATGGATTTGCTAATGGAAACTAAGGCTTAGGAATTTCTATTTCCCATTCTCTTCCACCATTGTTGCTAAAGCTTGAGTGTTTAAGCAAAGAGGATAAGTTATGAAGAGAAGGGGGTTGGGCTGAGCTAATAAGGGTGCAGACCAAACCAAAGTCATAAGCGGAAAAAAGTAGCAAAAATCGACTATCTCCAAACATATCGAAGCTTATACTCAAAATGGTCGCAAACGACATTTTAAACTCAATGGGGGTGGTCACGAGTCCTAATTCGACTGTTTGCAAAAAGTAGCTTTTCGGACCAAAATCCGACGAACGATGAAATATTTAAACAAAATAGTTAAATATACAATCGACAAATATGCGGGTTGTTACAATGCACGTACAAGTAAATTACAAGTGAATTAATTATTACCTGACAAATGGTGCGACTTCGACACAATTTAAAAGAATTTTGTTCAACGACTTCCTCATTTCGAGAAACAGTTACAAACGATAAGTTCACATCGTCCTTAAAGTAGTGAGAGAAAAAAAATGAGGCTTCTTCTTCAAAAAACGATTTGCATATCGAACCCTCAACTCGGGCTTTTTGTCGAATCTTCTTCTTTAGATGATTCAAGTACATGTTAAGATATTTATTACATATTTAGATATACAAATTTGAATTTGAAATTGACATGAACATTGCAAGTGTTACTTTACCTCTCAAATGGATACATCCATCCATATTGCACAGGACCTCGAAGAAGTGCTTCGGATGGAAGATGAATAGGTAAATGCTCCATTACGTTAAAGAAACCAGGCGGAAGTATTTTCTCCAGTTTGCATAGCAATATGGGTATTTCTACTTCAAGTTTACGCATACGATCTATCTTTAATGTTGTCGAACAAAGCTGTTTATAAAACAAACATAACTCTGTTATGACGTTCCATACTTTTACGGACAAAAGTTCTTTGAAAGCCACGGGGAGTAAATATTCCATCATGATATGACAATCGTGACTTTTCATCCCACTCAATTTACTATTTTTGAAGTCAACACATCTACGAAGATTGGAAGAAATCCCATCGGGAAATCATAATTCTTCCACCCACTTTAGCACGAGTTTTACTTGGTTATTGTCTAGCTCATAGCATGCTTTCGGTTTTTTATTGTCATTAGGCTTCATATGAAGTTTTGGGCGCTTACAATAGTTTGCTATATCAAGCCTCGAATTCAAATCGTCCTTGGTTTTTTCCTTTACATTCAAAATTGTATTAAACAGATTATCAAACACGTTCTTTTGTTGTGCATCACGTCAATATTATGTCGGAGTAAGAGATCTTTCCAATATGGTAACTCCCAAAATAATCCTGGGATTTCAGTCTGGACTCCAGTTTCATGTATCTTTGGATAGTCTCTTACAATTTCGTATATTTCCTCGCCTGACCAAACCTTGGGTGGTTTCAGATTCTCTTCTCTGATGACTATGAAATTTTTCTTATCCCTTCTAAAGGTATGGTTGGGATGAAGAAAACACCGATGACAATCAAACCACGAAACTTTCTTCCCATATCGTAACGAAAATGCTCGTATTTCTTCCATACAATAAGGGCATGCTAGACGATCGGTCGTACTCCAACCAGAAAGCATCCCGTATGCAAGAAAATCATTAATCGTCCATAACAAGAAGCGAATAACCGAACTTTTTTTTCGTTGATACATCGTAAGTTTCGACTCCTTCATTCCACAGTTTCTTCAACTCTTCGATCAAAGATTGTAAATAAACATCAATTCCTTGGGTTGGATCATGAGGACCGGGAACGACAGTGGTGAGAAACATATATGGTGTGTTCATACACATCCATGGAGGTAAATTATACGGAGTAACGATAATTGGCCAGATGAATATTTACTACCAAACTGTGAAAATGGTGAAAATTCATCCGTACATAAACCAAGTCTGACATTATGGCTTTCCGCAGCAAATGCGGGATAAGTTTTACCGAAATGTTTCCATGCTTCACCGTCGGATGGATGTATCAAAGTTCCTTCTTCCACTATTCTCACACTATGCCATCGCATATGACAGGCCGTAGCAGAAGATGCATATAATCTTTGAATTCTGGGAGTGATGGGTAAATAATGCATTCTCTTGTAGGGACTTCTTTCCCTTTCTTCTTTCTTGATTTGTATCTTTCTTCATTACATATTTTGCATTTTCTGAGGTCATCGTCGTCTTTCTAATACAACATGCAACCTTTCACACATGCATCTATCTTCTCGTACGGCAGACCGAAAGCGGACATCAATTTTTTTACTTTATAATGACTATCGCACATCAGATTATTGGGTGGCATGTGTCGTTTTGCAGCTTATACAACTGCTGTAAATGCAGCTTCCGTAAGGTTGAATTTTGATTTCATAGTTATGTATTCGGCGGTTACTGAAAGTTCGGTTCCGCTTTTACATCCGTCCCACAACGACCTCTTAGCAGAATCCAACAAATCGTATATTTTTTTAGCTCCTGCGGTCGGTTCTTCTTCGACATTTTCGTCTTCATCGACAGCTTCAGTTGTAGGAAACATTGATCGTGTTGCATCATCCACCATATTTTCTATCGGATTCGTCATCATATTACCATCCTCTAAAACTTCAGTATTAGGTGTAGGTTCAACAAGTTCTCCATGACGATCTCAGAAATAATAATCAGGCACGAAACCATATTGATACAAATGTACTTCAACTATATCCGGTTTCCAATGCTTCAAATGTTGGCACTTACTACACGGGCAATGAATTTCTGTATTGTTTCGATTATTAGATTTAGCATATCTAATAAATTCGTGTACACCGTTGTAGAAATGTTGCTTTATTGATCCCTTCTTTCCAATTCTGACTTCATACATCCAAGTACGGTCAAGAAAATAATTGAACATTTTTCCTGATTTGAAAATGCATGTTACACAATTTAAATCATTAATTTTCAACCATTCTCCATTGTAAACAATTCATCGTTGCAGAAAATTCAAAATATAAACTTCACTTTATTTTTTTTATTTTTTTGGTATTTTGGTTTTCACTTCAGTGGTCAGTCATCCTACTTTCCATTACAAACACAATAATGTAATTACATTTTATAAATCATTTCAGATTAAACGGTTCAACAAAATTTCGGCAGCACTTCCCTTATGTTCCCTGTATCGTACACAAATGCGTGTACACAGGGAACGTAAAGGAAGTGTTGTCGAAATTTTGTAGCCGTTTAAAATGAAATGATTTATAATATGTAATTACTTTATTGCGTTTGTAACTTGTCCAATACAGGGACAAATCCGACAAATATTGTATCAGATGAATATAAATGTCTGTTCCGTTACAAAACGAACATCCATATAACGATCATATACAACACTTGCCAGACGGGGCCAAAGCCAATCTAAGGGATAAAAAATTTCTTTAAATTTTATCAAATATTGTTGTTCTTTTCAAATTTTGACAATGTTTCAACTATTTATATTTTATTTCAAAAATTTGTGTATTTAAATTTTAGTTCAACATTCAATTAACAATTTTAGTTCAATATTCATTTCTTTATTTTTTTACGACATAGATTTTATGTGACTATTTGTTGTTGTTATATTCATTTCTTAATTTCTTTACAAAATCGATTTTAGTACAATATCAGTTGTTTTTAAAGTCATTTCCTATTTTTTTAAATAAATTAAATATTTGCAGAATTTTTAATGTTCTCATATTCATTTTTTAATTTTTTATACAAACTTTATTTTTTACAACATATACAATCTTTTGCATTTTGGCCGTCGCTAGCCGTCGCTAGTCATCGCTAAAATTATTAAAATGGCCATCGCTAGCCGTCGCTCAACCAACAGGGTAAATATAAGAATTATCAATGAATATAATTAGAAAACAACAAATTCTAATTATCAAATAGATAATTAGAAAACAATAAAAAACTAATTATTAAATAAAAATTTGTCAATTTAAATCCACTTAACAACTTAAATTTGTAATTTATCAATTTCATAAACTTGAAATACTTTCATGTAAATTTATCGATAACCAAGTTAATCATTAATATGCACTATTTTTTCACCTAAAACAACCAACCATGTTAATCGCCAACGCTAATTATCTACATCAACCATTTATTCAACTTGATCATGATAAACTAATTAATGTAATACTTAATTCAAGTTCATGATAATAAACTAATTAATCTACCAAATCAACATACAACACTACTAATACCTAATTTAACAACACTACTAAAGGTTGAATTACGAGAGGTAAATGTGGGTTACTAGTTAGCTCTAGTGATTGTTGTGTTGTTTGGTGTGTGCCTGCTAAAGGTTGGTAGGTTGGATGGACAAGCTGAGCATGCACATGACTCTAAGAAGGGTTGGTCATGAGTGGCTGAGTTGTATTGTGATCAAACCCATGAACATGCTATAGATATGCTCGAAGCCTATATGCCCTCGGACCTAATAAAGAAAATAGAACATTTAGGTATCTTCTTGGATATTTTCCGTTTATTAATCAACTGCTTTGATTGTATATTCACGCTTGGAAGCAATGTCAACAAGTGGACAACGAAACCTATACATTTCTAGCTGAATCATTACATCGACCCAAAGAAAAAGACAAAAAACCTCCAAAAATATGAATCTCATTAAACTAAGCAATATAGACTAGTGTTTTATTTTGTCATACTTTGATATTATGTGCATGTTATCTATTTGTTTAAGATTATTTTAAAGGTTATTGTATTATCTAATGTTGTATTTCTATGTAGTTGTATTGTGTTTAAAATATATTGTGTAAATGTAGTAAAAGATGAAGTTGCGTAGAAGATTTTGGCAAAAGTACATATGATTCTACATATTTTGCTATCATGGTCTAAAGCACTACAAGTTAATGAAATATTATGTATGAATACATGAAAAGTCGTGTTTGAACAATATGCGTTTGAACAATATCTATGAAATATTATATGGTGTAATTTACATATTTAATTTGTTTGATATATACTGAAAATTTATTATATTTAAGTGCATAAATAGGGTATTTCTGGCATAGCATTTATAATTTGCTTTCGAAAATATTAAACTTCATATAAAATAATGATAGTCTTGCATAAATTCTATGAAAAAGTTGCTACATAGATGTACCTCGACAAATGAGAAACGCTATGTATTATCCGGTATTTTAACCCAGCTATATTGAACTGATTGCACAAGTCAGATTGGACTGCCATCAAGGCCAATGACTTCAGAGTGATGATTATGGGGCCTGAAGTCAAGTACAGAAGGTAGCATTAAGTCAATGTTGAAGGAGCTTGATGGATATGCAAGGTAGAGTATTCGAAATATGAAATATAGTCAAACACCTAAAGGGATCAACATAAATTGGCTTCAATAACAGGGTTCGGCATGTTTTAGGGAGTGAGAGCATTCCTATAGAAAACAATTAATATTTCAAGGTCCACAAGTCCAATACATATGAAATTTTATGAGCAAGACATGGGGGTCCTAGGAAGCCTACCCCTAGGGATCGCACCACAAAGGGATGAAGTTGAAGAGATCGGTATACTTCCCTAAAAAGGGATCGGTAGGAAGCAACATGCAAACCATATTGAAGCAAAAATCAAGCAATAACTCGATCTCCACTGATCCAATTGGCATGAAGTTTGGAGATTAAACATATTTTAGCACGAGGAGGCCACCATTGGGATCGCATCACAAAATTCAACCAAAGAAGGGATCGATACCGATCCGTCTTCTATGGTTATTGTGCCATGCGATCCCTCTTTTAGGCCCATATGGTTTTGAGGATCTTTTTGCCGAGTTTTCAAAGAGATATTTGGCCATCTTCATCTATATATACCGGCTTGGTTGTTCATTTTAGGACTTTTACTCGGCTAGTTGCTTTATACTCTTTTGTAGTTAAGAATTTTGATCTGATCTCTTTTGCATTCAGATTATAAAGTAACTAATAAAACAATCTATTCAAATTAGATAAAGGCAAACAATGCTGAACCACTATAAATTGTTGTGTGCGTGTTATTTTTTAATTAATTTCTATTTCTTTGTTATTATCCATTATTTTCATTTTATTCTTCATTTATTTTTCTTCAAAATGTTTCTATTGGGTATTTATGCCAATTTTTGGTGCAAATATTTTGGTGCATTAACTGAGGAACTTGATTCTCAGCTCATTAGGATTCCTTTGTTACTATTGGATTATACAAATCCCTCGAAGAAAGTCTATATTTATCTTCAAAAATTTTGCTCGTTCTACTTAGATTTTCAAAATCTAAGCAAAGCTATCAACAATGGTGAGGAACACTAGATCTACTTCTCGGAATGTGGAAGGAAAAGAGAACGCTAATATCCAGCAAGATTGCTCAAACAGTCAACAGATGGATGTGAATGATGAACCAGTTGATGTCCAGAATCCAATTGATTCTATTATAAGAGCTAAATTCCAGAATCTGATGAGAAAGCTAATGGATAGCCATCAATAATTGAATCAGCAGATTCAGACCAATATCAACTTAATGAACCAATTCATTCAGCAATAGCAAGTAAAAGTTAGGAGGGATCATACCCTTTACTCGGCATTGGAGAGTTCTAGTTCACCAGACGAGTATCACAAGCATATGCATTACAGAACACATGAATATCGCGTAGAGGCTTCAGGGCGTCAACAAGCAGACCATTCTGGTCTGCTAGGAACAATCGGTGTCGATCCCTCCATAGGGATTTGTGTCGATCCTTCCATAGGGATCGGTACCGATCCCTCCTCTAAAGGAGGAAATTTATCTGTACATGTTAAGATTCAACCGAGGGATTCTACGGCAGATTTGAATGATGGATTTCAATTAAATGTTGGCAAAATGATTTCCTGAAATAACGATGAAGTGAATTTATGAGATACGCATTGGAAAGATCCTAAACAAAGAAGGCATGGAATATCCCGTAGACATCGACCAGACCATTCATGTGAGGTGGAACACGATCACCACTTGACACCAGCTATCCAAACGTCGTACTTGTCGGCTATGGTCAGACAGTTAGTAAAAGAGAGCCAAGGTTTTACCAGTGATGACTGGGGAATCTCGAGAAGCCATACTACGTTCATTGATAATGTCCTACATCCACGATATCCAAGGAAGTTCAACATGCCTTCAATGCCTACCGACGAGGGGAAAATCGACCCCAAGCAGCACATTATGAAATATGAATGGCCAATGGATTCCGCATGAGCAGATGATGCAACCATGTGTAGATGTTTTCCCATAACACTCTCTAAAATAGCAATGATGTGGTTTACAAGGTTACCCCCGCGTTCGATCTTTAGATTTGATGATTTGGCAACAAGGTTTGTGGAGTAGTTTCAAATGCACGCAACTCGCCCCAAAGATGTGATATCCCTGTCCAGCATGATCCAGGCTTCGGGAGAATCGTTGAAACGTTATTTGGAGAGATTCCATACAGATGTTACAGAAATCAGTAATCCAAATGACCATGCAATATTGATAGCCATGACAAGAGGGATTATTCCAGAATTTGACTTTGGCGGTTGGTTAGCTGGCAAGCAACCCGCAATGTTTGAACGCTTTTACGCAAAGGCAGCTCGGTATTTGAGGAAGGAGGAAGCTAGATCCTCTAGGAAGAAGAATATTGTAGGACCGAATGGAGAGAAAGTACAGAGTAATATTGCTGTAAAGCTGTCTGATGATAGCTTTGGAAAAGCTCAAGTGAATGTCCATAACAAACCGAATCAACAAAAGAATAGCGGAGATGGGGACTGAGAACGGAAGAGGGATTCTGGAAGAAGGGAGCCTAGGATTCTGATGTAAAATACTTACATGCATTGAATACACCTTTGGAAAATATCTATTTGTCTACCTGCAATACAATGCAGTACAGGAAGCCGCTTCCAAAAGAATCAACAGCGAAGCAGAAACAGACGAGGAAATATTGTTGATTTCACGAATGTTATGAGCATAACATAAATGAGTGCAGACATCTCCAGGATATTATTGACAAGCCGATTCGAGAAAAGAAGTCACAACAGTTTGTGAATTGCGGGCATGGGACATTTGACCCCTACCGAGGACTAGCACCGCACAGGGCTGAGGAGCCTGTGTGGAATGGTTGAAGATTGGTGATTAAAACAATAGTTGGAGGACCACATTTGACTGATAAGATTTGGCATGAAATGGAGCACTATGCTAGCGCGATTAAACACGTGGATTTTTAATGTTGTCCAGTATGGAAGATGGAACCCCGACAAAACAACAACTACAGTGGCAGATGATATAGTGTTTAGAAAGAGAGATGCGAACAAGGTAGATGCTCTAACGATCGACCCAACGATTATTTCGACCATTATCGGCCCTACTTTAGTGAGAAGGATATTGGTTGCCCATGGAAGTTCTGTAAATATAATTTTAAAAAAAGCTTATGATCAGATGAGAACGGAAGCCAAGGACTTGAAACCGTCTAAAGCTTGCATTTATAGCTTTAACGGTGCTGCAACTGAAGCTGTTCGTTATGTTGAATTACCTGTAGAGTTGGGAGAATGCAACCGTAGGAGAGCACATATTCTTCCTTTGGTTGTTTTAAATGTTGACTCTCCATAAAATGCTCTTTTAGGAAAACCGGCCCTAGCTGAGTTCCGGGCAGCTCTTACCCATGGTGCTTAACTTTGATGTTCCCGATAGATAATGGTGTCGGAGTTGTTCATGGCAATCAGGTGGATGGACGTGTTTGTTATTTAGCTGAGTTGAGAGATGCCCAACTAAAGGAGAAAGATAAGGGCATGGACAAGTTAGTCCATATCCAAGCCACCAATGATTGACAACTAACGTTGGAGCCTTGGCTCGGTACTACAGTCGGCTCTATAGAGATAGATATGAGAGATGACGAGGAGGAGCCCAAAGAGACCAAAGCTGCACTGGTTGAGCTGATGATTGACATCACAGTCAGTCACGACAACCCGTCATGGGTCTTAAACATCGGATCATAGCTTTGCCCCCAATAATGAAATAACTTGGTGGATTTCTTTGAGTGAAGATCGACATGTTCGTTTGGACTCACTCTGACATGTATGCTAGTGATACATTCCCAATTTGGTAATGTAGTTGATGGTTGCTAGTGATACATTCCCAATTTGGTAATGTGGCATACGAAGTGATGCTGATCATTTGTTGATCAAAGCATAGATTTTATGAAAAGCGTAGCTTTGTGGACGAGACTTCGTCGGACCTCACAACCCGGTAATGGTCAAAACAGGAAAGATGCAGCAAGGTTATAGGGAGTAGCGCCCCTTAGGGTATGTGCATTTCCTTCTGGATAAAGGTGGTATCATGGTATGGAGCCCAAATACTTAACCTATGTTGTTGCTGCAAATTTATTACTTTATGATTGTTGGTATTGAGGATCCTCGGATAAAGGTTGTTTACAACCGGGGGATGGCATGCTCGTGTCAGTAGTTACCTACTTTTGCAGAGGTAACCCGGCCTTGTGTTGGCAGAGATCCGGTTAGGTTCTCGGGGGGTCCTTCCAGAGGCGTACCCATGTGGCAATGGTAAGTTCCTTGACCTAACCATTAGTTGGAAATCCAAAGAAACAATACGAACCCTTTACGATTGCAAATTGTATAACCTACCTCCTCAGGAGGTAGCTATAGCAGGCATAATATAATGGTACCTATGCTGGCTAAGATTTATATTATACTTTCGAAATGGTATTCCACACTTTGCACTTATAGTAATAATATCAAGAAATTCTCTCGTATCAAGCATGTTTAACTATCATAAGGAGAAATCTCCTCCAATTCTGCGTTTGCATTGTGTGTGTGGCGGGAGGCCTTATGTTAGTTACATTTTCTAAAAGCATTGTGGAGCTAATTTAAAATATTTCTTTATTTGTTTTTAAAGATAAACTATTTTAAGTTCTCACACCAGTCCCATGATTGACATGGAGTTTATTATTCCCTTCCTAAACTCTGGGTGCCCATCAATTTCCACACGAGCAGTCTAGAGTCAGGTTATCGGGTCATTCTGGAATTCGGGAGATGCTGTGGAGATCAGGAGGCGAGCTGGATGGCGAAACATATCACTTATATATGATATTATCTTTTCCGCTGTGTATTCACTTGTGAGGACATGTTTATATAAATGTCTATTCTTTTGTTGTGTTGTATATTGACTTTGATGATGTAATGTATAAAATGTACAGTTCTTTTGATTTAAAGATTATTCATTTATTTATTATATGTTGTTCCGCTGTGATTGTGAGATTCTGATATTGTTTCTGTTGCTTCTTCTTTCTTTCTTCTTCTACCTCTTCCTCTTTAATCCTAACGGTTCGGTTTTCCAGCGTTCGATTGTTTGGCAGTTGATACGGTGGACATATTAATGTCGATTTTCGAAAGTCGAAAATTCCGTTCCTCACAGAGATCCTTTAAACAAAAATCTTATCAAAAAGTACAATACGAAATATGACCAGATTCATGTTAAAATGAGGAATATTGCGATAGAAAATGAGCAAAGAATGAAGATTAACTATTTGACTAAAGGAGATAAACCAATAGAATTTTTTCTTCAAAATAAATATTCTTAAACCAACTAGAGGTAGTAGTCTTATACTTAATGACAATGGTTCTTGGTCATCAGCATAAGAAAAAATTGCTCACTCAACCATAAACTATTTTTCAGATCTTTTCTCATCGCCTAGAGACACATTCCAATTTCCAGACATAACTTGCAAGATAATCCTATCGAAAAATGCAAAAATTAATCTCTATAAACCTTTTGTACTTGAGGAAGTTAAATATGCTATTTTTCAGATAAATGACAATAGCTCCCCTGGACCAGATGGCATCAATTCAAAATTTTATAAAATCCATTAGGAACAAATCAAATATGACATCTGGAATGCTATGAATAGTGTACTTCAATCTGGGAAAATTATTACAGAAATATTTATATGCCTCATCCAAAAAAACCAAATGCAGTTGATATGACTGATTTTAGACCGATTTCACTTTGCAATGTTTCTTGTAAAATTCTATCAAATCTTCTTTGTAATCGAATGAAGCAATATTTGAATGATCTTATCTCATATAATCAGAATGCTATCATTGCTAGTAGAGTTATCACAGAAAACTCCCTTCTAGCTTATGAAATGGTTAGAGGATTCAACAGAAAAAACCTAACAATTTATGTCTGAAAATTGATCTGCACAAAGCGTGTGACAATAGAATTTATTCATCATATGCTGATATCGATGGGTTTTCCCCTTCCATTTGTGGATCTTATATATGAATGTATTTCTACTCCCTCGTTTTCGGTTTTAATAGAAGGCTCACCCTATGGTCTCATTAATAGCTCGAGACGATTAAGACAAGGTGGCCCTCTCTCACCATATTTATTTGCCATTGCTATGGAACTTTTGACTACATACCTAGATATGTAATTCTTCAATGGTAATATAATTCCCATATACCAAACTAAAACTTTGATTACCATTTGATATATGTAGATGATATTTTAATCTTAACCAAAGCTACTATTGAGAATGCCAAGTGTATCTAGCATATTTTTCAAGATCTGAATAACATAGCAGGGCTTGAATTAAACAACAAAAAATTCTATGCTAATTTTTTAGTAAAGGTGCCACAAACAAAAATCAAATAGCTAGCATTCTAAATTTCAGCATTGGTAGTCTACCAATTATATATTTGGGCATTCCATTATCTAATAATAAATTAAGAGCAAGGGACTTTGGATGGCTGATAGACAAAATTAATAAAAAATTCAGCCATTGGCATAGTAAGATGCTAAATATCAGTGGTACGGCTGAATTAATAAAAACTATCATATATCCTTTATTGCAGTTTTGGCTTCAATTCTCATTAACAGTAGTTCAAAGAATCAATTCCGTGTGTGCTAACTTTTTGTGGAAATCTAAGGCTCATAAAATGAGTTAGGAAGATGTGTGTAGAACAGAAAATGAAGGTGGCTTTGGTATAAGGAAAATTTAAGAAATATCTAAAGCAGTGGCAGCTAATATACTATGGAAATTTATTCATGGTGAATCTCTCTGGGCTACATGGATACAAAATAAGTATTGTATAAGACCTAACTTCTTGACTACTACCATGGATCCCACTGCCTCGTATACTTGGAAAACATTACTTAGAGCAAGACAGTGGTGCAAAGGTCTCATAAATAGGAACATTGTTAACAGGGACACCACAAATTTATGGTTCGATCCATGGATTAATGGATCTCCTTTAATAGATAAAGCAGGTTGGAATGCTATGTCTGTTGTAAATGGACATAACAAGAAAGCATCTGTGTTAATTCTAATAACAATTGGAAAGAAAAGATAGAATATGTGCTTACACAATACCATCAACTTATTCATAATGTAAACATTCAGCCTCAAAAGGAAAAAGATTACTAGAAATGGAATCCTAGTATCAATGGACAATTTACAATGAAATCGGCATGGAACCATTTCAGAAACAAGCATGTAGAACATTTCTGGACAAAGATTATCTGAGACAAAGGGTGTGCTCCTAAGATGTCAAGTTGTGCTCTTATGGCCAAACTAAATAAATTGAAGACAAAGGATCGAGTTAGTAGATGGAGCAAAAATATTGATCAAAGGTGTATTCTATGTGCAAATCAATTAGAAGACAGAGACCATCTCTTTTTTAACTGTCCATATTCTAGATGCTTACTGGACAGTACCACACAGAAAGTCAACATCGATTTCAATCTTATTTACAATATTAATCATATTATGAATTGCCTAAGTAAAAGACAGAGGAATCACTCTTTAATATATCAAATTACCAACGTAGTGTTCACTTCCCTGATTTGGAACATTTGGTGTGAGAGGAACAATAGAATCTTTGGAAGAATTGATATGCTAGCATCTGTCAGACTCATCCTAATTATACAAGATGTTAAGATACTTATGTAGTATATATTAACGAATCAAGTGATAAATGCATAGACGAGACTTATCTTTGACAACTTTAATATCGCCATGGATTCTCTTGACAATCAGCGACCTCCCTGAATCCAATCTTTCTAGCCACAGATTCTTTCACAATGGTGCCCATTTTCTTGTCTTCAAGCGGTGTCATCGAATTTGGATTCTCGAGTATTTTCACCATTCATTACTTAGATCTACTTTTTTAGAGAACTGCTTTTCTGTCTCTCTCCTCTTGATGATGCTTCTCATCTATGCTAGATGAGTCATTGTTTTGCTGGGGGGTTTGTTAGTTTCCACGTGAAGTCTTGTTTTTGGATATTTATTTTTGTCTTGTGATTTGTATTAGTGGTTATATTTGCCAAATGTCCAAGTTGTTATTACGGATGGTTTTGAGTACTTGTTATGTTTGTTTACTCCTCCATCTGTTCAACGATTTGGCTTTGTAGTTGTGGTCTTGTACTGTTAATATATGGAAATGATATGTACTCTTTTTCCTTGTAAGGCACCCGTTTAGGTTAGGGGGATTGTAAGGTTTTAACGAGGCACATCATGGAAATATATGCTTCTTTTTGTTAATAAAGTACCTATTTCTAAAAAAATGTATTCCAAAAAGTGATTATTATGGAAGTTTTTACTTATACCAATACATTGCTAATGAAAACAAAATAATGGAAGGCGGAAAAATTAAGACTTTTATGAACCCATTTTTGCAACTACAAATTTACCTAAATTTTAAAATTTTAAAATCTCAAAACTCAAAATTTTATTTAATTTTTATCACAAAAACACTTATTAAATAACAACATTTTTTCCTTTAATATATTATTTCTTCCCCAATTTCATTACAGATACGTATATTTTTTCAAAACAAACAATTTTACTTCCTTGTAAAAATTTATTTTCAAAAATATTTCACAAAAATTAAAATACCTTTTGAATAGAATTTTCTTGGAAATATTTTAGTTCAAATATCAATTTCATATCATTCATTTCTTTCCGCTTTCTATATATATTTTTCCAAAATAACCTATGGACATAGTTTCCCTTTCCAAAATAATTTCCTATAATAAATTCAAAAATGACAAAATATACATTTCGAATTACCAAACCTTGTTTGAAATATTGTTTTCAATTATTTGAAAAACATTTCCAACATATAATTCACTTTCCAAAAATTTATCATTAATTTTTAATTCATCACCTTTTTATTTTCATAACTACCCTTCCTTCATAAAATTATAACTTCATCCCCTTTTTTCAAATCTATTGCAATATTTCGAAAATATATTACATAAATTCATTGCTAAAATATGCGTATACAGTTTTCACTGTAACTGCATATTTGAAAATTTTACCATTACTATTATATAATATATATATCTTACTTAATTCATATTTACAACATCACACTTGCTTCTTTTATCTTTATAAAACCACAAATTTTTTAGGTTACTTGTTATTTATATAGAAATAATTTTTCAAACCAAAACCTCTTTTTTTTTAAGACATGATTTTAAAATACACAACATTCTCTTTGTATATAAATAATCCATAAATTTATTGATATTAAAAACGTATAGCATTTCCATGCCATAAATTTTAGCAATTTATTTCATCAATCGGCTGCAATGTTGATCATCTAGGATTATATATCAACATTGCCACACCATTGATGTCAACTTCAAACTAATGCTCAAAGGATATATGCGTTATTTAAAAAAATTAGGTCAAGGAAAATAATATTTTCATATTCTAAAATAATATACATACATAGATATATGTGCATATATGTGTGTGTATAACATAATATAATTTGCAGTTCGAAGGAAAATATTACAAATGCCAATTTCAAATATTGTGTTGGCTTTGTCTCGTTTCAGTGTTTAGAAACTCCTATCGAATATGTTAGCTACTTGTATTGACTTGAATTCATAAACAACTTAACGGACCAGTTAACATAAAAATAACCTTAATCATTTTTATGAAAATGGTATTTATGATTTATCAAGAATGCATACTTTCTTACACGAAAATATTTATTTTTTATGTTTATATATATATATATATATATATAAACCATTAGAAGTAAAACAATGTATCATACTCTATTCATTTATTTACAAATGCAAGCAAACATTTAATTAACTATTATTTTTCTATTCTACATTTTAAGTATATAATACGCACACACAAACATACATATATATATTACCATTATTTTCTTAAATAGATTTATTTGTCTAACAGCGGCTGTTTTAAAAAAAAGGCGTCATGTATTAACATTTAGCTTCATTAAGATTTAAGTAGATTTATAATGTCGAGCGATAACTCGTACTCAACTCCCGCATTTTGAACACTGCCTAATAAAAACAAATGTAAATACAACAAAATAGACATCAATCAAACAAGCAAACAAACGCCTTTAACGGAAATCGATCTATTAGTTTTCATTGTGCAACTCTGATCACTACAAGATCCTTCAATTCAAACCTGCTTCATTAGTATTTAGAGTTGTGAAGTATTCATGGTATGAGTTTGAATTAGGGTCTTTTACAACTTCCCTAACCAAGCTACTTCACTCTCATTCAAGCCACATAAAGTCCATCCAACATCACCAATGTCGACATTACTGGTCTGGCAAACAACTCCCCACTTCACTGCCGTCATTAATAACTCTCATATCATATAGAAACGACATTCAAACGAGGTAGACGTAAATACTTTATATAATACAAAAATAACAAATACGTCTTCTGATGATTACCCTAGTAATCATCGTATAATCCTGCTATCATTTTGATACAGAGTAACTTCTACAAATCCGAGGGAATAAGGCACTCTAATTCTCATCTAAGGTCAAGTTTCGTGTTCAACATATATTCTATATTGTTCTGAACCTACTTTGATACCAAAATGTAGCGCGCCACCCTCTATGCATTAATTACTAAAGAATATTACATAGTAATATTGTCCGGTAATATGAAGAATAAGACTTGTTAGCGGTGAGCATACGTAAATACCCCCCGGACTAACATTAGTACGATATTATTACCCCATAAAATACATTAAATATATTTACTTAGCATCTATACAAAGAAATAAACATGTGGATTTTCATAATAGAACAATATAATTTAAACAATGAACACGGAGACTTAGGACACTGTGAAACGTATAATATAATAACATATTTAATACAAAATAATACAAATTATGTCTTTCCATAATGATATGCAACTTATCCACAAGATATACATTTTATCATCATATATCGGTATAACTAGGTAAAAATTCGCATCAATATCGTCCTCTACTCCATCATCAACTCAAGTCCCAAGAGAAATATACCATCATGATTGCACATCTTATCAGAAACAACCTCAGTCTGACCCGTAATTGCTAAAAAGATAAAAAAATCCTAGGTCAGGCTAGAACTAGCTGTGAGTTTGTTAGCGTGCAATGCAATAACATGATGATAACACATTTAAATAAATAAGGGTAAACGCCGCACACTCGATGACTACCCACCTCATATCTCAAGCACATAATGTCATAACTCCCTATTATGTCTTTATAATAATGTGACTACCATCGTAGATCTACTCAACTGTGATTCACTCCTAATCACTTATTTAATGTCACATTTATTATTATGCACACATCGTTTTAAGTTTGATCATTAAGAGTGTGTGTGTGTGTGTGTGTGTGTGTGTGTGCATAACTGGTATGCCCTAGTCATTTTCTCTCTACTTGGAAGCTAAATCGATAACAAGTGATGCCGCCAAAGTGCAACATTTCCCTCAACTCAGAAATTATGGGTGCCCTCACACAATCTATTTGCTGCGTTATATACCTCTCTGGTCTTCATTGGTAATCCTCCATGTCCATCAGTACATCATATTTGTCTATCTTACTTATTGTGCCCATGTAGCAGATCATTGGACCTGTGACAATAGGGCTAAATTATTGAAACCTGGGACGCTACCCTGTAGTTGGTTGTGATACCCTACCTCTATACCATATTATCTAAGAGCATTACAGAGTAATATTATCAGATAATATAGAGAATGAGGCTGCATAGTGTACATATGTAAATATTCCCTTGGTGATACGTATTAAAACATTTAATATATAACTTACCTCTACTTGCACAGTATCGGTATAAAGCAATAGACACATGTGCCTCCAGAATAGAACATAATATATAGACTCGTACAGAGAACACAGAGTCCATCATAGCGATAACATATAATATTTAATACAATAATGTTATAAGAATACAATACAATTAAAATATCAATTATACACATAAAATGAACGAATATCAGGTAACAATTCCTGATGATAATACTCCTTCAAGCACAATAAACATGTGGTGGCCATGTCATCTTTTTACCTGAAATGTCTCAGGCTAACCCGAGCATTATAAAATAATAACGGGTCAAACTATGTCAATTTAAGGATCATACAAAGGTGATACAATATCGATAAAGAAAATTAATATACATCACTACTAAAGACAACCAAAATACCAAAGGACATGTCAAAGTAGCTATACATAAATAAATATAATATAATTATCAAGGCATTACATCACCCAAATATCTCAAATCTATATAATATAATTAAATATGATATTAAGATGTCATCACCCATTTAGAAACTCATCAAATTAGAAATCACGCAATCAATACAAATGATGAAAGATACACATTTAGAATGCATCGACTAAAAAAATCTATAAGTTAGATATCACTAAGTATATCGGGCCAAAACGAAAAAAACCCAAATATATCTCTCAGCTGTCTGTCTACGAAGGTTGACTATACTCTGCACACGGTCTCAGGTATAATTTCTTCTCATTTATGTCTTTCTACCGCACATGAAACAAACCCAAAAAAGAGACAAATAGCCGTATACTAATCCAAGAACCCACGGTCTACTATGCCATATGCGATGTAGCCAGAGATGTTCCTTCAACATTAGTTAACGCGAACAAAAACCGAACGAGAGGCCGATGGCTATATGCCTGCTTTAGGAACGTAGGGTCTACTATCGTATGCCTGTATTCAGATCTGTTCCTATAGTATGAGTTACCTTGTTGGAAACCATGACTCATATCCACTAATGGCTTTTCGACGCGTAACCTTAGCCCTGACCCTGCAATTCTCATATAGGTTACAGACTGCTGACCTAAGCGACACAAGAGGCTATGGGCACCTACCCATCTACTATGATGCGCATTTGATATAATAACGGTGTCACGGATCTAAGGCGCTGAAAGTCTATAGGATCTTTATAAATAATTCAATTTATATATATTTGTATGTATATTGCTAACTATGATAAGAAAAGTATAATAATTAAATGTAAGATAAATAATAGAAACGATTACTCCAGATATCTTATACTAGTTCAGACCACCCGTTCTATGTCCAGTCCTAGCTCCCATTCGGTATTTCCTTTAACCAATTGACCCTCGCTTCGCACAGAGGAATAGGCTAATACAAAAGTATATCTTTGACAATCTTGTCTTCCAAATAATACGGTTTTTGACTGATAGTACAAATCTCCCTATAATCTCCTTTGAACATGTGAATGTGATTGCCCTGAATTGTAGAAAGTTGTTTAATCAAAAGTATATTTTGGTTATAAAAGATTAAGAGTATGTAAGAAATGTATGCGCAAGATAGTTTTAAGAAATTAAGAGAGAAAAAGATCCAATTAATTCAAGTTCGTTAATTTTTACATCTCAATCAAAGTAGTATTTATAGATTTAAAAGGATGTAGATGAAGAGTTGTTACTATTACAAAAGTTCTATTCACTATAATGGCTGCAACCTTTCAATGAAGGGTAATTTCTTTTTGTCTCGGTAGAAGTGTCTGTTCAGAATTTGTAGTTTTTCATATGATAGACGTCTGTGGTAAAACCTCATACGTCTATGACTTTAGAAAACAATTACCCGAGAATTGTCACAGATGTGTGTGATTTTACCTCAGACGTATGTGAGTAGTAAAATAGTTTTTCAACTTAATTTCAGTGCATATGAAATAGTGTGTGATTGTGTATGCATATATAATCAAGGAAACCTTAACAATATTTTATCTAAGACTCTTTTTGCAGTAGAATAACCTTACTAACTATAGTATGGTCGATAGATCTTCATTTCTCTTTGAGTCTCGATAACTTCGAGCATGGTGAATTCTTGTAGCATACCCTTGTAATCTTAGTAAAGTGTGTGCATGTGTGTGTGATTGTATAGTTTTTATCATTGAAACATATAATGGAGGTTCTTACAATCTTTCCCATTTTGATGATGACAACTATGCAATTAAAAATGGAAGAATTATTATATCCGTCTTCCTCTATATATATGCATAAATTCCTCCTTCTTTGTCATTATGGAAATGGAACGAATGATATAAGATTCATAAATGTGAAATAGACATTTGATAACATGATATAAGATATATAAGATCATGAATAATAAAAAAACTAAATAAGGAAGTTCGAATAAAATCAAGACAAATGTAGCAGAAGTTTTAAACAGTTAAACAGACAAGCATAAGCATAGATAATGGAAAAATAGTAAAAAGTTAATTAAAATAAAATGTTAATTGTTCTGGTTTGAAGAGTAAGATAAGCTCTCATGATTCTCATAGTATTCCCAAAAATACGAAGGATCCTATTCGTAAGTGCCTGGCCGTTTTGTTTGGCCATTACACTCTTCATCTTCTTGAATCGAGAGGCCTTGAAATGCCATGTACGATAGTTGCTAGAAATACGAAGTATCAAACATGCACATGTCATCACTATCTTCTTCTTCCTTCTCGGGTCGTTCTTACATAGAGTCCTACCTCTGTCACCTCTATGGTGAGACGTTCCTTTGAAAGAAGCTTGAGAGTGATAAATTGGTGTGTGAATCCGACGTGGCGGTGTAGATGAAAGCGAGGATGATGAGCAAGAAGACGATCGACCACGTACTTTGTGCCTAACCTTCCCTAAGGTGGAAACAACTTTGTCCAAAGTCTTTCCATTTTTGTCATCCTTGTTGAGAAAGAACATTCCAATGTGGTCATATTTTTGTTTAAGGCTCATTGGTTAGCCGTGATTATTTTTTGGCTTTTAAGTGCCAAATCATGAAGAGATTCATTTTGCATTGATTTAACGCGAGCTTCTTGTATTTCAGAATCCGAATAATATTCGGTAACATGACTGAATGATGTCGGTTGTTGTGAATGATGAGGGAAGTATGTCTGCTAAGGAGAAGTAGTGAGAGGAAGACCAAGATGCTCTTCTTGTTTTAGTAATCTCCAATCGAGAGAGATTATTGGAGGTACTCTTGGAGGAAGATGCATCAATGAAAAAAACCATGTATCGCTTTCCTTTACCGTGATTTCTTTAAAATGGAAGATATAAGAGGGAAACCCACAAGCATTTAAGATATGCATGATGTATGGAGTATAGATAATAGTGCATCGATGGTGAGTCCAAAAGCTTTTAGTTTCATCATGAATGAATTTTGCCCAATTTACTTGTATTTCACTAAAGATAGCATAAAGGCTTTGTGATCATTATCATAAGTTTGTTCATGGCTATCTAAATGTGGGATTATCGTATTTCTTATCATACGATTTAATAACCTAGCTTTTGAACGTAAGTAGACGGATTTCCACCAGGGCATCCTATCTTCCTAAATAAGATGGGTTACTTGGTCACGCAACAAGTTTCTATGGTCAGGAATTTCTTCTAAATCCATCCCGGTTGAAGAACAATTGAGTATACGTCCAATGGTGTTGATGCAAAATTTTAAGATACGTCTGTACACACTCGTCCATAACCATCCTTCATCATTCTCAAGATTTCAAATATCGCTACTATAAAATTTTCATAGAAGAGAAATATAACTAATTGTTCTATTTGTACCTCATTTTCATCAAACATTAATTAGCTCCCGCCATTCGGAGGCAATAGTCAATTCTTGAATGACATATTCTCCAAACTTGCACAACCGATAGAAAGGCCCGGAATGAAGTTTCCTTTGCTTTAGTTCATAGAATTGCTTGTTTGCAATTATGCTATTACGAAGCCATTCTTGAATGAGGGCATCATTTACCATGGGATTGTGAGAAGATGATGATTGACCCTTTTTAGCATGTTTTTAAAGGGAGTATTTGGCTTGGGAGCCATTAGTGAGGAAATAGGGAGATCTTGGAGGCTAGAGTTTTAGATTTCGAAAATAATTTAGGATAGGAGATAGAAATGGTAACAACTTATTTATATACGGTTGCAGAGGTAGGGTTTCAAAACAGCGACAGATGTCTATGGGTGAAGAACGGATGTAACGACCCGCAAATCCGTACCCCTTGAGTCAACGCTATTCTCCATCAATCTACTCAAGATGAACGGAAATACGAACCATTTGGATTAAATAAGAAGAGGTAGAAGAAGAGAAAACAAAACAACATCAAAATCTAACCATCGCGGCAGAATAAAATATAATAGATAATAACTGATCTTTACACAAAAGAAAATCTGTTTATACATTACATCATCAGCATACATCATCACAGTTCAACAACATCGATAACATACAACTGGACAGTCATATAAACATGTCCTCAAAACTGAATACACAGCTAATCAACACAACGGAATTTTTAAAACAAGTACGGAAGTACGTATCACCATCCAGCTCGTCTCCTGAGCTCCACAGCAACATATCATGTATTCTATAATACTCGGTCTGACCCGAGCATTATAGTTAAATAACTCCCGAGTCAGTTTGGAATACCAGCGTGAGAAAATCACACTCAATTGGATTATTAAAGTTTCAAAACCATTTGAAAACAAAAGCATCTCGTAAGACCACGCCACAAATAAACATGTCGGGTTTTTACCTTATGATAGCTAAAACATTTCTTATAAAATCCTCTGATATTATAATAGGGTCTATTTACAAATACTTATTAGAATAGCCGAAATTGTTGCATTCATTAAATTCCAGCTACTAGCCACAGTCGTGGGTAATACAAACAAAACCGAAAAAGGCACGTATGGAGAATGGATTTGCAACTAATGACTAGGCACTGGGGTACCACCTGTCACAATACGTGGCCTAGATCACCGTACCGAGGATTACTCCCAATCCCCTGCAACACAAGACCGGGACTATCCCTTACTGGATAATCCTGAGTAAGATCACCCCACGGTTGGGATCAGCAACCGCACCACTAAGCCGAATAAAAAGGGACATCTAGACAGGAATGACCTCACCCTAATGGGCGCTACCCACCTAGCCTTGCTGCATAACCCCTGATTTTCAGTCATTCCCGGTTGATGAGGCTCGAGGCTAAGCGTTACCTTTTTAAAACATATCCCTTAGAATGCTCACCGTCCACCTAACGATGTTCTGAAAGCATTCATCCATACAAGTTTGTCCCGGGTTCGAACGGAACCGAAGGCACTATTCCTACTACATCCATTTTGGAATCATCCTCAGGATTAGTAGCGACTAACCCTTGCACTTCACTGCTCCATCTTCGACTCCGAACTCGTCTTCCTCACAAAAACGTACAAACCGCATCGAAGTGGTTTTCGAGAAATAAATCCCGACCTTGATCTCTTCGAAACGATCAGCGCATTGTCCAATATTGATGGTCGGTTATTTAACTATCAATTAACATTCAAAACAACCATCCAACATAAATAATTTCTCCAATTATTTATTATCCTCAAAATATCTTCTCAAGATATATTTCCAATTTCAACCCCGTTTTGAAAACCGTTTTCAAACCATCCTCTCTCGGAAGACATTTTCCAAATATTTTCTATTTCCACTGAAATCAAAAAGTACAAATAATTTAAAACACTTATTATAAGACATACTTTAAAACATTTGAATTAAAAATTACTTTAATACTTAATCACACTATATACTTTAAGAATATTTAAAATAAAACTACTTTGTACAATATAAAACTGAATTTCTAACTTTAAAACATAATACCAAGCTACCTTAAATAATTGCTGCTATAATAATTTAAAAACTTACTTTAGAATTTAAACATTTAGAAATAATCAATTTTCTAAAACATACCCTTAAATCAATCACTCCGTGGTATATGGGATTAATATAATATCATCCGCTATATAATGCGGGAAATCAATCACTCCAATATATACTATATACTACTATATATAATATAGCACATCAAATCAATTCAATCATTGAACCAGATATTTAAATTCAACCATTTAAATTTAAATAGCAATCCAGAAGAGTGAGATTAACTCACCTTTGATTTTTGTTTTGCAATCTGATCCGTCTCGATTATTTTACTCCACGATCATGGACCTTATACAACATTATAGGTTAATTAAATATTGAATAAATCAAACAATTTATCATAATTTATTTATTTAATTTAAACTAATAAATTTGGTTTTTAAACTAATTTTCCTTTTGATAAATTATTTTTAGTACCTAAATAGCTAAATAAGCTTATTAAATAAATTGATCACTCTAAATACATATTTTTAGAAAAAACAACTAGGAAGTCAAAAGATGTATATCTATTTTTTTTCATTTTGGAACTTCATGCCTATATACATACAATAGTCTGTAGAGATTCAAAAATCAAATTTTTATATAATCCTTCAACATTCAAAATTTATTTCAAAATCTTATACATATATTCTGTAATCTTTTGCAATTATAAAAATCTTATTTATACCTATATAATTTTTGATTCCTCCAACGTGTTCATAATATATATATATATATATATATATATAGACACACACACATATATTCTGACAACGTATGCATATATTTATCAAGTTAAAATTAAGAGAAAAACAAAATCAAACCACACTGCATCCACCCACTGCCGAATCGTCGACCGAGAATCAAAAGCATGCATTGCTCTGACCAGAGATCTCAACCCATCATCAATAAGCTCGACCACATGCACATGCAAAGCGACGACCCAAAACAGCGGCGACCACGACCGCCTTCTTCCCAGTGCTCGCGCGCCACCCATGTTGCGCTGTTGTACTAGCATAAGGGCCTCCACCTCATGATCGAGCACAAGTAAAACGAATCCAAGCGGTGACGACGACCGAGCCTCCTTAACCATGAATAAAAAATCTCACATCGATCTCGCGGCCACTAGAAAACAAATCACGAACGGCAAGGAACGAAGAAAACAACTGACCGGAAATTGACTCCGACATCCCCCTTTTACCCCGCTGTCGACGAAGGCTTCAGTTGCTTCGAGAGCGATTTTTGAATCGCGTGAGGAGAGGAGAAAAAAATATGGTGGACGATAGTTGATTTTGAATTTTTAATGTTTACTGCGGCCATTAATATTTTCTTTTCGATTTCGATTCGTCGCCATTTTTATTTTTTTTAATTTTTTTTTGATTTCGTATTGAATTCGATTTGTCTGCTGTGAAAAGAAGGGCGTGACAGAATGGAAGAAGAATGATGGTTGCGTGGGAAACTGGATGTGAAGCTTGCGTGTTGAAGAAGGAATGAGAAGACACTATACAGGTAGCTACAGTTATTTGAAGGTAAACAAGGCTCTGGGGTTTTCTTTTCTATTCACAGTTTTTCATTCTTGCGTTAAAAATTTCAAACGAACGTGCGTCGTCAAAACAAACACATGTTTAGAGATTTCACCGCGTATTTGAGATTGCAATAGTGTTGAAAAACAATTATATTATATATGAAATTTTGAATTTAAATTCAAATTTAGTTCGTCTAGAATTACGCTACATAAAATCACGATCTCCAATCGAGGCATGCCGCTAGGCGTTTATAATGTTATACCCTTATTACGAATGCAATGGAAAAGGTTTCGAGTCCTAATTCGATCATTTGGGGAAGATAGCTTTTTGAACCCAGTTTTTATATTAAATTTTGATATAAATTTCAACGCATTTATATATATCGTACGCTCACACAACAACTCCAAACACTACGAAAATTGAAACACGATAATAATACAATATTACGGATCCAATGGAACTGGTTTCGTCGAATTCCGAGACTGTGCCTCGGAAGGCTATTTTTAAATATCAATTTAAACGATACATTTTTAAAACTGAACAAAACACTTTTTAATTCAATTTTAAAAGTTCTATTATGTTCAGTATTATTAATATAAATTTTATAAGCCTCTGAAATATTTTTAACAAGCTTAAAACTCAAGGTTCCATATTTTACCCAACTTCCAATTATTAAATTCAATAATTTAATTATCAAATAAATAGTGATATTTGGAATTCAAGTTAAAATTAACCTTTCAAATATGTAAAAAATCTATTAAATATTCCAATTTCAAATGCTCAAAAATTCCGGATCGTCACATTCCTTCCCCCTTAAAAGAATTTCGTCCCCGAAATCACTAGTTAAGAAGAATGGTCCACAACTCGTTAACTATTTTCCCTAAAACCTTTCAGTTTCAAACACTTCCCAAAACAATCATTTTATTAAAGACACACTATCATTCTTACTAACTTTCCAAACTCTCCCATAGTTTTCAAACAATACTAGTTGCTTAATCATTCAAATTTCAATTTAAACCAAATTTTAAATTATCAAAAAATTTCAAAAAATTTCTAACTCCTTAAATTTTCAAAAAATTTCGCCAGCATCTCCATTGCGCCGCTAGCTTGGTACAACTACAAAATGCCTCTACGGGCTCCCAAATTCCAAAAGAAAACAAAAAGCCAAGTGGCTAGATCAAAAAAACCCAATCAAATTTCATGTAGAAATTTAAACACATACCTTTTTGTCGAGCAATTCAAATTATCTTCTGAAATCAAAACCAATTTTCCTTTTCCTTTATAATATTTATATATCCTACTTAGCAGTAATATCCAATCACAACATTCAAAATCATTTTATTAACTCCTTTACAAAATTTCAATATCTATTCATTCAATCCCGTACGATGTACCTATATCATTCGTTCGCAAACCGAATCCGCTCGCCTACTCGATCACACAATTTCATTTCCGAACTAGTATCATCTACCCGACTTTCTAGTGCGGACTCAAATCTGGTTTCTTGATCAGAAACCATCATTCTCCTTGCATAGTCATAACTATGATAGAGAATTTCCAAAATCAATCAAAATCCATATCTGGGGTTCGTCGTCGAAAATCGAGTGAAAAATCCCAACTCGGATCGATATAACTATATCGAAATTCTGTGCTCGAATCTGGATCAAATCGCTATGCGAGTAAAATAATATACATATATCTTACGTATTTATATCCAATCTCTTTTATTTACATTCTTTTTTATTTCTATTCCCTCATCAACGCTTATCTTTTCACATATATTTTTTTTGTTACATCTTCACTCAACTGCTAATTCAATTTTATTTTTTCCGATACCCATATTATTTAAGAATTTCACCGTTTCTTCTTAAGTTCAATATAAGTATTTCATACGTTTCTTATATTTATTTTCACTTCTCCACTTCAGTTTATATCTACTTATTTTTTTTCTCTGGATTTCCAATTCCATATGAATTCAATTTATCTTCAACTCCGAATATTGAATTTTATCTTCCATTTGTAACCGATTCATATCATTATTTTAAATTAGTTTCATCCACTAATTTATTTCAATTTCCAATTTGAAATTGTTTAGTCGTAAACAAAAAAATTCCAAAATTTTTTTCTGACTCCCAAAATTTTCGTACAATTTTGGCAGAGCCTTCTTTGTACGGAGGAGCTTTTGCAATTTGACAAGATGTATAAATATATATACATCGACCCACACGGTCGAAAAAACAAAAACAGTTCATATTTCCTATTTTTATTGTGTAGGTGTACCTTTATTTAGCATTTTTAAGCAAGCGGCTCATTATTTAGCAATTAGTGTGACCAAAATCCTGCCAAACGGCTTCCCGGTACCTGTACTTACTTCATTTAAACATGTAAGTGCCAAAATCGTGTAATTTAACAACATTTAACATATTTAACTAGCAAACATACGAGTTTCTATAAGCAATGCAGGTTAAACAATATTTATAAGCAATTTATAGGGTTCCGACATTAATTTTAATTGTTTACACCAATTCGTATACACTTCATTCAATTTAAATGGTTTACAACTCAATTGTTTACATTCAATTCATTTTTAACCCAAACAACTCACATTTATTTCAATTGATTCCAAAAATCAATTTTATTTACCTCTACCAATTCATAGAATTTTTATTTACTTCCGTTTAAGTCGAACGACTAATTTATTCTATGCAATTTGACGATATTCACTTAATAGAACATGCATTTTAGTTTTTTATCCACATCCAATTGATTCCAACTTATTTTATATTTAATTCCATCACATTTCTAGTTTATTCACCAACCATATATTTTAAAATCATTTCATTGAGCTTGACAACATTCGATTCTTATATTAATAACCACTTCCCAAATTAATTTAACCCAAACTTTTATTTAATGAACTTTCATTCTTACTCGAAGTCGAGCTTCTAATTATTTTTAACTTAAGTTAATTTACTTCAATTTATTCCAACTTCAAAACTTAAGCTCACATTATTTGCAAATAAATTTTCTTTTTCACTTTAACTTGATCCTATTTCAATCAAATCTCATTTCAATCTACAAATTTATTTGATTAGTTCTTTTATTTCATTCATTACAAATTTTAATTTTCAAATTCAATTCATTTACGACTCATTTAATTCAATTAACCATTCTCATAATCCATTTAAATTTAATTTCCATTCTCAATTCGTTAAGATAATATCCAAGGCCATATTTAATTCATGTTTAATTCACTTACAATTCCAAGTTGAATTTCTATTTACAACTCGGGTTTTATTTACAAATCCCTCATTAACTCAGATTTCAACTTTTATTTATCCAACTAGTGTTCCATTTCCATATTAAATAATTAATTATTCAGTTGGCTCACTTCCAATTTACAATTCAATCTATGATTTTTATATTAAAAAATCACTTTATTACTTTACTTGAGTTCAATCTAATATATAATTCGAGTTTAGATTTCTATTTCACTTTCCAAATGCCAACACATTTTAAACCAACTCTAGAGTTTAAATCATTACTAAAATGTTCCAAATTCAATTTTGAAAACCTATATATCTAAATCAAACAATTCCTCTGCATTTTCAAAATCAAACGAAATTTCGCAAATAAATATTAATCCAAAACATCCAGGTAGCAATCCTCTTCTTGAAAACTCGAAAACAGACACCAATGATGTTGCGATCATCATCGGAATTATTTTCCAGCGACCGAAAAGAGTTCAAAGCTTTATCCCTTCAAAAACATTTTCCAAATATTTTTAAACTCCAAATCTCACCAGATTTCAAATCCAATTCAAAATATTTCCAAATAATATCACCATTATTTCTCCAAAACCCTTGAAACCCAATTTCCCACCCAAAGGAATTTTAAACCTTTCCCAAGATTCCAAATTCCAATCCTGCCAATTTATATTGAAACAGTACTCTGGAATTTTCTTTTCATCTTCAATTATAGATCACATTTATAATTCACATTTACACATCCTATTTGTATATGAATATATTTCTTAATCTCTGGTTATAATTTTAATTCTTCATTCAATTTTCACTTAACAATGATAATAATTTAATATTATCATCTCCTAACAATCAAGCAACCACATATAGCTATAATAATTTGTGGAAAATTATTTCTTTTATATACAATAATAATTTGGGTAAATTATTTCATTTACCCTATTTTAAAATAATAATGTATCGGTTTATCTTGTCCAAGAGCTTAGAAATCCCTATCAATAACATGGCGTCCCATATATCGACCAAAATGCATAAACAGTACTTAACCAATAAGTCAACACAATATAAAAACAATTTTTATATTCACTAACAAATACGCGCTCATATTTATTAGTACACTCAAACTCATTTTAGAGTACTACGAACTCTATTTAATAAGTAATCTCTACCAAAGCCAAGGTTATCACCAACCTAAGCTCTGATACCAAGTGTAACGACCCGCAAATCTGCACCCCTTGAGTCAACGCTATTCTCCATCATAAGATGAACGGAAATGCGAACCATTTAGGTTAAAGAAGAAGAGGTAGAAGAAGAGAAAACAAAACAATATCAGAATCTAACCATCGCAGCGGAATAAAATATAATAGATAATAACTGATCTTTACATAAAAGCAAATCTGTTTATACATTCATTAAATTCTAGCTACTAGCCACAGTCGTGGGTAATACAAACAAAATCGAAAAAGGCATGTAGGGAGAATGGATTTGCAACTAATAATTAGGCACTGGGGTACCACCTGTCACAGTACGCGGTCTAGATCACCGTACCGAGGATTACTCCCAATCATTTGCAACACACGACCGAGACTATCCCTTACTGGATAATCCCGAGTAAGATCACCCCACGGTTGGGATCGGCAACCGCACCACTAAGCCGAATAAAAAGGGGAATCTAGATAGGGATGACCTCACCCTAATGGCCGCTACCCACCTAGCCTTGCTGCATAACCCCTGATTTTCAGTCATTCCCGGTCGATGAGGCTCGAGGCTAAGAGTTACCTTTTTAGAACATATCCCTTGGAATGCTTACCATCCACCTGACGATATTCTAAAAGCATTCATCCATACAAGTCCGTCCCGGGTTCGAACGGAACCGAAGGCACTACTCCCACTACATCCATTTTGGAATCATCCTCAGTATTAGTAGCGACTAGCCCTTGCACTTCACTGCTCCATCTTCGACTCCGAACTCGTCTTCCTCACGAAAACGTACAAACCGGATCGAAGTGGTTTTCGCGAAATAAATCATGATCTCGTTCTATTCAAAACGATCAGCGCATTGACCAATATTGATAGTCGGTTATTTAACTGTCAATTAACATTCACAAAAACCATCCAACATAAATAATTTCTCCAAATTATTTATTATCCTCAAAATATCTTCGCAAGATATATTTCCAATTTCAACCCCTTTTTAAAAATAGTTTTCAAACCATCCTCTCTCGGAAGACATTTCCCAAATATTTTCTATTTCCACTGAAATCACCAAGTACAAATAATTTAAAACACTTACTATAAGACATACTTTAAAACATTTGAACTAAAAATTACTTTAATACTTAATCACACTATATACTTTAAGAATATTTAAAATAAAACTACTTTGTACAATATAAAACTGAATTTCTAACTTTTAAAACATAATACCAAGCTACCGTAAATAATTGCTGCTATAATAATTTAAAAACTTACTTTAGAATTTAAACATTTAGAAGTAATCAATTTTCTAAACATACCCTTAAATCAACTTTAAAACTTTTACATATACTTAAAATTTGCTTCAGAACGTACTTGGCTATCCAGGGAAATACACTTCTCTTTCACATCTTTTTTTTTTGAAATAAATCACTATTTATTTTTAAACAAATTTACCCAATCCTTAATACATTCCTACCATGAATTTATTCTTCAAAATATCCACTGATATATTGCTTTACTTTTATAAACTCAGTTTATAAATTTCATAGTTACATCCTCCTTTAAATTTTCAATTTCAAACACTTAAATCAATTTCCAAATTGATTTCCAATTTACTTCATTTTGAAATAAGTTCCTTTACTTACTCATTTGTTTCAAAACCCATTGACTTCAGATTTTTATTCCTTAATTATGATTTAAAATCTTTTTAACTGAAAACCAATTCCATATTTCCCAAATTTCTTTTTTATCCTTTTAAATAAATTCAAATCTTTAATTTTAAAATAAATTCTTTATTTCTGGAAATAATATTACATGAGTTTAAAATTCATTATTTCTCTGTTTATTCAAAATCCCTATTTCACATCCAGAATTCATTAGGATTTAAAAATCACTTTTATCCCTTTCCAATTCATTCTTATTTTTATTCAAATTCTCTATAATTATTTTACTTAAAAATTCATTCTTTTATCTTCTTTCAAAAATCCAATTCTATATAATTTGATAACTCAGTGTACTGAAATATATTCAAGCAAACCATAGTAATTTAATATTCCAATTATCAATATAATTCATCATAGAATATCAAATATTCATAACAGAGAATATTAAACAATCTAAATAATTTGAGGAATCCAGTTGGATCCCTCCAACCCGTTTCCCTGCATCCATAGATGTTAGCACAATACCAATTCCACTTCGAGGTGGAATATCGCGGTATACGAGATTAATATAATATCATCCGCTATATAATGCGGGAAATCAATCACTCCAATATATACTATATACCACTATATATAATATCGCATATCAAATCAATTCAATCATTCAACCAGATATTTAAATTCAACCATTTAAATTTAAATAACAATACAGAAAAGTGAGATTAACTCACTTTTGATTTTTGTTTCGCAATCTAATCCATCTCGATTATTTTCCTCCACGATTATGGACCTTATACAACATTATAGGTTTAATTAAATATGGAATAAATCAAACAATTTATCACCATTTATTTATGTAATTTAAACTAATAAATTTGGTTTTTAAACTAATTTTCCTTTTGATAAATTATTTTTAGTAACTAACTATCTAAATAAGCTTATTAAATAAATTGATCACTCTAAATACATATTTAAAAAAAAACTAGCAAGTTAAAAGATGTATATCTATTTTTTTCATTTTGGAACTTCATGCCTATATATATATACATATACTGTAGAGATTCAAAAATCAAATTTTTATATAATCCTTCAACATTCAAAATTTTATTTTAAAATCTTATACATATATTCTGTAATCTTTTGCAATTATAAAAATGTTATTTATACCTATATAATTTCTGATTCCTCTAAAGTGTTCATAATATATATATATACACACACATACATACCTACATACATACGTATATATATATATATGTATATATATATATATATTCTGACTACGTATGCACATATTTATCAAGTTAAAATTAAGAGAAAAACAAAATCAAACCACACTGCATCCACCCACAACCGAATCGTCGACAGAGAATCAAAAACATGCATTGCACCGACTAAAGATCTTAACCCATCGTCAATAAGCTTGACCACATGCACAGGCAAAGCGACGACATAAAACAACAGTGACCACGACCGCCTTCTTCCCAGTGCTCGCGTGCCATCCTTGTCGCGTTGTTGTACTAGCGCGAGGGCCTCCACCTCGCGATCGAGCACAAGTAAAATGAATCCAAGCGATGACGGCGGCCGAGCCTCCTTAACCACGAATCAAAAATCTCACATCGATCTCGCAGCCACTAGAAAAAAAATCACGAACGGCAAGGAACGAAGAAAACAACTGACCAGAAATCGATTCCGACATCCCCCTTTTGCCCTGTTGTCGACGAAGGCTTCAGCCGCATCGAGAGCGATTCTCGAATTGCGTGAGGGGAGGAGAAAAAAATATGGTGGACGATAGTTGATTTTGAATTTTTAATGTTCACTACGGCCGTTAATATTTTCTTTTCGATTTTGATTCGTCGCCATTTTTTTTTGTGATTTCGTATTGAATTTGATTTGTCTGTTGTGAAAAGAAGGGCGTGACAGAAAGGAAGAAGAAGGATGGTTGCGTGGGAAACTGGATGTGAAGCTTGCGTGTTGAAGAAGGAATGAGGAGACTATACAGGCAGCTACAGTTATTTGAAGGTAAACAAGGCTCTGGAGTTTTCTTTTCTATTCACAGTTTTTCATTCTTGCGTTAAAAATTTCAAACGAACGTGTGTCGTCAAAACGACCACGTGTTTAGAGATTTCATCACGTGTTTGAGATTGCAATAGTGTTGCAAAACAATTATATATATATATATATATATATAATTTTATTCAAAATTCAAATTTAATTCGTCTAGAATTACGCAACACAAAATCTCGATCTCCAATCGAGGCATGCCGCTAGGCATTTATAATGTTATACCTTATTCCTAACGCAATGGAAAAGGTTTTGAGTCCTAATTCCATCGTTTGGAGAAGATAGCTTTTTGAACTCAGTTTTCATATTAAATTTCGATATAAATTTCAGCGCGTTTATATATCGTATGCTCGCACAACAACTCCAAACACTACGAAAATTGAAACTCGATAATAATAAAATATTGCGGATCTAATGGAACTAGTTTCATCGAATTCATAGACTGTGCCTCGGAAGATTATTTTTAAATTTCAATTTAAACGGTACATTTTTTAAAAATGAACAAAACACTTTTTAATTCAATTTTAAAAGTTCTATTATCTTCAGTATTATTAATATAAATTTTATAAGCCTCTGAAATATTTTTAACAAGCTTAAAACTCAAGGTTCCATATTTTACCCAACTTCCAATTATTAATTTAATAATTTAATTATCAAATAAATAGTGATATTTGGAATTCAAGTTAAAATTAACCTTTCAAATATTTAAAATCAATTAAATATTCCAATTTCAAATGCTTAAAAATTCCGGGTCGTCACAACGAACGTCTGTGCTTTCAGTTTAGATTAAAAAAATGTTATGATAAACGTCTGTGATGCTTCCACAGATGTTTGTGATTGCATAGAAAATAAACGAAAAGTTTTGACAGACGTATGTGAATTCCAATTGAAAGTCGATAGGATCTTTATAAATAATGTAACTTATATGTGTGTGTGTGTATTACTGACTATGATAAGCAGAGCATAATAATTAAATGTAAGATGACTAATAGAAACGATCACACTAGATATATTATACTGGTTCAGACCTTCCGTCCCACTTCCAGTCCTAAAGCTCCACTTCCGTATTTTCTTTAACCAGGTGACCTTCGTTTCGTCCGGAGGAATAGACTAATAGTATATTTCTAACAATCTTGTGTTCCAAATAACATGGTTTTTGGCTGATAATACAAATCTTTCTATGATCTCCTTTGAGTATGTGAATGAGCTTGCTCTGAATTGTAGGAAGTGGTTTAACCAAAAGTATATTTTAGTTATAATAGATTGAGAATAGTAAGCAATGTATGCGCAAGGTAGTGTTAAAAGATCAAGAGATAAAAGATTCAACACCTCAATCAAAATAGTTTTTATAAGTTTAAAAGGATGCAGATGAAGACTTTTTTACTAATAGAAAAGTTCTATTTACTTTAATGCTACAACCTTTCTATGCAGGGTAATTTCTTTTTGTGTCAGTAGAAGCGACTGTTCAGAATTTGCAGTTTTTTAATATGACAGACGTCTGTGGTAGAACCTTAGACGTTTATGACTTTAGAAAACAATTACCTGAGAATTGTCACAGACGTGTGTGATTTTATCTCAGACGTGTGGGAATAGTAAAAACAGTTTTTCAACTTAATTTTAGTGCATATGAAATAGTGTGTGATTGTTTATGCATATATACTCAAGAAAACCTTAACAATATTTTATCTAAGTCTCTTTTTGTAACAACCCTGTATTTTCTGATTATTGTAATTGTATATTTTAATTATTTTAATTTAAATTCCTAATTTAAAAACTTTATTTTATTTATTAAAATGAATAAGGTTTGTTATTTTAAATATAAATTTTGATTTGTATGTGAATTATAGTTTCAAACATGAATAAATAAAATATTTGCCAGAAATGTGAATTTTGGTCAATTTGGTCAAACTTTGACTTTTAAATTAAGATTTTAAATATTTGAATTTTTGAATTTTATTATGAAAATAGATAAAATTTCAATAATACTGCTTTTCGTTTCGTTGATTTCCGATTTATATTGTGAAAGTTATGCTTTTTACAATATTGTATGTACAATGTTTTTATTTAACAAAATTGTTTATTTAATCTTTATAAATAATATTTTTGTTTATCATATCTTGTGTACGTATATGTTATATGATATGTTATTGATGCAGCGCAGGATGTTAGCGATCTAACTGTTACAGTGCAATGTGGAAGACCGCGTGCCTTAGGTCGCTCCTTAGGTCGCTCCAATATTAAATCGCTCACCACAAGTAACTTAGGTCGCTCACCAACTATAAATGACCTAATGAGATATGAAAACCGACCTAATGAGTTAACGGTTCAAAAGGAGTTATGTAACGACTTAACACAGACGAGCTCACTTAGGTCGCAAGCCTCCTTAAGTCGCTAAGTCGCAAACGACCTATCTTAAGTCACGCATTCACTGAAGCATTAAGTCGCTGCCTTCGTATGTCGCTGCCATGTGTTCTTTAAGCCGCTTCTTTAAGTCGCTCACTTTATGCCGTGGATTCTTAGGCCGCTCCAGTTATTAAGTCGCTCAAGGCCTCCTGTGTTGTGCTAGATCGCTTGGATATATTGAGTCGCATTGATGATTTGTTGTAAGTCATATGACGTTGTATATATGTTAGGTCGTAACTCGTGATGTTGTTTATGTTGTTAGGCCGTGTGGGTTGTAACTTTGTGAGGCGTGGGTTGTGTGATCTGTTAAGTCGTGTGAGACTTAGGTCGTGGGTCGTAACTCGTAGGTCGTCGAGTGAGTTAGGTCAGCCGAACCGTGTGTTGTTGTAACTTCTATAAATAGCGGGTGAGTTGTATTATTTGAGTAGACTGATTTTGAATAAACTTTTGTTTAAGTGCTTTGTGCCTCTTTAAAATTGGAAGTTGAGCGTTGTCTCCTTTCTCCATTTTCGGTTATTCGAGTGCGCTCGAATAAACGGATTTGAAGCCGATTCACGGAATCTCGTGCGCGAGATCAACGTAGAATAATCGTAGATATTGTAACACAGTATCGTGCGCGATCAACGTGTTGGAGATAGCTAGAATCCGGTGTCTCGCGAGATCAAAGGATTTGGGCATTTTGGGTATTTTCAATCCATCAATTCAACTTTTCACCGTTTCATTCATTTTCGAACTTATCCGCTGCGTCAATTTGGTATCAGAGCTAGATTTAGCCAATCATAGCTAAGTCGAGCCTATTGGGAGAAGATTTGAAGTGTTGAAGTTAGATCCGAACTATAAGTGAAGGCGTGCATCACTTGTGTAGATCAAGGCCGAGAGTTACAAGCCGAGCCGAGCTGAGTGCAGATTTGAGTTACAGCCGAAAGTTAGAGAAGGTTGAAGATTGTGTAGGATTCAGATTAACCCTAGAGGGGGGGTGAATAGGGTTATAGCAAATTTTCTCGATTTAAACACAGAAAACAAACTGCAGAAATAAATATGCTGTAAAGTAAATCACACACAAAATTTACCCAGCCTTGGCAACCCCTGCCTACTGCTGCATTCCCAGATTTCTATTAGAATTAAACAGTATCCCGCTTACAAACACTCTACTAGACTCGCAAATCTTTTCTCCCGCTCACAAACACTCTACTAGACTCGCACACCCTGCTCCGCCTATAGAGTTTCGCATACTCGCAAACTCTGCTCCGCCTATAGAGTATTGCAAACTCGCACACCCTGCTCACTGAACTAATTCTAACTAGACAATCTGACACTACCTACAATCTAGGTGGTGATTTACAAATTCTTTGACTCGAAAAGAAAAAACAACTTCAAAAATACAAGCAGGAGCAAAAATTTTAAAATATAAACTTGAATCCATAATTTTTGCTCAAAATAAAACTAGACTTAAAACTTAAACCCTATTAACGAATAAAACTAAAACCCCCTTTATAATAAACAAGGCTGGCCCCTTGTTCTTTAACTCGATCCACTTTTATTCTCAATTGCAAAATGGCGGCCGATCCTTTGTTGCAGAAATTAGGGTTTTCTGAATATGGAGGTTGCGACTGTAAATGCTAGATTCTCTTGCTCTGTTGGTCGCTCCTTCTCTAATGAATGTATGCCTGGTTTGCGTTGCTCCTCTGTTGATCGATTATCCGATTTTCGTTGCTTGGGCCCTTTCGCAGCTGCACCTTTGTTCGAGTTCACTGTTGCGTGGCTTGCTCGTTCTCTGATGATCGAGTTCGTTGTTGATTCGGTATGTAATTTCTTTCGTTGCTCGTTTGATTGCTTGCTTTTTAACTCGATGCCGATGATGATGATTTGGGTTCAGTATTTATATGAATTCGAGTACACTTGCTTTCGTTCGTATCAATTCGATACTTTCCCAATTTTTCTATTGCTTGATGCGCACGGTTTTCCTGATTTACTTTCTGTCTTGATGCTCACGGCCTTGATTTTCAAACGTTTGATTTATCTTTGGTTCATACGGCAGAAACTTTCCCTTTTTAATTTGCTTTGATTATGGACCTTTCCAAAGATATGAATTTGACTTTTTCAAATTGTACGCACTTGATTTTTGAAATTGATTTCGTCTTGAGTCCCACGGCAACGAACTTTCCTCTTTTAATCTCAGTCAATATTTGTTTTCGTGTGGTTCCTTGTTGACTTCACTGTGATTTATTGCTTTGGTTTTCCGGCCCCTGTGAGCTTCGTCTCTGGCCATTTTCTCTGTTGGTATTGACCTAAATTTGAGCATTTCACAGTTTCATCTCTACTTGTTTGTAGCTGCATTGCTGTTGTCTGGTTGCACTTTGATGTTGTATATGTGATGCATTTGTCATTGATACTGTTGTTCAATTTTCTTCCATTAACTTGACCATTTGTATACATCCATTGTATGTTTCTCTGTTGCACTTTGATCATTTGAATTTGCACTGCTTCATGTTGTCACTCGATCTGTTTCACTATGGTTTCATGCCTTGTAGTTGCATTCCATTTCATGTTTGTATTGTTGCATACATTCCTTACTGTCACTGCCTGCTGTTTGTGGTCAATTGCTTCGAGTTGTTAATCATCCTATTTTGCATTTTGATACTCCATTGCTTGACCTGTCTCATTTCCATACTGAAGTTCACTGTTGCATTCCATTTGTGTTTGCTATCACATTGGGCTTGCATTTGTGTACTGTGTCTTTGAGATGCTGTGTTGATCACTGATGCATTTGGTTTCCTGTGTCTGATCATCCCTTCTGTTTGCTTTGGCTTCATTGACTTTGGCCATATGTGTTCATCTTGATTCTGCATCACTTGTAGCTTGCTACTGTGTTGCATTGAGTTGTGGTCGTCTGCACTTGCACACTCCGTACTTTGGTATTGTTCCATGTTGTTACCTGGTCGAGCTGTGGTCTTCAAGCATATTGCCGTGATTGTAGTTTGCATTATGTTGCTTATATCACTGGTTGATCTGAATTTTTGCTGCAATCTTCATTGAGCTTGTATTGTCCACTGCCCTTGTGTACATGTTGATGAACTGTATACATTTGCCTGAGTTTGTTTACTTGGTGGCATTTCTTTGTGATCTGCCTTGTGTTGAACCCAGTTTTAAAAACTCGGGTTTGACCTTGTGCTCATGTCATGATTTTCAATATATTGCACGTGAGTTGAACCCGGCTTTTCATTTGGGTTTGACCTGTGCTCACCTGTCCCTGTAGAATTATCAAGTGTATACCAATGTGCACGGCCTTGTGGCATGTACAGTGATACACTGTGCATGTCACATTGTTCGTGTATGATGAATTCAAATGTGAATGATGACGAACAACCCAAATAACTGAGGCAAATCATATTTTCAAAAATCATATTTCATTTTATATTGCAAAAATATTTCTTTTTCAATTTTACTGCGTTAGTGAATATTTTTGCAGATTTCTCAGATGCTGCATTCAAACTGGAATGCAGTTGAAGACAAAATACGAGTGTGAGTGATATGTAGTGAGGTTATAAATTTAAATTGAAATGTGATGTATTCAAAACTGTATATGTATAGTGAGAGCTTGAATTTGTACTATTCAAGATTGTAATAAATATTTGTTTGAATAAAATTTCTGTATGAGTTCAAATCCCATTCAAATTCCTTGTAATTTATTTTGTTCAATAAATATTTATTTAATCTATGAAAAATAAAATAGTACATTAACAAATACATTTAAATGAATGTATATATGTTTATTATCATCAAACAAAAATCCTATACTCGCATATTCCACAATATCCCCCTTTTGATGATAACAAACATATATTTAAGATTTTGATTGTTAAATATATTTGATCAATGATATACTCTAATTGCTCCCTCTATTTAAATGCTTCCTCTCTACATGATGCTCCCCCTACATATGTGCATACAAATAGAAATATATAAATGAGCCTAGATGCAAATGGAAAATTATTTGACACTTTGCTTGATTCTATTTGACAAAATCTTAACTTTTCTCTCCCCCTTTTGTTATCAGCAAAAGAATAATAGTGTTAGAGAAAAATAGAGATAAAGTGATCAATATTAATCCAACATTAAACTCAAATTGAATATAAATATTAAACTTCAATAAAAATCAAACAAAAATCATAACTACCCTTGTTAGGCGCATATTCCACTTTTAGAAACGATGAAGTGATATTCTCATATAAAATCATACAGTTGTATCTACTTGTGGTAGGAATTTGAATATCTACTAATCATGCATAACCGTTAGGACTTTTAAATGAGATTAGTAGTATTCCAATTTAATTTTACAAATGAAATCAAGTATCTTCTAACCACGCATGACCGTGAGGACTTTTAAATGGGATTAGAATCAACTTGTCTATTTAATCAATTAATTTTGATATGCGTTCCATACATGCATAACCATAAGGACTTTTAAATGAGCATGGATGCACATAATCAAAAATCCAAGTAATTCACCCATGCATAACCGTGAGGACTTTTAAATGAGAGTGAATACTTTGGATATTTATTTATTTTTAAAAAAATGTGAAATGAAAAACAAATGATCCCTGATTATAGTACCACATATCGACAAACTATATTGAATATTTGATAAACCATGGTCGATAGAAATAATGATAGATATAGAAATGGTCATGGAATCTTTACCCAACAAAAAGTTTTATAATTCTTGTTTTAATTCCTAAAGAAATTTTCCAAGTATACTCTCTTGAGTAATGTATGTTAAATATCAACACTTATCACCTTTTCAATCACTATTTATCTTTTTGATAATTAGTAGGGAGTCGGATTAGTCAAAATTTATCATTTAAAATCAAATAAAAATGACTAATCTGAAAATATGGTCAAACAATTATTTTCTCGAAGGGGTTATATGAGAAAAAAATTCTGCTAAATGAAAATTATTTAAAATGAAAAATATGCAGATATTTTCTATGAAAAACGATGCAGTTACTAAATGTCTCAAAAATCACGTTCAACTAGTAATTTTTCTTTCAACTAGATTACTAGTGTAATCTGCATCTGAGTTTCTCTTTCAATCCAAAATATCACTAGCTGAATTTGATAGACCAGACCATGAAGAGTGCATCAAAAATTTCAAACCCAATTTTAACAACAATTTAAATGACATTCTTTGAATTTGAACTGGAGCCATGTAAACAATCATAAACTGAGAATATAGAGTTAGCCGAATTATGACCAAATGTATCCACCAAAACACAATGTTTAATCCAAACAAATATGTATGAAGTAATTCGAAGAATAGTGATTTTGGCATAAATGTAATTGGCTAACTATGTTGAATAAGTCAGAATAAAAAAATCATCATCTCTTTACAACATCTCAACATTGGCTGATTTCATTTAAAAAACGGTGCAGATTATCACATTTAATATATTGATCAAATATACCTTCACCTGTTTTACCTTTACGATAATTTTTCGTGATTTCCCATGGTGATTCTGTCACCTTTGTACTAGGCTAAGGAACTTTACTTTGTTGCCCGTTGTGTTTCTAGAACAGCCAAAATCCAGAGAACACCGTTGTTGTTCCTTAGCCTGCCACCATACCTACACGATGAAAGATTTTTGTGACCTATTTGTTTTTATAGGTCCATGATTGTTAGTGGCAGAATATTTTTGAATAAACAAACCCTTTGGAACCCAAACTTGATTAGTCCTTTCATTCTTGTTCCAATAGACATGAAATTTGTTTGTAGAATTCTTAGGAACCCAAACTTGTATAAATTTTGTGTTCTTGTTCCTATGACTACAATTTTCAATACGATGTCCAATTATTTCACATCTATCAAAGAAACTCTTACTTATTGCATTATCCTCAACTTGTGTTTTCACAAAACCTAGTCCTTTTCTGTTGTTAGCAAGAATTTGATTTCCCAATAGCATGTTGAAAGATTTTTCGCCTCTTGAAAAGTTATTCAGAGATTTCTCAAGGTTTTGGACTTTGGTTTTTAGTGTTGTGTTTTCAGTGACAAGTGAGGTGCATCTATTTATAAAAACCTTTTTCCTAGTGTCAATGATTTCCTTAAGACTCAAGTTTTCTTTTTCAAGATTCTCAAAGCTATTCTTAAGTCTTGATAATTCTGAATCTAAAATTTTACATTTTTTACATTCTAGGTTTTGAATATTTTCAAGTTCAGTTTCTAACCTAAAATTTTCACGAGCAAGTTCTCTCCTATCAGATTTCAGTTTTTCAATTTTAGATTCAAGAGCATCAACTACTTTAGTGAGATCAAGACATATAAAAACAAGGTCTCTATAGGAATAGTTACTTCCCTCACTAGATTTCTCTGAGCTTGTTTCTGAATCTGATTTCGCCATAAGACACAAGTTAGCCTCCTCTGAGCTGACTTCCTCTCTTTCTTCATCATCCAAAGTCGCTGCAAAAGCCTTCTTCTTCTTTTTCTTTCCTTTGTTGTTTTTGAGAAGTGGGCATTCTTGTTTGAAGTGGCCAGACTTGTTGCAATTATAGCACGTCAATTCATTATCGGAATTGTTAGACTCTCTTGACCTATTACTAGATGTTTTCTTCTTGCGTGGCTGAATCTTGACCATTTTCTAATATTATTGACAGCCATTGCAAGCTCTTCAATTGGATCTTCTTCATCTTCATCGCTCTCTTCTTTGCTCTTTAAGGCAATCGTCTTCTTCTTTGGTTCGGAGTTGTTGCCTTCCTCCTTTGCTTTTAGCTCAAGCTCATATGTCATCAAGTTTCCAATCAACTCCTCCATGCTTAGTTTACTCAGATCTTTTGATTGTTGTATTGCCGTGACTTTTGCCTCAAAGTTCATCGGTAAGACTCGTAGTATCTTCCGTACAAGCTCTACCTCAGTGAAGACCTTCCCAAGCGCTCTAGCATTGTACACCAAAGTTGAAAAACGTCCAAACATATCCTTTATGCTCTCGCCTTTGTCCATCACAAAGTTTTCGTATTCATTGCTGAATAGGGCTAGATGAGACTCCTTGACTTGAGAAGTTCCTTCATGTGTCACCTCCAAGGTATGCCAAATTTCCTGTGCAGTTTTACAATGAGAAATTCTATTGAATTCATTCTTATCAGGAGCACAAATCAAAGCATTCATGGCTTTAGCATTTGTAGTTTTTAATCTCTTATCGTTAGCATCCCACCTATCCTTAGGTTTAGGAATCTCAGTATCACCAACGGTTATAGTGGGAGATTTATACCCAATTTCAATAATATCCCAAACATCATAATCAACAGAACTAAGATATATACCCATCCTAACTTTCCAATAAGCATAATCATTCTCGTTAAACATGGGTGGCCTAACAATAGATTGCCCCTCAGAAAAAGCATTATTTGATGAATTCATGACTCTAGAGTTAAAGAAAAAAATCTCGCTCTGATACCACTTGTAGGATCTAGATTAACCCTAGAGGGGGGGTGAATAGGGTTATAGCAAATTTTCTCGATTTAAACACAGAAAACGAACTGCAGAAATAAATATGCTGTAAAGTAAATCACACACAAAATTTACCCAGCCTTGGCAACCCCTGCCTACTGCTGCATTCCCAGATTTCTATTAGAATTAAACAGTATCCCGCTTACAAACACTCTACTAGACTCGCAAATCTTTTCTCCCGCTCACAAACACTCTACTAGACTCGCACACCCTGCTCCGCCTATAGAGTTTCGCATACTCGCAAACTCTGCTCCGCCTATAGAGTATTGCAAACTCGCACACCCTGCTCACTGAACTAATTCTAACTAGACAATCTGACACTACCTACAACCTAGGTGGTGATTTACAAATTCTTTGACTCGAAAAGAAAAAACAACTTCAAAAATACAAGCAGGAGCAAAAATTTTAAAATATAAACTTGAATCCATAATTTTTGCTCAAAATAAAACTAGACTTAAAACTTAAACCCTATTAACGAATAAAACTAAAACCCCCTTTATAATAAACAAGGCCGGCCCCTTGTTCTTTAACCCGATCCACTTTTATTCTCAATTGCAAAATGGCGGCCGATCCTTTGTTGCAGAAATTAGGGTTTTCTGAATATGGAGGTTGCGACTGTAAATGCTAGATTCTCTTGCTCTGTTGGTCGCTCCTTCTCTGATGAATGTATGCCTGGTTTGCGTTGCTCCTCTGTTGATCAATTATCTGATTTTCGTTGCTTGGGCCCTTTCGCAGCTGCTCCTTTGTTCGAGTTCACTGTTGCATGGCTTGCTCGTTCTCTGATGATCGAGTTCGTTGTTGATTCGGTATGTAATTTCTTTCGTTGCTCGTTTGATTGCTTGCTTTTTAACTCGATGCCGATGATGATGATTTGGGTTCAGTATTTATATGAATTCGAGTACACTTGCTTTCGTTCGTATCAATTCGATACTTTTCCAATTTTTCTATTGCTTGATGCGCACGGCTTTCCTGATTTACTTTCTGTCTTGATGCTCACGGCCTTGATTTTCAAACGTTTGATTTATCTTTGGTTCATACGGCAGAAACTTTCCCATTTTAATTTGCTTTGACTTTGGACCTTTTCAAAGATATGAATTTGACTTTTTCAAATTGTACGCACTTGATTTTTGAAATTGATTTCGTCTTGAGTCCCACGGCAACGAACTTTCCTCTTTTAATCTCAGTCAATATTTGTTTTCGTGTGGTTCCTTGTTGACTTCACTGTGATTTATTGCTTTGGTTTTCCAGCCCCTGTGAGCTTCGTCTCTGGCCATTTTCTCTGTTGGTATTGACCTAAATTTGAGCATTTCACAGTTTCATCTCTACTTGTTTGTAGCTGCATTGCTGTTGTCTGGTTGCACTTTGATGTTGTATATGTGATGCATTTGTCATTGATACTGTTGTTCAATTTCTTCCATTAACTTGACCATTTGTATACATACATTGTATGTTTCTCTGTTGCACTTTTATCATTTGAATTTGCACTGCTTCATGTTGTCACTTGATCTATTTCACTATGGTTTCATGCCTTGTAATTGCATTCCATTTCATGTTTGTATTGTTGCACACATTCCTTACTGTCACTGCCTGCTGTTTGTGGTCAATTGCTTCGAGTTGTTGATCATCCTATTTTGCATTTTGATACTCCATTGCTTGACCTGTCTCATTTCCATACTGAAGTTCACTGTTGCATTCCATTTGTGTTTGCTGTCACATTGGGCTTGCATTTGTGTACTGTGTCTTTGAGCTGCTGTGTTGATCACTGATGCGTTTGGTTTCCTATGTCTGATCATCCCTTCTGTTTTCTTTGGCTTCATTGACTTTGGCCATATGTGTTCATCTTGATTCTGCATCACTTGTAGCTTGCTACTGTGTTGCATTGAGTTGCTGTCGTCTGCACTTGCACACTCCATACTTTGGTATTGTTCCATGCTGTTACCTGGTCGAGCTGTGGTCTTCAAGCATATTGCCGTGATTGTAGTTTGCATTATGTTGCTTGTACCACTGGTTGATCTGAATTTTTGCTACAATCTTCATTGAGCTTGTATTGTCCACTGCCCTTGTGTACATGTTGATGAACTGTGTACATTTGCCTGAGTTTGTTTACTTGGTGGCATTTCTTTGTGATCTGCCTTGTGTTGAACCCAGTTTTAAAACTCGGGTTTGACCTTGTGCTCGTGTCGTGATTTTCTATATATTGCACGTGAGTTGAACCCGGCTTTTCATTTGGGTTTGACCTGTGCTCACCTGTCCCTGTAGCATTATCAAGTTTATACCAATGTGCACGGCCTTGTGGCATGTACAGTGATACACTGTGCACGTCACATTGTTCGTGTATGATGAATTCAAATGTGAATGATGACGAACAACCCAAATGACTGAGGCGAATCATATTTTCAAAAATCATATTTCATTTTATATTGCAAAAATATTTCTTTTTCAATTTTACTGCGTTAGTGAATATTTTTGCAGATTTCTCAGATGCTGCATTCAAACTGGAATGCAGTTGAAGACAAAATACGAGTGTGAGTGATATGTAGTGAGGTTATAAATGTAAATTGGAATGTGATGTGTTCAAAACTGTATATGTATAGTGAGAGCTTGAATTTGTACTATTCAAGATTGTAATAAATATTTGTTTGAATAAAATTTCCGTTTGAGTTCAAATTCCATTCAAATTCCGTGTAATTTATTTTATTGAACAAATATTTATTTAATCTATGAAAAATAAAATAGTACATTAACAAATACATTTAAATAAATGTATATATGTTTATTATCATCAAACAAAAATCCTATACTCGCATATTCCACAGATTGTTGTTTGATAAACATGCCGCCGAGACGTGCTAACCGTTTTCAAAATGTTGAAGATGTCTATAGAAGACAAGAAGCTGAGTAAATGGAACAACGAATCAATAAAAAGTTTGATGAAGGTATTGGAAAGTTAGAGAAATTGATGAATGACTTGAATCAAAGTCAAAGGAAAAGGTCACCAATCTCAAACCATGGAGGAAACAGAGTTTCGCCATCGGTTGCGAAAGTGAGGAGGGTGTCACCACAATCTTATCGAGATAGAAGAGAATCATCAGTTTCAATGAGAAGAGAATACCATGAATACAGAAATGAAGAGAGAAGAACTCCATGTGAGTTTGGTGATGAGCCATATCGTGATACTGAAAGACATAGTAGAAGAGATATGTGTGATCGTAGAGATGTTGATGGTCGAGATCGATACAGAAGTACATTTGATTATGATGAAGATGGTGATAGAGGTAGTATTCATTATCGAGATCGAGACCAAGTACGAAATCCATATCGAGATGTAGAAGATGATCGCAAATGGGAGTCAGGGATGAAAACAGAGATTCTAGAATTCAAATGAGGAATGATAGTGGAAGAGTTCCTAGATTGGTTATCGAATGTTGAAGAAATTTTTGACTTCAAGGAAGTACCCGAACATCGTAGAGTTAATTTGGTTGCTACTCGTTTGAGGGGAAGAGCTATGGCATGGTGGCAACAAACTAAACTTACACGGGAAAGAATGGGAAAGTCGAAGATTGTTTCATGGGAGAAGATGAAGAAGTTGATGAAGGCTACTTTCTTGCCTTATAATTTTCAGTCTCTTATGTATCAGCGTTTACAAAATTTGAGACAAGGGACAAAGTCGGTAAATGATTATGCAGATGAGTTTTATCAACCGATTCCAAGAAATGATATCATGGAGACAGAGGAACAGTTGGCAGTTAGATTTGTTGGAGGATCGAGAATGCAAATTCAGGATATGGTGAATATGTTTGATCCAAGATCCATTGCTGAAGCACACCAGAAGGCTCTAGCTTTGGAGAAGCAAGGTAGAAGAGGAGGAGGTGTGTTTACAAATTCCAACAATCAGGTGAAAGGGGCTAGTAGCAATACGAATGTTTCCAAGGATGTTAGTAAACCAATTGACAATGAAGTTGCTAAGACCAAGGTCAATAACAATTTCAAGTGTTACAACTGTCAGGAGTTTGGTCACAAGAGCAATGAATGTCCAAATCCTAAGAAGCGAACGATGGTTGTTGAGGTTGAGGATACAGAAGTAGAGTGTTCAAATTCACCACAAGTTGAGGAGGAGGAAGAATTATTGGCGGGAGACGAGGGATATTCTTTAATGATGAGGAGATCTTGCTTGACACCAAAGCAGGAAGAGGAGACTATTCGGCTGAGGAGTAATATTTTCCAGTCAACATGCACTATCTTGGAAAGGGTTTGCAAGTTTTTCATCGATGCAGGAAGTTGTGATAACATCATCTCTACAGAAGCTGTAAAGAAGTTGGCGTTAAAGACAGAAAAGCATCCCAAACCATACAAATTAGCTTGGTTGAGGAAAGGTGGGGAAGTGAAAGTTAATCGAAGAGCTTGTGTAACTTTTACCATTGGAAAGAAGTATAAGGATGAAATTTGGTGTGATGTGGTAGATACGGATGTATATCATTTGTTGTTGGGGAGACCGTGGCAATACGATCGAGCCGTGCAACACGATGGAAGGACTAACTGCTACAGTTTCATGTTCAATGGCACTAAAATCACTTTGGTTCCTAAACAGCGACAACAAAGTGAAAGCAAGTTGGAGGAGATTGAAGAACTAAAGACTCTGTTATCTTTGAAGGAGTTTGTCAAGTAAGTGGAGGATGAGCCTGAAGTATTTCTGTTAATTGGACGTGAAAGTAGTGAAGCGGTTGAAATTCCTGACGAAGTTAAGCTAGTGTTGAAGGAGTTTGAAGATGTATTCCCTGAAGAATTGCCAACAGAGTTACCACCGTTGAGAGACATACAATACCAGATTGATCTTGTTTCGGGAACTGTGTTACCACATAGACCACATTATAGAATAAGCCCAAAGGAGAACGAAGGGTTGAGAAGGCAGGTGGAAGACTTACTTGAATAAGGGCGCATACAAGAAAGTTTAAGTCCTTGTGCAGTATCAGTGTTGTTAGTGCCGAAGAAGGATGGAACTTGGAGAATGTGTACAAATAGTCGAGCACTAAACAAGATTACAGTGAGGTACAGATTTCCGATGCCTGGATTGGATGATTTGTTAGATCAGTTGAATGGAGCTGCTATCTTTTCAAAGATTGATCTGAAGAGTGGGTATCATCAGATTCGAATTCGACCAGGTGATGAATGGAAGACAGCATTCAAGACAAGGGAAGGGTTGTATGAATGGCTGGTCATGCATTTGGTCTTTCGAATGCACCTAGTACTTTTATGCGAGTGATGAATCGGATATTTCGACAGTTTATTGGAAAGTTCGTGGTGGTATACTTTGATGATATATTGATATACAGTGGAAGCACAGAAGAACATCTATAGCACCTGCGGAAAGTGTTAATGATACTTCATCAGGAGCAATTTTATGCGGCCATAAAGAAATGCGTGTTCATGATGCATAGTGTTTTGTTTTTGGGGCACGTGTTGTCCAAGGAAGGTATTCATGTGGATCAAGGTAAAGTTGAAGCAATCAAGGATTGGCCACAACCCAGGACTATAACTGAAGTGAGAAGTTTTTATGGGTTAGCATCATTCTACCGAAGGTTTATTCCACATTTCAGTAGCATGATGGCACCAGTGACAGATTGTATGAAAGGGAAGCAGTTTATGTGGACTGAAGAGGCTGAATCTGATTTCCAACAGATCAAGACACTCTTGACTACAACGCCGATTCTTACATACCCGCATTTTCAGTTGCTCTTTGAGCTAGATACTGATGCATCTAAGGTTGGAGTTGGTGGAGTATTAAGTCAGAAGGGTTAACCAATTGCTTACTTTAGCGAGAAACTTTCTGGAGCCAAGACAAGATACAGTACCTATGACTTGGAGTTTTATGCTATTGTCTAAGCCATAAAGCACTGGAGACACTACTTGTTTTATAAGGAGTTTGTGTTGTATACTGATCATGAAGCTTTGAAGCATTTGCAGGGACGGGATAAGATTGCAGCCAGGCATGCTTCATGGATCGCATACTTGCAGCAGTTTACATTTGTCGTAAAACATAAATCGGGAGCTACAAATCGTGTGGCAGATGCATTGAGTAGAAGAAATCACTTGTTGACTACAATGAGAGTTGAAGTGACGGGGTTTGATGTTTTGCCAGAATTATTTGTTGAGGATCCTTACTTTGCGAAGATTGTAGATGAAGTCGAGAAAGGGAAGACGGATGAGTATGTGTTGGTGAATGGTTTTCTATTTAAGGGAAATCGGTTGTGCATACCAGAATGTAGTTTGCGAATGAAGATTATGAAAGAATTGCATGAAGAAGGTCACATGGGAAGAGATCGTACCTTGCAGTTGATTTCTCAATCATATTTTTGGCCTTTCATGAGGAAAGAAGTTGAAAGATTTGTGCAGAGATGTCACATATGTCAAGTTTTCAAAGGGACGGCTACGAATGCAGGATTGTATATGCCATTACCCGTGCCTACTAGACCATGGGTTGATATTAGCATGGACTTTGTTTTGGGTTTTCCAAGAACTCAACGACGGAACGATTCTATATATGTTGTGGTGGATAGATTTTCGAAGATGGCACATTTCTTAGCTTGTAAAAAGACCGCCGATGCAGTCTGTGTTGCTCAATTGTACTTTAAAGAGGTTTATCGACTACGTGGACTACCTGAGACAATTGTTTCTGACCGGGATACTCGATTTCTAAGTCATTTTTGGTTGAGTTTGTGGAAGATGGTTGGAACTAAGCTGAATTTTAGTAGCGCCTATCATCCGCAAACAGATGGGCAAACGGAAGTGGTGAACAGATTTTTGGAAAACTTGTTGAGATGTCTTGTGAAAGATAATTTGAAGAGCTGGGATGTGAAATTGTGTCAGGTGGAATTCGTACATAATCATGCAGTGAATCGAAGTACTGGATTTAGTCCATTTCAAGTAGTATATTCAGCAATTCCGAAGGGACCGTTGGATTTGTCGACAGTGCCACGTCAGAAAGGGGTTGTTAAACGAGCTTGTGATTTCGTGAATGAATTGCAGAAGTGTCACCGGATTGTTCATGAACGATTGCTTAAGTCAAATGAGAAGTATAAGCAACTAGCAGGTAAGAAGCGAAGGAGTGTGGACTTCAAAGAGGGTGATTTTGTTTACGCAGTATTGACGAAAGATAGTTTTCCAGTTGGAACTTACAACAAGTTGGAAGCTCGAAAGATTGGTCCAGTAGAAATTTTGAAGAAGATCAATGATAATGCTTATCAGTTGGGACTGCCGGAGCATATTCACACCTCCGGCGTTTTCAACGTCAAACATTTGATTCCATATCACGGGGATGAACGTGTCGAAGAAGAGGAAAGTGTGAATTCAGGGTCGAATTCCTTTCAATCAGGGGAGGATGATGCAGCGTAGGATGTTAGCGATCTAAGTGTTGCAGTGCAATGTGGAAGACCACGTGCCTTAGGTCGCTCCTTAGGTCGCTGCAATATTAAGTCGCTCACCACAAGTAACTTAGGTCGTTCACCAACTATAAACGACCTAATGAGACATGAAAACCGACCTAACGAGTTAACGGTTCAAAAGGAGTTATGTAACGACCTAACATGGACGAGCTCACTTAGGTCACAAGCCTCCTTAAGTCGCTAAGTCGCAAACGACCTATCTTAAGTCGCGCATTCACTGAAGCGTTAAGTCGCTGCCTTCGTATGTCGTTGCCATGTGTTCTTTAAGCCGCTTCTTTAAGTCGCTCACTCTATGTTGTGGATTCTTAGGCCGCTCCAGTTGTTAAGTCGCTCAAGGCCTCCTGTGTTGTGCTAGGTCGCTTGAATATATTGAGTCGCATTGATGATTTGTTGTAAGTCGTATGACGTTGTATATATGTTAGGTCGTAACTCGTGATGTTGTATATGTTGTTAGATCGTGTGGGTAGTAACTTTGTAAGGCGTGGGTTGTGTGATCTGTTAAGTCGTGTGAGACTTAGGTCGTGGGTCGTAACTCGTAGGTCGTCGAGTGAGTTTGGTCGGCCGAACTGTGTGTTGTTGTAACTTCTATAAATAGCGGGTGAGTTGTATCATTTGAGTAGATTGATTTTGAATAAAATTTTGTTTGAGTGCTATGTGTCTCTTTAAAATTGAAAGTTGAGCGTTGTCCCCTTTCTCCATTTTCGGTTATTCGAGTGCGCTCGAATCAAAGGATTTGAAGCCGATTCACGGAATCTCGTGTGCGAGATCAACGTAGAAGAATCGTAGATCTTGTAACACAGTATTGTGCGCGATCAACGTGTTGGAGATAGCTAAAATCCGGTATCTCGCGAGATCAACGGATTTGGGCATTTTGGGTATTTTCAATCCATCGATTCAACTTTTCACCGTTTCATTCATTTTCGAACTTATCTGCCGCGTCTGTTATGCATTTATTTATTTTTAAGTCATTTTAAAGTGTTGTATAACTTTAAAAATGTTAATTGTATATGGTTTATATTTTTAAAGTCTAGTTTTAAATTATTAAGCTATTTTCATATTTACTTTCTATTTTTCCTTCAAATAATTATTTACTTTTCTTTTTTTATTTTATTTTGTTCAGATTTTATTTTTATTTTGCTGAAATTTATTTATTTATTTTGACTAAAAGAAATTAGAAATTCAAAGAGACAAGGCTCTTCATTTCTTCTGACTTTTCAGTAGCTAGTCTCTTCATTTCCTAGGCTTTTCATTTTCTCCTTGACAGCCGTACATTTCCCACTGCCTTTCATGTGAAAATACTTCTCATCCTCTTCAACTCACGGCTATTTCTCATTTGAGAAAAAAGAATCCAAGTTAATGGCTTCTCTTTATTCTTTTCTACCTTTCTTCCTTGAATTTGCCTTGTTTTCTGCTTGAATTTGCCTTGACTTCACATATGATTCTCAGCCTATCACCTCCACCATCAGCTCCACCATCTCCTTCACCATCTACAGCAGCAAACATCTCCCCCTCCTCTGACCATGACAAGTCGTGCCATCCAATTGAAGCCATCTCCACCAAACTTTGCTTAATACTCCAAATATTGCCTAGCCGAGCCTTGTATTCCCATTTCCTTCATGTTTAGCCTTGGCCACCACCTCTAACACCACCACCACTTGCTGCCATGACCTATAGCCATCATCATCACCTCTGACCTGACCTGAAGATGCACCAGGCTGAGCCCATAGGACCATAGGCCGAGCCTATGTACACCAAACTTTCCATTCCTTGACCCAACCCCCTTGCCTCCTTTACCTTCCACTTGTTTTGCCTTTACCTTCCACTTTCATGCCCTAAGCCTTGTCTCTAGACCATGGCTGAGCCATGTTGACACCTAGGCTGAGCCTAGTGCGGTGAGATCAAGCCCATTTGATCATGTGACAAGCTTATATTGTCGTGTGCAAGTCTTTTGCTTCTAATGTTTGGTCATCTCTCTTGTTTTGCAACTGTTTTGCAAACTAAAGTTGTTGATTTTATATTTGTATGTCGATATCTATATTTGTGCTTATGTATATTATATTTTGTGTTGTTTACAAGGGTCTCCATCTATTCAAACCAAATCGTGCTTGTCGTGCCTTTGGAATCGCTCTTGTGTGTGTTGTTTGTCTCTAGCTTTGATAAAGGTGAGTCTTTCTCACTCTTACATATTTACTTATGAAATGGTAATCGATAACAAGTGTTTAGTAATTAAAAATATTTATGCAAGTTGATGATGATCATATGATATGCTATGATTTGTTATTATCATGTTAAAACTGTTAATTATCACCTGACATCTGATATATGACATTATATTGTGACATTGACATTTTTATATTGTTTATGCATATGTTCACACTACAAGTTCCCTGTTAGAATAGAATCACTATGGGTTGAAATGATACATACCCGAACGGACTTTAGAATAGGGACAAATCGTTATGGGCTGAAATGATAGGCCTGAGCGATTTTTATTTATTTTTATTTACTTGGGATTGCGGGTTTGAAATGATAGAACTCGGTTTTCTTTTTAAATTGCGGATTGGAATGATACATATCCGTATCACTTAACCTAGGTTAGAAAATTATATACAGACCCCGTGGTATATTTTTAAATGATTTTTATTAAAATATGTATTTTTAAAAGTATGAAATTTTGATTTAAAAATATATATTTTATGGTTTTAAAAAAATTAAATATTAAGTCTTGAAATTGTGAATTTAAGTACGTAAATTTGATATAATTGTGATTTTTGACTTTAAATTTTATTTTAAAATGTAAATAAATAATGGAAATTAAATTTAAAGTTTTGAAACGATATTTGAAGTAAAATGTTAAGTTTTATTAAATTTATAAGTTAATAAACAGTGAATTTTGACTTAATAAATGAAGGGAGTTTTTAAATTGAATATTTGATCTTAAAATTTTATTGTGTTAAATCATATGTTAAAATGATTTTAAATGTGAAATTTTGAAGTCTAGAAATATGATTTTCAAGTTATAATAGTAAAAATTTGGAGTTTTATTATTATTTTTGAAAAGCTAAAAATGAAATCTAGAATTTTATAGCATTTTAAAAATGCTGTAGTCTTTTGACAACATTTTTAAATGTTGTTGTTTTGAATCTAACAAGGTTTGAAATAACTAAATATATATTACGGCATTTTATAAATGCTGTTATTCTTGAACTAAACCATTTTGGAAACTATAAGCTACGATAGCACTTTATAAATGCTGTCGTTGCTATAATTTGACAATGTTTGAAATGTTATAGATTTTAACACTATTTGAGTTATATTTTAAAGTGTTAAATGATTTAACTTTTGGAAATTTATTAATTGTGAAATTTAAGAAGTTTTTAGTATATTTTAATTTTTAAATTTGAATTTTTAAGGAATTTAAAGGTGAATTTGAATTTAAATAGGGTTTACTTGGTTATGTGTTAAATGGAATGAAATGTAATGAGATAAATGAATTTTTGAATGTAATTTGTAATGATACTTGAAATAATAAATGAATGACTTATTTGATTTAAAAATGATATTTAAATTTGAGTATTTGAATTTGAATTCAAATAATGATGTAACAATGAGGTTTTGAAAGGATCTGATATTTTAATGATTTTGAAATGGTTTGGAAATGATTTGATCTTTATTTTGATAAAGAATATGAATGTGGAATAATATTTGATTTTGATTTATTTGATAAAGGAATATTTGAAGTTTATATTTGTATGAAAAGATATTTGGTTTAATTGTAATTTAAGTTTATTTAAATAATATTGGATTTACGAAATGAATATTTCAAAACTAAATAATAATGAAGTTAAATTTGAGATATATGAAATATTAAAATTTAGTTTTGAAATGTGTGATATTAAAGCTTTGAATTATATTGAAAGATTTAATAGTTTATTTTGTGGATCAAATCTATATTTGAAATTTATAAGATTTAAAATGTTTTGTTGGAAAACTGAATTTAATTGAAACTGGTGGTTTGAATTGAATTAAATTGGAAATTGGAAATTTTGGCTTAATTGAATAAATTTGTAAAGTGTAAAGAATTAAAGGATGATTTCAAAAGTATGATTTCAGAATGTTATGATTTTCAAAGTGTAATGATTTCAAGTATTTTGGTTTCGAGAAGTAATAACTTTGAAAGTATTATAATTTTTGAAAGGTGAATATATGTTTTGGTTTCGAAGTATAAACTATTTTGATTGAATAAATAGTTTTGAAATAAAAAAAGGGTTTTGTTTCTAAGTATAAACTATTGTGAAAGGAATATAGTTTGAAATGAAATGATTTGATTTTTTGAAATATAAACTATTCTGAAATGACCACGGCGTTATAATAACGTTTGGTTGTTAAAGAGGCCGGGATCGAAAGTTGTCACTCTCTGCCAACTCCAAAAACCACTTTAACAACCGTGTACGCGGTGGAGATTCCAGAATGAAGTAGGATGGTGGCGACGATCTTGAGGTATATTACGTGGACCCAACTTCTGTGAGTTGGCATAAGGTGGCTAAAACAGGAGCGATCTCGGGCCAAGTGAGGTCATTCCTCCGATCGGACACATTCCTTCGATACTATACTCTTACTTATGATTGATTAGATGACCATCCTCCGATTTTGATTTGGGAGTGTGTTCCGAGGTGGGCGTATGTGGCTGCTGCGTTACCACCAGCCCGTGTGCGTAATTGGTATATCTACCCTGGCATTGCCTTGTGTGCCGTGTCACCTACCATACCGAGCTTTTACTACAAGTTTGTTTTTCTCCCGTAGCCCGTGGAGTATTTAGGGTAGTCTCCCGATCTGGAGATATACTGATACTGGATGGACTACTGGGACTATTATATGTGAAGGGTGATATGGGTAGCCCGTAACGCTATTTAAAAGTAAGTTTATTTTACTGTAGACATTATTATAATAGCGCAATATTACTACATAGTAAATAGTTTAACGGATCCTTAAAGGATGGGCGATCCCAAGCATCCTTTGAGTTACTGATGCATTTTGTTATTGTTCACTTGAGTTGATTTATAGTTCATAAGTATTTATGTCCTGACTCGAGTGTCTTGTATTTTGCTTTACGCTCGAGTCAAATTGAGTGAGTTAGCATTCAAAATTCACCTTTGGAGCTGGAGCTTTCCTTAAAGATCCAGCCATCTATTTTGCTTTCTGTATCCAGTGATTTCAGTGATGTATTCTGGTTTGTACCTGATGTATCTTGTTACTCTTCTGTTGTATCTTATTTAACTCTGATGTATCTTATTTTTATATAATAGCTTCATGAACTACTATCTCTTTTAATTCCGCTGCATTATTATTTACTCTGTGTCTGTAATCTATGATTATGTATTTACTGTATATTCTGAGATTTGCTAAATTTTATGTACAACGCAGTATTTTGAGCAATTCAAGTCCGATATGTGTGGATGCGAATGATTGAAAATATCATGTTGTTACACTTTTGTAGTAGAACAACCTTACTAACTATAATCGAGCATGGTGTCTTCTTGTAGTATATACTTGTAATCTTAGTAAAGTTTGTGTATGTATATATATACATACGATTGTGTAGTTGTTATCATTGAAACATATACTGAAGGTTCTGACAGGCAGACCTTACGATCGAGCCGCCATGGTGAATACTGGTCAATTTGGTTTCCTCCCGAACCATAAAAGAAGCTGGACAAGGTAGACTAACGAATATAATACATACAGTGGCTGCCATATGGCTCTACGAATAAGTCACCACATGAGTATTAAATACTCGATGTAGAGAGTATCATATGTAAAAAATCCTGTATTGGGTGTCATTCAAGAAGGAAAAAAATTGAATAAATAACACAATGGCAATCCAAACTCGCCCTTCTTTATTCTATATGACGAGTTCAAAGAATAACCGGAGAAATATTATCGAATTCCCTATCCTAACCACTATTATAACCCCGTTCGTTCTTATTTCTCGTTACACAGAATAGATACAACAAATCAAATAGAAAGGATGTCATCACCATATCATATTAAAACAAAATTAAATCATATCAACGGTGAATCGTTCATGTAATTCAACTAATGTACAAAAAGAGAATTCACATGAAAGCGTTATAGAATAAATTGTTCGATTAAATATACAACACCACATACATATGTGTGTGTGTATTAATAAATCATTATTATTGTTCTTTTTAAAACAAAATTGAAAACTTATATTAATAATAAATCATTAGTAAATATTCTTTTCTAACAATATAAACACTAATATTTATAATAAATCATTGATAAATGCTCTTTTCTAAAAATAAACACTTATATTAATGATAAATCATTAATAAATGTTCCTTTTTAACAAAATAAACACTCAAAAATAAATAAGTATATATATATATATATATATTCTCTTTTCCATAATTTACTAATTCTATAACCTTTTATAAATTTTATTAATAATTTACATTTCAAAATAACTTTGGAAAGCTCGTTGCTTTCTTTGATTACAATTTCAATATACTAAACATTCTTTTAGGTATACTCTTATCACACACGCGGATATATATACATACATATGTATGTATAAGATAAGCGTTTAATAAATTTTGTTAATAATTTACATTTCAAAATAACTTTGGAAAACCCATTGCTTTCTTTGATTACAACTTCAATATACTAAACATTCTTTTAGTTATAATTCTTATTATATTTTTGTACGAGTGTTACAACACGCGCTTCACGCGCGACAATAGTATACCCTTCGCGGATAAATTAATTTTTTTTGCAAATTATATATGCTTAACATATTCAAAAAAAATAATTTCCATAAATATTTAGCTATGATTTTACGTTGAAATCATGTGCAATCGGTTTGAATTTAAATTTCTAAGTTGCATCGTTTAATTTTTAGGTTAGTTTGAATTTTTATTTTTAAGTTGTATCGTTTAATTTTTTTGTTTGTTTGAATTTTTTTTCTTTCCGTTATCAATTAATAAAAAGCAAAAATGTATACAAAATTTATTTGTTAGATCATGTTTTTAACCAATATTAAGTTTGATAATATATGTAGAAGAGCGTTATGAATTTGCAAAAAATTATATTTGCTAGATCCTATTTTTAAGTGATATTAACATTTGTTAATATCTATAGAGAGATGTTTTTGCATATTGGCGTTGATACCGGGCAATTATCATGTTTTCACTTAAACTCGGGAATTTTTTTTTAATATAGTCTATTTACTCCCTATTTCAACCTGTTTTGATTCTAAAGTATGATAAAAGGTTGAACTTCTTAACGCTACCCACCGTAATGCATTTGACAATAATATTACACGTAATAAAAGTACGGTGTTATATGCATGAGTTTAGTATCGAATATGTGGATACTATTATTTAGGCCCCATTAATAGATGCATTGAGTTTAGAAGCAGATCTGCATATGCTATTTTTTAGGATCAATTAGTGGAGATTTTTTTTTTAAGAATTGTATATAAATAGCAATTTTGAAACTTCACGGTTGATCCAAATATATATATATATATATATATATATATATATATATATGTATGTATATATGCGACACGATTGATGACACAAAAAGGATGTCTATCATTAGATCACCCCCTAACGTCCACCTTCCATATAAAGAAAAAAGATTCGATGATTCAGATCTTTTATGTCCTCAATTGTGTCATCAATTTATGTTAAAATAGCCGGTATATATTAATTAATATACATATATTAGATTAGATTCTAAAATAAAATGAGTACTCAAAGGGTTCAGCATATGGCATGTAAGCATGAATCCTAACAATGTAGCTCAAGGCATTAAAATATGCATGTAAACATGTGAACAAATCACGCACGCAAAGAAATATATTTCAGCAGATGCAGTAATATCTAGTTATACTTGGAACAGGCGAAATATATAATAAGTCATGCAGAAATATATACTTTACTTGAATCTATATGAGAAGTCATGCAGACAGGCGAAATATGTATTTATTCTTGGAACAAGAAGACAAAATGAAAGTGAATCAACACACATACACGCTATTGAAAAGTAAGGCATTAAACAGAGTAGAAAAAGGTGTGTATGTGTGCTTGCACACACACGTATGAAGCTCTATGCTGTTTGGGAACCCTGCAAGGGTCTTACCACCTTCTTTGTTTACTAGATTTGAGTCTTTTGGATACTTTGGGATTATATTGTATGCAGATGATTTATGCTTGTGGGATAGGGTGAATATAGCAGACCAGCGGATCTGAAGGTCGACAATCGTTCGAATTTGGTAAAGGTTGTCGCGGCACATGTAGAAGGACATAGGACTTATAAGGATTCCGACGGACCGATTTACTATATCACCGTTGTTGACGTTCGTCAAAGAGGCCACGGGATCGGCTTGGGTTTTCTTCGGCTAAGAAGACCTCGATCTCGAAACCTTTGAAGTATCTTTCTCATAGGTGCCTCTGTCTGTATGGGAAATTCACTGCTAAAAGATCTCGCCCAGTGTCCTCTTTCCCCCGCCGCCTTCCAACTTGCGGGAGTATCCAATGAAAACTTCCAGATACTCATGCCCGATCGTAAGACTGCCTGTTGAACGACCGATGGCACGTTGCTCCGACCTGTCTATGTGTGCGCGCGCGCGGGCGTGCATGTGCTCTCACTCAAAAATGAACACAGACCATCACTGCGCACACACTCAACAGCAACATTCGCAAGACACGCATATTTACTTATATATGTTCACGCATGGAAAGAAAAGACAGCAGGTTGGGCAAATATAAAACATAAATGATTACACAAAGGCTACTCTACTACATATTCACACAAAGTACACATTATATAAATCTCATTCATCGTATTCTATTTCTCAAGCTTAAGTGTACATGATATGAGAACTTTATTCTCTGTCTCTCCCCGTATACATGTGTGTGTATATATGTATATATGTGCGTACATTGACTTAATTAAAAAAGCGCACACATATATGTACATACACATACATATATACATATATGTACATATGTGTCGTCTTTGTGCGACGGTGGGGAATTCGTGCTTGCTGGATCTTTCGTTCGTAGTTGCCCACCATTCGATGCTATCGGCACTGCCCTATTGGCAGTTGCGTCCGGTCCTATCTCCTTGATTTTCACTGGTATTAAATCGGTTGAGATTAGGGTTTTTACCCTTTTTGACTTTGGGGCTATTGCCAGATCCCCATTTTTTTGGGTTGATTTCTGTTTCATGGAGGTGTTGCCGGTCTCTGATGCCGGTTTGCAGTACCGTCCTCCTCCCATTCTGTGTTCTCCGCTGATTGGCGCTGATTGGGAGGTGATGGCCCATGCTAGCGACGACGCGTCGGCTTTGAAGAGGGATTTCGCCACCCTTTTCGAACCATCGTTGTCTTTTGCTGCCGATTGTGGGTTATTGCCGAGAGGGGAGGAGACTCTGGTGGTGGATTCCGTGTGTTGTGTCTCTGACCTTGGTCTTGTTCACTTGGACGATATGGATTTTACCACCCTCTTCGTGTCGTCTGTTTCGTTCACGTCCGATTGTGCTTTTCTTCCTGATGGAGTTGAGTTGTTGGTGGTGGACTCGGTTGGTTGTGATATTGGCTTTGGATCGGATTTCTTGGTCGAAGGGGATTTCATCACCCCTCCGGTTGAGGCCGCGGTGATACCATTCCACGCCTCTCACTCGGTGGATTGTGTATCTATGGTTGGTTCTGGTGGTTTGGGAGTGGTTAGCATCGATGCGTCGGTTGGGGTATCGGTACTTTGTGCTTTCGGCGGTGGTTTTGGTGTAGCTTTGGATGTTTTGGTCGATGGGAAATTGGTTTCCTCCAGGTGGGTTGTGGCTTGTCCCCCCTTTGTTCCTTCCTTGGTGTTTCGTGGTTTTGGGGTTGAGAGATGCAGGTTGGCGGTGGTTAGTGGTGTTTTTGGTATTGGATCGGTTTCCTCTCTGGATTGGTCGGTCTGCTCTTCTCATGCAGGAGGGGTGGTTTTCCCCTGTCTGTTAAGTGGCTTGTTTTGCGAGCAGATTGTGCCCGGTTGCTCTGTTGCTCCTTTCGTCCCGCCGCTGCAGGCTTGTGGCGCTTTGTCCGGTCAGGTGAGTATTTCGTTGGTGCTCTTCCACTTGTACGATGTTTTTGGGTATTTGTTCTCTTGTCGTATTATGCCTATTGGGTTATTCCTTGTGTTTTTGAGCCTTGACTCGCTTCGGCGAGTGCTCCCTGACACTTTTTGCATTGTTTTGGATGATGACGTGTCAGGTCCCGTAGGCATTGTTTTCTCCGTTTGGAGCAGACAGTGTGGATCTCTATCTTGGTTTTTTGTTTTGAGCCATAGCGAGGCCTGGTCAGTGTCGTTTGTGGTTTTGTATCGTCCGTCTGTTCTGGTTGATCACCATTGGTGTCTACGGAGTTATTTTTCTGCCTGGGTCGATTGGCTTAGGCGGTGTTCCATTCCTGGTCGCATAGTGTACCCTGTTGCGGTCCACTATGCGGGACGCCTGGAATATTACCAGTCATTTGCGATTCGAGCAGGTGATAGCTCTGTTAGAGCCACAGGGCGAACCTCACCTGTCTCACGGGTCTGTCTCATTAGTGACAGTCCGACATGGGTTAGGTTCCTACAGCATCGTGGGTTGCGTATTATTAGCTCCCCTACATATCTCCGTTTTTCCTTATCTGTCTCGGATTCTTCGGCTTCTCCTCCGCTTTGTTGCTCTTCCCGTTGCTCTCTTCCTTCGTCTTCTTGCGCCTTTTCGATCAACATCCCGTTGCTTAGTGTAGAGGAAATTGCGTTGATTAATAAGCGGCTGTCTCGTCTTACCGAGAACTCTGATCCATCCAGATCCTCTTCTTCTCTGGCCGATTCGAAGGAGAGTTTAGGTTCTTCCTCATTGTCCGAGACTAGGCGTCAGCCTCTTCGCAGATCTTCTCGGCGTTGTTCGCGTGGCGCTACCGGCATCCCCCGGACTATCCGTACTCGCTCTATAGCGGCGACTGAGCAGATCGACCGGTCTGCTCTATCCTCCTTGTATCGTATCTGATTTGCGTCTGCGTTGTCTTCTTTGGCTTGTCCTTATCTTTCTGTTTTTTGTTGTCTTCATGTCGAATTTTCTTTTTTGGAATATTCGTGGTATCGGCAACGAAGCTTCCTCTGCTAGACTTAGGCGGATTGTCCGTAAGCATTTCATTGGTTTAGTGGCTATTTTAGAACCCTTTTTGGGTTCTGGAGAGATTACCAAGGCTATTCTGTCGCTTGGTTTTGGCAGTGCTGTGTCTAATATCTCGGGTAAGATCTGGATTCTTTGGTCCAAAGAATTCGTTGTTCGCCCTGTTTTTGACTCGTCTCAACTATTATCTGTCATTTGTTCCTCTCCCGATTTCCTGCAACCGTTCATTTTTTCGGCGGTGTACGCCAAGTGTGACCGGTTTGACAGATTATCTCTTTGGGATGACATTTTGTCTCTTGTTGTCCTCGGTTGCTCGCTTTCAGTGGTGGGGGACGATTTCAATGTTGTCGCTAACCAGGCTGAAAAGGCAGGCGGGTTGGCCGTCAATAGGCTCTCGGTTTCTGATTTTAATTCTTTCATTGTGAGTTCCGGGTTATCTGAAATCCCTTTCGTTGGCCCTGCTTTTACTTGGTCTAATAATCAGGTAGGGCCGAATCGGATTCTATCCAGGTTGGATAGGGTTTTTGGGTCTGCTGAATGGTTTCTTCTCCCCTTTTCCTTTTCTGTTACTCATCTCCACCGAGCCTGCTCTGATCATGCGCCGTTGGTTTTACGGTGCGCTTCGCGGTCCTTGTCGGGACCTTCTTCTTTTCGTTTCCTTAGTATGTGGAGTTCCCACCACAGTTTTTTGCAGGTGGTGGAGGAATCGTGGTCCGCTCCCATTTTGGCTGCTCCCATGGGGGCCTTCTCTCGGAAACTTCAGCGTCTTAAGTCTTGCCTTAAGACATGGAATTCCCTTGTTTTCCGGAACATCTTCGACCGTGTGCGAGCGGCTGAAGAATCCCTGATTATTGCCGAATCTTTGTTCGACGAGAATCCTTCAGCCGAGAACAAGGAGTTATGGGCTACCGCCCAACTCGTTTTCTCTTCGGAACTTCGCATTGAAAACTCCTACCTCCGTCGGAAGGCGAGGATCAAGTGGGTGATCGAAGGTGATGCAAACTCGAAGTTCTTCCATTCTTCTATCCGGAAGAAAGCTAATTTGCTTTCTATCCGTGAGATTCTGAGACCGGACCATTCTGTGGCTTCGACTCCGTCTGAAGTTGCAGAGGTTTTAGTTTCTCATTTCCAATCTTATTTGGGTTCTCCGTCGGTGTCTGACCCGATTTCGGACATCCTGTCCTTCATTCCTCGGCTAGTTCCTGCTGAGGGTAGTGCCGATTTAGCTTTTCCACCTTCGCCAGAAGAGATACGTGCCAGTGTCTTTGCGCTCAGCAAGGATAGTGCCAGTGGGCCAGATGGTTTTAATGGATCCTTCTTTCGACGTACCTGGCACATCATCCAATCGGATTTCTGCTTAGCTATTCAGCATTTTTTTTCTGGTGTCGTTCTTCCCATTAGCTGGTCTTCCACTAACTTGATCCTCATCCCTAAGTGTGATAATCCGCGGATGTGCTCGGAATTCCGTCCGATCAGCCTGTGTGACTTCGCTAATAAAGTCATTTCTAAGGTCCTGGCCATTCGTTTGGCTCCGTACCTTGATCGCATTATCTCCTCCTCTCAGGCTGGCTTTGTAAAAGGTCGTTTGATCACTGATAACGTCCTTTTAGCCCAAGAACTCGTTTCTCAGATTGACCGTAAGGTCAGGGTTTCTAACATTATTTTCAAACTTGATATGGAAAAGGCCTATGATCGTATGTCTTGGTTTTTCATCATCAAGGTTCTTCGTGCCTTCGGTTTTCCTGAAACCCTTATCGATTTGGTTTGGAGGCTCATTTCCAACTGTTGGTTTTCTGTTATCGTTAACGGATCTGCCAATGGTTTTTTCAAAGCTGGTAGAGGTATCCGCCAGGGCGATCCTCTATCCCCAACTCTTTTCGTTATAGCGGCCGAGGCTTTCATTCGTGGCATCCACACTTTAACGGTCTTTGGTCAAATTCAGCGTTTTGGCATTCCAAGTGGGTGTCCGCTCATCTCCTCTCTGTCATTCGCGGATGACATTGTCATCTTCTCTAACGGTAATCGTTCCTCTATTCGCCGCCTTATTCGTTTCATTCAGTTGTATGAGAGGTGTTCGGGCCAACTGGTCAACTCAGCGAAGAGTTGCTTCGTTCACGCGAAGGACATGGGTCAGTTGAGAGTTTCATGGGTCGAATCTTATACCGGGTTTAGGGCTGCTTCCCTCCCTCTTCCTTATCTGGGTATTGTTCTCTACAGAGGTAGGAAACTGAACGCCCTTTTCGATCCACTTTCGGACAAAGTTAGGGGAAGGATTATCCGTTGGAATGCGTCTCTCCTGTCTCAGGCTGGTAGATTGGTGCTTATCCAATCGGTTTGTGCTCTTTGGGTGTTCATGTTTTCGCCGCGATGACCCCTACTTCCTCCTTCTTTCGTTCGTTCCAATCTTTGGCTTCTTCTTTCTTCTGGGGTTCGAAGGGTGACAATCGTCGACATCATTGGGTGTCTTGGGATGTTATCTGCCGTCCTAAGAGTGAGGGTGGGTTAGGATTGCGTAATCCGAAGGACATCTGCTTGGCTTTCGCATGCAAGTTGTGGTCCAGGTTTGGGACTAACGACTCCTTATGGGCGAAATTCCTTCATGCTAAGTACCGGAGACTGGCTGCTTCGGGGTTCTCCGGTTCTCCTTCATACGCGAGTGAGACTTGGAAGCATATGCAATCGGTCAAAGTGCTCGTTGATTCTCATAACGGCCTCTCCGGTTGGGATGGTGGTCCGTTCTCTATCTTGAAGGCTTGGTCCTCTTCTAGAATCCCTTCTCCCGTCCTTCCCATTTTTTCTTTCATTTGGGACGTCCGTATCCCTCCTAAAGTTTCTCTTCTTGTGTGGCGATCCTTCCCTAATGGACTCTCAGTTGATGAAAACCTTCAACGGATCGGCATTCCCTTTGTTTCTCGTTGTAGATGCGGCGGCAACGGGGAGACAGAATCGGTGAATCATCTGCTCTTCGTGGGCTGGTGTGCCAGGTCCTGCTGGAATTACTTCGGTAATTTAGTGGGGGTCGTGGTTCCATCAACTCATCTATTGATTTGCTGTCCTCTTGGTGGTTTCGTTGTTCTGGTCGTTCCCTTCGTTCTATCATCTTTCGTTTAATTCCTTGTCTGATTTGCTGGCACATTTGGTGTGCGCGGAATAAGGCAATTTTTGACGAGACTCGTATGGACCCCCTCTTAGTTATTCGGAAGGTTCGAGATGATGTTTTCTTGGCATTTCGGGGCCGTCCGTTCAGAGGTACAGTCAACTCTCGTTCCGTACGCCTAGTGAATCTATCATCGATCACCTGTAGTAGTTCTTCTATTAGAGCCGGAATTGGTTGATTGCCTCTCCGGAGACTGGTGGTTCTGACTTTCTAGTCTCCTTCTTGCCCTTCTTCCCCCCCCCCCTCCCTCCCTTATTTTCTCACTTTGCGGCTATTGCTTTCAAGTTATGGCATTTAGGGGTGTTTGTGTTTCTCCATCCGTTTTCTGTTTGGAGCTTGCTTAGAGGGATTCGGCTTCTTCTTTTCGGCTATTGGTCATTCAGTTGCTGGGATGTTGGCTGTTTATTTATTCTACTTTCTTTGACGGTCTTCTGCTGGGCTTGATATCTATTTGCTTGGTTGTATCTATACATCGTAGTCGGACGGTGGCATTGCCGGAGCTCGATTACGATGTTGGATGACAGGTGGGTTTCTGGAGTTATTCGGGTGTGCTGTGTGCCTGCTGGCAGTGGTCCTTTTGAAGCGTTTCTTGTTAGAGGCTTTTGTTTCATCTTCTTGGCTATCTTTGTGTATTTCTCTTGTACAATCTCGTTTTTGTTTATTTTCCGTTACCTGTCAGGCTTGTTGACAGCTTTTGGTTGTTCTTATATAAAATGTTTTTTTTTTAAAAAAAAAATACATATAGACACATACATAGATATATACATATATACACATACATAGATATATACATATATACACATACATGTATATGTGTATGTATAAAAAGCTAGCAATGTAAAATCACTGCTTAAAACATAACAGAAAAATAGTCATACATGCTTCTCTCACGCACGTGATCACAATACGCAGATATACACACCGACACTAAACAAACACACATACTCGCACGCATGAACAGGGGACAAACACATAAAACATGCACCTGAACACGTAACAATGCAGCCTAGATCATCACGTGTACAAACACGAAAAAAAATATACATTCAAAACGCACGCAGGAAAGGAAATTTGAAGGTCTAGGATAAAAATTTCGCAGGCAAGAAATCATGATAGGGGCTTGGACAAAACACAGTAACATTGAAGTAATTTTTGCAACCCAACGTCATATATTTCCAAAAATTTGAAGATTAGACAAAGATTTGTGAGTTAGGTTAACTCACCGGTAAATCAAAGTTTCATCATCTTCCATCTCTCTCCTACACACCACTCTACCTAAATTTGAGAATTTTATGTAATTTATACAGTTTGATTTATTTATTTATTTTTGAAATGGTGAAGGTGGGTTTCAATAGCATCAAGAAAAAGAATAGAAGATGACCACCTGAAAAACGTCTGACCGTGAGCGAAATAAAGAATAAAGAAAAATCTAGATTTAGAATTCTCTAGATTTGAGAACTTGGGCTTGAGTATTTGAATTTGGGCCTGGACCTTAAAAATGAAGGGTGAACCGTGAACAAACAAATATATAAATATATCTTCGTTTGTTTATAAACTAAATACCATTTAATGTAAATAAAATACAAATTACATTTGAAAATCACTACAATATTATACTTCAATTATATGATTTTATTCCAAATATCATTTTCATATTTTAGCTTGTTTAAATTCAAATATGCTATATTTTTGCTTTAAACCCAAAATTAATAATCTCCAAACCAATTTATTAATAAAATATCTGAATCCCGATTTAATTAACTAAATTGCTATTATTAACTTTAATTATTAATTTAAAAACCGCGTTGTTACAAACTTTCCTCTTAACAAAATTGCATCCTCGCAATTTCCTATAAGGTGGAATCTACAATAAACCAATTATACCAACTTAGTCAAATTATTTTAATTTCATTTTTAATACTAAAACATTTATTCAAGAGAAAATTGCTTTATAAAATTTAAAAATCAATTTTTTAATAAAATTCCTTTTCAATTATTATTTATATTACATATATTTTTTCTTTCAAAATTCAATTTTATTAAAATTCAAACACAATTCAAATCAAACTCTTCATTAAACAATCTTAAAATATTTTAGCCAAAATCGTAAACTTATTTATAAATTTTCTACTAACATTATCTTTTGTATTTTTATAAAATGTCTTTTAATGTTTCTTAATTTCAAACATTTCATATTTTAAAAGTTAAGTTTAACTTCTTTTTTGCAAACTCTTTTCACAAATTCAACAAATGTTTGATTTTCTTTTTAAACAGTTGTGTGGAGAAAAGTTTGAACTTATTCACCAAATTTAACACTTTAAAACTAAATCTAGGTTCCTTATCAAAAGAATTTCCGGTTAGATAGATTTGTTAATAAAAGTAAAATATCAAAACAGATAATCTTCCAAATTTCAAAATCAACGCTTCTTTTTCCTTCGCTAATATTAGATTTCTAATTCTATATATATTTATATGCACAAATTCTCAAATACTATAAAATGAAGTGATATTGCCTCACCATGTATTATAGTGATTACTAATACAATTGGCTGCAATATTAACCATCCAATCAATACTGCCTCGCCAGTGATAACGGCTATGCACTTAATCTAATGGCTGTAAATATCACCAAAATACATACTTACATGAAATATACTTTACAAACCGTTTGCTAATACATTAAATTTAAACTTTGGTTTCCTAATCCTTTACAATTATAAATCTCAAATATCATTTAACCAAAATAATTTTTTCTTTACTTAATTTCCCATTTAAAACATTCATTTTTATTCCAAAATATTTTAATCTCCCATAAAAACTATTGTATCTTTCAAAATCATCATGTTCAAGTGTCTCATTTAAGCGTTTAATAATTTCTATCGAATACTGTGCACCCGCATCGACCAAAATCCTAAACACACTCAATGGACATGTTAACAAAATTTCTGTTTCTAAAACATCTGTAAGTATTACATTCACAAACTAAATACACTAGTCTTAATAAAATAATTTTCAAATCCTCATTTAATACTTTATTTATAGTATATACTTTTCAAATAATTTCTAGTTAAAACACATACTAATTTTTTTTTAAACATTTTCAAACGGCCTTTAAAACTCACATATCTTTATTTATATTACTCAACAAACTATTTCGAAAAAAAAATCTTTTACTATTATATTTATTTCCAATAAGCATAAACCAAACAATTAAATTTATTTCATAACTTTGATAATTATACATACATACAGATATATATCCCACAATCAAGTTCAATTTTTGCAATTTCATATTATCAAAAACTTAAGAGATTAAATAAAGGTACTTAGCGGAAACTAATAATTCCACTGTGCACTCTGATAAAAAAACAAATCAAAACTCAAATACACAATCTCTCAAACCAAACATTACAATGCAATATCAAACCGTCCAAAATTATAAAGATAAATGTTATTGGTTGGATTAATTCCTTACATCATTGTTACTCCAACCGTTTTCTTCATACTTTATAGATATTGTAATATAAATAAATACGTACAAAATATAAGTACGTCTCAGATGATTACCCTAGTAATCATCATATGTATATGTACCTATTATCCTTAAAATATGCTAACTAACCATTACACTCAAGGGAACATGGACTCCAATTCTCATCTAAGGTCTCGATTCATGTCTCTTATATTCAATGTATTATTCTGAACCTGCTTTGATACCATCCATGACACCCCACATCTATACTTATATTATATAATAGTATTATAGAGTAATACTCTTGGAGAATGAGGCTGCATAAGGTACACACATAAATATATTTTTAGACTAACACTGATACATATTAAAAAATCTAATATATAACTTACATGTACGTACATAGTATCAGTATAATGCAATAGACATGGGTGCCTCTAGAACAGAACAATACATAATATACAAAATCATACAGAGAATACATAGTCCATTTCAACGATAACATATAATATTTAATACAATAATGTTATAAGAATGCAATACAATTCAAATATCAATTATACACATACAATGAACAAACATTAAGTAACAATTCCTAACAATAATACTCCTCTAAGCCCAATAAACAAGTGTGGTAAAGTCTCTGTATCTGAAATTTCTTGGGCTGACTCGAGCATTATAAAATAATACACGGGTCAGACTATGTTTAATCAAGGATTGTAATAAGGTGATACAATATAGATAAAGAAGAATAATATGACACCACTATTAAAGACAACCAAAATAACAAACAACGTGTCAAAGTATCTTACATAAATATAGAATAACTCTCAAGGCATTACATCACCCAAATATCTAAAATCTATATAATATGATCAAATCTGATATTAAGATGCCATTACCCATTTAGAAACTTATCAAATCAGAAATTACGTAATTAACACAAATGGGTGAATCATACACATTTAGAAAGCATCGACTAAATCCATCAAACATCAATAAGTGAGATATCACTAAGCATATCTGGCTAGAACAAAGCAAAACCTAAATATATTTCTCAATCTTATATTATAAATGTTGTCATCAAATTACTAAAATCAATCAGATAGATCAGAGCCAGCTTATAACAATATCCAAATATAATCAATGATAAATATGGTGTCTTCCTGTAAAGAATAAGCCGCCTGTCTAAGAAGAACGCGGGGTTGACTATACTTTGCACACGGCCTCAGATATAATCTCTTCTCGTACATCTTTTTCAACCACACGTGAACCAGACCCAAATAAGAGACCGATGGTCATATACCCGCTCTAGGAACCCAGGGTCAACTATGGCATATGCTATGTAGCCGGATCTGTTCCTTCAACGACACGAAGCAAAACTAGATGGGAGACAGATGGCCATATGCCTGGTCCAGCAACTTAGGGTTTATCGCCATATGCCTGTAGCCAGATCTATTTCTACTGTCTTAGTTACCTCGATGAAAGTCATTACTCATATCCACCAATGTCTCGTCGATGCATAGCCTCAATCATCAATGCGCAGCCTCGATCATAACCCTGCTTTGCTCCTATAAGTAATAGACTGTTGCCTAAGCGACACAAGATGCTATTGGCACCTATCTGTCAACCATGATGCGCATTCGATATAATATATAATAACGATGTCGCGGATCTACGGTGCGACCCCATGATCAGGATGCTAGGATGAATACTGGCCAATCTAGTTTATTTTCGAACCATAAAAGGAGCTAGACAAAGGTAGACAGACACATAGAATACATATAATTGCCGCCACGCGGCTGTACATACAAGTTACCATGTGACTATTAAATACTTAACGTAGAGAATATCACATGCAACAAACCCCGTATCCAGTCATCTAAGAGCAAAAGAATAACTGAATAAATAACATAACGGCGTCCCATGCCACCGCATGTTACTATGTGATACTAGTCCATTTATTCAGCACTCATATGGCAAAAGTGCCCATCTTTATTCTATATGATGAATCTGAAAGAATAACCGAAGAAATATTACCCAGTGTCCCATCCTAAATGGTATAATAACTCCGTTTATTTAGATTTCTCATCGCATGGAATAAATAAAATAAATCCAACAGAAATGATGTCATCATTCTATCATATTAAAACACCAATCTAACAAAATAAACACTTATTCTAATAACAAATCATTAATAAATGTTCTTTTCTAACAAAATAAACACTTATAAATAAATAAATATATATATATATATATATTCTCTTTTCCGTAATTTGCTAATTTTATAACCTTTTGTAAAATTTATTAATAATTTACATTTCAAAATAACTTTGGGAAACTCATTGCTTTCCTTGGTTACAATTTCAATATACTAAACATTCTTTTAATTATAATTATTATTAAATAAATATATATATATAAGTTATTAATTAATATACATATATTATGTTAGATATTAAAATAAAATGATTACTCAAAGGCTCAACATGTGGTATGTAAACATGAATACTAACAATGTAGCTCGAGGCATTAAAATATGCATGTAAACATGTGAGCAAGTCACGCACGGAAAGAAATGTATTCAACCAAATGTAGTAATGCATGGTTATACTTGGAACAGACGAAATATATAACAAGTCATGCAAAAATATGTATTTTTCTTGAATCTATATAACTGGTCATGAAGAAATATATACTTTGCTTGAATCTATATAACTAGTCATGCAAAAATATATAACAAGCGAAATATATATTTATTCTTCGAACAAGAAGAAAAAATGAGAAGTAAATCAACACATATACACTCTATTCAAAAAGCAAGGCATTAAACAGAAGAAAGCAGTAATGCAAAGCAATTGCACGTTTAAATGAACAGACACACACATATATATTCACTCAAAAATGAACGCACACCATCAATGCACACATAAGCTCAACGGAAACATATGCAAGACACACATACTTATATATACTCACTAATGAAAAGAAAAGGCAGCAGGTTAGGCAAATATAAAATGTAGGATAAATTTTGTATTTAGACCAAATTTGTAAGCAAATTAAAAGAATAAGCCACATCGCAAACTATTTACAAAAGTAGACCAGTTTTCGCCACGTTAGCGCCAGGTGTGCTGGCGGCTTCTCAAATGCCGCTAGTACACGTGTATTGTGCAAAAGTACACTGGCGGCATTTGAGATGCCGAACTTGGGGCATCTCAAATGTTGCCACTATCTGCTGCTTTATTGGGCAGCCACTTTTTTATGTTTGCCTTCTTCCAAAGTTTTAGATCTACAAAAATCCTAAACTCCAAACTTTTAAAATATTTGCATATTGTAGTTTAATCTTGATTGGATTCATCTACAGACGAGGAGTAACATCTAATTCTTCCTCTTGAACAAGGAATTAGCTATAGCAGGTATGTTTTTTTGAAAATCCTAATTCAATTTTTTTCTTTCTCATTTGTTGTTTGGTAACAAATGATAATGGGTAACTAGTTGACTGAATAAATTGTAGAATGGTTCCCAACTGTATACCAGTGATCTGTTATTTTGATGGAAAATTGATTGTTGATGAACTTAATGGTAGAAAATATGTCGGTGGCTCGTGTAAGCCAGCTAAAGTGTTGAAAGGTTGTAATTTGGTGCAGCTGAAAGAATCGATTTATAAAGCTACCAAGATAAAATCTGAAGAATTTTACATAGAGTTAGTGTGAAACTAGCCGACGGACTCAGGATCGAAAGCCACTAAAATAACCGATAACGACCATGTGGAGCTCATGTTTTCAACGACATCAAAATCAATTGAGCTGTTTGTTGGAAAAATTAGGCACTTGCAAGTAGAAGAACCCGTATGAGAACAAGAAGTTAACAGTGTTATTGAGTAGCACCGAAGAACGGTCAGTAAGTGTCAGTCGTGGAAATGTGTCTCCGAGTTTCATTAACTGACTAAGACAGCGATGTACGGTCAACAACAAGGCCTATTGGATATCCTCCGTATATGACCTATCCACAGGGCGTTCAGTATACGTACCCCTATCCAAGCCAAAGAAGCTTTACGCATTTGCTCGGAAGGTGAAACTTTTATTTATGAAATTTAGATCGTATTAATTTGATAGTTGTGTGCTACTTAACAGTTTTTTTCACTGTATACGCAGTTATCTTTCTTGTCGACCAACACCGCCTAGTCCTGCTAGACCATCACACCGCCATATTTCTCAATTCATGTATCCAACTCTGTCCGAGTTATATTATCATAGTCAGAGGTATGCATCATGAAGAATCAAAATTTGGTAGGTAGTAATTACGGTACTGGTTTTAAAATAATACATATTTTTGAATAGCTGATTTCCCGTGCACGATATTGCTATGCAATCTAATGCTGATTTGGAGAATGTAAACGTAAACGCAAACAACGAAGATGTTGATACTGAGATGGACGGGGATGAAGGTGAAGATGTCAATGACGAACCCCTTGTAAATAGTATGGATTTAGTGAATATGGTGGAGAACGACATGTCGTGGGTAGGTAGTATGCAAGTGAACAATGATCCTTTGAACTATGATTTTCCGGTTGAAGACAATATTTCCGAAGACAATGATGAGGTGGAAATGGAAGTTCATTTGGATGATGATTTGTGCAACGCACAAATTATGGAAAGGTCAATCATTGCAAATCTTGAGTTCAATAATGAGCTATTTTCAACCGTAAGCGTTCAGAATGGATTTAAAGTTGATTTGATTTTCGAGACGAAAGCCAAGTTGTTACAACAGTTGAGCGAATGGTCGATTTTGCATGCCGTTTCTTTTAAAGCAATAAAATCAAATAAAATCAAATACACTACTGTTTGTAATTTAGATGCAAACTGTCCATGGAGAATTCGTGTTATTATCTCAAAAAAATCAAAGCAGAACTGGTGGATTATAAGGAAATATCCTAGCGAACACAATTGTGTTAACCCAACGGTGAACTCCACTCACAAGTAATAACGTCCAACTTTTAAGTGGAAAAAATATTACCTTTTGTGAAAGCCGATCAGAACATTATAGTCGGGATGGTACAAGTTTTGATGGAAGAACGGTTGTACGTAAAAATTAGTTATATGAAGGCTTGGAGAGCTTTGAGTAAGGCTGTGGAAACAATTTAAGGCAATTAGGCGGAGTCATATAACAGTCTAAGGAAATATTTTGCTGAAATAACTTGATCGAACCCGGAAAGTGTCGGACACGTTACGACCAATGATTATAGAGTCTTCGATCGAGCTTTTTGGGCCTTTGGACCATGTTTTAAAGGATTTTTTCATTGTCGTCCGTTGTTATGTATTGACAGGACACATTTGTACGGAAAATATAAAGGGACACTACTTGTGGTCACTGCTGTTGATGCGAATGACCACCTATACCCTTTAGGGAATGCAATTGCAGAGTCCGAGTCCGAGGATAGTTGGGGGTGGTTTTTTGCCTGCATGCGGCGGTTCATTCACAGTGTTAAGAATTGACGAATTATCTTCTTTTGGGATCGAATGAAAGGAATACCATCAGCCTTGGAATCGAAATGGTGTTTGCCGTATAAATATAGATTTTGTGCCAGATATCTTAAAGCTAATTTTCAAGCAGCAGGTTTTAGAGAAAAACGATTAACCGGACTTTTTTATGCTGCAACTTGGGTTACGGAAGAAACCAAGTACATAAGAATACGTGAAGAAATGAAAACTATAAGCACAATGGCTCACAATTGGACAGAAAGGAGTTTGGGAGCGCGTGATGAGAATTGGGAATTGTGTAAAGATGATGACGGTCGATTTCATGTCATGACCACTAACTGTGCAGAAAGTTTCAATGGTGTTATTAAAGGAGTTAGGTCTTTACCTGTTTAAGCTTTAGTTGCACGGGCCATTTTCAGATCGGTTGATTGTTTTTGTCAACGAAGAGAAGCAGCAGCAAATTCCTTCTCGTCTTACTCCTAAGTGGAAGCCAAGATTGCCAAAAAAGCTAATGATGCTAGGCATACGAGAATAATTCGATTTAGTCAATCTGAGTGGCAAGTTATGCACTATTTCGATGATGAGTTTAAAGTACTAATCAACAGTAATAGTTACTCTTCTACGTGCAACAATGCTCTTTTAGATCACCTACCGTGTATGCATGTTATGGCCGCTTGCTCAACGATTTCCAATGGAGCGAACAGAGCCCATCAGGACTTCGCCTCAACATGATATTCCACAGCAAAATACCTGGCAGCTTACACTCCTTGAGTCTCACCCGGTACGAGATAAATGCTATTGGAGTTCAAGTGACAGTCAATTGGTCCTTCCTCCAGTAGATAAAAGACAGCCAGGATGCCCACGTTCAACTAGAATTAAAGGTACAATGGATGAGATGCAGACCCCTAAAGGAAATAGGTGCAGCAAATGTGGTGTTTTGGTCATAAAAAAAAATCGTTGCAATACAGAAACTTAATGTTTTTGTTTTATTTTGTTTGTAGTCCTAATTCGAATGCATTCTAGTTTGTCTGAGAACAATTGCTTATGTAATCTGATGTTGTATGCATAGTTTATTCGACACTTATTTTTTTTGTCATTAACATCCTAATGTAGAGTGTATTCAAAGTTTATGTGGACTTAATCACAAATTTGAATACATTGGTGAGTAATTAATAGAGCGACATTTCTAATGTCGCTTATGTGCGGCATTTGAAATGCCATGTATGGAGGCATTTGAAATGACGCTGTGGCCGTCATTTGAGACGCCGCACCTTGGCGGCATTTGAAAAGTCACGCTGTTGCCTATATTTTTGGTAAGCTTTTGCAACTACCCCACCCACACCCTAACTTTACCATATTTATTTCATCAAAAGCTCTAGGTTTCATATTGCTATACTATTGTAGTTCAATTTCAACAATTTGCAACTACTTCTCCCCATATTTCAATTCAACATTGTCACGTCAAAGGTAAGTATTATACTTTTCTCATTCAATTTCAATAATTGTTTCCTCGATGTATTATTTGATTGTATTCATAGGTGTATAACGGAAAATTGGAAAATTGATGACGTAACAATGATGAAGATATACGACGAATTCGAACAAAATAGAGGAAAGGGGATTTCAAGTGGCGTCGACCTTGAAGTTGATTTTGTACCAGAGACACAATTCAAAGAAGAACCCCCTGTTGTGGATAGTGGAACATCAGGTGGAGAAGCCGCGATTGATAGACCAGTCCAACGATCGCTCCATACACGTCTTTTAGGTGTCCTTGATCAGCAAAATCATGCAAGCTCAAGCTCTCATGCTACATGTGCAGCTTGTGACTGTGGAGAGGAATGCGAAGTAATCATTTGCAGAAATGATAGGAATGCTGGACGCCGTTTCTACCGCTACACTAGATAAATGATCATAAGATTCGGCCGCATCAGGTTGAATGCTGCAATTTTTTTAAGTGGCTCGATCCACCACTGTGTCCTATAGGGGTGGAATATGCTTTAGAGATGCAAGCGGAGGTTAGTCGTTTAGAAAAGTTAAACCTTGAATACCGAAACGAATTATTGGTTCACGGGTATAAGTATTCGGCGTTGTGGCCACGTAGATCATTGAAGGATAATTGAAATGTAACGTAATGATATTAGAAACTTGTTGTATGATGAATAAATATCTGAAATAATTGCGCAAACTTATTGAAGCATTATTCGAAATAATATTTATATGTTCAAAGTATGTTATGCCTGGTTGAACTCTGTTGTTTTGAAAAGTCAGTCTACATGCTTGGCAAACCTACAGCAAATGCACATCACACTATGGTATCTGAAATGATGCCTGAGAAAACCAGACCGCGGCATCCGAAATGTCACAGGTATTGACATTTCAAATGCCGCTCCATGCGGCATTTCAAATGCTGCCCCATGCGGCATTTCAAATGCAGCTCTGGTACTTACTTAGAGAAACTACAAATCAAAAATACAGCGTTAATATTTCAACACCGATGTAAACAAATTTCTGAACATTAACTAGTACAAATTTCTGAGCTCATGACATTCAGTATCAACATATACAAGTGTACAATCAATAACATTCACACCAACATCAAAATACTAGATTCACTTCTACAATCACGTCAAAAAACGATAGTCTACATTAGTTAACAACCAAGCATCCCAAAGGAACAAATAGAAACCATGATCAATCAACACTATAGTCAACATCCCACACAAACGATCAATAAACACTACAGTCAACCGATACTACAGTTAACAAATAGAAACCACGGTCTACTATGATTAATCTAAAATTTCATCCCAAATTTTTTAAGTCCCAAGGAGTTTTCTTCTTTGATCTTCTCGGCTTGAGGATGAATTCCTCCTCTTCCAGTGACAACTCTTAACTTCCCTCCTCTTGCGTCCCTTCCGTTGGGGGTTGCGATGGTCCGACAGGGTGTGTATGCTAGGAAGATATCGCTACGGAACTCTCGCCCTCAATTTTCTTCCTTCTTTCATACTTTCTCTTCAGTGAGGGGGTCGGTGGGACTGCATCTATGTCCTCATACGATGTGGGAGGGGCAATATCCTCGATATGTGGTGGCACGGTAGGAGGAGGAGGAGGAGGTGGGATAGGCCTTGACATCTTGTTCTTCGACAAACATGATAGTAGAATTTGTTTGATAGAGAAGCATTTCGCCTTGCTCTTTTCAGGAACCTCCTCCACAAGCTCGTCGACTTTGTCCAACACATGATACATACCATCCGCCTGCATATAACATAAACCATTAAGAGTTTCATAAGTACTATACAAGTTGTCAATATTAATGCGTACCACATTCCGTTCTAGCGGAGCTCGTGCGGTGTAAGGTGCCACCTCTTGCTCGGGTTCTTCTTCTCGTCTTCGTAGCACATAACGACGAGTAGTATTCTAATACTAGCTAAGATACTCCTCATGGGTCAGAGTGACTTCGTGCTCGTCTTCCCCAACTATGAAACGGTTGTTCCATAACTCAATCATCGTTTCAAACTCATCTTCGTCGTATGGAAGCGTGTAATATGGAGCAGGATATGGCAGGTACTGTCAAAGACCAAACTGTCTCATGACTCTATCTGGCAGAAGGTATGCTAAATCTTCGAAACAAAAAATCATAAGTCTTGCCCGCCACAACGGCCTATCCACTATACAAAAAGCCGAAAGAGCCTAAAGGTCCGCCTTGGAATAGGGATTCCATGTTACTGCATTGTAATCTAAGACATCAAACTTGTTCCGGTGGAAGGCTAGATTGCGTATGGGGGTCATTTTTGTATTCTTCGGGCCAATCCACCTATAATAGCAACATGTTATAGGAAGTATTCAAATTTAATGTGTTGGTACAACAGCACTAACAATACTGTTTTACCACGCTCCATATGGTTTTGAATTGTCAATTATTTGCATCTTTATAGAAATACGACCAACAGGATGGTAGGTCCATGACCAAAGCTGCAAGTGTGAAACTTAATTTTAGTTACGGTTTTACGACAAACTCAAATATGCAACAACGAAAAACTATGCCTGTACCTGAAGTAGATTCATACCACCTCTGGTAGACCATTGTTCGACCAAAGCAACTCTCGTAAGCTTCGTATAGGTGAAAGCTAACACGGCATTACCCCATGAGTATTGCTAACATGAATCGAAGTCTTCTAAAAATGGAAGTCGTTGAAGGGCCACTCTTGTCTTCGATCGATCGCAAAAAAGACGTTGCATGATGATAGGCGTGCTGGGCAATCTGCAAACGAGAGGCACGATGGCGAATATCACCGGCCAACTGCTCCATAAACCACGTGGTCACTATCGACTCATTTCCCCACCTCACATCTTCTGGAGGAGCCAATCTGAGCAAGGGATCACACAATTCCAAACAATTCTTCTAAAATCCGGTTTCAGGATGGGATCCTCATTAATCGCAGTTCGAGCAATACAGTTACGTCTTTCAAAGTGATTGTCATCTCGCCTACTCTAAGATGAAATGTCGACATCTCCCGTAGCCATCTATCGATCAAATCCGTCAAAAGATTCTGATCGAGCTGTGTATATCCTAACTTATCAACAACACCAAATCCATCTCTTTCTAACAGTTCCAACACGACTAGATGCGCTGACGTAACGAGTTTTAAATGGATGAATGGTCAATGAAGCTCTCCGGCTCAACCTCCTATCGATAAATAATAAAAAATGAAAGAAATTATGGTAATTACCAACACTTTGTAGAAGTAATGACAAATTATATGACCTTGTACCTCCATCATATCAATATTGTTTGTGCGGTGTTGAGGTTGGAGGTAAAGCACACTAGTATCGATCGGTCCGGGCGCCATTTCGTCATATTCTACCACAATAACGTTACTTAATCATAATCAACTTCATTGGGTATACAACCATAGATTTGCAATTATACAACTTCATTGTACACAATAACAAAACAATTAAACATATGCTTTATGTGACTACTCAACTTCATTGTACTATACAACCATAGATTTGTAGTTATAAGACAATTTTAGCCCTAAACCCTAAATTGAAAAAAAATGAAATTAGACACAAAAACGATAGATTTCATAACTATAGGATATGCTTGAGATGATGATGAAGTCATAGTTCAAATTTAAGCTAGATTTAGGTAGTTTTTTATTTGAAAATTTGATATTTGCTGAATTGGGGGGGTAGGTTTGGGTTTTTTGTGAAGAGAGATTGAGAGAAGGGTGAGTGAGAGAGTATGGATGGAATGGGCTGCAAATTTACATAGAGCAAAAAAATAGGTGGCATTTGAGATGTTGCATACTAGTGGCATCTCAAATGCCGCTAATGTATTTTTTTCTCAATACACGTGTATCGGCGGCATTTGAGATGCCGCCAGCACACATGGCGTCCAACGTGGCGAAAACTGGTCTAAATTGGAAAATAGTTTTCAATGTGGTCTATTTTTGTGATTTGTTTACAAATTTGGCCTAAATACAAAATTTATCCTAAAATATAAGATGGATTACACAAAAGCTACTCTACACACATATTCACACATTACAACAAGTGTGCATTTTATAAAACTGGTTCATCATATTCTATTTCCCAAGCTTAACTATATGGAAGAAGAGAACTTTATTGTCTAGATACACACTCTCTTTCCTGGCGATTTAGTTCAAATTAGTAAGCATGCCCCTTTATTAATGTAATTGGCTAAGCAAGATATAAAATGACAATAGTTGTGTAGCCTAATAAATGTACTAGTAAGGACACAAATATATATATATATATATATATATGTATGTAAATATATATAATATAGCTCTCAGGAATGTAAAATCAACTACTTAAAACATAACAGAAATATAGCAAGACAAGAAAATATACAAATGCTTATACACACACTTATTAATATACTAACACTCATATACACTTCACTCATGCACACTAACACTAAAAAACATATATTCTCATAGGTATAAAATCGCGAAGCCTTTTGATACTTCTCAAGTCATATTTGGTCAAGTTTGAAGTTCGATGGTCAACTAATCGATTATCTAGTAAAAAATAATTGCTTATACAAATCAATATTCTTATACTTAACTCGTTTGCGACATTCCACCTTAACCATTCCTCATCCAAGAGTGAAGCTGGGTAATTTAGAGCACTTGCTGTATATCAAAACCTTTCCTAAACACTTCATTCTTGAATCTCACAAATAAATAAGTCCACCTCATCGGTTTTTGGTTTTAAGTATACTATTAACGATTTCCATAAATAAGTAAGAAATCCACACGATTAACACGTTTTCGACATTTCCAACTTAGCTATTCCTCCGTCAAGAGGAAAGCCGGTAGGTTAGAGCTCTATTTCTCATATCCCTAGTCGAACATCAATCTTAACACTGAAAAATAGATAAGTCTTCCTTGTCAGCTTTTAGTGTTAAGCATAGTTAATTGCTTTTTAGAAAAGTAATTAAACAATTAACCATTTATCCATTAAGAAATTCCTAACCTTTTTCCGAACCTTTTTTTATACATTTAAACCCTTTTTAAAATGATATAAGTATAGTAATTTATTTATAAAACTAGATATTAAATAAACCATTTTTAGAAGATATTTACCATATAAGATATAAATTAGCCAACACATTTTCAAGAAACTATATATACTTAAAAATTCTTTTAAAATATTTTATAATACTTATAATAGGTTTAAAACATTTATCTAAAATATTAGTTGAAACTAGTAAGTTTATAAAATCCTTTAAAAACTTGGAAAAATAAGTTTTCATTATAAAAACTTTTTCTTTAAAGATTCACAACTAATTTATAAAAATCTCAAACCACTTTTAAAATACTCTAATAAGAGTTAAAACACTTGTAAAAATAATGAAATAAAATACTTAAATTTAAATATCTTTTCAAACCATTTGAGTCCAAAAATCAAGGTTAAATGGGGCAGTTTTGCATTAGTAAAGTTTTGTCCATTTTTCAAAATGTTATCTAACTTTTTACTGTCCAAAATAAATCAAGCATACATATAAAATATAATAAATATTTTGAGATAACCCTAAGGATCTTTCTATAAAGTTCCATAAAATTCACCCAAAACAAGGCAATTCCAAAGTGCATCCATAATGACTATCGTTATAACTGCACTTTCAAATAAGTACAATCTAAACCAAAGTCCATCTACAACCTATGTGCTTTGTTTTCATGACCTTTCTATAAGTCATACAAGTCCACTCAAGTCTGTTTATATGGATTACATATGTCATTTGCTTTCAAAGCAAGAATCAAAACTAATGTTTCAACATATGTCAACATCAATTTAAACAATATATATACAATTAATCAATACAAGATATATACTCTATATTTTTATTCAAGGGGTGAGTTAGCTCACCTTCAACCAAACAAACAAGTAAGATCCAAGCACCCAAGTCCAACCTCACCTTGCAACAACTTTTCTTTCCTTCTCCTTGTTTTCACTTGGCTCTAGGCTATTCTTAGCCCAAATTACTCCCGACCTATGGGGATGTGGGGGTATGGCTTTGCTTCTTTCAAAACAAACTAGCTAGGAGTTAGTGTAATGTTGTACCAAGGCTCCACTCCAAATTTGAGTTGATTTGATGAGTTTTGAAATGAATATAAGAGGAGAAGAAGACATGGAAGACAACTTGGTTTTACTTTGTGAATTTATGATTTATTAAAAAGGGCATTTATCTCCTTATATAAGCTTCAAATGGTGTTCCCACCCTCCTTTCATGTCATGGAAGACTTCATCCCTCCACTTGCTCCATTACTTCTCCTTTATATCACTTCATTTTGCAAATTCCCTTTATACCCTTAACAAAGTAATATCTCTTATCCATCTATAAAATTCTAGAATGTTCTATTTGTATTATAAAGAGAAGTATTAATTAGTTGCTAATATGTTCATTTCATTATTTGACAAGTGCATAAGATTCGAACAACTTATATCAATCAAAAAGATGTTAATCGATAAAACGATTTCCGATCGCATTTATCAATTTTTCTTTGAAAAATATGTCTTTGTAAATAAATTTCAAAACAAATTTATTATCATTATTCATTAGTTAAATGATATTTAACAAGGTTTTAAAATTACATTTATAGCGCTTAACTATGTTTCAAAATATTTCGATATTCGAAGACAAAGTGTTCGAATTTTAGAGTCGTTATAATTTCCCTCGCTCAGTTTGTCCATTATTGGCCAACCTTCAGTTATGTCGACACCAACATCATTCATCACATCGGTGCCGATAAGATGAAATTCAATTTAGTTAGGTTATCTTAACTTCAACACTCGCCTTGCTACCCTCCCCCCCCCCCCCTAAGCTCACGTGCAAGCCGCCCAAAGTCACATCTTTCGATGTCGGTTACTCCTCTACTTCCCAACATTGACTTCTTTCTTAGCCTCAAAATTCTCTAAGTACAAAAGTAGTTTACTCCTTGTCGACCGAAAGTCCTATACTCAAAATCTTAGTGTAGTTACCTTCTCACCTCAAAGTCAATCAAGTCGACACCGACTTGATTTATTGACCAAAATTTCCAAGTCCAAATCTCTTGGCGTTTGTTGTGGCCTGAAGTGTTTCTTACGCTGTAACACCCTGGACCTTAAGCGACCCTCCAATTTTCTACTGAGAAACCCACCACCGACTTGTTTTTCGCCGCTACCATCTTAATTTTCCTTGTCCATTTCTCATCCAAACCTCATGCGACTTATTTTGTAGGTTCCATAAGCCTTTAAGAACAACATACCTAAGTTGCATCATGTTTTGAGAATTTTTGCTACCAAAACACTTATATAACGATCACCCCCTTACTACACTAAACTAGATTGAAAATGTAACAAACAAGCACATACAAGTAACACATAACATCTATACATCACATACAAGCAATTCAAGCATGATTCCAACACATATGTCCTAGATCCAACCATGTAAAAAATAACGAGTTGTTTTGCAAAATAGCTAAAAACAAACCGAATTACATATTTGTCCATTAAATTCATTTTAAAGAGGTTACAAAGTTTAGTTCTCAGTTTTCAAAATGTTATAACATTGAAAACCATCTTAAAAACATCATTTTTGTTATATTAACTAACATAGGATAATAGGAGATACAAAATCACTCATCTAGTTCTAAAGCACATGTATTTCATGGTAAATAAAAGATTGCACAGTAGATGCACGAACTTCAAGATGGTCCAATAGTAAATTTCTAACCTCTCTTGCTAATTACCCCTTAATGATGTTATTTATTTAATTAAAGTAGGAAAAATAGTTGCTTTGTGGTTAACAAATGAATTAATGGAGGTTTGGTTCAGTTTTGAGAAATAGGAAAATGATTCGGAACCGTTCCACCTTCCCAGTTAATACAAATCCTAAAGTCGATTAACGGGCTAGTTCTGGGTCTAACTAAGTACCCATTAATCTGGCTAGAAATAGTTTGAACTTTAAATGGCCATATCTCCATAAAGATAAGTCCAAAAAGGAATAACGACCACTCTACGGAAAGAGAAACATCATATTCTTCCAATGGAATTGGTCTTGACCCCCAATTTGAATATATCAAAAGTTATAGGCCCTATAAGTTTTTAGAGTTAAAATCGTTCAATAAAATTACTAAGGTTTGGAAATATAATTACTCGGCATTTTTGAAAGTTATAACATCATGCGATCTAATATAAATTTAAAAATAATATTTACGATCATCTGATACATGAATTACAGGTTATTTTAATACATATATGGTAAGTAAATAAACATCCCCCAAGTATTTATGTTACCTAATTCATTTCTTTTTTATTTAATTCCTTTGTTAAAACAATTAAACTATTATTCTGGCAATCAATTCGTTAACTTATTATTCTTTAATTTATAAGTCGTTACATATGTGAAGACAACTACTAATACAACTAATAGCCTCTTTATTCTAGAATTCCAAACACAAATCGACCAACTTTATCGATATCGAATTGTACATGGGTAATGCTTAATTAATACTACACTAGATTTCCATCATTTAATACAATCACCTACAAGTGAGTGGCCCAGAACAAATCACATTATTACAATCAGAAGAAAATCTGATAAGAATAAACTCATTTGTCCTGTAGAACGCCTCAAATTTGTCTTGGGGTTGCCAAACTTTTTCTACAAATTGATAAAATGTTCATACCATAAATGACTACTTATTATATATGCTATGACTGTGTTCTTCCATTTCTGCTCTGCTTCCTTGAAGACCAAATCACGCATTCGTCCAATGGTTTTTACCGTTCTTATATTTGGTGCAATGAATTGTATATCCGGATAGATTGATTCTCGGTAGTTACTCCCTCATTATGAACCATGCCTTTCCAAGTTCTTCCTCGGCGTTGCTTATGTTCATCTGCTTCTGACACAAACCCTTAGGATTAGGGGTTTTCGATGGTTGTTCAGGGGTAATCGTTTCTGTGAAACCCTTTTTTGCCTTTTTCTAATATTTTGCACACACAGTTTGTTGGTATTTACATAAAAGTCTTAGGCTAATTTGTATCAAATATGATGTTCATGTTGCGAATTTCCATCAAGTAAAATGCAACAAACTATATTAAACTTGAATTAAAAATATAATATACAAATAATTTTAAGTTACAATATATAATCAAGCATTAAAGGTAAAATTAAATTAAATAAAATCCAAATAATAAGTTCCTTATTTATTAGTATTTATTAAATATGTTTTAATACAAAGAAATAATTCATGTAAACACAAAATAAGACATAGTGCAAAATTTAAAAATTGATTTATTTTTTTTGGAAATTTCTCCATTTTACCTTGCTGCCGATGCATCCAATCCAACACTATCATCATCACGTTGATTTTCATCACAATCTCCTTCTTTCATCACAAAAATTCATCATCGCAGCCCTCTTTCATCATCGCCAATGTTGACCACGAACATCATGCTATTGTCGATGCCTACCATGCATATCACTGTTCAAAACTACCACACCATCACCTGAGGTCATTTGCCCCTTTTCGCCATCACGTGTGGCCCATCGGGTACATGGATGAAAATTAGATAATTCTAATTTAGCATCTATGTCCTTTAACCAAAAGTTTTGAGCTTCTTTTTTTTATCGAAACTTGTCCTTTAGACAAAAAAATAAACGAGTTGTCCTTGTGTCGATAAAAACCTTCGGTTTCTCTTTTATAAAATTTTCTTAATAAGTTAGGGTATTACACCTCCGTTTATTCATGAATAATTAAATATCATGTTTTAGGCTTTCAAATACTCCATTTATTTTTCATATAAAAAAATACAGTCATCATAATTGAAGTTTTGCTTGACAATTCAATAAATTCTAAATCTAAGATCCTAAGTTTGCGGTAATTTATTAAGTAATAGTAAAGTAGAAGAAATTCACTCTCTTATTAATTGTAGGAAATTTCTCTACTCTTCTTACTTCTCTCTCTATATATTTTACTTTTGAAATTTTATAATTTATCACTTTACAGTTATTCTACAATAGTTCTCAATACAACAAAATAGAGATTTCACAGCGTTTTAAAAGTGCTACCATAGTCATTAGCAGTTTCGAAGAACGCTGCCTAATATCATGCTGCAATAGAGTCGGGAAATTCCGCAGCGTTTTTGAAATGTTGCTTAATAAATGGCTATGAAGCTTTTAAAAAACGCTGCAGTAAATTAATTTTGTAGGATTAATTAAATGTTGCATATTCATTTAGCAACGATTTGGTAACGCAGTTTAACAGCATGACTTCAGGTTAATCAACAATACAGCAGCAGTTTTGAAACGCTGCAAAAATAAGTTTTGCAGCTTTTTTGCAATATTAGCATATCAACATTTTTGCTACATTTTACAATTACTACAGCGGATTTAATTTATAAAACATAAATAGATACAATCTGACACTATGAATAATTACAAAGCTTAAATATAATCAATGACATAGTCAAAGCTACACCAATTTCATACTAGTCATATACGACATTTCATGAACAACGTTTTAAGCACGAATGTTAAATATATAGAATCTTACAAAAAGAGCTAGCTAAAAGGGAAAATATAAATCGTGGAAAGTTGAGACGACCCGACTTTTTCTCCATAGAAAGTCGTATCATCTTTAAGAAAGAAAGGGATAGAAAAGAGAAAAGAAAGAAGAGAAAGAAGAAACAATACCAGGATCTCAACAGCGGAACGAATAAATTATATTAATAACATAAGTATTACATAACATATAATACCAATCAGAGTTACACAGCATGTATAACACATACTAGACAGTTATAAACACCTGTCAATTTATTACAACTCAACAAAGAGATACCAACACAGAGAACACACAGCGGAAACTATATATCTACAACGCAGAAGCCTCCTACTCCATTGCTCCTCCACAATTCGTCAAAGCTAACCTAAAACCCTTGGCTACTCGTAAAATTTTTGAGTACCCAAGAGTTTAAGAAAATAGTAGATAAAATCTGGGTCAGACATGGGTCTGGTGTGAGTAACAGGTTAAGGTTGCTTAACTTTAAAAATCCTTTGAAACAAAGGTTTCACGTAAGACTTCCCACACATAAACATGGAAAAGTTTTTACCTTACGCTAACCAAAACCTTTGATAGGAAATCCGATGATATAATAATAGTGTCTAGGGTTTTCAAGTAAAATACAGAAATAGCTGGAATGCTTACATCTCACGTTCTAACATAGTTGGGCACATCTAAAACGTACGACACTTATTGGAGATTTCATTCCATACAATGGCAGGGCTACTGGGGTACCGCCCGTCACAGTACGTGGCCTAGATCACCGTACCGAGGATTACTCCCAATCCCCTGCAACACAAAGCCGAAACCATTCCTTACTGAACAGTTTCGAACAAGACAACCCCGGCAGTTGTTGCAATCAACTGCCCACACAGCCGAATATAAAGGGACTTCTAGACAGGGGTAAATCTCGTCCTACTTAGGCATGACCCACTTAGCCTTGCTGCACCTCCTCTGTTTTAGCCATTCCCGGTTGATGAGGCTTGAGGCTACGATTACCTTTAGAGAACACATCTCTTAGAATGCTCATCGTCCACCTGACGATGTTCTGAAAGCATTCAATCCATACAAGCTCGTTCCATGTTCGAACGAAACCGAAAGCATTATCTCGTTACACTCATTTTGGAACCACCCTCAGAGTTAACGACGATAACCCTCGCACTCTGAATCTTCATCTTCACTTGAGATTCACGACCTGTCGTTAATTTGGATCGATAAGGTTTTCGGATATCCAAATATGGAAACCCGATCCCAGTCTCATTGAAATCCAAAACGCCATCTTTTAGGTCCAAGTTGTTTTTAAGTTTAAAATAATTCAATTCAATATTATCTATATACACACAGATAGATAATTCACAGTATCACAATAGACAATCAACCTTATCATCATAAACAGATAATTCATATTACCATCACAATGCAACCAAAGCATCCATATCACACAACATCACCCATCTCATATCTGAGATCTCAATTATTCAGGGCAATCAATATCAATTAGCATTCATAAGCAATGACTTATTAATCATCATTTTATAATTAATTTAAAATGAGTTAAATTAATTACTTCTTCTCTAATTAATTTAAAGTAAATTAAATTAATTACTTCATCATTATAAATCTTGCTTACATAACCATTAATTAATTACAAATCAATTAATTAATTACCCTCAAATAAATCATCTTAATTAATCACCCTTGATTAATTATCCTTTAATTACATTTAAGTAATTAGCCTTTAATTAATTTCACAAATTAATTATCATAAACCAAATCCAGTAATTAACCTATAATTACTTCATTAATTAACTATAATTAATTACATTGATCCTTAATTAATTACATTAATTAATTCTTTCATCGATTAATTGTCCTTAATTAATCAACCCTTAATTACATCATTATATTAATTAATAATCCCTAATTATTTTTATTTATATATACCTTATTTAAATTAATTACATTAAGACATTAATCATCAATTAAACCATATTGATTAATCACTCTTGATTAATCATATTCAGTAATTAACTACCCTTAATTACTTTATTAGATAAATTACTCCTTAATTAATTATCTTTAATAATTAATATTTGATTAATTATATTTATTAATCACCCTAGATTAATCTCATTAAGTAATTACCCTTAATTAATTACATCTCTTAATTATCTTCAAATAGCTTTATTAATCAAATCTTAATTAATTACACTAAGTAATTAATTACTTCCACTAAGTAATTATCCTTCATATTAATTACACAAAATAATAAATTTCCAAATCTGCTCCGTTTCCTAATTATCCTTCAATTAAATTACATCCAGTAATTATCTTCTTAATTACTTCACTAAGTAATTATTATTTATTAATTACATTGATTAATTACTTCTGAAATTAATTAAACTTAATTAATTAACTTAAACCAATCAAAACAAATTTAATTAATTACGATTAGTAATTAATTTCTTAATTGCTTTTATTAAGTAATTACATTTAAACAATTCACAAATGATTATCTTTAAATTAATTAATCTAATTAATCATTAAAATTAATCACATTAATTAATTATTAAATAATCCTAAGTTAATGACCTTCATTAACCATTAACAAATTTTTAAGTACTTCTCTAAAGTAATTAACTGAGATTAATCATTATTAATTACAAATGAATCTATCTATAATAACCCATTAATTAATCTCAAATTATTTAATTAATCAAGTGTTAATCTATAACTTAATTAATTTTTGATTACTTGATTAATAAATTTCAAATCGTTAATTTTAAATCAAATCTTATCTGATTAATGATTTCTTAATTACAAATTAATTAATCTAATTTAACTTACTTAATCCTTTAATTAATTGAATAAAAACCTTAATTATTTAATTAATTAACCCAAATCATTAATTAATTAATTACAAATCTTAATTACCTTAATCATTTAAATGAATTATAAATCATTAAATTCTAATTAACTTTAAGATAAACCTTAATCTTATTCAAGATTTAATTATCATTAACAAAGTATTTTCAAAAAATAATTTCCTTTAAATTTTCCTTTAAATTCCATTTTAAATTTAAGATTTAAAATGAACACAATTTTAACTTTAACAAAGTTTAACAATTCAAAACCTTTTAAATTACATGTTAGAGAAATACTTGTCTTCTAAAGGGAATTTAAAATAGTTTTAAAAACATATTCAATTTAAATCCATTTAAAATACACTTTAAATATTCAAAGTTGTTTTTAAAACATTTAAATTTAAAAACTTTATTTATTTCAAACTAGGATTCAAATTCATTTTTGAATCCAGATTATAAACTTAGATTTGAAAACTCTGTTTAAATCATATATTTCAGATTTTTAAAAAAATGATATAAAATACTTTAACATTCAAACTTAATTACAACATTTGAATTTATAAGCTTTATTGTCTTTTCAAAACTTAAGATTCAAATTCAATTTGAATTCAGATTTAAAATTCAGATTTAAACTTTGTTTCAAAACCTTTGTTTTAAAAAAAAAACTTGCTTTATATTATTATTTTATTTAGTTTAAATTTTAAAACTGGAACACTATCAAGTTTCTAAAACAAAACCTGAAACTAAAACTTGCTCGAGCCAGATTCTATTTTACTCCGAGTCTTACCTCACCTTACTTCGGGCATAACATCAAATGACTCGAGTATTTACTCAAGTACAATACCCCCACCTATTATGCCCAGATCATCAGAAAACAAAGAGCACCGTGCACATGCACGGTGGCTCTGACCATCACTGGACAACTTCTAAAGCATCATCGCATCAGATAACAACCTCGCACAACATTACGAACATCAAAACATCGATAACAAACTGGAAACCAAATTCGAGTGTTTAACCCAAAATCTGATCATGATCCAAAACCTGGAACGTCTTCGATTCCCAATCTCCTATCACCAGAATACCTACATCTCCGGCCACAACTTCGTCGATAACCACTCTTCCATTTCCCTAAGTATAGTGACACTCGATCAATCCTAGACCATGAGATGATCAAACTCCCAGTCATCTTCAAAACTAGGTCTACAAATGAAAACGAACAATCCCCGCAACCACCGGCCTCTGACCATCCTCCAACCATTTTTGCCCAAGTCACCGACCATTTCTCGACCTCCAGCAACAACCCTGGCCTCTCGGACCATTGGAATCACCAGAAATTTCGAAAATCCCAAAAACAGTACAAACCTGAAATGCCATTACATTTCTAATCTAATAATTGTGTTTTTAGTTTTAAAAATCATGATTTAGTTTAAGGTTTCACCCTATATACCCGAGTTAAGAAATTATAAAGTTTTATTTTTTACAAAACTCAATCTTATAAGTATCTCTTTATTTTCCGTAGCAGATTTGAATTTGCTTTAACTTAAATACAATTTTAAAACTTATTTTAAAATCAAACAAACATATGTTGTTTAGATCTTAAATCCTAAAAATCAATGGATCAAGAAAAAATGATTTTAGATTGAAAACTGGGCTTGAAATTTAGAACATAGATGTTCTACAGGCATTCACAATCATACATGCATCACACATTCACAAATACACATGAATTTTCCAACATATATATACAAATACAAACTTATTTTAGGCATAACTCCAGCAACCAGATTATCTTTAAGTTTTTGTTCTAAAAAAATTACTCACCTGGTTTTTTAAAAAGAACAGAGCAGTTTATAAAATCTTGAAACTGGGATGGCCAAGCTTCATTGATTAAAACTTAAATGCTTTTGCTCCCTGTTTAAAACTTCATGCATGCAGGCTTAAATTCTTTAGTTTTGAAAAATGCAGACATTTGATTTTGCAAGAATTTATTCCTAGTTGCAGAATTGATGAGATTACAGGTTTGTTTGTGATTTACATTTTTGGTTTGAGGAGTGTTACTTACTGATTTGAATATGTTTTTGGTTTTAGAGATGATTTCAGATTTGTTTTCTTAGCTTAGAAATTTGAAAAGAAAATTAAAGAGAAGGAAACAATGTTATAAAGGCTGAAACTAATTTAACAAAATAAAAGAAAAAGATGAAAATTGAATGACACTTGTCATGTTGTTTAATTCATAAATTAACACATGTATTTAGATAACTTAATATATTACACATGTTGTTTGATTACTTAATATGTTAACACTTGTCTCATGATTTAATTAGTTATATTTTTAAATGTTAATAAAAGATTAATACAAAAATCAAGCTTAATGAATTAGTTAATTAGTATCTATATATGTATAAATAATTTTAAAAGAAATAAAAACCAATTATATCTATAAATAAAAGTTTATACAAATATCTTTAATTCAAATTCAAATTAAATTATAACATTAAATCTAAGAATCAAGTTATATCTATACATATATAACTACTTATTAAATTTAAAAATAACAATCCTATTTCTGTAAAATCTATTTATGTTTATAAAAGCTAAGTATTATAATTATTATTTGAAAATAACAAATTTAACAATTTTAAATGATTTATAAAAGAGATTATAAATCACTTCTATTATTAAATGAATTAAAACTGTATGCCATATTGTATTTTGAACTTATATATAAAATTTTCAAATCATATATATATATATCAAGTAATATTTAAAAGAAATGAAACAAGCTTTTTATTTAAATTTAAAAATTAAGCTAAGATATATTTTAAACAATAACATTTATCTTAAGTATTTACAAACCATATAGTTATTAATTAAATAACTTTGGAAAGCTTAATATTAATTTAAATCATAATTTATAAATTATTAAATATATATTATTAGAACTTGAAAACAAAACTTTATTTATTTATTAAATCCCAAATCAAAAATTATCTATAATATATGCAAATATATATATATATACATTATAAATAGAAATATTTATTTAGCTTTTAAAAGATAAAATCACTAATTAAATATTTATTTAATTAGATTATTAAACCAATTCATATGTTATTAATCAATATTATCAAATCAATTTAATTTTATTATAAAGATTATTAAATTGATATTGCCAAAAATTCTGGGATATCACATTCCTTCCCCCTTAAAAGAATTTCATCCCCGAAATTTAAAACAAAGGTAATTTAAGAATCTATTTTAAATATTTTAATTTTAAAACACAAGCATATATTAACAACCATATGGTAACAGCCATAGCAGCCAATTCACCCAAACAAACAAATTTAACTATCCAGACAAAAATTCTGCATAGAATTTTCTCGAGCTTCCTAAGTATAAACACCGTGATACTCGCTCTATAGAATCGAAACATTCAACATTACTAAGCTCCTACTCATCTAGATCTACCAAGCTAAATAGAATATCAGACTACAGACAAGTCTGACTCAACATCCAAATCTCTCAGAACAACTCATTCCAAAACCAGAAATAAATCACACACGTACTCCCTTAGAGATACGTGAAACACAATGAATCCCAGTTATCCAAACAGGCAATTCAATCCAGAAGACCAAACACTTATCTTACCAGAACACTGAAAAGGTCCAATACACCTTGGAGCTAGCTTCCCAACCTTACCCAATCTTATAGCTCCTAAAACCTGAGAAAACTTATCCAAAATCAGATCTTCGATTCTAATCCACAAAACTCTTCGGACGATCCTGGGCTGCCTACATCCTTCCTGATCAGCTCAACCCTTGCTGATGCCTCTAGAAACAAATTGGACCAAAAACAATCCAACAAAATGATCTTTCCAAGATCAACCAAAATCAAGAACACAATCTCTATTCCAAAATCAGAAGACTAATCTCACTTCTCCCATTCGGAAGAGATAAAACAGGTGCACTCTCCAATCTTGCCTCTGATCATGAAGAATTTCATGTAGAAACTCTCTAATCCAAGCACTGCAACTTCCAGTTGCTTCCACTCTAACACAGCTTCCACCATGCTTCCACTGCGCAACTTTGACCTGGAGCAGATGAAAATGCTGATGAAGAACACGAGTACAAACTGGACAACATAACCTAGAAGATCTCTGATAACCAAGAGAAAATTCAGAAGTTCTTCCAATCCTGAGCTGCTTCACCAAACTCCATCTCAAGGAACTAACCTTCAACGACTTGAACCACCGGCACCACTCTTGGAATCCTGGTCGATAAGAAAACTAAATCTCTAGATTCGGACAGCCTCTGACTTTCCTGAAGACATCCAGAAAAATCTCCAACAATCCAAGAGAATACTCAATTATCGCAAGTCACTTTTGCAATCAATCCATCCTAACATCCAAAGAAAACTGTTCTCCCTTTGCCAATCAGAACAGCTTACACTGGTCTAGCCAATCCATCGAAGAAATGGACCCACTCTACTGTTTTTGAACTCCATCTCCAGAAAACTGCTAAGCCAGAAAACTCTGCCGACACACAGAACACTCCGAGCTGCACTGTTGACATAGATACCAAAGAATTCCTAATCCAAAGCTCTCTGAGAAACTCGGACTTCAAACCAAACAGAAACACCTTGCTGAACTCAGCCACTACACCAAAGCAGACCTACTTCCTTAAACTTGTTCCAAAGAAATCATCTTCGGAAAAATCCATAGTCACTACATCTCATCACACAACTACAACTTCCTGAGGTAGCCAAGATACCATCACTTGCTTCTGCCTAACCATCAGATCCAAACTCTACTCATCCAACTTCAAAGATGGACTCTGAACCTTAACAGGTTACCTTCAGAGATCGTTGAAATCCATACACCATAGCAAAGCTTACTCGAGACGGTATTAGGTCTACAGTCTCGACAGACACACTTCCAACCTTAAACATTCAAACTCCAACCAATGGTAGTAGTCGTGTTACACACACCACTACCTTATCTACCTTTATAACTTATATTGGAAAACCTGTACGGGTAACCCAAAAAATAGGTAGAATTAAATATATATATATATATATATATAAATATATCAAAATTACAAATACGCTTTCTCAAGAAATAAAACACTCCAAAGCCTAGGTACTACTCAACCTAGCGCTCTGATACCAACTGAGACGACCCGACTTTTTCTCCACAGAAAGTCGCATCATCTTTAAGAAAGAAAGGGATAGAAAAGAGAAAAGAAAGGAGAGAAAGAAGGACGATACCAGAATATCAACAGCAGAACGAATAAATTATACTAATAACATAAGTATTACATAGCATATAATACCAATCAGAGTTACACAGCATGTACATCACATACTAGACAGTTATAAACACCTGTCTAGTTATTACAACTCAACAAAGAGATACCAACATAGAGAACACACAGCAGAAACTATATATCTACAATGCAGAAGCCTCCTGCTGCATTGCTCCTCCATAATTCGTCAAAGCTAACCTGAAACCCTTGGCTACTCGTAAAAATTTTGAGTACCAAAGAGTTTAAGAAAACAGAAGATAAACTCCGGATCAGACATGGGTCTGGTGTGAGTAACAGGTTAAGGTTGCTTAACTTTAAAAATCCTTTGAAACAAAGGTTTCACGTAAGACTTCCCACACATAAACATGGAAAAGTTTTTACCTTACGCTAACCAAAACATTTGATAGGAAATCCGATGATATTATAATAGTGTCTAGGGTTTTCAAGTAAAATGCAGAAATAGTTGGAATGCTTACATCTCACGTTCCAACATAGTTGAGAACATCTAAAACGTACGACACTTATTGGAGATTGGATTCCATACAATGGCAGGGCTACTGGGGTACCGCCTGTCACAGTACGTGGCCTAGATCACTGTACCAAGGATTACTCCCAATCCCTTGCAACACAAAGCCGGAAACATTCCTTACTGAAAAGTTTCGAACAAGACAACCCCGGCAGTTGTTGCAATCAACTGCCCTACACAGCCGAATATAAAAGGACTTCTAGACAGGGGTAAATCTCGTCCTACTTGGGCATGACCCACTTAGCCTTGCTGCACCTCCCCTGTTTTAGCCATTCGCAGTTGATGAGGCTTGAGGCTACGATTACCTTTAGAGAACGCATCTCTTAGAATGCTCATCGTTCACCTGACGATGTTCTGAAAGCATTCAATCCATACAAGTTCGTTCCGGGTTCGAACAAAACCGAAGGTATTATCTCGTTACACTCATTTTGGCATCACCCTCAGAGTTAACGACGATAACCCTTGCACTCTGAATCTTCATCTTCACTTGAGATTCATGACCTATTGTTAATTTGGATCGACGTAGTTTTCGGATATCCAAATATGGAAACCCGATCCCGATCCCATCGAAATCCAAAACGCCAACTTTTAGGTCCAAGTTGTTTTTAAGTTTAAAACAATTCAATTCAATATTATCTATATACATACAGATAGATAATTCACAATATCACAATAGATAATCAACTTTATCATCATAAACAGATAATTCATATTACCATCACAATGCAACCAAAGCATCCATATCACACAACATCACTCATATCATATCTGAGATCTCAATTATTCAGGGCAATCAATATCAATTAGCATTCACAAGCAATGACTTATTAATCATCATTTTATAATTAATTTAAAATGAATTAAATTAATTACTGCTTCTCTAATTAATTTAAAGTAAATTAAATTAATTACTTCATCACTATAAATCTTGCTTACATAACCATTAATTAATTACAAATCAATTAATTAATTACCCTCAAATAAATCATCTTAATTAATCACCCTTGATTAATTATCCTTTAATTACATTTAAGTAATTAGCCTTTAATTAGTTTCACAAATTAATTATCATAAACCAAATCCAGTAATTAACCTGTAATTACTTCATTAATTAACTATAATTAATTACATTGATCCCTAATTAATTACATTAATTAATTCCTTCATTGATTTATTGTTCTTAATTAATCAACCCTTAATTACATCATTATATTAATTAATGATCCCTAATTATTTTTATTTATAATTGCCTTATTTAAATTAATTACATTAAGAAATTAATCATCAATTAAACCATATTGATTAATCACTCTTGATTAATCACATTCACTAATTAACTACCCTTAATTACTTCATTAGATAAATTAATTACTCCTTAATTAATTATCTTTAATAATTAATCTTTGATTAATTATATTTATTAATCACCCTAGACTAATCTCATTAAGTAATTAATTACCCTTAATTAATTACATCTCTTAATTATCTTCAAATAGTTTTATTAATCAAATCTTAATTAATTACACTAAGTAATTAATTACTTCCACTAAGTAATTATCCTTCATATTAATTACACAAAATAATAAATTTCCAAATCTCCTCCATTTCCTAATTATCCTTCAATTAAATTACATCCAGTAATTATCTTCTTAATTACTTCACTAAGTAATTATTATTTATTAATTACATTGAGTAATTACTTCTGAAATTAATTAAACTTAATTAATTAACTTAAACCAATCAAAATAAACTTAATTAATTACAATTAGTAATTAATTTCTTAATTACTTTTATTAAGTAATTACATTTAAACAATTCACAAATGATTATCTTTAAATTAATTAATCTAATTAATCATTAAAATTAATCACATTAATTAATTATTAAATAATCCTAAGTTAATGACCTTCATTAACCATTAACAAATTTTTAATTACTTCTCTAAAGTAATTAACTGAGATTAATCATTATTAATTACAAATGAACCTATCTATAATAACCCATTAATTAATCTCAAATTATTTAATTAATCAAGTGTTAATCTATAACTTAATTAATTCTTGATTACTTGATTAATAAATTTCAAATCATTAATTTTAAATCAAATCTTATCTAATTAATGATTTCTTAATTACAAATTAATTAATCTAATTTAACTTACTTAATCCTCTAATTAATTGAATAAAAACCTTAATTACTTAATTAATTAACCCAAATCATTAATTAATTAAATTAATTAATTACAAATCTTAATTACCTTAATCATTTAAATGAATTATAAATCATTAAATTCTAATTAACTTTAAGATAAACCTTAATCTTATTCATGATTTAATTATCATTAACAAAGTATTTTTTAAAAATAATTTCCTTTAAATTCGATTTTAAATTTAAGATTTAAAATGAAAACAATTTTAACTTTAACAAAGTTTAACAATTCAAAACCTTTTAAATTACATGTTAGAGAAATACTTGTCTTCTAAAGGGAATTTAAAATAGTTTTAAAACCATATTCAATTTAAATCAATTTAAAATACACTTTAAATATTCAAAGTTGTTTTTAAAACATTTAAATTCAAAAACTTTATTTATTTCAAACTAGGATTCAAATTCATTTTTGAATCCAGATTATAAACTTAGATTTGAAAACTCTGTTTAATGTATTTCAGATTTTTAAAAAATGTTATAAAATACTTTAACATTCAAACTTAATTACAACATTTGAATTTATATGCTTTATTTTCTTTTCAAAACTTAAGATTCAAATTCAATTTGAATTCAGATTTAAACTTTGTTTCAAAACCTTTGTTTTAAAAAACTTGCTTTATATTATTATTTTTATTTAGTTTAAATTTTAAAACTGGAACACTATCAAGTTTCTAAAACAAAACCTGAAACTAAAACTTGCTCGAGCCAGATTCTATTTTACTCCGAGTCTTACCTCACCTTACTTCGGGCATAACATCAAATGACTCGAGTATTTACTCAAGTACAATACCCCCACCTATTACGCCCAGATCATCAGAAAACAAAGAGCACCGTGCACATGCACGGTGGCTCTGACCATCACTGGACAACTTCTAAAGCATCATCGCATCAGATAACAACCTCGCACAACATTACGAACATCAAAACATCGATAACAAACTGGAAACCAAATTCGAGTGTTTAACCCAAAATCTGATCATGATCCAAAACCTGGAACGTCTTCGATTCCCAATCTCCTATCACCAGAATACCTACATCTCCGGCCACAACTTCGTCGATAACCACTCTTTCATTTCCCTAAGTATAGTGACACTCGATCAATCCTAGACCATGAGATGATCAAACTCCCAGTCATCTTCAAAACTAGGTCTACAAATGAAAACGAACAATCCCCGCTACCACCGGCCTCTGACCATCCTCCAACCATTTTTGCCCAAGTCACCAACCATTTCTCGACCTCCAGCAACAACCCTGGCCTCTCTGACCACTGGAATCACCAGAAATTTCGAAAATCCCAAAAACAGTACAAACCTGAAATGCCATTACATTTCTAATCTAATAATTGTGTTTTTAGTTTTAAAAATCATGATTTAGTTTAAGGTTTCACCCTATATACCCGAGTTAAGAAATTATAAAGTTTTATTTTTTACAAAACTCAATCTTATACTGTTCTCTTTATTTTCCATAGCAGATTTGAATTTGCTTTAACTTAAATACAATTTTAAAACTTATTTTAAAATCAAACAAACATATGTTGTTTAGATCCTAAATCCTAAAAATCAATGGATCAAGAAAAAATGATTTTAGATTGAAAACTGGGCTTGAAATTTAGAATAGATATGTTCTACAGGCATTCACAATCATACATGCATCACACATTCACAAATACACAGGAATTTTCCAACATATATATATATATATATATGTGTGTGTGTGTGTGTGTGTGTGTACAAACTTATTTTAGGCATAACTCCAGCAACCAGATTATCTTTAAGTTTTTTTTTTAAATTACTCACCTGGTTTTTTAAAAAGAACAGAGCAATTTATAAAATCTTGAAACTGGATTGGCCAAGCTTCATTGGTTAAAACTTAAATGCTTTTGCTCTCTGTTTAAAACTTCATGCATGCAGGCTTGAGTTCTTTAGTTTTGAAAAATGCAGACATTTGATTTTGCAAGAATTTATTCCAGGTTGCTGAATTGATGAGATTACAGGTTTGTTTGTGTTTTACATTTTTGGTTTGAGGAGTGTTACTTACTGATTTGAATATGTCTATGGTTTTAGAGATGATTTCAGATTTGTTTTCTTAGCTTAGAAATTTGAAAAGAAAATTAAAGAGGAGGAAACAATGTTATAAGGCTGAAATTAATTTAACAAAATAAAAGAGAAAGATGAATATTGAATGACACTTGTCATGTTGTTTAATTCATAAATTAACACATGTATTTAGATAACTTAATATATTACACATGTTGTTTGATTACTTAATATGTTAACACTTGTCTCATGATTTAATTAGTTATATTTTTAAATGTTAATAAAAGATTAATACAAAAATCAAGCTTAATGAATTAGTTAATTAGTATTTATATATGTATGAATAATTTTAAAAGAAATAAAAACCAATTATATTTATAAATAAAGGTTTATACAAATATCTTTAATTCAAATTCAAATTAAATTATAAAATCAAATCAAAGAATCAAAGAATCAAGTTATATCTATACATATATAACTACTTGTTAAATTTAAAATTAACAATCCTATTTCTATAAAATCTATTTATTTTTATAAAAGCTAAGTATTATAATTATCATTTGAAAATAACAATTTTAACAATTTTAAATGATTTATAAAAGAGATTATAAATCACTTCTATTATTAAATGAATTAAAACCATATGCCATATTGTATTCTAAACTTATATATAAAATTTTCAAATCATATATATATATATATATATATATCAAGTAATATTTAAAAGAAAGGAAACAATCTTTTTATTTAAATTTAAAATTTGAGCTAAGATATAATTTTAAACAATAACATTTATCTTAAGTATTTATAAACCATATAGTTATTAATTAAATAACTTTGAAAAGCTTAATATTAATTTAAATCATAATTTCTAAATTATTAAATATATATTATTAGAATTTGAAAACAAAACTTTATTTATTTATTAAATCCCAAATCAAAAATTATCTATAATATATACAAATATATATATACACATTATAAATAGAAATATTTATTTAGCTTTTAAAAGATAAAATCACTAATTAAATATTTATTTAATTAGATTATTAAACCAATTCATATTTTATTAATCAATATTATCAAATTAATTTAATTTTATTATAAAGATTATTAAATTGATATTGCCAAAAATTTCGGGATATCACAAAATTCCAAGATAGTCTCCTTCAAAAGTTCAATGTGCTTCTAAGAAGAAAAAAAATGCAATTATAGATTAGTGGTAAAACAGAACAAGTATTCCCATATTACTAGACTATTTGCGTTAATAGAGCATAGCTTAATATTACATGCCAGGCAAAATTGGGAAGTATCTTGGCACCTTTGATACTATAAAAAGTCACATTGATTACTTGGGCAACGTCTATGAGAAATTATTGACCTAATTATACTTTCTGGCCCACCGGCACTTCCCAAGACCAACTAACATAGTGGCATTCTAAAATGAAAAAATGTATTAATGGATGATATCAACTTTCTTTAAGCTGGTACATTTCCCTACAACTTTTATTATTGACTAAATTTTTTTAACGGTCATATACGTATGGAATGGCTAGGACAATTTAGAAGTATAGTGAATTAGCGCAAAGCAAAATTTTGCCGAAGCTATGGGATATTTAGTTCCCAAATAGAAAATGCTATTGAGTGTGTGTATGCTCAACAATAAGGCATCTCGGGTGAATATATTGAATTTTTGTAGCTACTAAATAATAAATATGATATGATGCCAACTTGTAAAACAACCTACCTGGCCCAACTTAATATAAGTTTCACTCATTCTCTCAAATAGTCTTCGTAGGTAGACAGGAGAAAGTAATCCAAGCTGTAGTTGAGTGGGTAGACAGACGAATCATTTGATGTTGCTCAAAATTAGAGTATCTTATTGCTATTCTAACTCATATATGTAAATATAAATATGAAAAATTACTAAAGAAATGTTTCATGAAATTCTGTTCTATTGTGATTGCCTAATTGTATTCTTAATTTTTTAACTCACTAGCTTCTTAGCTATGCTTGCAATTATATTTAGCTTCGTACATAACTAAAACCGAATTTACTACCACCACCGTATAATTCTTTTATTAATTGAGATTGTGGTAGTTATGTATAAAAAATGCTATAAAATGAGCACAACCACTGGAAATAAATACTAGTTTTTTCTTGGAAAAATGAGTGTATAAACTGACATATGATTATATCCAGTGCAGCTACTTAAGAGGAGTAAAATTTCAAAATGGTGTTGAGAGGTTTTAGAAAAGATAACAAAAAGGTAGAATAGGTATTATCTATTCATGCTTAACAACAGAGGGAAGATACTGTCATAGGCATACAACATATGAGTTATTGAATACCGACTTTTATAAATACTAAATATATTCTTAAGTGCGGCAGTCATAACATATTGATATTTACAACACAAAGATATTGGATGTATGACAAGAAAATAAATTTCCTTAATCAATTGGATAACTTTCCTCGGCTACATAGAACTTGGGATAGAATCGAGATTTGGGGATGGACAGTTTGCTTTCCAAGATGAATATACAGCACTAAGGTTCTTGTTAGCATCAGGAGTCAAACCTTCAACTAAAACAAGTTCTTCCGTTCCCCCAAATGACATAGCCACTAATCCTTTGAGTACTACCATCGCGTACTGTTATGTAAAAAATAATTTTAATATTAACTTACTGAACAATTTCAACATTAATATAGTTCCACATCATTCTTCAGGAATTACATGCAACTCAATACCATATAGCTTGTATTTGCATAAAATATAACAAATTATTAAAAAAAGTGCCACACACTGTGTAAATGGTTATGTGTTGCACGCGCAAAAAAGATAGTTTTCTTGTTTCAAGATTTAGAATACATGTACATTATAAAAATTTCATATATATATATATATATCAAAATATTGCAAAATAATCGACCACCAAACAATTATCAAAAAAAAAAATTACCTAGCTGAAACAAACTGATGCCTAAATGTAAACAGGACTACGCGCTGATTTGAATTGAAAAGGCATTGAGCTACACATAGAGGACCTGATCTAAACTGCACACTGCGAAAAAATAATGAGATGCAAGTATAGCATGAAAGTGAGATAATTAGCTAGGTTTCCTTGTCTTTACTACAAAGAATGTACTGAGTAGAGTGTGTTGCTCTGCAGTGTGACCTCTACTACAAAAATTAAAGTGAATAGGTTGCACCGCAATAATAGGTGAACATTGAGCTACACCGTACAGAATAATGCATGTGAAAAACATGTATATGGTGTAAATACATGGTGCAGCTAACTATTGCCAAATACATGGTGCAGCTCGAAAAAGCCGAGGCAGGATGAAGAATAAGGTGCAATGTTATGCAATATGCTGCTCATGGTATATAACAGAGCAAATGCCATAAAGGCAAGTACAACTGATGCGCAGAAAAAGAATTTATGGTGCGCTGAAAACATATTTGAGAGCTAAAGGGCACAATAAAGTTGCTGAACATATGACATGTAGAGTTGATGACATGATGAACCATTGCTGAGCATAGATCATGAAGAGCGAGCTTTTGGCATAAAACTTAGTTAAATTGGTTAATACTTTATCAATATTACTATTATCGTTGTTGTTCTAAACTTAGTTATTTTTTATGAAAATTAATTAATTTTATAATTTATTAGTATTGGTATTATTATTATTATTTTAAACTTTGTTAAATTTATAAACTTAGTTAATTTATTATCATCATCATCATCATCATCATCATCATTATACAAACTTAGTTATTTTAGTAAACTTGATTAATACTTTATAATTATTACATTATTATAATTATTATAAGCGTAGTTAATTTTTTTAATTATAAATTTAGATAACTTTTATAAAACTTAGTTAACAAAGTTAATTTTTATGAATCTAATTAATGTATTATTATTAGTATTATTATATAAATTTGTTTACATTTTATAAAATTTGGATAACTTGGTCAATATTTTATAATTTATTGTTATTATTATTTAAATTTAGTTACAATTTATAAAACTTAGATAAATTGGTTAATATTCTATAACTTATTATTATTTGTAGCGACTCGTGGTTCTATACCCCTTGAGTTGATAATAATTCTTCCTCGTTCAACCCATAGTGTACGAAAGAGCGAAAAACTAGGGTAAAGAAAAAGAAAGTGGTAGAAGAAGAAAATAGAAAACAACATCAGAATCTCATAGTCATAGTGGAACAATATATAATATATAACTACAGCTTTAAATACAAAGAAATATGTATTGTTATATGTACATACCATTATCAGAGTACAACAATCATCCACCACTTTGGATAGCTTATACTTATCTTTACACAGCGAAAATAACAATATCCAAGCATGAGAGATACGTCTCTGTCCTCCAGCTTGCCTCTTGAGCTCCATAGCAAATTAACCTACATCTATTAAACTCGGTCTGACCCAAGCATCATAATAAAACAACACCCGAGTTAGTCAGAAAAACCAGCATGAGAAATGCTTGCATCTCACGTTCCAGTATAGTTGGGCACAATCAAAACCTTACAGGCGCTTATGGAGATTGGATTCCATATAATGGAAGGGCTACTGGGGTACCGTCCGTCACAATACTTGGTCTAGATCAGAGTACCGAGGATCACTCCCGCACCCATACAACATAAGACCGAAGCTATCCCTTACTAGATAGTCCGATTAAGATAACCGCGTGGTTGGGATCAGCAACCGCCCACTGAGCCGAATAAAAGGGACATCTAGATAGGGGAAACCTTACCCTAATTGGTTGCTAGCCACTTAGCCTTATTGCATCTCCTCTGTTTTAGCCATTCGTGGTTGATGAGGCTTGAGGCTATGCGTTACCTTTTTAGAACATATTTCACTTAGAATGCTCATCATCCTCTTAACGATGTTCTGATAGCATTCGTCCATACAAGTTTCCCTGGGTCTGGACAAACCGAATCACCGTCTTCATCATCTTCATGGTCTACATTCGCAAACGTTCAAACCGGATCAAAGTGGTTTTCGAATAATTAAATCTAATCCCGATCTCTTCGAAACAATCAGCGCATTGGCCAATATTGATAGTCGGTTATTTAGCTATCAAATAACATTTATAAGCAACCATTAAGTCTTAAATAATTCCCAAATTATTTATTTCAAAAATATGTACATAAGATACTACTTCCATATTTCAACACTTTGAAAATAGTTTCCCACTTCGTTAAGTATTCAACACTTGAAAACTATTCATTTTATTCCCTGTTTCCTTCTCTCAAAAATCCTTTACATTTTTATTTGTGAATTCCCAACTCGTTTTATATGTATAAATCTCAGAAATACTTAATTAATTTCCCTTAATACTTCCAAACCCGTTGTACTTATTTAAAATTCCCATTCCACTTCTTCTTCCTCTGTGAATTTTATTACACCTTCCGGAATTCCCTTACCTTATGCTTTAGAATTTTATTTAAGTTCCCATAACATATCTATAAGATCTTCTTTTAAAATCCTATTCAATTTAATAAACTCTGCTTCCCATCTCAAGAGGATTTATAATTGGATTAAAACATTTAAAAACATATATACTTATAAAATAAGAATAATGGTTTTATTTTTCAAAATATGGTTTAAGATAATAATTCATACCCAGTTACTAATAAATTTACAAAGTTGGTTTATAAAAATTTGAATTTTTTTAATAAATATTAAGTATGTAATAACTAACTTAAGAATATTCTAGGTCCAAATAATAGTTTATAAAAGTTATATAGTATAGTAGATTTAGAATTTACTTTACTCGACAAAAAGTCCATCTTTAGAAAATCCAGTATCCACCAAAATTCCTCTTGATTCGTATCACATCGACTACACCCAAATTAATCACCCTTTCTCTTATATTTAAAATAATATCCCACTATTTCTTTTCAAAACAATTCCCATTGCCCGACATAAATTCACACCATTAACTTATATTTTCCACATATCCACTGATATCATTTTATCCTATTTATAAACCCCGTTTATAAATATAAATTAATAAACTCCCTTGAGTTTTTCCCATCTATTCATAAAACAAATTTATTTATAATTCCATTTTATAATTTCCCTTAATAAACTCCATTTTTTTCAAATCTATTTTAATTATCGATTCTATTCTCTTCAAGCCCTTATTATATTTTAATTTCAAATTTTTACTTAAACCAATTTACAAATACTTAAGTATACCCCAAGTTATTTAATATATTTTTATTCTACTTAATTCCCTTAGAAAAAATCAAAATTTTAATATAAATAATTTCTTTCAAATTTCTTTTTAAATTTCTTCACTTTAATCATTTACGATATTTAAAAATACCAAATTCAATTCTCAGGTTATTTAACATTTTATAATTCAATTTACACAATCCATATCAATTTATCCATCCTGTCATTTATTAACATATATGAAAACAATAAGTATTTTTGAGGAAGCTAGTTGGATGCCTCCAACCTGTTTTTTTTCTTACATCCATAGATGTTAGTCAATAAATAAAATACCAAATCCCACTTCAAGGGGGATATCGCGGTATAAAGGGTCATCCGCTATTATGCGGGGCATATAGGGTCTCATCCGCTATATAATGTGAAAATATCAATCACTTCAATATTTATACATATACTACAATATATAATATTCAACAGACAACAATTATTTAATTCAACCAAACATCCAATGATTTAAATTTAACATTTAAATTAATTCTGAGAATCCAAATGAGTGAGAAAATCTCACCTTTTATTTTTATTTGCAATCCACTTCCATTCTGGCTTGTTTCTTCACAATTTTAGACCTTGTACAAACATTGGTACGATTTATCAATATTTGAATTAATCGAATAATTTGTTTCTCACTTAATAATTTTAATTTACTAATTTTCTTTTAAATAATTTCATAGTACCTAAAATAATTTAGATTTAACTAAACAAATAGATCTTTATTATTTTAAAATTAAACCCGTAAGTGAAATATATATACATGTGTATGTATGTATATTTACTTGTTCTTTGAATCTACATATACTAAAATTACCTATACACAGTTTAAAAAAAAAAAGAAATGCTTTACATATCTTCCTGTATATATATATATATATTTTTTCCTGTAAATATCAAATCAGTAATTCACTTTACTGTAAAAACCCCTTTTTCTAAAATAATACTTTAGCTCACTGTTAAATTCTTAAAACAGATTTCCCTTTTTAAAACCTTACTGTAAATATTTTTTTTTTATAACTCAAATTTAATTTCAAAAATCCATTTTTAACTCACAATTCAACTTTCATTAACCAAATTTAAATCCCACTAACATATTCAATTAACTTATTTATCTCAAATTAGTTTACTTCCAACTTACAATTCAATATTTGATTTTTATCTTCAAAAAAAATCTCTTTGATTGGCTTGCTTGAATGCTATCTATTTTATATTTCATGTTTAGATTTTTATTTCACTTACCAAAATATCCAACATTTTTATTTTGGCTTTTCTCTTCTTTTTTCACTTTTCCAAAACATCAAACAAATTTTATTTTGTCTTATCAATCCCACCTTTTAATTTTATAAGTCACACGTCTATTATTATTATTCACGCTCCCATTCATTCTAGGCTCGAACATATTCACTTTTCATTTTAACTTGAGATTATACACTTGTTTATAGCCAAGAATATTTTTATTCAATGGGTTTTAAATTCTTTTATAAGCTATTATAATTTATTTATTCCAACCCAAATTCTTATTCATCTTACTTTCATTTATTTAAATAAGAATTTAATTCCATTTAATATCATCTACAGCTCATTTCAGTTCAATTCTATTCAACTGTATTTTATTTTCAATTTAATCCAAGTCCAACTCAATATTAACCTTAGCTTAAGTTTATTTAATTCAACTTACTTCCATTTACTTAGCTTAAGTTAATTTCAATACAGTTAAATTTTATTTCTCAAGCCAAATTTAATTTCTATTTTTCCAATTCAATCACATCTAACAGTTTATCAATTTATTTCGTTCAATAATCATCAATTAATTTCAAAAAATTATTTGTCTTCAACTAAATCCAAATTTTCCATATTCAAAACCAATTTATAATTCAATTTAAATATTTAAAACCATTTAAATATTCCAAATCCAGTGTTGAAAAATGCGGATCGTTACATTATTAGTAGTAGTATTATTATTAATATAACTTAGTTATGTTTTATAAAACTTATAGTTGATTTATTATTTATTGTTGTTGTTATTGTTTTGAACTTAGTTAACTTGGTTAATATTTATAAACTTAGTCTGTTTATTGTTGTTATTACTACTCCGAATCTTGTTGTTGTTGTTGGTATTATTGCTTTAAACTTGGTTAATTTTTGTAAGCTTGGTTAGTTTATTATTATTATCATTACTATTATTATATATATAAACTTATTTATTTTTTATAAAACTTAGTAAACTTGATTAATATTTTATAATTCATTGCTTTTATTATAATTATCATAAACTTAGTTAATTTACTATTATCATTATAAATTTAGTTAATTTTATAAAAATTAGTTAAGAATGTTGATTTTTATGAACTTGGCTAATTTATTAGTATTAGTATTATTATATAAATTTAGTTACTTTTTATAAAATTTGAATAACTTGGTTAGTGTTTTATAACTTATTATTATTATATAAATTTAGTTACATTTTATAAAACTTAGATAACTTTTTGTAAAACACAAGGAAAAACTTTGATATGCTATATACCATTGTTCAAAAGGGGTCATGTGTTATATTCTAGTTCAAATAAGCAGTTTAGAGTAATTATACAGCAAATAAATAAGTCTTGTAACCTTTGTATTTATTTGATTCTCAGTGCTTAAAACTTTGGGTTGCAATCAACGGTTAGAACGAAAACGTACAATGACAAACCAAAGTTTTTATTGCTTACTACTTTTATTATGTATTTGATGTCCATGCATAACACCTCGGAATTGTAAAAGCAATAAAACAATTTGGAAAACAATATTGTCTTATGCTAAATAAGTATTTTCATGGAATAAATAAGTGATAAATAATCGTTCCAAGTAGCAAGGAATCTATGTGCATGCTTTTACTTAGGGAACCATCAACAATTAGAACATGCTAGGTTAAAGATACTGGAACAAATTAACAAAAAATGTTTGTGGTGAGGTCAATTGAAATTATCAAGTATACGAAATACTTTTCTGTGCATGGAGTATCAATCAGAAATATGAACTAATAAAACTAGATAATAATGAAAAATCAACTATAGGATGTGTAATCAACTAGATAACTAAGAATAACTTGGTTTAAATAAAGGAGCACATGCTCAGTTTACATAAACTGAGCATGTGTTCAGTTTACATAAGCTGGATAACTGGGCATATGCTCAGTTTTCATAAACTGAGCATTGCTCGGTTTGCATAACTGAACATATGCTCAGTTTCTTAACTGAGTCGCGCTTGGTCTACACAACTGTGACGCCCCACCTCTATACCCACTATAGCCAAGGACACTACGGGGTAATGCCGTCAACTAGCGCGGAGAATAAGGCTGTTGAGGAGCGACCATCCGCGTAATTGCTTTGTGCGAGCACTGATATGTCAGATAGTACAACATGCATCTGGTTTCAGGAGGAAATCCGACATACCGATACAAACTCAAAGCTACTACCCGGTGGCTATATATAATCTTTGAAAACAAATATAGAAATAAACATAACACAAATCAGTCACAGACATCCATATCACAAAGGCGGAAATAAATATGAATATATAACACATAAAAGTGTTCATCAAAGTAGTGGTCAGACAAGATCCACAATATCACAAAAGAATAGTTACAAGTGCTAGACAAAAGAATATGTATACATTAAGGAGTCTATATCTCAAAGGTATACAACAAAATAAACTACCAATCTAAGTAGTTAGCCAAAAGTTTGGATAATAATCCAAGATGAGGAGTCAAGTAGAAGCACCTGTAACAACTCGGTCTGACCCGAGTATTATTTAATAAGAAAATAATAAATGGACCAGTCTAGCTATAAATATCAGATGAAATGATATAGAATAAGAGATATGACAAAAACGTATGATAACCATAAAACCATACTGTGATAAGTATGTAATTGAAAATCAACAAGAGATTAATCAATATCATAAGAATCTTCTCAAGATCAAAAAGAATGTCATACTCTTTATTTTTATTCACCAAACCATAAATATTGACAATTATATCAATGTCAATCACAAAAGTTAATGATACACAAATTCACCAATGCACAAATATTGATAAAACATATCAATGTAAATCACGAAAATTGATGAAACACCAGTTCTAAAAATCGTCAATGGAAATCCAGAAATCACAAAAAAAAGGGAAGGCCTATCACAAAACGGGAGTATGAAAACTCACCAACACGTGTATCACAAAATGGAACGCTATTTCATGGTTGCTAACCATTAATTTTTAAGCCGAAGCTCCACAAAACGACCCGAAGACCATGGGTCGCTACCCCACCAAATTGAGCCGAAGCTCCACAGAAACGAGATTTAGTCTCCCTCGTAGACAAAGAGATATCGCGCATTTGCTAGTCTAAGTCACAAAAATGATCATCAACGATTATCAAGAAGTGTCAATTACAGTAAGCTAGTAAATATATAAGCTTAGCCTCATGTCCCATAACCACTAGCTTAACTTAAATATTTACGAACAAATTGTAGATCTCCACTCGAAAATTGTCACAAGAGATTCAATCGAACAAGTCCAAGAATTAACCGGCGAAGTAAACGCAAGCGTCTCATACCACTTGTTTTACTAAGCCGTTTAATTAGATTTCTCATACGAGTGAGGTAAAGGTTTGTATATACTAGTAGATTGGAAAACGGTTTAAGAAACGAGCTTTGTAGTAAAATAGGGTTGAAATCGTTTTGATGAAGGAGTTTTGATATTTACTGCTAGTATTGAAACCTTCATATTATTAAAGTGACAAATCACAAAAATGATTGTAGAAACAATTAATCACAAAAATTCACATTCGATGACGTGAATAAAATCCAACGAATTCGATTCCAAATCCATCAAAATGGAAATACCATTGCGACTTAACAGCCACGACTTACGACTTAACACAATACAACACAAGAAATCAGCGGCTCAACTCATGCGACTCCACGGCATACGACCTAAGATGGTGTGACATAACCGGCCGAGCGACTTAAGAGCATGTGCGACTTATACATGGCACGACCTAAGTTGATTGCAAGATGTAGCAGGTGCGACCTAAACCAGAAGGCCAAGCGACCTAATGGTTGCGACCTATGTGCAGGCCGACTTAACAAGCCGAGCGACCTGAGGAATTGGGGCATAAGAATGCAAGCGACCTAAGATGAACGTGCGACTTAATAGAAAGTGTGTGGCCTAACATGGGGCGACCTAGGTGGTGCGAGTTATACCAGGAGCGACCTAGCACAGCGCGACCTAGCATGGCGCAACCAAATCAATGCCGAGCGACTTAAGGAACTCGCGGCTTAAGGAGGTGAGCGGCCTAAGGATGGTGCGACCTATATGCACGCGCGACGTAATAGGCGAGCGACCTAACTGCAGGCCGAGGGAAAATGGTGCAGGCCGAACGACCTAAGGAACAAAAGTGCCAAACTTTCTTAATTTGCAACCGGACGAGCACGAACGCTAGGGGATTACGCCCATCAGCTACCCGGTCCTATTGGCTCCTCGATGCATCATCAAAAACGTGTTCAATCATCAAAGTTAGGATTTTTAAAGATTTGAACCCAAAACACTAAAAATTAGGATTTTCACCAATTCAATCCAAACCAAAAGCAAACACACATGAATAAGATTTAGGAATTCATACCCAACAATCAAAGATAGTTATAGACAAAGATGTGAGATAAAAATCTCACTTTTACACAAAATCAATGAAGAAGAAGCTTGAAAGCAAAGGAAGAATCAATGGCTTCTCTTTGAATTTGGAGTTAGATGTTGGATTTGCAAATGAACTAGAGCTTAGAGTTTTAATATCTCATTCCTTCCTCCATTTTTGATGAAGCTTGAGTGTTAGAAAATGAAAGTGAAGTTATGAAGGGAAGAGGGTTGAGCTAGAGTTAATAGCTTAGGCTAATGGGCTAAACCAAACCCAAAGCCCAAAGTGAAAACGTGGCAAAATTCCACTAACTCCAAACATATCAAATTTTATACTCAAAAAGATCGCAAACGGTGTTTTGAACTCAATGGAAGTGGTCCTGAGTCCTAATTCGGCCATATGCAAAAAGTAACTTTTAGGACTAAAATCCGACTAACGATAAAATATTTAAATAAAATATTTAAATATTCAATCGTAAAATATGCGGGTTGTTACAGACTCTCCTCCTTAAAGAAATTGCGACCATGCAATATTTAAGAAGAAAATATAAGGTTACAACCATGAAAGCATATCAACACAAAAGAAATTTGAAATAAGAAATTCACCTCAAAGAGCACGGGAAAGTAAGTCCGGATGTGTTCGCTCGATGAACTCTCTAGATTCCCAAGAGCAATCCTTAGGATTTGAGGACCATTGAACTTTAACAAGCGGGTCATCTTTATTTCGAAGGCGCTTGACCTCCGAAGCAATAATACGAATAGGATGTGGCTCATAAGTTAAATTAGGTGAAACTTCAATTTCTTCCACAACACCGGGCTCAAGAATAGAATCGGAATCTCGAAGGCACTTCCATAACTGAGAAACGTGAAACACGTCATGAATAGCAGAAAACTGAGCCGGTAATAAAAGGCGATAAGCCACGGAACCAATACGTTCAGTGATGGGAAATGGACCAATATATCGAGGTGCTAACTTTCCCGGTCGACTGAAACGTACAACACCCTTCATAGGTGAAACATGAATAAACACAAGATCTCCCACAGAAAATTCTAATTTCCTTCTCCGGTTATCGGCATTGGATCTTTGCCTACTCTGGGCTTCTTTCATCCTATGACGAATAAGGTCAATCTTTTATATGGAATCACGAATAAAATCTGGACCTAAAACCAGCTTCTCACCAGCCTCAAGCCAACAAGAAGGAGATCGACATGGTCTTCCATAGAGCGCCTCGAAAGGTGTCATACCAATACTAGATTGGAAGCTATTATTATAAAAAAACTCAACAAGAGAAATATGATCTTCCAAACTTCCACCAAAATCAAGAACACATGCACGAAGAAGATCTTCGAGAGTTTGATTCATACGCTCGGTTTGTCCATCGGACTGGGGATGATAAGCGGTGCTAAAATTAAGCTTCGTTCCCAAAGCTTTTTGAAGACTCTTCCAAAATCCACTAGTAAATAATGGATCACGATCACTAACAATTGAAGTAGGAACTTCATGCAATTTAACAATTTCTTTGATAAAGAGTTTGGCTAAAAGAGGCACAGTTCGATTGGACCGAACGGGAATAAAATGGGTGGATTTAGTAAGTCTATCGACTATCACCCATAAGCTATCATGACCCGAACGAGAACGGGGAAGGCCGTTTATAAAATCAATGGAAATTTGATCCTACTTCCAAATTGGAATTTCTAAAGGTTGCAATAACCCACCGGGCCTTTGATGTTCGGCCTTAATGAGTGGCAAGTCATGCAACACTTAACAAAGTTAGCAATATCAGATTTCATTCCCTCCCAATAATAAAGTCGCTTCATATCCGCGTACATTTTACTACTACCGGGATGAATGGTAAATTTAGAACGATGAGAATCTTCTAAAATGTCTTTACGAAGATTACTAATATTTGGCACGATAAGTCTACCAAATTTTCGAATACCGCCATGAGAATCAATATCGAAGTCTTTCAAACCTTCAATATCAATTTTATCCCTAAAATTTTGGCTAAGAAGAGCCAATTCGGGATCTAGCTTTTGAGCTTCAAGAATGCGGTCTATAAGAGAAGGATGAACCTCAAGGCTACATAAAACAAGAGATGAACATAAATCAGAAACACGATCTCGAATCTCACAAGTGGATAAAATCTCAAGATCGCTCCATTCAGATATCATCATAGAAACAACCGCTTGTTGCTTACGACTAAATGCGTCCGCAACACAATTTCCCTTTCCAGGAGTATAAAGAATATCAAGATCATAAGCTGCCAGAACCTCGATCCAACGTTGTTGATGCAAATTAAGTTCCTATTGATAAAATAGATACTTCAAAGATTTATGATCAGTGTAAAGAATAAATTTTTCTCCCAAAAGATAACGACGCCAGATACGAAGGGCGAAAACAATAGCCGCGAGCTCTAAATCATGAGTGGCATATCTAGTCTCGACAGGCTTTAATTGCCTAGAAGCAAAAGCAATAACATGTTCTCTTTGCATAAGAACGGCACCCAAACCAACGCGACTAGCATCGGTATAAACAATAAAATCTTGGTTTCCCTCGAGAATCACAAGAATAGGAGCACCGGAAAGGAGTTCTTTTAATTTCTGAAAAGAAGCTTCACATTTGTCCGACCAAATGTATTTAACTCCCTTCTTTGTCAAGCTAGTAAGAGGCACGACAATTTTAGAAAAGTCTTTGATAAAACGATGGCAATAACCCGCCAATCCGAGAAAACTACGAATTTTCGTCACACTCTCCGGTCTCTTCCAATTTTGAATCGCTTCAATCTTTGAAGGATCCACGGAAATTCCGGATTCGGAAATAATATGACCGAGAAACTTCACACGAGATTGTCAAAAGTGAAATTTAGAAAATTTTGCTTTTAATTGATTAATCCTAAGAGTTTCCAACACAATCCGAGGATGCTTTTCATGCTCCTCCTCGGTTTTTGAATACACAAGAATATCATCAATAAAGATGAGGAAAAACCGATCGAGGAAGTCCTCGAAAACTCTGTTCATAAGGTCAACGAAATAAGCCGGAGCATTTGTTAAACCAAATGGCATAATAAGCCATTCATAAGATCCATATCGAGTACGGAAAGATGTTAAAGGAATGCTATCCTCTGCAATACGAAGCTGATGAAAACCGGTAGCTAAGTCTAATTGTGAAAAGACTCTAGCACACTAAGCTGATCAAATAAATCATCAATCCGAGGTAAAGGATATTTATTCTTGATAGTAAGATCATTAAGCTTGCGGTAGTCAACGCAAAGCCTAAGCATACCATCGGATTTCTTCACAAAAATAGCCGAAGCTCCCCAAGGCGAGAAACTAGAGCGAATAAATTGCTTCGTCTCCAATTCGGACAATTGTTTGCGCATCTCCTCATTTTCTTTATTGGACATACGATAAGGAGGACGGGTAATAGGTTGAGCTCCAGGGATGAGATTAATTTTGAACTCAATTGCTCGCTTAGGTGATAATCCTAAAACGGGCTCAAATATGTCGGAAAATTCACGAACAACGTGAATAAGAGAAATAATATCTTCCTCATCATCATTATCGTCATCACGAGGATTTAAAGAATATAAAGATGCAACCAAGCTGGAATCCGAAACTTTAAGGTCAACAGAAATCTGCTTAACAGATTGAGGATGTCAAAGATGAATAGTCCGCTCAGGACATAGGATTTGGGCCTCATAGCGGTTAAGCCAATCCATTCCCAAAATCATTCCAAAGCTTAAGTAGCGCATAACATGCAAATCGGCTCGGAAAGAAAAATCACACAAAATAATCTCAACATCTTTACACAATAAACTGATTGTTGCGGATCCACCAACCGAATTCGCAATTCTCAAAGAAGTCATTAAACACAAAACATCCAAAGAAAAAGTATCAACAAGTTCTATTGAAATGAAAGAGTGGGACGCACCCGTGTCAATAAGAACTCGAATAGGATGATCACGAAATAAAATAATGCCATCAAGGATAGAATGAGAAATACCTTGACCACGAGATGTGTTGCCAGGGGCTTAAGAAACATTAAGCTTTCCCTCCTTCCTGTTTTGAAGTTTGGGACACGAAGATAAATAATGATCTAGGCTTTTGCAATAGCGACAAGCACGAGGCTTTGAACACTTGTTCGCATAATGGTCCTTAGAACCACAATTGTAGCATTGCCCACCACTTGAGGTAGAAGTCTTGGTTGCTGGAGAGGCTTGCTTCCCTTTCTTATTGTTGGGATAAGGACCTTTGAACTTATTAGGCCTTTTCTTGTTTGTGAAGTTCGGTTTAGCACTCCCAGCCTCAACATCACTTACTCTATCAGCCTCTTCAAGTCAAAGAGTGATATAAATGAGCCGATCAAAAGAAACTTCTAATTTTATAAGTAATGGCTTCTTGAGATTTTTATTCAAGGCATAGACAAATCTTTGGTTTTTCTTCAATGGGGTGTTTATGTACTCGACCCCATATTTAGAAAGTGACTCGAATGATGCGACATAGTCTGTCACGGAAGATTCACCTTGAACAAAGTCTATGAAACGACGAGCCAAAGTCACCTTCTCAGCTTCTGGCACAAATTTTAATTCGAAGCGTTCCCGGAATTTCTCCCAAGTAAGATCCGCTTCATTTATTTCAGAAATCAGAAGCTCATACCAATCTAATGCTCTTTCTTGGAGCATACTAGAGGCCACCTGAACACGGTGAAGATCAATAAGATTCATGCGAGAAAAGATTCGATCGCACGTTCTCAGCCAAGCCTGGACTTCAAAAATAGTTTCAGAACCTTTGAATGACTTCCCACCCAAATTGGTATAATCGTTGCACAAACGTGCAAATCCAGACTTAGGGTGAGTAAACTCCGAATTAGATCCGGCTGCTTGAGCATTCCTTACTAGATCAAGAAGCTGCTGGGCAGACATAAATACTCCATCCTGGGGAGTAGCATGAGATTGACCAGCGCTGGGACGACCAGGTCTAACCATTTCTCTTCCTTTTGAAAGAAAGAAAGAAGAAGGATAAGGTTATTCACCAAATGAATATCAAGCAATCTTGATAGATAAACAAGGAATCATAAAGAAAATAGGATGATTCGGTACGAAGACTCGAATTAAATCCTAAAGCGCGACTCCTAAGATGGACTTAGGACAATGATCCTTGCTAGATTATTCTACATTGTTCCGAAGTTTGGCTCTGATACCAAGCTGTGACGCCCCACCTCTATACCCATTCTAGCCAAGGACACTACGGGGTAATGCTGTCAACTAGCGTGAAGAATAAGGCTGTTGAGGAGCGACCATCCGCGTAATTGGTTTATGCGAGCACCGATATGTCAGATAATACAACATGCATCTGGTTTCAGGAGGAAATCCGACATACCGATACAAACTCAAAGCTACTACCCGGTGGCTATATATATTCTTCGGAAACAAATATAGAAATAAACATAACACAAATCAGTCATAGACATCCATATCACAAAGGCGGAAATAGATATGAATATATAACACATAAAAGTGTTCAACAGAGTAGTGGTCAGATAAGATCCACAATATCACAAAAGAATAGTTACAAGTGCTAGACAAAAGAATATGTATACATCAAGGAGTCTATATCTCAAAGGTATACAACAAAATAAACTACCAATCTAAGTAGTTAGCCAAAAGTCTGGATAATAATCCCAGATGAGGAGTCAAGTAGAAGCACCTGTAACAACTCGGTCTGACCCGAGTATTATTTAATAAGAAAATAATAAACGGATCAGTCTAGCTATAAATATCAGATGAAATGGTATAGAATAAGAGATATGACAAAAACGTATGATAACCATAAAACCATACTGTGATAAGTATGTAATTGAAAATCAACAAGAGATTAATCAATATCACAAGAATCTTCTCAAAGATCAAAAAGAATGTCATACTCTTTATTTTTATTCACCAAACCATAAATATTGACAATTATATCAATGTCAATCACAAAAGCTAATGACACACAAATTCACCGATGCACAAATATTGATAAAACATATCAATGTAAATCACGAAAATTGGTGAAACACCAGTTCTAGAAATTGTCAATGGAAATCCAGAAATCACGAAGAAAAAAAAGGGAGTGCTATCACAAAACGGGAGTATGAAAACTCACCAACACGTGTATCACAAAATGGAACGCTATTCCATGGTTGCTAACCATTAATTTTTGAGCCGAAGCTCCACAAAACGGCCTGAAGACCATGGGTCGCTACCCCACCAAATTGAGCCGAAGCTCCACAGAAACGGGGTTTAGTCTCCCTCGTAGACAAAGAGACATCGCGCATTCACTAGTCTAAGTCACAAAAATGATCATCAACGATCATCAAGAAGTGTCAATTATAGTAAGCTAGTAAATATATAAGCTTAGCCTCATGTCCCATAACCACTAGCTTAACTTAAATATTTACGAACAAATTGTAAATCTCCACTCGAAAATTGTCACAAGAGATCCAATCGAACAAGTCCAAGAATTAACCGGCGAAGTAAACGCAAGCGTCTCATACCACTTGTTTTACTAAGCCGTTTAATTAGATTTCTCATACGAGTGAGGTAAAAGTTTGTATATACTAGTAGATTGGAAAACGGTTTAAGAAACGAGCTTTGTAGTAAAATAGGGTTGAAATCGTTTTGATGAAGGAGTTTTGATATTTACTGCTGGTATTGAAACCTTCATATTTTTAAAGTGACAAATCACAAAAATGATTGTAGAAACAATCAATCACAAAAATTCACATTCGATGACGTGAATAAAATCCAAAGAATTCGATTCCAAATCCATCAAAATGGAAATACCATTGCGACTTAACAGCCACGACTTACGACTTAACACAATACAACACAAGAAATCAGCGGCTCAACTCATGCGACTCCACGGCATACGACCTAAGATGGTGCGACATAGCCGGCGGGGCGCCTTAAGAGCAGGAGCGACTTATACATGGCGCGACCTAAGTTGATTGCAAGATATAGCAGGTGCAACCTAAACCAGAAGGCCAAGCGACCTAATGGTTGCGACCTATGTGCAGGCCGACTTAACAAGCCGAGCGACCTAAGGAATTGGGGAATAAGGATGCAAGCGACCTAAGATGAACGTGCGACTTAACAGAAAGCGTGCGGCCTAACATGGGGCGACCTAGGTGGTTCGAGTTATACCAGGAGCGACCTAGCACGGCGCGACCTAGCATGGCGCGACCAAATCAATGCCGAGAGGCTTAAGGAGGTGAGCGGCCTAAGGATGGTGCGACCTATATGCACGCGCGACGTAATGGGCTGAGCAACCTAACACGAGCGACCTAACTACAGGCCAAGGGAAAATGGTGCAGGCCGAACGACCTAAGGAACAAAAGTGCCAAACTTTCTCAATTTGCAACCGGACGAGCACGAACGCTAGGGGATTACGCCCATCAGCTACCCGGTCCTATTGGCTCCTCGATGCATCACCAAAAACGTGTTCAATCATCTAAGTTAGGATTTTTTAAGATTTGAACCCAAATCACTAAATATTGGGATTTTCACCAATTCAATCCAAACCAAAAGCAAATACACATGAATAAGTGTTAGGAATTCATACCCAACAATCAAAGATAGTTATAGACAAAGATGTGAGATAAAAATCTCACATTTACACAAAATCAATGAAGAAGAAGCTTGAAAGCAAAGGAAAAATCAATGGCTTCTCTTTGAATTTGGAGTTAGATGTTGGATTTGCAAATGAACTAGTGCTTGGAGTTTTAATTTCTCATTCCTTCCTCCATTTTTGATAAAGCTTGAGTGTTAGGAAATGCAAGTGAAGTTATGAAGGGAAGGGGGTTGAGCTAGAGTTAATAGCTTAGGCTAATGGGCTAAACCAAACCCAAAGCCCAAAGTGAAAAAGTGGCAAAATTCCACTAACTCCAAACATATCAAAGTTTATACTCAAGAAGATCGCAAACGGTGTTTTGAACTCCATGGAATTGGTCCCGGGTCCTAATTCGACCATATGCAAAAAGTAACTTTTCGGACTAAAATCCGACTAACGATAAAATATTTAAATAAAATATTTAAATATTCAATCGTAAAATATGCGGGTTGTTACAACAACCGAGCTGGTAAATTCTTAGTTTGCTCAACTGGGTTGTGCTCAGTTTGCATAACCAGACATGTGCTCGGTTTGCATAAACGATTATAAAGAACCAATAGACATGCTGGTACATTGTCCAATAGGGGACATCCATCTTGTTGAATTATTTCTTGCTAGCTAACTGGAGTTTTGAATTGTTCTAAATAAATGATAAGAAAAGTGCATAAAGCTGCTAACACATCACCATGTTTTCAATTGGAGCAACATATGAGATGGTCACACATCAACCACTATTACATTGAGGAATGTTTTGATATTGGGAAATTATAAAATGGCACAAAAATTTTGTAGGAGTTTTGGAAAATTCACTGTAATTCTTAATGGAGCTAATCAAAGATAAAATGAACAAAACTAAACAAAAATGAACAGAAAATGAAAATGAATATGACCGATTAAACTTACACTAGAAGGATATTGTAGACCATAAAATATTTTATTTGGTCAATTTGTATTGCCTTCACTTTGAGTTTTCTGTTCCATTATGTCATGAACCTGATAAATGAAAGAAAAATAAGCAACTCGTGTTTGAAATAGTTTACTAAAAAAAATTAATACAGTCAACTGACAAACATTAGTAGAAACAAAAAAACCATTATATAACTAACAATAAATGATCAATACATAAAATTATATGCTCCGACCGATTAAAAAAAGTGTCTAAATAAATCAATTTGCACAACTCAGGTATTTACGAAACAAGTTTCATGCATGACAAAACGATATTACTAACGAAACAATTTCCATGCATAATTACCAAATATTTTAAAGGGTTAATGTTGAAAAATATTACTATGCACTAATTACCAAATATTTTTTAAAAATGCGCTGTGTTGAAATAAATAATCAAATATCTTTAAGAGATAATGTTGGGACTTACCTTGTTATCACACTAGTTCCCGCAAAATTTTATTGCTAAGATGTTGGCAATTTTCTTGCACTGCTAAGCGACCACATAGTGTTGAATATACCTTGGAAAAAAACAATAAATTTAATGTTGACCATTGAATTCAATGGTGCGATCAACAGAACATGTTAAATACTTTCAAATTTTCCTATCATCAACATTGTGCCATGATGACCAGGATCTAAATGCTAGTGAATAAAACATGCCCTAATTCAATGAATCAATTTACATAACATGTCAAAGATTTTGAAATTTTCCCTTATCGTCGAATTTGTACCATGATTACTAGAGTAAGTTTTGACTTCTTAAAAATTTGCAACTTATTGTGTATAAAGAGAAGGTGCACAATGCACACATGCCTTCAAATTAGGTAAGCAAATCCCATCGTGTTGTTCTTTTTCGATAACCTATGCCTTTTTAAATGCAGATTTTTCATTTTAACAAGTTTTAGAAAAAGCAGATTTCTTCATCTAATTTCAGTAAACAACAAAAACAAACAAACAAATATATAATACCTTATATTCACGAAAAATAAATGAAATCCAGTCTGCCCCTTTGCAATTGGAATGTCAATGTTAACATCCACTTTATTTTCACCATCTTCCCCAATTATGATTATCTATAGTTTTTTCAGTTTTAGTCGCTTCGCCTTCTAAATTATTATTTTTGCATTACCTTGTTCTTCATTATGTTCTTCACTTTTTATTGTGTTTTCCACCTCTTGACCTTCTATCATTTGCATCCACTTATGTATTATTATTTGTAGTTTTTACCTCTTCTTCGCCTTTCTCCAATTATTGCATCTTCTCCATTATGTTGTTTCGTTACTACAGCTTTTGCCAGATTTTTTGCATCTTGGTTTTGTTTGTCTGAGCCACTGTTTTAATATCTAGAGGCTAAGAATCTAAAGTTGCAATTCTCCTTTAACCACTTGATTAACTGAGCTTGTACACTTGAGTATTCATACCATGCATTGTGATACAACTACATATAGTATCTTCGACAATTTATTAACCAGACTTATCCATCACTTGAAGCCCGCCAACCAGCTCATCTTCTTGGAGCAATGCGAGGGAACCAGAGTCGGTATGGATTTGGACACCAGAAAAGCCAACGCTTTCTTCAGTGAAGTTGCATTTTTTTATTCTGAATTGGCATGGCCAATCATCAAATGAGTACCCAACTAATCCAACGCCCTTGTTTCAAATGAAAATAAAACAAAAAATAATAATATTTCCGTTGTCTGAGCAGATACTCCTATTGCAATCAGCATCGCATCAACAAGCAACCCTGATAATGATATCTCGTCAAATAGCTTTACTTTACTTGAACTCTTTACTGATGACAAACATCTTGTTGCAGCTAAAAAATGCAACAAGCAACCTCCTCTCCAAACATTATGTCTAAATATGTCTACATTTACTGACAAAAGTGCTTCACTACACAAAGTATCTACATCTATTTTACCTTGTACTTCCATCCCACCTTATCCGATGGCTCAACAATTACCTCCACCACTACTTTTAATGCCAATTCACCAGATTTAAGTTTCCACGAAACACCAATCCATGACTCATTTGATCAACCAAACATACCTAATATCCCGCTACACCATTTACTAACACCAATCAACCAAACACCAATCCACTGTCGTCTTGCTCATATCCTGTCCAACTCCACCTCTAACATCATTTTCGTTTATGCAATAAACCATCTTGCTGCTATACAAACCATGCATGACTTCTCTTATGAAATGACTAAGGTTCAAAAGGAAGCAAAAGTAATAGTATGAGTTACTTTAAGCAATATAAGATAAAAATAATGCCTACTAGATGTATGAAATGTACACACTGCTAAAAAAGATGTACATCTTGGCTCACTTTAACAGGTTCAAACTACAAAGAAATAAAACCAAAACAGAAAATACTACGTAAAACTTGTTGGTAGGGTCAGCAGCTTATAGGGCCAAAAATAGTTTTTAGAGAGAGCGAGAGGGAGAGGGAGAGGGAGAGGGAGAGGGAGAGGGGGAGGGAGGGAGGGAGGGAGGGAGAGGAGGAGGGGGAGGGGGGGAGGGGGGAGGGAGGGAGCGAGAGCGAGAGCGAGCGCGTGAGAGAGCGAGAGAGAGAGAGAGAGAGAGAGAGAGAGAGTATAGTTTGGTGAAATGAAAATATTCGGATTTGAGTATTAATCTCAGCATACAAAGATATAAGCTTCACTGATTATCAGTAATCACTTAATCAGAAAACTTTATGCATTCAACTATAGAGCAGGCACAGCTAAGCCAACAAAGAAAGATAATCTAGTTACATTTTACTTTTCTGAGTAAAGTGGAAAATCGTTGAAGATTGTACAGTTCAAATTAGGACAAAATAATTTGGAATCGTTAATGACAAGGTCCTAAACCATATACTTGACCCAGGTACCCAAATATATGTGTTAATTTGGATGGGTTCAATGCCCATGAAGCAAATGGATTCCTAAAAAATAGTTATGAAAAAATTGTAACAACGAATAACTAAACTACATACCATAAAGTAGACAGCAGCAAGACACCAAAATAACTCAAACCTTCACTATAATAATAAAAAACGGTCTCATTTTTTGGCAGTTTCCTGGGAGGATGTAGGGGTGTACACAACATGTCAGGTTCTTTTTATAATCATTTGATAGATCACAACTTTCAGTCTACAGTGTAAGCCATTGATTCTCAATATAACTATAGGAGAATACTGGGTGATTTTGCAACAACCATGCATAAGAGGCAGACATAGAACGTGTATTAGATATTAGATATTAAAACTAGATCACATGAGCATAAAATTATGCATACTTGGATAGAGTTGAAATAACTGGTATTCTAAAAGATAATAAACTGCATGCATTTTCCCACTCTGTATATAGTGTATGTTACGATATAGTGTATGTTACAGTGTATGTTACGATGAAGAAAATAAACTGCATTCTAAAAGGTAATTGGTATTCTAAATATAGTGTATGTTACAATGAAGAAAATAATTAATCCTAAATTGCAGTTCAGTGGATTATAACATTGTAATACAGCTTGAAGAGATTTATATTTGCACATGATCTATGAAACTTAACCTCTGAGCAATATCAAACATTGACTAGCTAGCTTTAACCTAGTGAGGACCAAAAATTTATAACAGGTTATCATTGTAATTTTGCTAACTAGCAGTGGAGGAGTTTCTACAACTGATGACCATAGGTGGCAGTAGAAACAAGAAGTTGGTATAACTAATAATATTAAATTCAATCCGCAAGCATTTACATCTCCATCAAGAGAACAAAACAAATATATCTTGCATTACCTCAAAATCTCTATGGATTTGTACTTTGCGATCCTAATATTCACTCACTCATATAAGAATGCCGAGATGAATTGAAAAGAAAATTTACTCTCATTACTAGCAAGCACTTGAGCAACAAAAAAGAATATACTTTCTGATTGAAACATTGCTAGTATGAACAATATCAATCGACTATCAACCTCCAACAAGCAATTATACCAATTAAAATGACCATTCAAAACAGTTTATGATTAATCATTTCATGCCCAATAACACAATGAACACAACCAAAATGTTTCTTCCTATTTTCCAATAACACAGAAAAGTACTCCCCATTATTATTCCATATATTTAATTAATTACACACACACACACACACACACACACACACGTGACCGAATTATACAATCAGAACTAGCTTATTCGTTTATATATTGTTAGCTGCTCCTTGGTTCATAAATTAATCAAATCTAAAAAATGGAGAAACAGTAAGACTACCCAAATATGGAGGCTCCAAATCCAATGATTATACCTTCAAAGGCTGAGGCCGACCGATTTTTGAAGATGCGGAGTGGGTGATGAAGATCAACGACTTTTGGAGATGTAAAACACTGGAGAATTTCTAAAGCTCAGGGAACTGGAGGATTGCTGAAGCTCACGATTGACTATAGAGTTGTGAAGATTTAGATAGAGATTAGAAGATTTCGATTATTAATGATATTTTGGACTAAGGATTTGTGGGAGAGAGGGATTCGATGTTTCAGTGTCTCGTGAGAAAGGCAGGATCTTTTTCATTTCCCCTTTCATACATTTCCACGTTAAGCAGCAGCGTTTTAACATTTTTTTTTCCTTTTCTAAATTAACTATTATAACCGCACAACGATGGAAAACCGATAACATGAAAGAAAAATATTTTTGTTTAATTTTTTTCTTTATTGCAAATTTGATAAAAAATTAAGTGCATTTAAATAAAATAATTTGAAATTTTAATTTGAAATTAGAAATCTTTATTGCATACAGTTTGTAAGTAATTTGAAATTGCAGAAATTTTGAACCATAGCATGAAAAGTGGATAGATATTTTGAAATTTGAAATTAGAAGGAAGGTGAATAGATATTTTGAAACGCAAAGCAAAAGGAGGAAAATAGGGAAACGCACCAAGATTTGATATTTGAAATTAGAAGGAAGGTGGATAGATATTTTGAAACGCAAAGCATAAGGAGGAAAATAGGGAAACGAAGCAAAACAGATAGCGTGTTTTTTTGGCTTCAGAAAAATTGATTTTGGCCAATGGAAATAGGCAAACCTCCCTACGGTCGGTTTGATGATCCCCTAATAATCATAGCTTTCTCTTAAACCCCTATGAATTGTTGCTGCGAAAAATATATTTTGTTGCAGTGTCTAATGCCAATTTATAATCGAATGCATACCTTTAATATTTTGTACGATTACTCACACATGCCTTCTTAGTTCTCTTGCAGTATTTTATATTTAAGTGCATACATTTAAATTAATTACGTAATTCAAAATCTAAATCATTTGATAAACTCAGCCAACTGATATTCGATACGTCACGTAAATCTTGAAATATGATCATTTCAATAGTATAACATGCAACATCAACAAACTAACAAAACAAAATTTTCATTTGCATACAAATATATGCAAATCACATAGCACAAATTATATGCATCAACAATAATAACAAATTTATTTTATAATTCGTTTATCTCAATGAAGTTATCATGTGTTGCACTGAAAAATTATACTTTTAGCTTTAAACACCTATATTTTAAATTTTCGTAGTTACTTGTAACCCTTCTCAATTCTGTCCTAATATTTTTTTTGCTCATATCCATATATTTAACTAATTATGTAAACTTTATTTTAAATCATTCAAATAAATTCTATTAACTAATATTTATTAATTCATCTAATAAATCTTAAAATTTATTAGTAAAGTATGTATACATCACTCATATGTATAAGTGAAGATGATAAAATTATTATTTTTATTCATATATAAAGACATATTAATCGCATAATATAAAATGTAAATATAAAAATTAATATTTTTTTAATTTATAATTCATTTATCTCAAAAAAATATCATACAATGCATTACAAAATTTTACTTTTTTCTACAACTTTTAAAGGATAAATTTATATTTTACAACATTGGGATGTGAAGCACAGATTACTCTAATAAAAATTAGGTTATGTAGACATTCTTATTTTCAACATGATTATTAATACTTGCCCAACTCATAACTCAAATTAACGCTACAAAATTTTATTTATTTTATTTCGCAAATATTGAAGTTGTAAACATGACACTCCTACAACAACGTGACATTTATGATTAACTACAAAGTTAAAAACATGCAATAAATGAAATCTTAGATAATGGATAAAAGTTCATATGCAAATAAGTTGATCATAAAATGTTCTTCTCAACTACAATTACATATAATGCCCTTCTCATTTTTTCCCTAATTTTTAACATTCAGCTCCATATATCAATTTAGTTAAGTTGATCGTTGATTTAAAATATTAAATATATTCAATTACGTAATATTCTTTATTTCAATATAAATCCTTATATATATATAATATAACAAGTTAGAATAATAATTCGGATAAGAATACGTGGTTAGCGACTCCATACCATACATTTGAGCAATGCTTGTCATTTTAAATTATAAATTCCTTTATTTCAATAAATTTATCATATGTTGCGTAAAAAATTTAATTTTTAAAAATAATTAAAATTTATATATTATTTTTTAACAATATTACCGTGTGAAACACATAAGTCATGCACAAATCTATCTCAGATTCTACTAGCTATAATTCAATTATGCAAAACATGACAAAATATAAACAAACGTGCAAGCCACTGCTCTAGATTTTCTGTCATACAAGCTATAAAAGAACAAAATTGAATAGATTATAATGTACGACAACTTAGTATAACGATGATAACAATTTCATTATGCACCAACCAACTAGTGTAATCAAAACTCCATTCAACCACACTCTTACTGGCTCTCAATTAATAATTATATATTTACATAATTAGATCAACAAAAGAATAAATCAAAATACAAATTGACTCAGCATGCTTAATTGAGAATTTTTTTTACCTATTTTTGTTGGTGAGCTCTTGATGTCCTGAAAACAAGAATGTGAAGTGATATAAGTTAAAAATTACTAATTTGCACACCAAAATTTCCACATCCAAAAAGCGATGTAAATGCTACTATTTTTAGGCCTATCAACGGATGCTTTTAGATGTTGATAGTTGCATATCCGCTCTCCCATCTAAAATCATTTTCCAATACCGGAAATCCGCATTTGTGGATACGGACGGATATCAGATAATTATCATATCCACAAACGACCAATAAATCAAAAATTATAAAAAGAAATTTTTATTTTAACATAAATATTTTTCAATCCCATCAATTATAAAAGTTTAAAAAGTAACAAATATGATGATAATAAATAGTTTTGAGTAGTTAAAAAACATCAAGTGCATACAATATAAGCTACCAACCTAATAAAATAATAAACAAATATATTTTACTATACTAAAATAGATATAATCTGAACTATAATCTTGAAAAAGCCGGACAGATAATTTTCGAATGCGGATGCCTTGGTATCCGCATCCGTTTTTTGGATAAGAATGCGGATAGATTTTAGATTTTTTGGGTATCCATTGACAACCCTAACTATCTTTGGTTTGGTGGATGAAATTTGGGCTGCCTTGCTTGAGGACTTTTTTTGCAGAATCAACTATGTGTGGGTCCGCAGGCCCATGGATTAGGTTGCATTTGATTTAGAGGACCCAAATGGGTATTATTTGGGTACATCAACCTAAATAATATTCTAATGGATTGGCTTCCGATAAATAGCTACCAGGTTGCAACAGTCATTTACCTTGGTAGCATATCGCTTGCTCAAGTTTTAGGAATTTGGATAAGTAAGAGTTTATCCCTAAACGATTGCTATCCCTAATGGGCTAACGTAGAGTATGAATATGGTTAGTCAAAATACAAAAGCTTCCTACTTGTGCTGCTCTTACACATGAAAAGGCAAAAGATTAACTTTGTGTGGTAAGGACATCTAGATTTACACATATTGTTACCATTTCTAAAAAACAACATCAAAGATAACTTTTTTACTTTTTAATACCAATATCAATAATATACCACATGCAGAACGACATTTTTCTACCAAATAACAAACAATGATTTATTGCCACGTACACTTATGTGATACCGTTGTACAGTACTATCGTGATGATATTTAAACATGAATTTCGATCAATTTTGACAAAAATTAATTGTCCATCATTGGTTTCTTGTTGAGTGAAGAATAGAATAAATGAAATTGGTAAAAATGAATTTTATTCTAAATATTATTAAATCTTATAGTATTGGTAAGTGGAAATAGAGATGCCTTTAATAAGACTCCAAATTATTGTTACTATTATTACTATGAGTATACACTACATAAAAACATACGGTTTTCGACGGTTGAAAACCGTCGACGGCCGTCAGAAATCGAAGCAAAAAATTGTCGCAAGTTGTCCCGTTGGTGCACAGTGTTTCCAACGGCTTTCAATGACATCCATCGTACAATTTCTGACGGCTGTCGATAGAAAACCCAACAGCTCAAGTCGGCCATCGAAGACACGTGGCCAATTAAGAGGAAGCAACAAAGCGCCACTTCCCATCGGAAGCCATTGGAAACTGTTGATATGTAAGCCGTTGCCAGCCGTCGAAAACTATCGAAATGCTTGAAGCATTTTTCATAATTCTATTACATGCTAGCCTCACATACACAATTCAGAATATAATATAGTTACACACTACCACATATCGAATTCAGATATTCAATATAATCTCAAATCATACAAATATACTCAATCACATAAAGAAAATTAAACCAACCATAACTCACATGACATCAAACCAACCAAAACTTCATTAACATAGTATACATATTTCTCATCATACAATATATTCACCATGAAGTACCAACAAATCTCACACAATCAACAATTTAAATGTCTTCATCAACAACTCACCACCATCAACTCACAAATGTCAAACTGGTCATTACCAAATGTACCATCAAATAACATGCAAAAAAAATCTCAGTGTATCATCAAAAAATACTAAACAATACCGAATAACAAAAAACATACCTATTACTCCTATCAATCACCGCCAGAACCTCCAAAACCAGCTGAAGATGGAAAGCGGTCACCATACCGCTGCATGTACTTGGCAATACCCTAGCCCAATAGTTGTGTCATCTCAATGGCATGACGACGGTTCTGCTCCTCTAGCTGAGCCACCTTAGCTTTCAATTCTTCGTTCTCTGCTAGATCGATCTGAGCTTTGCTTTGGCTGGCTCTACTCTGTCTACCTTGTAATACTTATTTAATTTAGTAGAAGTTCAATTACTATAATCTTACTATCAAAGCTACATCAAAATATTTTAATTGTTATATCTATAAACTTATTATCGAAACTAAAGCGATGTGAAGTTTTTTAGAACTGAAAGATTACTAAATTGTTATATCTAAATATATTATTCACTACCACTTGATTGCCAATATCGTAATGCCTCTTCCGTGAAGGCGTGTCCATGACACACTCAAAAATGACATCCTCCTCGTCCATAGTCAGCTGCTCTAGACCTGTTTCCTTCAGGAGTTTCTGCCTTTATTCCATAAACCATGCCTGCATGAACAAATAAAAATACATTTGAAATTAATGACATAACATCTTAATTTATTATACTTTAATAATTAAAACAATTACGAATGATGTACAAACTAAAATATGCTCATATGGCTCTTCCATGATTTATCGTCATGCCATATATATGAAACGGTTCCGTTTGGATTTACATGCTCCGCGACATGAGTGCAGGTAAATACATCTATATCATAATGGAACCCTGTGCCTCCGCTTCTTGAAATTGATTATTATGTACTATTTTGTATATTCATAATTATACAATATAATAACTTTACAATTCACAGTTAATAAATTTACCAACTCCTAGCGGTATTGTTGGAATGACTTGGACCCTCCTCGATGAGTGACAGAATTCCTGTTCTTATTTGTAGAGTTTCTCTACGACTGTGTCTATACATTTAAATAAACAATATATTATTTACTTACCAAATATTTTTTTGATATTTACATATCAATCGAATAATTAATAAAAGATTAGTACACTTACCTTCAGTTCATCATTCTCCCAATGCACCAACCAACCCTCACACACACTCGCTCCCATCTAGTTCAGCTTCTCGCCTTTTATGCTTCACAGACGACATAGAATCCCGGTAATTCTTCCCCATCTTTTGCATCCAGTAGTGTCATACCAGCTGCATGTTGTCTGCTTGGACATCGAAGGCGCTTGCATTTCATAATAGACAAGCGACAGATAATTGAACATTATAAGATGAACAATAAGTGACAAACAAATTGAGAATGAAAAATAGAAGATTATACTTCCAATGAAATCCTGTCATATACACTCCATAATGTGGGAAGGGATATTATCCCAATTGGGCCAGCAAGCCGTAATTCTACACTTATATGAGTCTCTAAAAACTGATAGAACTATTGACGGCTGTAGGTCGAATCCTCTATGGTAAATATGATATAGATTATTATGTCATACACAAAGTATTTGTGATGCTGAATTTTTTTTAATACTTACCCATTCCCTTTAGGAACCAAATATACAGCTGGACGATGTGGCGGCTGTGATGGGCCGCTGCCATCGCCTCTGGATGGATGGGATAAACTCCTCCTTCTGGATGACTTGATACCTATCACAGACACATCATTTTATAAGAGAATAATAGCATAATAATGACATAAATTATATAACGATGACATAAATGACAAAAAGTACATAAATTATAAAATAATACCTGATTCAGTTTGGGTCTTATATTTCGATGATAAGCAAAATATAACATTTTCAACATAAATCGCTACATAAATGGTATAAATGACGTGAATGACATAATTTACATAAATGATATAAATTACGTAAATGACAATAAGCAGATTCGGTTACATAAATGACATAAATTACAGAACTTGCAAAATAAATGTCATCAATTACATAAATTGCATGATACAGCAGAAGTCAACATAATATTTTTATCAATCCTCATCGTCTTCTGATTCAGATTCAGTCTCATATTCTACATTGTTTTCCTCTATACTCTCAAATGCCCTACTAAACGTTTGATTCATCGTTCAGAGGTCAAAAATCAGTACGATCGTCTGTTGTTATTATTTCGTTACTTTGCTCAATATTTGCCTGATAAGCTTTTTCGTTTGGAATATTCTTTCCATCAAACGTAAATCTTATCTTTGTTTTAAAAGCTACCGACCAATCTGCTTTATCTCTTTTTAGAGAAGGATAAAGAGCGTAATAAATTTGCAATGCTTGTTTGACTAGTACAAAAGGATCGTACTTGTGGTAATGCGACGTATGTTTTATTTCAGTAAGATTATAATCCTTGTGCACATTAATTCAAAAGCCTAAAACATTACTAAACCAATTGCATGCAAAATGAAAAAACATTCCCCGCGGGTCGTGAAAAAGATGTCAATTGCAAAATTTGAGTTAAAACGCCATAAAAATCATTTATGTGATTTTCTGGATCATTGCTACCTTTAACAAATACACGTCTATAATATTGGTCAATTTTTCAGCACCATATTCTTTGGTGTTGTATTTATATCCATTAACGAAATATATTGGATATGTCTTAACTTTTTTTGTCCCAACACAAGATGTTTCAATCCTTCGTCGACCATGCACTTTCGCTGTTCAAAAATGTACTTTAAAAACCAATCAGAAAATTCTTTACTCAGATCTCCGCGTGGATGTTCTCTTTCATAAATACTGCATATATGAATAAAATGTTACATCAAATTCTACATGCGCATGCATTATTGAAATGAATAAATCAGGAATTATTATTTCATATTACCTAACAAATGGTGCAACCTTGACACAATTAAGATAAATATAAGTGTGTGCTACATGAAAATCTCTATCGTCTAACCATTTGGCTACAAATGTTACAGAAGGTCGGCCATGTTGTCTAAAAATAGATAACATTGTTTGAGAGGACTCTTGTTCGTCATCTTCGCCATTACGTGGAACACTTTCAAATGATATGTTCACATGGTCACTGAAATAGTGAGAGAAAAAGAATAAAGCTTCTTCTTCAATGTATGATTTACAGATCGAACCATCAACTCATGCTTTTTGCCTCACTTTTTTCTTCAAATGATTTAAGTTTCTATGAAAAATTAATTTACATTAACTTTAACTTTTGAATATAAATAAATTAATAGGTAACATATTTCATACATCTAGATTGGTTACATCCACCCTTATTCCACAGGACCTCGAAATCTGCTTCGGATGGGAGACGAACAGGTAAATGCTCCATTACATTAAAAAACTGGTAGAAATATTTTCTCCAATTTATAGAGCAATATTGAAATATCATCTTCAAGTTTACATAAACGTTGAACTTTTAACGTAGTGGAACAAACCTCGTTGTAAAACAGATTAAGTTCTGTTATTACCTTCCAAACTTTTAGGAGCAAAGGTTCTTTGAATACAATGGGTAATAAATTTTCCATCGCTATGTGACAGTTGGGGCTTTTCATTCCACTCAATCTACCTTTTTAAAGTCGTCACATCCACGAAGATTTGATGAAATCCCATCAGAAATCTTAATCCTTCCACCCATTTTAATACAACTTTAACTTGACTATTATCTAACTCATAACATGCTTTAGGTTATTTATTGTCGTTTGCTTTCATATGAAGCTCTGGACATTTGCATAGTTCTTGTATATCGCGTCTTGATTTCAAATCATTCTTAGTCTTCCCCTTGACATTCAAAATTGTGCTAAAAACATTATCAAATAAAATTTTATTGTTGTGCATCACATTAATATTATAAAGAAGCAGAAGACCTTTCGAATAAGGCAACGTCCAAAATATACTTTGTTTGCACCAATTATGAATAGTCGATTTACCAGCATTCAGTTTGTGCTCTAGTTTTATGTATCTTTGGATAGCCCCTTACAAGTTCATATATGTGTTTGCTTGACCATATCGTTGGTGGTCGTTTGGTTTCTACTCTATTCGCTAAAAAGTTCTTTCTACCTCCTTAAAAGGGATGATTGACATGGAGAAAACTTCGATGGCAGTCCAACCATGAAATTTTCTTACCATTCGGTAAAGAAAATGTCCGTGTTTCTTCCATGCAATAAGGACAAGCTCGACAACCAGATGTACTCCATCTTGAAAGCATTGCATAAGCAGGATAATCGATAATAGTCCACAAACAAGAAGCAAACATATGAATTTTTTTTCTTTGAAACGTCATATGTTTCTACTACTCCATTCCATAATGTTTTTAACTCCTTAATCAATGGCTGTAAATAAACATCAATTCTTTGTGTCGAATCGTCGAGGCGAGGAACGATAACAGTAAAAACATATATGTAGTTTTCATACACAATCACGGAGGTAATTTATAAGGTGTGATGATAATGAGCTAAGATGAATATTTAGTGCCAAATTGAGAAAAAGGTGAAAAATAATCCGTATATAATCCAAGTCTAACATTACGACTCTCTATTGTAAAAGTGGGATAAGTTTTTCCCAAATGCTTCCATGCTTCTACATCGGTTGGATGTGTCAACGTACCTTCTTTCTCTGTTCTCACACTTGCCATCTCATATGAGGTGCAGTTACAAAAGATGCGTATAATCTTTGAAGCTTAAAAAGTGATGGGAAAGTAAGGCATATGTTTGTATAGAATTTCCATTCCCTTTTTTTAGTTTGTACCTTTTCTCGCTACATATTCTACACTTTATATGAGTAATGTCCTCTTTCCAAAACAACATGCAGCTATTTAAACATGCATCCATTTTTCGATATGATAAACCAAAAGTCGACAAATTTTTTTTAACTTCATAGTGATTTTCACATATTAAATTATCGGACGGCATATCTCGTCTTGCAGCTAGTACAACAGCTGTAAATCCGGCTTCGATGATGTTGTATTTTGATATTATCATAATGTACTATGTGGTTACTGATAGCTGAGTGCCGCTTTTACAACCATCGCAAAGAGGTTTCTTAGCATCGTCAAATAAATCATAAAAATGTTTTGCTTTAATATTTGGTTCTTCAACATTTACATTGTCACCATCAATTTCATCCGTAGGGAACATCGATCATATTGCATCTTCAACCATGTTTTCTATACGATTCGTCATAACAATTTCATTACCAACCACCACTAATTTGGACTCTTCATATGCTACAACTTCTCCATAACGATCCTAAACATAACATACCGATCGAAACCGTTTTTGCACAAATGAACTTTCACAATATATAGTAACAAATACTTCAAATGTTTACACCTAATACATGGACAAAGAATTTGTACATCGTTTCCATTATTACTTATACCGAATTTAACAAATACGTTTTTACCATTATAAAAATCATCCTTTATTGAGCTTCTCAATTTCCTTCTTTGATACATCCATCTTTTCTGATCAACAAAATAATCGATCATTTTTCCTATTCAAAAAAATATGTCACAAATTCAAAAATAATTATTGGCCATTTAACGAATTTATATTTTGTTTTTCAATTTATTAATGCATAATCTTGTACGCATTTATTTAACCCAACTTAAGAATACAATGTTGGTTTATGGTTTTCTATTTAGATGTTCAGTCATCCTACTTCTCATTACAAACATAGTAAACAATTACGTTTCGTAAATTATTTCATTTTAAACGATTCAACAAAATTTTGGCAGCACTTTCCCTTTGTTTTCTGTATTGTACACAAATGCATGCACACATGAAAAAAAATGATGGTGAAATTTTGTGAATCGTTTAAAATGAAATAATATAAGAAATATAATTGTTTGTTGTGTTTATAACTTATCCAATACAGAGGAAAATCCTGCAAGTATTGTACCAGATGAATATAAATGTCTCTTTTATGACAAAAACAAATATTTATATAATGATCATGTACAACACTTGTCGATCGGCGCCAAAAACTCTTTAAGGAACATAATAAAAAAGTAGTTTGTACAAAAATTGAAAGTTTTATAGTTTGTCTTTTTATTTATTATATAATATATTAAACGGTTGAAAATTTACTAATTTTATATATTTCGAAAAAATTATTAATTTACCACATTATTCTGCATATTTTATGAAAAAGGTTAATTCACCGTATTATAATAGATATGTAAATTATTTTTTACGACATTTTCAATAGAAAATAATTTATTTGATCATTAGTATACGTATATATGTTTATATATAATGATTAACACACACACACACATACACATATATATTAACATATAAACACCCCAATTAACCCAAGACGATGCTAAAAATAACACATATATAATGGTTTACACACATACACAACTTCACAAATTATACATACTTTTCATAATTTAAAGCTAATAAATGAAATAGATATTCCCCGGGATACTATAAACCATCATTGGACTATTAGAAACAATTAGAATAACTAATTAGCCCTAATTTATCAAATTAGGCAAATCTAGATTTAGGTTAAAAATTAGGTTTTTCACAAAAATTAGAGATTATACTTGAGATTGGAAGCATAAAAGAGTGATTAAGGAGCCTTGCAAGATTCGAAAGCTTGAATTTGGGGTTTGGAAACTTATAAATCAGTTTTAGGGATTTTAGGATATAATTTTGGTCCACCTGAAATGAGGAACAAAGGTCTCGATCGAGACTTGTATAACGCAAATTTTCGACAGCTTTTGACTGTGACGCCCCACCTCTATACCCACGCTAGCCAAGAACACTCCGGAGTAGTGCTGTCAACTAGCACGGAGAATAAGGCTGTTGAGGAGCGACCATCCATGTAATTGCTTATCACACGGTGGCTATAAACAATCTTCGGAAACAAACATAGAAATAATCATATCACAAATCAGTCACAGATATCCATATCACAAAGGCGGAAGAAGATATGAATATATAACTAACACATGAAAGTGTACATCAGAGTAGTGGTCAGTAAGATCCATGATAATACAAAAGAATAGCAACACGTGCTATACAAAAGAATACAACTATGAGTCTATATCTCAAGTGTATACAACAAAAACTGCTAATCTAAACAGTTAGCCAAAAGTCAGAGTGATGAATCCCTGGGAAGAAGTCAAGCAGAAGCACCTGTAACATCTCGGTCTGACCCGAGTATTATTTAAGAAAATAATAAACGGATCAGTCTAGCTATAAATATCAGATGACATGATATAACATAAAAGATATGGCATAAACATAAACATCCATAACGACATACCACTATAAGTATGTAAATAATGATCAACAGAAGATCAATCAATAAGAGATAATCAATATCACAAAAATCTTCTCAAAGATTCGAAGAGGGCATCATACCCTAAACTTGTACTCATAACAAGTCAATGACATAAATTCCAGAAATCAACACGAGAAATCCAGAAATCATAAAAAGGAAAAGAGGCCTATCACATGACGGTCCGAAGACCAAGGGGAGCTACCCCGCATGTGTGAATGGAATCACACAGATTGAGGTCGAGACTAACCAAAAAGCAGAAAGGTATGTGTGAATGGAATCACACAAGTGGTGTCTAGTCTAACCTTGCAATGAAAGAGACATCGCGCAATTGCTAGTCTAATTCATAAAGCGATCATCAAGATCAACGAGAAGTGTCAATTACACTAAGCTAGTAAATATAGAAGTTTAGCTTCATGTCCCATAACCACTTGCTTAACTTAAATATTTACGAACAAACTGTAAATCTTCACTAATAAAATTGTCACAAGAGGTTCAATCGAACAAGTCCAAGAATTAACCGACGAAGTGAACGCAAGCGTTTCATACCACTTGTTTTACTAAGTCGTTTAATTAGATTTCTCATCCGAGTGAGGTAAAGGCTTGTATATACTAATAGATTGGAAAACGGTTTAAGAAAAGAGCTTTGTTATTAAAAATAGAGTTGAAATTGTTTGTTAAAAGAGTTTTGATATTTACTACTAGTATTGAAACCTTTGTATTATAAAGTGACAAAACACATAAGCAAGTGTAGAAACAATCAGTCACAAAGATCGCATACGGAGATGCGAGTAAAAATCCAAGGAAATCAGCTCAATGTTTTTCAGATAAGATCCCCTACGGAGGGGGGGTCCAGGGGGGGTGGCAACCCCCCAAGGTGGGGGTGCGGGGGCAACGCCACCGCTTACGGGGTTCGACCTGCCCGGTCAGGTCGCGGGGGTCCAGGGGGCAGCGCCCCCGGCGGGGTGCGGGGCAGCGCCCCGACCAAAACGGTACGACCTAGTGAAGACAAAATGAGGTCTAACGACCTAAGGGGAATAGGGTCGAGCGACCTAATGGTTGCGACCTAGGGGTCTAAGGAGTCAAGCGACCTAACTGGAGCAACCCTATGGTCATGCGACCTAACTGAAATGGCCAAGCGACCTAACAATAGCACAGGTCAAGCGACCTAACGTTTTAAGGCCGAGCGACCTAATTAAACTCGCGACTTAATGGTGTGAAAGGCGTGCGACCTAATGTGTTACGACCTAAGGGTCGAGCGACTTAGTGGAACAAGGTCATACGACCTAACACTTGTAGTAGGGTTGGGCGACCTAATGGAGTAAACGGTCGAGCGACCTAACAGGTTATAGGTCATGCGACCTAGTGGGTTAACGGCCTAACGACCTAACGACCTAAAAATCCGCGACCTAAGGGTCGAACGACCTAAATGGTCCAGCGACCTAGCACTAAACAAGGCCGAGCGACCTAGGGATGAAATGGCCAGAGGATATAGGCGAGCGACCTACGACCCACCTACCCACGACCTACGACCTAAGCTCAAACGCGAGCTGCGAGCTACGAGCTAGCGACCTAAGTCCTAGGTCGTGAGCGACCTAACTGCGAGTGAGCAAAAATGGCCAGAGCCAAAGCAGAGCGACCTAACGGCCATACGACCTACGACCTAAGGTCCTGAGCGACCTAACTCCGAAAACACGAAAATGGCCAGAACGACCTAGGGGTTAACTCGTACGCGACCTACGACCTAAGGTCCACACGACCTAACTCCGAGCGAGCTAAAAACGGCCAGAACGACCTAAATGCAGAAATTTCACCCAAACACCAAAAATCGGAGTTTTTCGCCAATCCAATCCAAACCAAAAGCAAATATGCATGCTAAAGTGATAGGGAATCATTCCCAACAGTCCAAGGTAGATATAGACTAGATTTGTGAGATAAAAATCTCACCTTTGCACTAAAGTTTATGAAGATGAAGCTTGAAAGCAAGGAGAAGCAATCCAAAGCTTGAATCCAATATCTTCTACTTGAATTTGGAGTTGAATGTTGGATTTGCAATTGAATTTGTGCTTGGAGTTTTAATTTCCCATTCCCTCCACCATTAATGCCAAAGCTTGATTAGTTAGGAAATTTATGAAGAGTGAGGAGAAGAGGGTTGGAACTTGGGCTTAATAGGCTAAACTAACCCAAAGTCCAAAGCGGAAAAAGTTAGTGAAATTTCACTAACTCCAAACCTATCGATGTTTATACTTAAAAAGTTGTAAACGACATTTCGAACTCAATGGAAGTGGTTTCGAGTCCTAATTTGACCGTTTGCAAAAAGTAGCTTTTCGGACCAAAATCCGATTAACGAGTTAATATTTAAATAAAATATTTAAATACAAACTCGATAAATATGCGGGTTGTTACATTGACGGCCTCGGACGGCCCACAAAGCAGTCAGAAACCGTCGCGCTTGGGCCTCCGACGGCCCATCGAAAGCAGTTGGAAACTGTCGTGCTTGGGCCGTCGGAAACCGTTGCCCAGTTTCATCGGCATTTCAAGAGATTCTTGTAGGGATATATGCACACTCATGTGGACCTGCAGCTAATCACAATATACATGCTATAATTCAGCAATGTTTTTTTTACAAATATAGTGTACACTTCCTCTATTCATGTCATGGTGCCTATAAATATTTGAGTGAGAATCTGTGTATGCATGGAGGCAGTTTATTATTAAGATACGTGTAAAGTGTAGAGTAAAAATTGATGGATGATGTTGTGCAGTTAAAGCTTTTAGCGGTTCTATACTGGTGGAGGTGCAAAAAATTATAGCTGGGCTAAAGCGGGGATATAGCGAAAAATAGCGAAGGTACAAAAAACTTCATTAGATACAAAACCAAATATTCAGAGTTAATTTATTCTCATTCTCACATCATTTTGGTTGGAAAAATTAATATATTTTAGTCATATATAACAAAATCGAAGAATATCATGTTTTATACAGTCCATATTTGATGACTATAATAGATTTCTAACTTACATTGACCACTAATGCCTTTGAATTAGGCTTTACTCTATCTTTATTGATTTGGTTTAAAAGAAAACTAGTCAAACCATCCATTTTATATTAATGTTGCTAAGGCGGGTGCTAAAACGCCATGATTTAGTGGTTATAGCGGGGCTTAAAGTGGATTTACTGTCCATTGTGGCTAAACTGAAAAGGCAAAGTGATCGAAGAGCGCTATGCGCTATAGCGGGGCTTTAACCGCATGGTGTTGATGTCATATGAAGTTCGGTAGAATATAGAAAGTAATACTGTATTATACATTCTAAGTCGTGCAAAGTACATGTTACTTGTATTTACATATGACATCATAATTCTTATGAATTGTGAAATGTGTCATGGGTCTTTATTACTATTACATGCATGGGATAAACAGTAATTTGTAGTCTTTTGCTATGTTTTATGGACAAAATGAATAATTAAGCCCTACACAGAAGAAACCACATCATAAGCCGAGTTATGCTGTCATAAGGCATTGGGAAACAAAACGGAAAAATTCATAAGAGAGTCGGTGCTTAACCGAAGACTTTAACAACATTATACAAATCTACGATATATAATATGACTTGTGTTGAACATTACCATAATTTTCTTACCAAACTTGGTGTTAGGTAGAGAAAATCATTTCAATAATTTTACCAAGCTAAAGCGTCCAATATTTTCAAACCAAGCATAAATTTCAGACCAACATCAAAAGACAACAACAATATTAAAGCAGCCTTATTAAAAAAATACATGGAAAAAATGTGGTAAATTAATAATATTTTAAAATGTATAAAATTAGTAAATACTCTTTTTTATAAACTACTTTTTTTACATCCCTTAGAGAGATTTTGGGCCCATCGACGGGTGTTATACATGATCATTATATAAATAGATGTTTTTATCACAAAATGGTCATTTATATTCATCTGGTACAATACTTGTTGGATTTGTCCTTGTATTGGACAAGTTATAAACATAGTAAACAATTGCATTTCGTACATTATTTTATTTCAAACGGTTCACAAAATTTCACTGTCACTTTTCTTTTTCGTTTTCTACGTACACGCATTTGTATATAATGTTGAAAACAAAAGAGAAGTGCTGCCGAAATTTTGTTGAATTGTTTAAAACGGAATAATGTACGAAATGTAAGTGTTTACTGTGTTTTCAATGTTAAGTAGGATGACTGACCGGAAAAAATGACTATAAACCAACTTCTCTATATTGTATTCTTAAGGGAGGTAAAATTGACACGTATAAGTTTTTGTTTCGATACATTGAAAAATAAAAAGTGAATTCATAATATGACCAATATTTATTTTTGAATTTTTGACATATTTTTTCAAATAGGAAAAATGATCGATTATTTTGTTGATCGGAGGAGATGGATGTATCAAAAAAGGGGATTGAGGGGCTCAATAAAAGAAGATTTTTATAATGTTATAAACATATTTGTTGAACTTGCTTCAAGTAATAACGGAAATGATGTAGAAATTAGTTGTCCATGTAGTGGGTGTAAACATTCGAATTATTTGTTACCCGATATTGTGAAAGTCCATTTATGTAAAAAAAGGTTTCCTGTCGGACTATTATGTTTGGGATCGTCATGGAGAAGTTGTAGCAAATATTTCTACAGAGTCTGAATTAGACATTGCTGATAATGAATTTATTATGACGAACCGTGTAGAAAATATGGTTGAAGATGCATCACGATCAATGTTCCCTATGGTTAAAGTTGATGACGGTGATGAAAATGTTGAAGAACCAAATATTGAAGCAAAAAAAATTATGATTTACTGAATTCTGCTAAGAAAGCTCTTTGGGATGGTTGTAAAGCAGCACCCAACCATTAGCAATCGTAGAATACATTGCGATGATGTCAAAATACAACATCACCAAAGCTGGATTTACAACCGTTGTACAAGCTGCAGAAAGATATATGTCATCCGATAATTTAATGTGCGAAAATCAC